>CM061750.1:390596175-391196175 GCA_030979885.1 Lolium multiflorum
ATCATCATGCCCGCCTCCGGATTGATGCGTGAGTAGTTCATCCTTGGACTATGGGTCCATAGCAGTAGCTAGATGGTTGTCTTCTCCGCTTGTGCTATCATTGTTATAGATCTTGTGAGCTGCCTAACATGATCAAGATCATCTATTTGTAATGCTACATGTTGTGTTTGGCGAGATCCGATGAATATAGAATATTATGTTAAGTTGATTATCAATCTATCATATATGTGTTGTTTATGTTCTTGCATGCTCTCCGTTGCTAGTAGAGGCTCTGGCCAAGTTGATACTTGTAACTCCAAGAGGGGGTAATTATGCTCGATAGTGGGTTCATGCCTCCATTAAATGGGGGTGACAGAAAGTTCTAAGGTTGTGGATGTCTGTTGCTACTAGGGATAAAACATTGATGCTTTGTCTAAGGATATTTGTGTTGATTACATTACGCGCCATACTTAATGCAATTATCTGTTGTTTAACTTAATGGAAGGGGTTCGGATGATAACCTGAAGGTGGATTATTTAGGCATAGATGCATGCTGGATAGCGGTCTATGTACTTTGTCGTAATGCTGATTAAATCACATAGTAATCATCGTTGATATGTATTGAATCTTTATTTGTCAATTGCTCGCTGTAATTTGTTCACCCAGCATGTTAGTTATCTTACTGGAGAGACACCACTAGTGAACTGTGGACCCGGTCCATTCTTTTACATCTGAATACATTCTACTTTCTGTTCTTTGCAAACAAACACCATCTTCCACTCGATACGTTTAATCCTTTGTTTTCAGCAAGCCGGTGAGATTGACAACCTCACTGTTACGTTGGGGCAAAGTACTTTGATTGTGTTGTGCAGTTCCACGTTGGCGCCGGTTTCACTGGTGTTGCGCACTACACTCCTCCACCAACAACCTTCACGTGCTTCTTGGCTCCTACTGGTTCGATAACCTTGGTTTCATCTGAGGAAACTTGCTTCTATACGCATCATACCTTCCACTTGGGGTTCCCAATGGACGTGTGCATCTACACTCCTCATATTTGTTCTTCCTCCCTTATTCCCCCAATAGATTTTGTAGCTTTGTCGGAATTTGGGAGAGAAGAACTTGGGCATCTTAGTGGTGTTCTTAGTCATTGCATTAGATGCATCGGTTTGGGTTCTCTCCGGGGTTTCGGTCTCGTAGAGGGCTTGTTGACCTTAGTGGTGTTGTTGCCTTCGTGGCCTTGTTGCCTTTGTGGTGTTGTAGCCTTTGTGGCCTTGTAGCATTTGTGGCCTTGTCGTCTTTGTGGCGTGGTAGCCTTTGTGGCGTTGTGGAGTGTGGTAGCCTTTGTGGTTTTGGAGCCGGTTGTGGCGCGTTGGAGTCTTTGTGGCCTTGTTGCCGGTGTGGCGTGTTGTTGCCGTTGTGGCCTTGTACTTGAGAGCCTCCGTGTTGTGGAGTTGCCTCAAGCTTGATAGTTGGGTGTTTGCCCCAAGCTTGTACGGTTTCGGTGACCACCCTCAAGGGTACCTTAGTGGATCGAGGTTTTCCCTTTGGTGGAAAGGGTCGAGGAGAATACGGTGGCCCTAGCGGCTCATTAGAGTGCCTCGTGCCTCCACACCGCTCCAACAGAGACGTATCACCCTTGGGTGTGAACTTCGGGATACATCGTCGTCTCCTCATGCACCGGTTACTTCTCAACCCGAGCTCCTTTACCTATGCGCTTTACATTGTGATATCCGTCATGCTTGATGTTCTATATCTAGTTTTTTATCACCTTGTTGCTCATCATGCTTAGCATAGGTTGTTGGTGCACATAGGCAAACCCCTAGTTGATAGGCTTTGTGCTAAACAAGTAAACCTTGAGTAGTTTTATTCCGCCTTGTTTAGCACTCAAGTAGAAGTTTTTATAACCCGCCTATTCACCCCCCTCTAGGCGACATCTTTGTACATTCATGGAGTATAAGAGAGATGTGTTGCATCATCTCTATGTTAGGACGTGATGCCCATATGAATGCTTATCTTATACATGTTAAAGTTATTTTCCTCATTTCTTATTGATAAATTGCTATTGTCCACTACAACTTAAAAGAGAGCATAGTCAAGTGAACCCATGAACCCTGATCTAATTTTAATCATAAGAAACACCTTTCCATTTGTTTTATCTTAATTTTTATTTGCAACACTATTTTAATCCGAAAATACAAAAATATTTATCTTTCTTATTTTCACACAAAACCTCAAAACAAACAAACATTTACCGCTTGACAACCACATGGTGTAGTTGGGGACACAAGGATTTATTTTATTTTGCAGGATCGCTAGAAGAAGAGAGGAAGAGATAACCTTGTACTCCATTCCCCGAGAGTTTGATATAACCCTCGAGTCATCCTTGTGGAGAAAATACTCTGCTGACACAACACTTTGCACTTGGAGTCCCAAAATCATCAGTACTTGTGATGTCTTACTCCAAGTGCTAATTTATGGGCTTTGATGTATGTGTGTACCCATAAGTACATTTTTTGAACATGTTGGATTCTACTAGAGTTACTGATTGACTAAAGCCATCAAGTTTGAAGTTGATTAGTGATGTACTGTTGAGTTCTCTCTTAATGTCACTAGTCTAGGGGATAAATGGATTTGTGTGAGATAGATAAGATTCACCAACAAACCGAGGCAAGTCAAAATCTCATGAAGAGAATGAGATTAAGGAAAAGGAAGGCGCGGATGGAGTAAAATGAAAGTATCACCTTGTCCAATCACATGGTCGGGATTCATACAATTGCTGAAAATGGTTGAAGAGAATATGAGATAATCAGGAATGTTAATATAAGTTCATGGGACAACTCATGGATAGAAATCAGGGAGGAGCTAGAGATGAGGAACCCAAAAGAGTAAGTCTTGCAGATTTTTTGCAATCAAGACTATTTTAATTATCAACTGCATCCAAGCTAAAGAATACATAAGACTAGTTGAAAAATATGCATGAAAATTGAAGACAGTGGGATATAATGATAAAGAGAAGATTTATTATGCAACATATTTGCTGACACGACCAGTGGGGTCATGGTGGTAAGTGTGATTTTTCTTTTCACCAGGTCGTATCTTGACTTGGGAGGGATTCAAGAGGAAGTTTCAGAAAGCTCATGTACCTAAAAATACCGTGGAACTTAAAAGAACTTAGTTTGAGACCTTCCATCAAAATACTACTTTTGCGATGAGGTATGTTAAGGATTGGTTATCTAACCATGAACTCCGGATTAACAGTGAAGGGAAATCCATTAGAACTCAGATGGGGGATGCATTGTTTATAGAGGAGATCGACATCCATAAGTTATTTGAGATCTTTTACTTGATGCATTGCAGGAGGCAAAGATGGATAAGATACCGCTAAGGGTCATACAGGAAACGGTATCTTTGCCGGGTATCTAAAATACCCGGCGAAGGGCTAAAAACACCTGGCAAAGACTTCGCTGTGTACAACACTCAACGAAGACGACACGACAAAGACATGGCCGGCGAAGAAACTTCGCCGGGTGCTTTTTTTTGGGTACACGACAAAGAGCCTTTACCGGGTGTCGAACGTAAACACCTGGCGAAGAAAAGCGCAACACCGTTTCCATTCCGTCTAACGACGCCTTTTCTTCGCCGTGTGTCTTTTTCTCTGGGTACATGGCAAAGAGTTGAAACCAGCCACGTCATCTCCCTCTCTTCGCCGAGTACCTAGGAGAGTAACATGCGTGAAAATTTGTTTTTTCCATGTACCGCCAAAAAACACCGGGCAAATATGCTCTTTGCCGGGTATCTAACGGGAGACACCCGGCGAAGAAACGCGCTTACTAGCCCACCAACCATGCACGTTATATGTCACGTGGCAGCTTTCTTCGCCGTGTGTAGCTCTGAGGTACTCGGCAAAGATTGTCTTCGCCAGATGTTTCTCTTTGCCGGGTGTATTTTACCTGCTGTGCCGTGTCATATTTCTTCGCCGGGTGCTAACACTCGGCACAATTTTCTTTGCCGTGTGTTTCTTTTTGGCACCCGGCGAAGAGGGGATTAAAAGATACGTTTTTCGGTAGTGGGTATTCACGATGTTTTGTGTGTAGCTTTGTAGTTTGAAGATGTAGTATTACGCCTTATGTGAAACTTTTAGGGCCTCTTCAGCACACATGATTTCAAAACTGTTGGGATGGACAAAACACAATGTTACAATCTCATGCTTGATTCCAATTCTATGAGATTTCATTTGTAGTAAGGTTTGTTGGACTAATGTCAGGGATAAGGTAAATGATTCTTAGCAAGCGGATTGAGTAGATATTAAAATTTAGTTCTAGGTCAATCTATAACTAACTTAATTGTCGGTTACCCAATTTCACGTGCGATATAGTATGTGCAATTGAGAAAAAAGATGTGCAATTATAATTTTGATGTGCACGAATGTCAACGCAAATCTAATAATTTTAGAGTTTACCTAGAACTAACTTAATTTTTAGTTAACCTAGAACTATCAAAAGGATTAAAAGAATTATGTAATACTCTTAGGTGTCTCAACACCATCTAGATACGGATATATCTCTAACTAAAATACATCTAGGTACATTTATATCTTGACAAAAGTGAGACACCTATTTATAGACGGGAGAGTAGTAGAAATGATTTTCTTTAAAAAATCCTATAGAATTTGACCTACGAAAAAAACAGCCTACGTGGAAAATTTCTACATATTCCATTCCTTCAAAAAAATGAAGAATCGAAGGTATATATTCTTTCAACACATTGATACTCGAAATTTTTATGTTTTTCAAATGCTCGCATATACTATGCCTTTTGTCATGCTAGTAGAAACGTTTCGCCCTCCTCGCATCGCCTCCTCCTGGCGACCGAGGAGGCGAAACCCTAGCCCCGCGCCGCCGCCGCTCCCCTCCCACCTCCCCCCTCATCGTCGCCCCCTGAGACGCCGCCGAGCTAAGCTCGCGTCGCCGGTGAAGGGAACATCGGGGATCTGAGCTGTCGCCCCCACCCCCCTCCCCACGCGGTGTGTAGGTGGAGGATCTCCGCGCTGAGATCGTCTTGAACGAGGCGGAGGCAATGTGGACTCCTCTTGCTCCGACGGCTAGCGGCCTGAGGTAAGGGAGGCTTCTATGGGTTTCTTCTTCGGTGGGGGCTTGGGAAGCTAGGGCGGCGACCCTAGGCTGGTGGGCGGCGTCGACTCTCCGGCAGGGTGGCGCTCGCGTGGATGTTGGCCGTTGTGCTCAGCTGCATGAGCAGCGGCTCGGTGGCAGGTGCTGGTCTAGTGTGTTGATCTCTATAGCGTCACGCGCCCAGATTTGAAGGACATCCTTCTTCTGTCAGATCCGTGGTCGCGCCTGGTCGTCAGATCTCGGTTGGAGTCACTGTGGGCTGTGGGGATGGGACCTCCGGGAGAAATCCCTGGCCAGTGGCCATGACGGTGGTGACGCCTGCGGGCATCATCCCTCGCCGAAGGTGCCGTTGAGATATTTTTCCCCTTCCTCCTACCAATCCCTTATACCCAGGTGAAAACCCAATTACCCTCGGAATGGGCTGCGTCTATGCCTCCGACATGGTGTCCTCCTTGAAGTCGTCGTTTTGGGTAAAGGGGCAGTGTTGTGATGGTCCATCTCGGTTGGAGGCAGTGGCGGGTTTTCTCTGCAGCGTTCTTCTTCGGTTCTCCGGCGAGGGCGCCTTTTCTTTGTGTTGATGTTCCTTCGTGGCACCTTCAGCTTGCGTTAGGCCGGGTGAGTTCTCATGTCCGGCGGTGGAGTTGGTCCCGTGGTATTCTTGGCTGTTTTTGGTGGCCAGCCCCGGCCTTTGCTCTTTGGTCTCAGTGTCCTGTCATCCGTCCGATATCTAGGGTGAGCAACTCCGGCCGACGGTACGGTGTCCTTCGATCTAGGGCGAGGGAGCAGGGGCTTCCTTCGGCTTCGGAGACGGACCACGGCGTTTGGCCCTTTGATGTACGCACGTGATGGTTTCTCCTCGATGACGAGCCCTTCGAGTGTCAACTGTCGCTGCTTCAAGTGTAGGGCTTTGCTTGGTGGCTGAGAACTCCAACGATCAAGCTTTGTGCTTTGTTTTCGGTGTGTGCTTTTGTGTGTTGGTGTTTGTAAGCTTTTTTTTGAACTTAAGACAACTGTTGGTGTTTGTAAGCTATTCTTTTAGCATTCTGTTAAAAACTATCGCCTTTTGTGTGTGTAATTTATTACAGGATAAATGCTAGTGTTCGTCTGATCTCTTTCCCCCACCATTTGGTGTTTTTCTTCGCCATGGTAACGTGAGGCTATGCTTAAATCTCTCGACCTCTAACTACATGCAAAGGTTGGAGAGAGAAATGCGGAGTTTCGGGAAGAAACGGCGGACACCCGTTCCCTCTCTCTCCTCACCAATGCTACGGACAATGGAAGCGAGCCATTTCCCCTCCCATTTCCAACCAAGGATCTTTTTTCCCCCAAATTTCTTGGGGATCTTTTCCCCACATTTCTGGGCTTCTTGTCTGATTCCGCAATACGATCTCTCCAGCATCAGCCCCAATTTGTTGAATTGGGGAATCGCAGGTTCTTTATTGAGGATCCACAACGCTGGTATGTTCCGATTCCTGAGTACAATCTTCTTTGAATCTGCATGATGTGGTGTGCATATGAACCCTAAATGTTAATTCGGAGCATTTTTTTTTCCAGGATAGATTAGGTACTGTGCTCCAATTGGAGATGATTGGGGAAAAACTGTTGCTAGGCTGACAGCATCGTGATAATTGCAGACCTTTTCAGCATTGGCCAAGTTTTCTTGGGGAAAAGTTTCATCTTATGGAACATGAAGAAAGTAGCCAAGATTGCAGGATGGTTGTTTTCAACATTTACAATTTGGTGCCATTTGAGTATCTTCGTGCCGCACTTATGGGAAAATTCACATGAAAGATTGGGCCTTTGAGCAACCTATATGCAAATTAGGAGTAGTGCCCTGACCTTTCATGGCTGTGAATGCTCGTGCGAGGTCGCGAGACTTTTCGCGGCAATTCTGGTCGGTGCTGTGCCATGCCCTCAGCGAGTGCTTCCTGATTGTAATGCTCCTGGTGATTGCCGTGGTGTCCTATACCGCAACAAGGTTCGCACGCATCTGCAGGATTCGGTCACCGTGCATGCTGTGCTCCAGATTAGACAAGGTTCTACATGGAAAGTCCTGGTTCTCTGAAGAACTGATTTGTGCTGCACACAGGTTGGAAATCGCGCGTTTGTCATATTGCCAGATTCACAGCAAGCTCGCACATTCTGATGGTTTATGTGAAAAATGCTTTCTTTCATGCTCTGGATCGGTTGGTAAGCCAGGTAACCTGACAAACATGAGTGCTAAGGAGAAGCCGGATACTCGGTCACAGTCTAGGCACACACATCTATGTTCTTGTTGTTCAGAACCATTCAAGAAGAGAAGTAATGCACACAGGATATCTGAGGAGGCGAGTGGCAGGTCTCCAGATGATGGCATGAGGAAAGTGAAGCAGAGAAGCAGAGCCATGGTAAGTGTTGGTCATTCTTCAGATGAGGAGTGTGATCAATTGCCTTCTGGAGGTTACAGAAAGCTAAATGCCTGTCGTGATTCTGACTCCGAGATTCACGTCTCGGATGGCGATGACATTGATCATGCAGTCCCTTATAAAGCTCGACACCGAACCAGAGATATCTCATATGATGATGCACATCTGCAACCTATGATCACCAGCAGCAATATCTTGTCAACATCTCATTCTGAGACTACTATTCCCACAAAGCCGATGAACACCATTCCTCTAGTTCCATTGAATACTACAACTGACAAAGGCAATGCTGCAAAATCTTTAGACCCTACTATTGGGCATGGCTTGGAGGAAATCAACTGGAGTCAGGTCAATGCGAGTAACAACGATCTCAACATGCACTTGATGGCTGGGCCTGAGCAAGTTCACCAGGAGCTTCCAAAAGAAAAAAGTATGTTTCATTTTCCAAAATGTTATAATCGTTATCTAACTCAAACAATTTCTGAGTATGTTAAATTTGTTGTGTAGCTTTTCTGGTTGGTATTGAGGAAGTCAGCAATTCAGAGGGTGTTTCAGGAAGCGCCGACGAAGAAGCTACAAAGTCTTTTGCCACTTCTGCATATGATGGAACCAGTTCAACAGATGCTCATTTCAACCGCAACAACAGCATGAAAAATGCTCCTGGTGGTAGAGCTGACCTTAGATCTCCTCGTTGGTCTGAAGTAATGTCCGCTAAGGAAACCAACTCAAGTACACAGGAAGAAGTGAGGACATTCATGTCCCAATTGTCTTCTGCCCAAGGCTTTGATGGCCCATGGAGTGATCTGGCTGCTAGTCCCAGAATCAGCATACATATTGATGAGTACAGACAATCTGATGCCAATCTGGAACCATCTGATTCCCATGGTACAAGTGAAGATGAAGGCGAAATCTCCCTTGAGAGCCTGAAGCAGCAATGTGAGGTTAACAAGAAAAACTTACGTATCCTTTATAAGGAGCTTGAGGCAGAACGGAGTGCTTCAGCTGTTGCAGCAAGTGAAGCGATGGCTATGATCAATAGGTTGCAAGTGGAAAAGGCCGCAATGCACATGGAGGCGATGCAGTATCTCAGGATGATGGAAGAGCAGGCTGATCATGACCAAGAAGCAATTGAAAAGCTAAATGACTTGCTTACAGAAAGAGAGAAAGAAATGCTTGACCTGGAAGCTGAACTCGAAAATTATGAGAGCAGGTTCTGCGGTGAATCAACTGATCTCGGAAAAGTTGATGCTACTTACGGAGATATGGGATTCAGAGTCTTGGACAGCTCAGATTTCGTGAGGAATACCTTTTTTGATTTTGAAGATGAGAAGGCCAAAATCTTGGAATCCTTAAGAAGATTGGAGGAAACACTTGGCATGCCGTGCACGAATAAATATGATTCGGGTAGTGCCAATGATGGTCTACAGAATGGGTCTCTGAGAGATCACCCAAGTGATGTGCTTGGCCACCATGTAGAAAACCCAGTATCGGAATGTCGCAGTTCACTATTGCCTCCGGAACACTTGAACGATGAATCAGTCTCTTCTCAGCTAAATGATGAAAATCAATCAGTTGAGAACCAAAAATATGATCTGGGTAGCGCCAATGATGGTCTACAGAATGGGTCTCTGAGAGATGACCCAAGTGATGTGCTTGGCCATCATGTAGAAAACCCAGTATCGGAATGTCGCAGTTCACTATTGCCTCCGGAACACTTGAATGATGAATCAGTCTCTTCTCAGCGAAATGATGAAAACCAATCTGTTGAGAACCAAAAATATTTTGGTTCAGGCTCTCACCCAGATGACGATAATATTAGTGCAGTGACAAGCATTAAACAGGAAATTTCACTCTTAAATAGTAGATTCATGGCACTTGAAGCAGATCAGAAGTTTCTCAAGCAGATATTGATTTCTCTTAAATGTAGCAATGATGGAGAACAATATGTGCAGGAGATAACTACTCATTTGCGGGAGCTGCGAAGAACCGTTACTGAACAGAGAGATAGAACAGTTTTATGAGTTCAAAGTTATTCAGCATTCAGAAGGTAATAATAGGCCATAGTTGTAGTCCATCTGTTGGCAATGAGTAATCACTTCGAATGTTCAGCAACATGTTGTGGAAAATCAAAATGTATAGTATAGCTTGTAGGATTAGTACAGGTTGTTCTGGAGACCTGCATTGTAACAGGTCTACCAAATGAACGGAATATCTATGGAAACTGTAGCCTTAGGTTGATTCTTCCATTAGAGTAGCTTTTGTAGAAGATCAGGGCACAATGCCCCGTTCTATTACCAGAATGAAATAGAAATTAAACAATTTGAAGCTCAGTTTTTGTTAGTAGATAATGCAGCCATCAACAACACAGGGAAGATCTGCTAATGTCAGGCATGGGTAGCGTGTCCCCGTTCTGTAAACATTACATTTACTGTGTGGAGCTTCTCTCTCTCTCTTTCTCTCCCTCCCTCTCTCTGATGGCATGACGCTCCAGCTCGGGCATTCGCTTATGTTTCACCAAAAATCGTGTTTCAGTTACATTTCAATTATATTTTATAATTTTATCAAAGAATTGGTCAGTACATGGGTGACGTTATCGCTGACGTCACTCTGGTAGATAGTAGAGCCAGTAAAAAGAGGTTTTCGGAGCATGGTTCGATTTGCAAATTGCCGGCAAAGGCTTCCTACTAACGTTCTGGGAGTTGAGTCGATGATGGTTCCTGTCTACGACCCCGTCCGGCACCGAGAGGAATTATCTGTATAGCGGGAGACAAAACTCCTCAAGGCGTTCAAAAAACCATCCGATCAAATATTAGAGAAATCATGACCATCCGATCACTTGTAAAAGTCTCCCATGATGTTGAGGGGAGACTTTTGCCGAGTGATCGTGTTTGATGTCTGTAAAAAATGTTTGAGGAACATAGCAACCCCAACTCCCATTTAATAGTAAAATTTGTGTCAAAAAATCAGATACAAATTCCATACGTGCATCAAGAAAGATTGTAACTCAATGCACAAATTTGAATTTATATTTGGAAACTTCAATAATAAATAATCAATGCACCTATGTTTAAAAACATCAAAACTTCCCATTATATGTTGGACATGTCACGCAGCAAGATTGCAGCTAGCCACTTAAAAGGCAGATTTTACACTGGCTCATCCCAATTAGTAATACTCCGTAGACAAAGAGCTCCAGCAGTAACAGATGAAAAATAGCATGGTTTGGCTGAAGGCACTGCTTGGCATCAAACTGTTAAATTAAAATGATAAGAATTGGGATGTTCCATTTCATATGCCAGACAGACACTGCACAGTTATTAATGGCTACCATAATCCAACTAAAAATGGGAAAAAGCTATAAAAACTACATGCTTATCAATAGCTTCCATTGGAGCCTGGCTTCCAAATATCATCCATCACCTGAGGGCAGCGTGATGAAGTAGTAAAGAAACTGTACGGATGCAAAACAAAATACAACAATCTACTATTCAACATGGCACTAAGCCTGGACAGCACTCCGCTCCGGTGCCACTTCTAACATCGACAAGAGGTCAGTAACCACACCACAAAAAGGTACAACATTCACAAAGGGCTTGCTGACACCATTAATTGGAGTCTTGGACAGGACTGAAACTTCAGGACAGGCTGAGCATCCTTCCATCAGCTCGGTCCATGTTGTTTCTTCCTCGTTGATATCAGATTCTCTCAAGAGATGTAGTACTTTATCTAGGTGAGCGACATTCCTACCTGCCCCATATCCGGTGGCGGTTGCAGCACCAACTGCATTTGCTAGGGCTAGTGTGCTAATCGCCGGCAAGTTGTGGAGGAACCCAAAAGCTATAGCAGCAGTAAAGCTATCCCCACATCCAACTGTGTCCACAACGCGAATCTACAGAAATATAGAGCACAGTGAATACAAAGAACATAGCAATTCAGGAAAATAACTGTAATTAATTTTGCAGCGGTTCACAAAGGTCCTTTATCAGCAAAGCAAATACCTTAAAAGAAGGCGCACATGAAACAGCACTTTCAGTGATCATGATTGATCCCTTGGAACCCATTTTGATGACAACCCATTTTGTGCGGATTCCTCTTCTTAGCAACTCTTGCCCTGCCTGAATCGGGTTTTGGATGTTCGTTAGTGACTCGGCCTGTCATAACAATAAACATGAATATGTGAGAAATGAGGCGACAAAATGCAAGTACATTTCCCTGGTGCCACTTTCTTCTAAGTCAGGTTGAATTCAGGAAATAAAATCTTTACAGACGCAATTGGTGCTTGCCAGTGGAGTACCTCTCAATCTTATTTCAGGAAAAGTATTTTTTTTTATATAGTTAACTTCAGACAAAATTCAATGTGCCAACTAGAACATCAACAGTTACAGAAGGCATTACAAATATGAAGAAAATCTGGAATAGTATGAACCTAAGAAAGAATCCAGAACGTATGCAGTTTATAGTTGGTTTGTTTTCACAGAGAAGCCCATCAAGCGAATGAATATGACTACAAGATACCTATTGCATTGAACATATGGTCACTCTTCTGTAAACAGAAGTAACATCAAAACTTTCAGGAAGGCACGCAAAGCCAGTTCAGTGACAAAGGTTTATAGAGACATTTACATCACTAAATCAGCACAGAACTCGAATATAGAACAGGTGCCCCAGTGGCGTACATAATCGAATAGTAAAACAGCCATAATCCTGCAAACCCATCCAACTTCAGTGCTTATATATAGGTGAACTAACCTCATCTGACGTTAAAAGGAGAACATCGCTGAGCCTCAGAGCATGCTCAAGTGCTCTCTGTTCATCCAGGTTCCCATTTAAGAGAGATCTTCCACGAGGCCCAGGATCAAAGAATACTGATGTTCCCGCATCAATCGCACAATCAATAGCAGATGCAATCACATCAGGGGAAAATTCATCAAAAGCATATCCATTGCTAAACAATATTTTAGAGTGATGAATAGCTGTCTTGGTCTCTGCTGGAAGTTTCTGTATCCAACTGAAAGCCGGTTCTTTACTGAAGTCTGCACGGCTGACATTGCAAAGAAGGAAAGGCCAATAAGTACAAGTAGCACATAAATCAAATGAACACGAATAGTACTAGCTAATCTATTTTGAATATTATAGGGAGTGCATGAGAACTAACCTGCAGAATCCATGTCTCTGAAACGGATCCACAAGAACCCAACACAGAAGTGTCTCATAGGCATGTCGACATGCAGTAGCATCAGTATTTTCGAGCATCCCAACAACACTAATGCCTTCTGCTTGAAGCACATCGAGAAGAAATTTTCCATAAACTTCCTCTCCTACATGCCCCAGTGTGGAACAGCGAAGCCCAAGCCTAGCCGCAGCAAAGGCCAGGTTGCAGTTCCCACCGGCCTCCCAATATTTCTATTCAGGAGATAAAAGACATACTCAGAACAGCTAGCAAACGGACATTACATAAAGCATAATAATGAAGCTGTGACTTCTAATGAAACATGAACCTCAGCAGTTTTGGAATCTACAATTTTGACCACATGCTCACATTTCCGGTAAGGAGTTCACAATACAAACAATCAGAAACAAATGGAATGTGTATGGTTTTACACCCCAGCTTTCAATTATCCACTCCCCTCCATCCACATCGGTTTACAGCAAGATATAATAAAGCAAGAAGGCTGTAAACATCGCAGTGGCAGGATGAGCATCTAAAACCAAACAACAGGCCCGAGAACTACAGCCCCGATAAATTCTGGCCCAATACCATTTCTACCTAGAAATTATAAGAATTGAGCAGCACAGAACCCTAAATTATCAACTACGGGAAAACAATTAGGGGGGTGAGTGCAGAGATTCCCGCACCCAGACAAGCGAATGGGCTGGAGCTGGACCTGGTCGGGCGGCGAGGCGGCCAGGCCCTCCATGTAGGCCAGGCGCTCATCGCGCGGCGCCGGCGGGAGGCAGGGGACGCTGAGCACGACGTCGACGCAGAGGTTGCCAAGCGTGGCGAGATCCGTGTCCTTGCCCTCCCTGCCCCCGGGTGGCGGCCGCCATCTGGCCTCGTCGTTGACCGCGCCGGAGACGGCGACGGCGACGGCTGCGCGGGGCCGGACGGCGCCGCTGGCGACGCGACGGCGGGGCGGGAGGGGCTGCTGCGGGTAGCGCCGGGGGAGCGGGGCGCGGGAGACGGAGGCGGGGTTTAGGGTTTGGAGATGCATCGGAGAAGGGAATGAGGGAGGATGCGGGAGGGAACCGCAAAATTGGAAAAGGATGTGGAAGAGATGCGATAATGTGATGATGCCAATGGAACAGCTTCTTTGTATTACTCTCTCTTTATAAGAGCATCTCTAACAGGCGCGCTATATCGCGGCGCGCTAAAACTAAGAATCCGCGCGCGGTAAACAGATAGCGCGCGCTGTGCCGTTTTTTCCTCCGCCGGACGCGCTATTATGCAGCGCGTGCGCGCGCAGGAAAAATGGTCCTCCGCCAGGCGCGGCAAAATACAGCGCGCGCGGGCGCGGAAAACAGATTTCTAGACTATTTTGCATTCACAAAGATCAAATAAACACACGTAAATTGCATTCATAATTCATGAAACAAATGACACAAAGTGCAACAACATCACATTGTTCAACAAGGACACACAAAATGACGTAGTTCAACAATGACACACGACATATGGTTCAAATGGACAAAGTGGAACAATGCATATCACAAATGCATATCACACTTCCGCATTTTCCAAGTCAACACCTTCTTCTTCCTCCTCGTCATCTTGGGTTGAAGGAGGAATAGTAGTATTCATGGAAGACACGAAGCCTCCCGGTGGTGCTCCCATACTCCCATACACACCACTCACGGAGCCTCCCATGGTCCCTCCAAACACTCCTCCATAGCTTGGTCCTCCCATGCCGGCCATGCCTCCCATGCCGGCCATGCCTCCAATGCCGGCCATGCCTCCATGGTGGGCATGGGCATGCTTCCCATGCCGGCCATGCCTCCCATGCCTCCTCCAAACGTCGGCATGCCTCCTCCAAACATGCCTCCTCCAAACATGCCGGTAGTGGAAGTGTTCAAGTTGGCTACCAACAATCTCTTTTTGGCCAACACTTCATCGCGAAGAAGGTTGATGTACTCCTTTTGCCTCTCATCCATATGGGAAGTATCCATCAAGAAAAGCTTCCTCTCCTCCTCCGCTAGGCGTGCATACTCCTCGGTGGCTTGCCTCTTCTCCTCCAAAGCCAACTTCCTCTCCTCGTTGGCGGCAATCCTCAAAGCGGCTCTCCTAGCTTCAATAGCATCCATAGCCTCTTTCTCCAAGTTTCGTTGCATCTTTCTATCTTCATTTGCTTGCAACCTTGCATTTGCAATCCTCTCCATAGCCATGGCAATGTCATCATCTCCGGCCTTCCTTCCCTTCATTTCCTTGGCGGTCTTCCTACCATGCACATTCCTCCGCCCATTGTTGACGACAGGAGTGGCTTCCTTCTTCCCTTGAATCATCATCATCGATGATTGTTGCATCACCGGTAGCATTGGCCGCCATAGTTGCCGCATCCAACTTGCTGCGCGTCTTCCACTTCTCTTCATTCCCTAGCACTTCATAGCAATGATGCAAGGTGAATGGCTTGCCAAGAATCTTGTTGCCTTTCTTGTTCTTCTTTCCCACATCCCTAAACAATCCTTGAGCCATGGAGTTCTACACATATGCGGAAAAGAAAATAGATGAGCCATATGAAGTACAACCGTATTCTTCTCATATGAGCCATATGGTGAACATAGTAGAATGACTTACCCTATCATTCTCATTAGTGCCACTTGGATTGAGAACATCGATGTTGGCTTGCACGCCCGCCCATTTTTGGCAATCGGTGTTGATACCGGACCAACGGGACCGAAGTGAGCGCATGGTTCGCTCGATCCCACTTGTGTTTGTGTTGAAGTACTCCGTCATCCTCATCCAATATGTTTCTCTTGTTTGATCGGTACCGGTTGTTGGATCCATTCCAATTGTCAACCACGTCTTGCAAAGCAACTTGTCCTCCGCTATGGTGTAGTTGGCCTGATACGTCAACGTATCGATAATTTCTTATGTTCCATGCTACTTTATTGATAATACCTACATGTTTTATGCACATTATATGTCATATTTATGCATTTTCGGAACTAACCTATTAACAAGATGCCGAAGAGCCATTGCTGTTTTTCTGCTTTTTGGTTTCGAAATCCTAGTAAAGAAATATTCTCGGAATTGGACGAAACTTTCGCCCGGGTCCTATTTTTGCACGAGAAAGAAGAAGATAACAAAGTGGGGCGGAGGGTGGGCGGCGCGGCCCAAGCCCTGCGCAGCCCAGCCTGGGCCCCTCGTGGCCTCCGTTGACCCTCCTCCGTAAAGCCTCCCCAGACCGAGAGCCACGATACGGAAAACCTTCCGAGACGCCGCCGCGAATCCCATCTCGGGATTCAGGAGATCGCCTCGGCACCTGCCGGAGGGGATTCATCTCCCGAGGACTCTACACCGCCATGGTCGCCTCCGGAGTGATGAGTGAGTAGTTCACCCTGGACCATGGGTCCATAGCGTAGCTAGATGGTCGTCTTCTCCTTATTGTGCTTCATTGTTGGATCTTGTGAGCTGCCTAACATGATCAAGATCATCTATCTGTAATTCTATATGTTGTGTTTGTCGGGATCCGATGGATAGAGAATACTATGATTATGGTGATTATCAATCTATTGTTTATGTGTTGTTTATGATCTTGCATGCTCTCCGTTATTAGTAGAGGCTCGGCCAAGTTTTTGCTCTTAACTCCAAGAGGGGTATTTATGCTCGATAGTGGGTTCATGCCTTCATTGACACCGGGATCGTGACAGAGGGTTCTAAGGTTGTGATGTGTGTTGCCACTAGGGATAAAACATTGATGCTATGTCTAAGGATGTAGTTGTTGATTACATTACGCACCATACTTAATGCAATTGTCTGTTGCTTAGCAACTTAATACCGAATGGGGTTCGGATGATAACCTGAAGGTGGACTTTTTAGGCATAGATGCGGTTGGATGGCGGTCTATGTACTTTGTCGTAATGCCCGGATTAAATCTCACTATATTTATCATATCATGTATATGCATTGTTATGCCTTTCTCTATTTGTCAATTGCCCGACTGTAATTTGTTTACCCAACATGCTTTTATCTTATGGGAGAGACACCTCTAGTGAACTGTGGACCCCGGTCCTATTCTTTACATAGCATACAATGTTTTCTTGTTTTCTTTGCAAACATCTTCCACTCGATACGTTTAATCCTTTGTTACAACAAGCCGGTGAGATTGACAACCTCACTGTTTCGTTGGGACAAAGTACTTGGGTTGTGTTGTGCAGGTTCCGTTGGCGCGGAATCCCTGGTGTTGCGCCGCATCACATTTCGCGACCATCAACCTTCAACGTGCTTCTTGGCTCCTACTGGTTCGATTAAACCTTGGTTTCTTCTGAGGGAAAACTTGCTACTGTGCGCATCATACCTTCCTCTTGGGGTTCCCAACGAACGTGTGAGTTACACGCCATCAGCGGCCCGACCGGGAGGGCGAGGTTCAATCAACCCTTCTCCTTCCTCATCTACATCCTCATATTCCTCCTCCCCATCGGCGGCTTCATCGTCATGCAAGAACGAGGATCCAACATTCATTGCCTCCATGAGTGCCGCATCATCCACTCTACATTGCAATGAAATTCATTACCATCGGCTAGGTATGCATCTAAACCACAATTCAACAAAAAAGTAGTGTTTTTTACCTCTCGGGCATTTCACCATCCACCATATGTGCGCCCGCGCGGTTGCCGGACGGAGGCGTCGGCTGGGTCGGCGGAGGAGGAGGAGGAGGCATCGGCTGGGTCGACGGCTGATGACCCACAAGTATAGGGGGTGTATCGTAGTATCTTCGATAAGTAAGAATGTCGATCCCAACGAGGAGCAGAAGGTGTTGGCAGCAGTTTCGATGAAGGATTCACTGTAAATGCTCACAAACAAGTATTCAAGAGGTTTTGATATTGCAGATAAATAAAGTACGAGTAAATAAAATGCGAGAGAAATAATTGCAGCGAGTGGCCCAATCCTTTAGCACAAAGGACAAGCCGGTTTGTTTACTTATAATGACCAAGCGTTCTTGAGGACACACGGGGATTTTAGTCTAGTACTTTCGCTTCATGTGGTTTAATAATCTTCATTGTTTTGATAAGTGTCGTGTGGGTGAACCTATGCTAATGCACCGCCCTTCCTAGGACTAATACATACTTGTGATTATACCCCTTGCAAGCATCCGCAACTACAAGAAAAGTAATTAAGATAAATCTAACCACAGCCTTAAACTTGAGATCCTGCGATCCCTCCCGCATCGATATACTAACGGGGCTTAGGTTTCTCCGGCAACCCCGCAATTAGCAACCGAATACAAGATGCACTCCTCCCATAAATGGTGAAGTGTCGTTAACACGACACCACTAGAAGAATGACACCACAACTTAAATATCATAACATTGAATATTACTCAACCATAATTCACTACTAGCATTTAGACTTCACCCATGTCCTCAAGAACTAAACGAACTACTCACGAGACATCATATGGAATACAATCAGAGGTGATATGATGATGAATAACAATCTGAACATAAACCTTGGTTCAATGGTTTCACTCAATAGCATCTACAACAAGTATAGAATAACACCGGAGAGTTTCCCCTATCAAACAATCAAGATTTAACCCAAATGCTACAGCGATGACGAGGTGCAGCGGTGGTGATGGCGGTGTAGATGGTGGAGATGATGATGATGATGATGGAGATGATGTCCCGCTCGATGACGATGGCGATGGCGTCGATTTCCCCTCCGGAGGGAATTACCGCGGATTCCCTGCCCGCCGGAGAGCTCTTTTCTCTCGGTGTTCTCCGCCCCGCGAGGCGCTGTAACCACGGGGAGGTCCTCTGTGGCTTAGGTTTTCGGACGAAGGTACGCGAAGAAAAGGAGGCGATATGAGGCATAGGTGGCGCGGCCAGCCATGGGCCGCCGCCTCAGGCCCACATGGCTCCTCTCTTCTTCCCCTTTCTCCCTCCGTCATCTGGAAAATAGGAATTTACGTGAAATTCCCTTCCACGTTGATCTTCAAATATTGGACGGTGCTTTTCCAAATCCTGCTCCGTGGATCCTCCAATGATGATGAAACATGCAAAATAGATGAAATAACATAAGTATTGTGTCCCAATATGAAATATATCAATGAATAACAGCAAATTATGATACAAAATAGTGATGCAAATTGGACGCACTACTGCAGAAAGGCTTATAGCCTCCAGGTGATTAGTGACAGGCAAAATTGTGCCTGTCACTAGTAAGTGTATCAGTGACAGGCACATATAAGTATGTCACTGGTACAAAATACCAGTGACAGGCATATAAAAAAGAATGTCACTGATCTTTTTTCTAAAGGGCGGCTGGAACTGAAAATATTTTAATGACAGGCTAATAAAAGAGCCTGTCACTACCTATCTGTGTTAGCCCACCAGGTCCTCATCAATTGTGGGCCGGTCCTTCCCACGCTGGTCATACCTAGACCGATCGAGCATTAATGAGCGGAGATTGGACGTGGCCGGAGCCGAGTCTACTCGACGCCGCGCAACCCGAGTCCAGCCAGAGTCGACTTGCGAGATAATACTAGAGTATTATTAAAAAAGCCAGAGCGGTAAATCCGGACAATCATCATCCAATCACCACAATCATCGGTTTAGATTTAATGCTAAAACGGTGTTAGGGCATCTACAACGGGGAGGCTAACAGGAGGCGCGAGGCTCAATTTCCTGCCCGTTAGGCCCGATTCCCTCCCAATCCTGGGATTTTGCATAGAGTCGCTGCAATATTTGTCGCCGGGCGCTCCGATTTTTTCTCCACCCAAATCCCTTTCTTTTAGCGATGGCAAGGTAGAAAACAGATCTCATTAAGCGCTGCAGTTAGCGATTCCCGTTGGAGCGACTGACTTTTATGTGGGCGCTAGGACTACGTTCCCCTTTTCTTCCTCTGTAAGCGCCCGTTCACAATTGTACATGCCCTTAATCCCACGCCTAATCCAAACAAACCGCTTCTTTAGATAATTGAATCTCCACGCACGAACCAACACCACGCACGAGTCGCTTTCCCCTGCCCAGCCCACATCGCCACGATCTGCGGCCGCCCTGCCCGTGATCCTGCTCCCAGCCGCCCTGCCCGCCGCCTCGACCCTGCAGGCGAGGCGAGGCCTGCCCGGAGCCGCCCTGCACGGGAGGACATTTGGGGACCCGCGGACGCCGATGACGCCGAATCTCCATCGAGACCGCGGGCGGCTCCGTCTCCGATGCCCGCCGCCTTGCACCCGAGCCCGTGCGCGGTGACCTGCGCCCGTCGCCGGCTGTGCGGCACCGGCCCGCCGCCGTCACGTCCCGTGCCTGCCAAATTGCTCCCACCGGCATAGCTCCGTGTTGTGAGTTTTCTCAATCAGCCATAATTCTTCTCTATATATCTTCTTCCGATCATACAAGTTCTTTCTACAGAATTCTGCACCGTACTGGTACCTGTATGCAAGGTTTGTGGATTTCCTTATGGACAGGCTTCAGTGAACATTTCTAACAGAAAATTTCTTTGATTTGCACTCATTTTTTGACACTTTCTCGCTTAATTTTTGTACATGGTATTGCGTTGGAGCGCACTAATGGACAGTAAAAAAGTTTCTATATGGTCAGCCAAGTATGCAGTTGTCGTTTCTATAAAGTGAACTTGAGAATTGTACTGCAATTCTTGCAGGTTGGTACAGTGAGTGAAGGAACAGATGGTCAAAAGAAGAAGAGGTGCGGTACAGGTAGTTCCGGACCAAGTTTTATATTGTAGTTCTATTTATGATAGATATCTCTATATCTGCATATCTTCTCGGCAAAAATAAATGTGATCTGATGGTTAAGCTTGGTTAATCCGGAGTTCAAGCAACACCGAGTTATGATTTGGTTGGTTAACCATTAAATCTAAATTATGGCAACTCAAAACTATATGCGCTGCTGTTTTCATATTTTCATTTTAATTAGTAATGAATTTTATTAGTCGTGTTTATAGCCCATGGTGAAATTTATTACGGGACAATTCGTTTCATCAATCACAGAGCATGGATGACTGATCATTAATTCCAATTGCTCCATATATATTGTCAAAGAGATTTTTATTTTTATCCAAGTACATCGTCTATACCCTATTCGCATACGAAATACAAGTGTATATTCAAGTTAGGCTAGATTGCAAAACACGTGCATTGCCCCAGCCGCACGCGCCCGCGCACAGGGCCGCTCTCGCTTGCCCTGTCGTCGCTCCGAAACCTCCTTTGCACCCAGCTCAACTGCCCCACCCCGTCGCCTCCAAGTGTTGGACCAAAACGGCTTCCGAAAGTTTGTGCCACTCCTGGACAACAACCTTAGGGATTGGTAATGCTCAAATGGATTCTTGATTTATGTTCTGAGACTGTCCCTCCTTGATAATAGCTTTATACTTCATGGAAGTTTGTGAGCTTGTGGAGTCTTTGTTTGAGCTAGTATTCTATTTTTTTCGATTCCAATGTTTCTCTTAGTTTTGGGTATATGGTTCAGAAACTAGTAGCTATGTTTGGTGCTTCTGGTTGCTGCAAGACATGCAGTTAAATATTCATGCAGCTCCCAAGCATATGTAACTTATATACTCAGTCTTGTTTGGTTGTGTTACCTCATGCAGGGAAAGGGGTCAAAGAGAACTGGAGCAAAGATTGGCTGAGAAGCTTGCTATGGTTAGGAGCACAAAGAGCACATCAATCGATGCATCTGACAAAGTTTGATCCTTGTGTGAAGCGACTAGTGCACATTGTGATTTCCCGGTGCTTGTGTTACCCAAGTGCTGTTTTCTGGAGGACAGAGGGGTCATCATCGATTCGGCGATCTCTCGTGTACTATTTCAGCAGCCCCATCCTCACCCTGAATGCTTCCATTTACGTTGTATTCCCTGGTTATATGATATATTGTCTGTAGGCGCTTCTAGGACATATGGTGATGTGTAATGTACTGATTTAGGGAGCCCTAGTGAACGGTGCAACGTTTGCATGATATGTATTACGACAATTTAGCTGCATGTACTAATTTTATATAACGTCTTATTGTCCTATCTGGAATATTTTTGGAAAAAGCATTTATTTTTTTATTATGAAAATTCAAACTAGTGACAGGCAGGATAACGAGTCTGTCACTACAAAACCTCATTGTCCGCGTCCTTCCATCGCAACTAGTGACAGGCATTAATTTTTGCCTGTCATTAGTATGCACACATCAGTGACAGGCACATGCCAGTCACTAGTGTTCCGATACCAGTGACTAGTCATTAGTGACATGCACTTTGCCTGTCACTAAAATGTCTTTTGCGCCTGTCACTAGAGGCCAATTCTGCAGTAGTGACGTATCAACTCCCCCCAAGCTTAGACCTCGCTTGTCCCCAAGCGAAACTGAGCTCGATAAACGAGACCACATGTTTATGGAGTGAAGAGTCGATAAATAGAATACGGACAAGAAGCATCATATTCATTCACACAAGACATTCTAGTAAACAACTTCCTCATATAACTCATCTCGAAATAGGTAAAGAGAAACCAAGTAAAGGTGCATAAGAAATCATAGTTGGTGATGGCAAACTTCGTTCTTGGTCAGAGAACTACTAACGGATTGTACTTCTAAGCAAAGCTTTCATATTAGAATTTATAGCTGAGCCTTCATATTTAAGCATAACAATCTCCTCATAATCATTGATAACTTCAAAGTTATATTCATTCAGATAAAATTGGTACTAAACAAGAAAGTATAAAAGACATGATTAACTGAATCATAGCATAAATGATTGGTTCACAACAACTCAATTGCTTGCTTGAGATAGAGAGATATAGGATTACTGACTCAACATAAAAGTAAAAGACAGGCCCTTCGCAGAGGGAAGCAGGGATTAAATCATGTGCTAGAGCTTTTCAAGTTTCGAAATCATATAAAGAGCATAAAAGTAAGATTTTGAGCGGTGTTTGTTGTTGTCAACGAATGGTAGCGGGCACTCTAACCCCCTTGCCAAACGAACCTTCAAAGAGCGGCTCCCATGAGGGACGGCATCTCTACCAGCAAGGTAGATCATCCCCTTCTCTTTTGTTTAAACATGTGTTTTAGTTTTATTAAGGATGACACTCCCCCCAACCTTGGCTTTCTCAATCCATGGCTAACCGAATCCTCGGGTGCCTTCCAACATTCACATACCATGGAGGAGTGTCTATTGCAAAATTAAGTTGCTTACTGATAAGTCAGAGCAAAACATGTGAAGAGAATTATTAATGAAAGTTATTAATTGGGGCTGGGAACCCCGTTGCCAGCTCTATTGCAAAATTATTGGATAAGCGGATGTGCCGCTAGTCCATTGGTGAAAGTCCGCCCAACAAGATTGAAAGACAAAACACCACATACTTCCTCATGAGCTATAGAACATTGACACAAATAAGGAGTAGTAGTTTGAATAATTTAAAGGTAGCACATGAAGTATTTACTTGGAATGGCAGAAAATACCATGTAGTAGGTAGGTATGGTGGACACAAATGGCATAGGTTTGGTCTAAGGTTATGGATGTATGAGAAGCATTCCCTCTCGATACAGGTCTTTGGCTAGCAAGGTTTGATAGCAAGCATAAAGGTTGAGGGAAACAAACAAATATACATATGATAGAAACAATCATGCATCTTTCTCATAAGCACAAGCAATTTTAACTTTAGAATACTAAGCATAGAGATAATAGAGTAGTATATCTAAGTGTATTTCTCTCTTCTATTAAATATTAAGATGTTGTTGCTATTGACCAATGCTAAATTTGCCAAAACCAAATAGATTTACTTGATGCTCCCAAAGTGATATCAATACTCATGTCAAGAGTAATCATATAATGGAGATTGCAAACTAAAATAAGGTGTGCAAAAAGTAAATGATAAGACTTCTCATTAATATTCCATAACGATAACTCACACCAACGGATACATAGATAGCTAACTAAGAGAGATACTTCCACATTGCATACTATTCCATATGATAACTTCCCTACTCATGATATGACACTACTTGATAGTAAAAGATAAAGGTGGTGATGATGTGATACCGCGGCACTCCCCAAGCTTGGAACAAACCAAGGGGATGCCAATACCGATGATGAATTACTCCTTCGGCGATGGTGGTGATGAATTCCTGAAAAGCTTCTCAATAAGCTCCTGGAGCTCGTCAATCCTGTATATGAGATTGCGAATCATCTCTGAATTGTGCTCGACGCGGTTAAGGAGTCTGTCCGACGGTGAGTCCCAACTCTTGGAGTTATTTCCCCACTCTTCAGCCTCAGGCTCCTTCTCTCCTGCAGTGTTAGAGCGATCTATATCCCACTGCTAGGCAATGCTGCCTTGGGAGTCCCTTCAATTTGATTATTGAAAATTAGATTGTGGAAGGGGTGATGAGTGCCTGATAAGGATGACTTTGGAGCTAGGTAATGACGTGGAACCGCTCCTCCAGTGCGAATTCTTGCGCTCTTGTTTGCGCTAAAAGGGTTGTCCACCACCTTGATGCTTGCGATAGTAGCACGCGGGTGTGCGCGCGAATCTTCATCCACCTCTTCTTCATCCTCTCCCTTGACGTCCTTGTCTTCCTCTTTCCACCCAAGATCTTGATCATCTTCATCCGGAAACTCCTTGCCCTTGTTCTTGGAGACCATGGCGCTTCTAAACTGAAGATCCTGGCAGAAACAGCTCGAAACAAAACACGACGAGAAAACGATATTACGGACCTCCAGGGGTCCGGGGGATTATATAGCAAATATTTTTACGACAAAAGGAAGGTTCCAGGCCGAAAACGAGTGGAAACGGGACGCCGAGGGGCTGTCACCATAGGTCGGCGCGGCCAGGGTGGGGCCCGCGCCGGCCTGTGGTGACGGGCCCGCGCGTCTTTTCCACTCCGTTTCGATTCCGTAATTTTTCATATTTTCTAAAAACAGCAAAAGTGATGTTCGGAAAGGTAAACGCGGACTTTTTATTACTACTGTTACCTATTCAAAGTCCAGTTCTGCGGACTGTAAATTGTCCTTTGATGAAAGCCTCCGGTGTTTCCACTTGAATAATATCAACATCAACATTATAAGAATCACCCGAAATATAATGCTTGAGTCTTTGTCCATTCACCACTTGTGTGGCATTGCCTTGGAGAGAGCTAATTTTAATTGCTCCTGAACGATACACCTCCTCAACAACATATGGTCCTTCCCACTTCGAGAGTAATTTCCCTGCAAAGAATCTGAGACGAGACCGATACAATAGAACTTGATCTCCAACATTAAATTCTCTTTTAATGATCCTTCTATCATGCCACTTCTTAACTTTTTCTTTAAAGAGTTTAGCATTTTCATAAGCTTCACTTCTCCATTCATCTAGAGAACTTAATTGCAACAACCTCTTATTACCGGCTAATTTAGGATCTTTATTTAGTTCTCTAACAGCCCAATAAGCTTTGTGCTCTAGTTCTAAAGGTAAATGACAAGCTTTTCCATAAACCATTTTATAAGGTGACATTCCCATAGGATTTTTATAAGCAGTTCTATAAGCCCATAGTGCTTCTTTCAATTTGCTAGCCCAATTCTTTCTAGATTTATTAACAGTCTTACCCAAGATAGCTTTAATCTCTCTATTTGATAATTCTACTTGACCACTAGTTTGAGGGTGATAAGCGGAAGCAATTCTATGATTAATACCATACTTAGCAAGAGTTTTTCTAAAACCTCCATGAATAAAATGAGAACCTCCATCAGTCATAATATATCTAGGTACTCCAAATCTAGGAAATATAACATCTACAAGCATTTTTATAGAGGTCTCACCATCAGCACTCCTTGTAGGTATAGCTTCTACCCATTTAGTAACATAATCAACAGCGACAAGTATATGAGTGTTACCGTCTGAAGAAGGGAAAGGACCCATGAAGTCGAATCCCCAACAATCGAATGGTTCAATAACAAGAGTATAATTCATAGGCATTCATTGCGTCTGGAGATATTACCAACTCTTTGACATTCATCACAAGATAAAATAAATTTCCTTGCATCTTTGAAGAGTGTTGGCCAATAAAAACCTGATTGTAGAACCTTTTGCGCGGTTCTATCTCCAGCGTGATGTCCTCCATAAACACTACCATGACATTTATTCAATATCTCCTGTTGTTCATATTCAGGAACACATCTTCGCATAATACCATCCACTCCTTCTTTATATAAGTGTGGGTCATCCCAAAAATAATGCCTCAAGTCATAAAAGAATTTCCTCCTTTGCTGAGCTGAAAAGGTTGGAGGCAAATACTTCGAAACGATAAAATTAGCATAATCTGCATACCAAGGGCTCTCTCGAGCTCACCTTTATTACAGCCAATTGTTCATTTGGAAAACTATCATTAACAGAACAGGATCATAAGCAATATTTTCCAATCTAGACAAATTATCAGCAACAGGATTATCAGCACCTTTCCTATCTATAATATGTAAATCAAATTCTTGCAACAAAGTACCCATCTAATAAGCCTTGGCTTAGCATCTTTCTTTGTCATAAGGTATCTAATTGCAGCATGATCAGTATGAATTGTAACTTTCGAATCAACAATATAGGGTCTAAACTTGTCACAAGCAAAGACTACAGCTAACAATTCTTTTTCAGTTGTAGCATAATTTCTTTGAGCAGCATCAAGAGTCTTACTAGCATAATGAATAACATTTAATCTTTTATCTACCCGCTGTCCAAGAACAGCGCCTACAAAATCACTAGCATCACACATAATTTCAAAAGGCAAATTCCAATCAGGAGGTTCGACTACAGGAGCAGTTGTTAAGGCTTTCTTTAGAGTTTCAAAAGCTTCCTTACAATCATCATCAAAAACAAAAGGTACATCTTTTTGAAGAAGATTAGTAAGAGGCTTTGAAATTTTAGAGAAATCTTTAATAAATCTCCTATAAAACCCAGCATGACCAAGAACACTACGAATACCTTTAACATCCCTCGGATAGGGCATCTTCTCAATCGCTTCAACTTTAGCTCTATCAACTTCAATACCTCTCTCGGAAATTTTATGTCCCAATACAATTCCTTCATTAACCATAAAGTGGCATTTCTCCCAATTAAGAACAAGGTTAGTTTCCTCACATCTCTGCAAAACTTTATCGAGGTTTCGCAAGCAATTATCAAAAGAATTCCCATAGACAGAAAAATCATCCATGAACACCTCTACAATACTTTCGCAAAAACCATGAAAAATAGCAGACATGCATCTTTGAAAAGTAGCAGGAGCATTACATAAACCAAAAGGCATACGCCTATAAGCATAAGTTCCATAAGGACAAGTAAACGTGGTTTTCTCTTGATCTTTAGCTTTAACAGCAATTTGTGAAAACCCAGAATAACCATCAAGAAAGCAAAAATGAGTATTTTTAGATAACCTTTCTAGCATTTGATCAATAAAGGGTAAAGGGTAATGATCTTTCTTAGTAACTTTATTAACTTTACGAAAATCAATGCACATTCTATACCCTACAACTATTCTTTGAGGAATAAGCTCATCATTATCATTAGGCACAACAGTCATTCCTCCTTTCTTAGGAACGCAATGCACAGGACTAACCCATCTACTATCAGCAATAGGATATATAATACCAGCTTCAAGAAGTTTTAATACCTCGTTCCTTACCACCTCTTTCATCTTCGGAATTAGACGACGTTGATGTTCAACAACAGGCTTTGCATCTTCTTCCATATTAATAGCATGTTGGCAAATAGAAGGAGAAATCCCTTTCAAATCATCAAGAGTATAGCCAATAGCTCCTCGGTGTTTCTTCAATATTTCCAATAACCTTTCTTCCTCAATCTCTGAAAGCTTAGAACTAATAATAACAGGATATATTTTCTTATCATCAATATGAGCATATTTAAGATTATCAGGTAAAGGCTTTAAATCAAAAACAGGATCTTCCTTGGTGGCGGTGTTGTACCCAAATCTTCCACCGGTAAATCATGCTTGAGAATAGAAAAAAAAAAAAAAATTTCCTCAAGCTCATCTCTTTCTTTCCTAAAAGCTTCACTTTCGCTATTCTCCAAATGTTGCTGCAAAGGATTATTAGGAACAAGAACAATAGATGCACTTAAAATCATTACTAGGCAAGTCAACTTTATAAGGAGTTTTGGTAAATTTAGAAAAGTTAAATTCATAAGGTTCACCAGCAAATCTAGTCAAAATTTTCTCTTTCTTACAATCTATAATAGCTCCACAAGTATTTAGAAAAGGTCTACCAAAAATGATAGGACAATGATCACTAGCAGCAGAACCAAGTACCAAAAAGTCAGCAGGATATTTAATCTTACCACATAGAACTTCCACATCTCGAACGATACCAATTGGAGAAATAGTTTCTCTATTAGCCAGATGAATAACCACATCAATATCTTCAAGTTCACAAGAACCAATTTCGTGCATAATCTCCGTGTAAAGCTCATAAGGAATAGCACTAACACTTGCACCAATATCACATAAACCATAATAGCAATGATCACCAATTCTAACAGATAGCATAGGAACACTAACTTGTTTGGATTTATTAGGATGTGAGACAATATTAGAAGCATCTTCACAGAAAATAATATGACCATCCTCCACATTTTCAGTCACAAGATCTTTAACTATTGCAACAGCAGGTTCAATTTTAATTTGTTCTTCAGTTCTTTAGGTTTCTTTTCACTTTTATTAACCGCACTAGATATGACAGAGTACTCCTTCATTTTAGCAGGGAAAGGAGTTTTTTCAATATAAGCTTCAGGAATAACATTATCAACAGTTTCAATCACTACACATTTGTTTACAGATGAATCAACTTTATCTTTATACGGTTCATGATACTTATCAAAATTCTTCTTAGGCAGTTCATAATGAGAGGCAAAAGCTTTATAAAGATTTGCAACAACTTGGGAATCAAGACCATATGTAGCACTCATATTACGAAATTTATCAGTATCCATAAAAGCTTCAATGCATTTATAATCATAAATTATACCTGATTCTCTATCTTTGTCGTTCTCCCATCCTTCAGTATTTTCTTGGATCCGATCAAGAAGGTCCCTTTTAAACTCTTCATTCTTGCGTGTAAATGATCCAGAACAAGAAGTATCCAGCAAGGTCTTGTCTTGAAAAGAAAGTCTTGCATAGAAATTATCAATAATAACATTACCAGGAAGCTCATGAATGGGGCATTTGAGCATTAAAGACTTCAATCTCCCCAAGCTTGGGCAATACTCTCTCCATCATGAGGCCAGAAATTATATATGCGGTTCCGATCTTTGTGAATTTCACTTGGAGGATAAAATTTGGAATAAAATAAAGGCACAATGTCCTCCCAATCAATAGAATCACCATTCTTCAGCAATTTATACCAGTGCGCCGCTTTACCAGACAGCGATATAGTGAATAGTTTCTTCCTAACTTCATTCATAGAAATACCTGCACATTTGAATAACCCGCATAATTCATGCAAAAACAATAAATGATCACCAGGATGAACAGTTCCATCCCCTTCATAGCGGTTATCCATAACACGTTCAATAATTTTCATAGGTATTTTATATGGTACTACTTCCTCACCTGGCGCTTCATCCACTACCGTTGCAGTAGTAGTAGATTTCCCAAATAGAAATTGAAGAGAAGATCTCTCCATAATGATTTATAGTAGCAGGCAGAAATAAAATCAGCACAAACAGTAAATTTCCTTACCAATTCCGCTTACCAATAGCGCTTCACTCCCCGGCAACGGCGCCAGAAAATAGTCTTGATGACCCACAAGTATAGGGGGTGTATCGTAGTATCTTCGATAAGTAAGAATGTCGATCCCAACGAGGAGCCGAAGGTGTTGGCAGCAGTTTCGATGAAGGATTCACTGTAAATGCTCACAAACAAGTATTCAAGGGGTTTTGATATTGCAGATAAATAAAGTACGAGTAAATAAAATGCGAGAGAAATAATTGCAGCGAGTGGCCCAATCCTTTTTAGCACAAAGGACAAGCCGGTTTGTTTACTTATAATGACCAAGCGTTCTTGAGGACACACGGGGATTTTAGTCTAGTACTTTCGCTTCATGTGGTTTAATAATCTTCATTGTTTTGATAAGTGTCGTGTGGGTGAACCTATGCTAATGCACCGCCCTTCCTAGGACTAATACATACTTGTGATTATACCCCTTGCAAGCATCCGCAACTACAAGAAAAGTAATTAAGATAAATCTAACCACAGCCTTAAACTCTGAGATCCTGCGATCCCTCCTGCATCGATATACTAACGGGGCTTAGGTTTTGTCACTCCGGCAACCCCGCAATTAGCAACCGAATACAAGATGCACTCCCTAGGCCCATAAATGGTGAAGTGTCGTGTAGTCGACATTCACACGACACCACTAGAAGAATGACACCACAACTTAAATATCATAACATTGAATATTACTCAACCATAATTCACTACTAGCATTTAGACTTCACCCATGTCCTCAAGAACTAAACGAACTACTCACGAGACATCATATGGAATACAATCAGAGGTGATATGATGATGAATAACAATCTGAACATAAACCTTGGTTCAATGGTTTCACTCAATAGCATCTACAACAAGTATAGAATAACACCGGGAGAGTTTCCCCTATCAAACAATCAAGATTTAACCCGAATTGCTACAGCGATGACGAGGTGCAGCGGTGGTGATGGCGGTGTAGATGGTGGAGATGATGATGATGATGATGGAGATGATGTCCCGCTCGATGACGATGGCGATGGCGTCGATTTCCCCCTCCGGGGGAATTTCCCGGATTCCCCGCCGGAGAGCTCTTTTCTCTCTGGTGTTCTCCGCCCCGCAGAGGCGGGTAACCCTTCGGAGGTCCTCTCTGTGGCTTAGGTTTTCGGGACGAAGGAGTACGCGAAGAAAGGAGGCGAAAGAGGCTGTGGGGCCCCCAGAGCATAGGGTGGCGCGGCCAGGGCCATGGGCCGCGCCGCCCATGGTCTGGGCCCACAGTGGCTCTCTCTTCTTCCCCTTCGCTCCCTCCGTCATCGGAAAATAGGAATTTATGTGAAATTCCCTTCCACAGTTGATCTTCCGAAATATTGCGTTCGACGGTGCTTTTTCCAGCAGAATCCTGGCTCCGGTGCTTGATCCTCCAATGATGATGAAACATGCAAAATAGATGAAATAACATAAGTATTGTGTCCCAATATGAAATATATCAATGAATAACAGCAAATTATGATACAAAATAGTGATGCAAATTGGACGTATCAACGGCGGAGGAGGAAGAGGCTGTCGGCGGGGGACGGGCGCCTTCGCTTTCTTCGGTGCCGTGACAGCGGCGGGGCCGATGTGAGGCCGTTTGGTCGACGGCGCCTTCCCTCCCTCGCGCGCCGCGCGTTGCCGGCGCCCTGCGCCGCGGCAGCGCCTGCGTGCAGTGCCCCGCGCGGCGGGACGAAGAGCGCCCGCGCAGCAGCCGTAGGGTTCCCGGCGTCGGCGCCGCCGCTAGGGTTTGGCGGTGGCGCGGCGGAAGTGGCGGCGGCGGAGGGTGTGACAGAGTAGGGAGGGGTCGGCGGGTTGCCGGCGGGGTCGTCCATCGTCGGGATCGCCGGCGGCGCACGGAGACGGATTGGGCTCGGGGAGCGACGCGGAGGAGGAAGTTTCAGCGCGGGGGATTTTTCGCGCTTGGACGAGCGATGCCGCGCGCTGTAGCCGACGCGTCAGATATGCCGCTCCGGATTGTGCAAAAAGCCGCGCGCCCTAAATTTTTGACAGCGCCGCGCCGTTTACCGCGCCTGCTGGAGCGCCACATTCTGTCCCGCGCGCGCTATATCGGACGTTTTTATGCCGCGCGGCCTATATAGCGCGTCTGTTGGAGATGCTCTAAGCCGAATCTATTCCATTACTACTAAAAGTAGTTATTTTAGTGAGCTTTTTCTTTTTTATGTGGGTGATCAGAGAACAAAGTTACATCCTTCACCGATCGTCGTACCCAAGTTAATCGGTAGGGGGTCCAACAAAATACTACATGGAGAAATTGAATGAAAATCATGGCTAGCCTTTCTGTTGCAAACTGAAATCTAGCTTTCAAATTCGATCTCAAGGATGCAACAATCATCATAAGTAGCGGTCGATGAAGTCGCAGAAAAAAAAACTCATCATCTAACTTTGTCCCCATCAGCTGCATACAATCTGATTGGACAATGAAATTGCTACATCTATGTCGTGCAAGTGTCAAACATTCTCGTAAAGAATAGGCTTCCGCCATCGATGCATCTACCACGGTAATGCAAACAAAATCTGTTAGATTTTTTCTGGGGTTAAATATGCACCAGCTTGATCATTCATCGAATTATGCTATGACATACAACGGTTTTCAGATTTTGTTTATGAATTTTCTATCACTCAAACAGGTGAGAAATAAATATCTCTAACCTGTTACTAAATTGTGCAAGTGTACAAGTGCAATAAAAATTATCCGATGGCCATTGTCAATTGGCTGCATTGTCAATTGGCTGCGAAGTAAGTACTTCTAGGTCGAATGAGTTTGTTCTCTACATCGTAGGTGTGAAGTTTGCATGATCAATCGTTTCTAATCACCGGAAAATATGTGACTGGTAGTTATAGTTGCTATGAATTAGAAGCATCTGAAAACAAGCTCACTAAAGATACGTAGAATCGTAGTGCCATGCTTTTTTTTTATCAAAATGTGAAGATAAAACTTCCATGATAATTATTGAGACCTTCAAATAAACATTATGGTATAGAATTTGCATCAAGGTGCAAGACAACTATTCATGTCATGTGATCATTAGGACCAGACCTATAGAAACATCGACCCGATGTCATTATATCAATCACACATAATTTTTTTAACCTAGAGAGATAGGGGTATCATACACTATAAATGAAAAACAATATATTTAGGAGAATTGATTTTACTGTATGTCACATGTTCTGTTACACCTTATATTTATACTGGAGTAGATGGGTTCGAGATCAAAGTCTTGGCATTTTCTAGAAATCCATTATAGAAATGCCTGCCATACCGTACCCGCCACACTCGGTAACACCCCTTATCCAAACCGTTTTTTAATCTAGTTGGATCACTTAAGTGAGTTAAAGGTGTTGAACTTGTGTTCTTGAGGTCATGGACGTTCTTGAGGTCATGGACCCAAGTGTTCATTTCCTCCGAGTTTGTGGACCAATGGTGTACTTAAATGTACTTTTTGTATTTTGCAGTACTCTGTTTTACAACATTTTTGTCAAAGTATAAATCCTTTCCATGACAAAACCCATCTGTTTTTGTTGTACTTTTAGCAAACAATACGTATTTTTTTTAATACATTAACATTGTTTTTAAAATACACAAACACTGTAAATATGTGAATATCTAATATTTTTCTCCAAAATACATGAATGTTGTTTGTACTTAGCAATCATTTTTTATTCTTGAATATTTATTCTATAATACAAGAATATTCACTATGTATTAATACAAGAAAATATGTCTACATCTAGAGCATGTTGTTTCAGGTTCTTACATGAACATTTTATTTTAGTGCATCAAAACAGAAAACTAAGAAATAATTTGAAATGGAAAGGTAAAGTATGTAAAAATAAAATATTAAAAAATATAACAAACAAGTAAAAGAAAATAATTACACAAAAGAGAACAACCATTAGTTAGCTAGAAAAAGGAAAAAGATTATACTACAACACGAATCGATTGGTATTGCGTGTTTCTTGCTCGCGAGGTTACCGTCTCAGTACTTGCCTCTAAGAGTGATGCGACCTGTGAGTGGCTTAGAGCAACCCTACCGACCCGCATAAACTGGTACCAAAAAATCATATATATCCAGTACACTTGAAACATGTATGCGGTATAAAATTTTAGTCAGGCAAAATAGATACCGGAAACACTACCTAAAAAATTCCTAGGGGCTCACTTGTTGTTTTTTCTATTTTCATGCCTATCTTCCTACTATGAGAACTATGCATACATAAGCACGAGGCCAACCAGCGATGCCCCAAGCCCGCGCTCTCATCGGCTGCCCGCCCTGGCCGGTTCTTCCATGGGAAACGTGGCCATGGAGGTGGTTTCTTGGAGGCACTGGAAGAAGATGCGATTTCACTAGAAACCAGTGATCAAAGCTTCTCGACGAGAATCGAAGATATATTAATGCCATAATTGAGTCTCCTTGTCGTGAAATCAAGCTTGGGAGTCGCTAGCGCTAACGCCGATAGGAGAGTTGACTCGTTTCCAGTTGCCCCAAAACTGAAAATGTTTTCCGGTTTTGATTCTTTTTGGGGATCTATTACTCATATTACTCGTTTCTTTTTCGACTCATGCTGCGAATATCAAAGATTGACCACTACTGCATTTTCTCCCTGGTACCTAGTGATCTGAGTTTTGAGTTTTGATTGACCAACTTTTCCCGTCGCAGCGGTATAATTTAAAAGGAAGGACCATTGAATTGAAAAAGAAAAAGGAAGGAACCCCGGAGTCGCCGCCACTCGGACACTTTCTTGGAAGATGTTGTCTCGCAGCTGGTCGTAGGCTCGTAGCACGAGTCTACAGTGCACACGCACAACAGCAGCTGACAATTGAAACGTGACCAGACTGAAATTTTCCAAACTTAACATTATGACATACTCCGCAAATGGAGCGCCACGTTTACTCAGAATAAGAGCTAAGATTAATAGAGAAGCCTGCTGTGGGAATTACAGAGGGGCTCCCGTGTGCTGCACCACCCAACGCCAATTACCGACACCTGCCCCTGGCCCACCATGTATTATAGCTTCTGAACAATTACCACCCCACGCGTATTCCTGGTAAAGCCGTACTGTATGTGGCCCACTCCCATTCAATGCAGCACTATTCCTCTTTCTTCTTCACTTCTTCCATTTCCTAAGTTGCCTTCAGGCCGGCGGAAAGTACCTTGTGCACATGAGCACAAGTGCTCCTTGGACTTTTGGATTTTTGAAAATTTTCAAAACCTCGCTCTTTTATGTTTTCAAAAATTATGGCATTAAATATGTAGATAGATTTAGACACGAGGAGTGTAGTCAAAAAGTCCCATTAAAAAATACTTTGTATTTTGGAAAATACAAAAAAACAAATTTCTGACTATAAATAGTAGTACAATACGTATATTATAGTGTACTGTCAGAAATTTGTCTTTTTCGCATCTCCAAAAATATAACGTATTTTTTGACGAGACTTTTTTGATTACAATCCTCGTATACACATCTATCTACATATTTATATCTGAAATTTTGAAATCCAAAAATGAAGAGAGCACTGACTCCCATGTGCACAAAATCCTTGTCCTCACGCCGGTCCCCTTTCCCCTCTAGTGAAATCCCTCAACAACCCAGATCCACCTCTTGATTCAGCGAGTTCGTCGCCTAAATCGAGGTCGTGGGCAGAGCTGTGGCGCAGCATGTGGATGGGCAGAGGCATTCTAGGAGCACATTCGGAGGAGAGACCAAGTCGAAGCGGCGGTGAACCGCGTCAATCCAGGCCGCGTGGGACCTGAACGGCGTGTGAAGAAGGTAGAAGCTAGGCCGGCTTCGTCCGCAACGCCACCGGCCGCCCGACTTTGATCCGCCACCACCATGGGTCACCTCCGCTCCGCTGCTCGAAGGCCTGGTTGCGCATGAGACCAAGACCTACGGAACTCCGGCGAGGATGCGCCAAGAGATCAAGGGCATATGCCTGCTGTCAGCATGATCCCGTGCTCCAATTCCTCCGTCCTCGTCGTCCACCAAGGGCAGCCCGAGGCGGCGCTCCGGCCGACACGAAGCCCTTGAGGCATGTAGAAGCGGTGGCCTGATATCTCGCTGGGCTCCTACTCGTGCGATCTTGTCAGGAAGCTTGCGGGCGTGCACGAGATGTTCTCGGAGGCTCGACACCCCTGGAGAACCTGGTGTACTTCGTCGGGCGGCGGCCAAAACAGAGCTCACCGGCGACGGAATTATTGATTGGGATTCGGTTTCAGATTTCTGTACTGACATGTACCATGACAGATACAATAACTACGTTTGCAGTATTTGGCTAAGCGGCCAGGCGAAACAGAGTGTTGTCAGGTATAGAGGCAGACGTATAGCATTGTATTTAGAATAGATCAATTCCAGCTCCAATTTCCCTTAGAGCATCCCCACTCGTTGGCGCTCCCCACGCCCAAATCCGGCGAAATTTTCGTCCGGATTGGAGGAAGATTTGGCGTGGAAGTTCCAGCCGTCCCCCCGGCAGGAAACCCCCAACCTCGACCATTTGACATATTTCAAACAAATTTAACATAAAATTTAACAAGTTCGGCGACCAAGAGTACGAAAATTGCTGAAACAAATTCGGCGATAATCAGTACAATGTTTAACAAGTGCTGAAACAAATAAGCACACAATTTCACAATTTTTCAAACAAATTAGACAGACTAGTTGGCGTCGGCGTTGGCGTTGCCTCGGAGCCTCCATATGTGCTCCACTAGATCATCTTGCAGCAGCTGATGCATTGTAGAGTCTCGAATCTCCTGACGCATAGCAATGAAGGCGGCCCATGATGGAGGCACCTGGTGATTAGGCTGTGCAAGAGGACCCTCTCTCTCATATGGTGCTTCTTGCTCAGCCAGAGGAACCGGATGCTTTCGCTCATTTTCAATAATCATATTGTGTAGGCACACACAGCAGTTCATCACCTCCCACATCTGATCTTTGGACCAAGTCATAGCGGGGAACCGGACGACAGCAAATCTCTGCTGGAGGACACCAAATGCACGCTCGACGTCTTTTCGGCAAGCTTCTTGTTTCTAGACAAACTCGCAAAGTTTGGGGGTGCTAGGATTCGAGATAGTCTTCACAAATGTTGCCCACTTTGGATAGATACCGTCTGCAAGGTAGTATCCTTTGTTGTAGTGCCGACCATTGATCACATAGTCCACCGGGGAGCATGACCCTCAACAAGCTTGGAAAAGACCAGGAGCAGTTTAGGACGTTGATGTCATTGTTGGATCCAGGCATACCAAAGAAAGAGTGCCAAATCCAGAGATCATGGGTAGCCACTGCTTCAAGTATCACAGTGCAGCCTTTTTTGTGACCCTTGTACATTCCCTGCCACGCAAACGGACAGTTCTTACATTGCCAATGCATGCAGTCAATGCTTCCAAGCATCCCTGGAAAACCTCTAGCTTCATTTGTTGCAAGGATCCTCTCAGTGTCTTCGACAGTGGGTGATCTCAAGTAATAGTCCCCGAACACTGCTATGACGGCCCTGCAGAACCGGTAGAAACAATCAAGGGCGGTGGACTCCGCCATCCGAAGATAGTCATCTGCAGTATCACCGGGAGCTCCATACGCCAACATCCTCATAGCCACTGTGCACTTCTGCAGTGATGAAAATCCAACCAAACCGGTGCAATCCGCCTTGCATCTGAAGTAGGGATCAAAGTGACGGATGGCATACACAATTTGCAGAAATAGCTTTCTGCTCATCCGACGCCGGAAAACACTCTCACCGTGCAATGGATTGTCGGCGAAGTAGTCGGCGTACAACATGCAGTAGCCCTCCATTCGCTGTCTCGGCTTGCACTTCCGGCGACCTCGTGCCGACCCACCACGTCGACCGTTGCCAGTCCGGCGTACATGCTAGCCAAGCAACCAAGGATCATCATGTGCTCGTCGTCTTGGGCGGCTGCCATCTCTTCTTGCATAAGCTCGACGAACATCTGCTCCTCCTCTTCGTCCGAGTCCATGGCCGGCGAGGCAAATGGACGAACACCGACGGGCGTGGTCGAGGCAACCCGAGCGCGAGCGACGAGGAGCAAGCAGGCCGGCGGAAGAGCAGCCAGATAGGCCGTCGTCCAAAGACGGCGGAATATAGGCAGTGGGGAAGGAGCGGCGGAATCTGGGCAACAAGCCGGCGGGGTGGTGCCGGCGGCGAGAGAGATACGAGGGTGGGGGAGATTTTGAGCGTGGCGGTGGGGTTCGTGCGTCGAGTCACCGACAGATCGGGCCCTTCCCTTTCACTCGTCCGAGTCCCCGAGCGCTCCCGGGGCCCGGGTGGCGTGGGCTCGCCGGATGGATGAAGGACCAAATCCGGACGAAAACGAGGAACCGGGGGCGCGACTGGGCCGAATATCGCCGCCCGGATGGAAAAAACGCTCGCCGGGGGCCTCGACGGGGGCACGAGTGGAGATGCTCTTACTTTCCTTGGACCATCTCAAAGCAAATATAAACGGTAGATCCATGGGGGTGTGTGTGGCACCCATGAGCCAAAAGTCCGCGTTAAGCCTGCTGTGGGCTATATAACTATGCCATGTCACCCTACCGCCATCATAAAGCCCATCCATAGAATAAGCTAGCTATTACATTGACTCTTAGGTGGACTATAATTAGGATTTAATATTTAAAGCATGCATGTGATTGGGCCTCAGCTGCATGCAAGCACTTTTCCCTTGTTCTGTGCGCTGTAGCTGGGGACACTGCAAGCGCCGGCTCCTCTCTCTTTCCTCTTTCCTCTCTCTTCCATGTAGGATTTTGCTTACATGTTCACTGTTGTAGCCTGCTGACTGTGTACTATTGTACTTGCTCTAAGTGTACATATAACTTTGTCTACGTCAAATAGTATTAAACTTTTTGAACAACTTTATGGAGAAATGTGACAACATTTATAACACTAAATTAGCATCATTACATCCCTTTTAAAATATAATTCTATACTACCAATTTGATGCAATAACTTTATGGAGTAATATATACCAATTTGATGTTATACATGTTGCTATTTTTTCTTTAAATTTATTCAATTTTTAAAAAGTTTAACTTGACAAAAAAGAGAGAGAGAAATACACTTATTTGTGCACGGATGGAGTATATAAAACGTACGACCGGGCAAAGTAGGACAGAAGTGAGAGATTTATTCGTTCATTTGGTTTGTAGTTCAACTCCTACTTTTTAGATAAGAGCTTCAATGCAAAAAAAAAGTGGAGCCTTGGAAGCTCATAGAGCTGATACACATGCTAGTAGATTAGAAGGTTATAAACCTACGGATGACCTATATGTTTACATGGTTTAGCTAGGTAGTGCCAAGGAGTTTTAGTTTACTTGTATGTATTCATGTTTGGGCAATTAGAATGCTAACTAAAAAAGGAAAAAAATGGAAAATTTCAATTTTATATGGAGCCACCAAATTATACAGACACGCTTCCTGCCAGAACAAAAAGAAATACATCAACTTTCGCGAAAAAATATCAACGTTGAAGTTTTGTTTGTGCAAAACAACCGCAGTGGTGTTAGTGTCACGATGCAAAACTATCATGGGAGATTAGTGTGCAAAATGATTCAAGAACAGGTTAGCTAGCGGTCAGTTGTTAGGGAAAGCCCTCAATGGTTAATTCCGACAATAACTTGTTTGAATATGACCGTGTGAGCCACATCTCCCGCCAATTACTCTGGGTCTGCTTTACATCCAAGTTCAGATAATAGGTTTCAACTTCTTTTGGATGAGAAGTTGAGAGAAAGGCCCCAGAAATTTCACTATATACTATTATGAATATTTAGTGGTAACTTTCAAAATATTATTTGCCAACTTTCAGCAAATTTTGTGCAACATTGAACATACATTGCAAACCTTCAAAAAAAATGCAAAAGCTTCGCTCGACTTAGAGAAACACTAATGATGAAATAAAAACTGGTAGAATTTTACTAAAATTTCACACGCAACTTTTAGAAAAATCCTCACACAATTTTCAGATCCTTAGTCCATTGTAGCCAAATTAGCTGTTGCAGCGTCTCACTTGCTTCACCCGGCGCCCGCTACAAAAAAACATTCGGCTTCATCAAGCACTTTAGTTGAACGAGCACTTAACGAATCCATCTAGTCTCACAGATGCACCAGCCCCGTCAAGCTCCACGAACGGTACTTCAGTCGTCTCGCACAGATTGGGACACACTGAGGCAGAGACGGTTGGATCTAGGTAGAAGTCAAGGATGAATACATGATATTATGACACACCCGACACTTGGCGACCATATCACAAAGGGCATCGCGCAACATGAATATTGGATTATTGGAGTAGAGACGACATTTTAACAAGAGCAGAGGACACAATTTTTTGTTGAATCGAATTGAATATAAGAAATACAGTGGATTTAAGCGACCCGGACAACCGTATCTACCTAGAGTTTCTTCTCCAACTCGAAGGACTTGACGAGCGCTCGTTGCTGATCCGCCGCCTCGTTCGGGTGCGGCCCGTCGTCATCGGACCACTCAAAGTCGTCATCGTCGTCCTCCTCCTCCTCCGCCTCGTCCTCATGCTCCTCCTCCTCCTCCCCCTCCTCCTCCATTTGCGCCGCCGACGCATCGGACTCCACCGCCAACGCATCCGCCCGCGCCTCCAGGCCGCCTTCGTTGCCGCCAGCGCCGACTCCCGCGACTGATGCTCCACCGCCTCCCACCGCCGCTGCTCAATCGCCTCCATCCGTTCACGGTGCTGGAGATGCTGCTCCATGTGCAGGCGATGCCGCTCTGCACGCCACCGCTCGGCCATCTCCTCCGTCCGGCGCCGCCGTGCCTCTTCCGTCGTGGCGGCGTCGAACATCTCTATGGTGTCCTCCAGTTCCGCCTCCTCCCACGCCTCGCTCTCCGCAGCTTCCGGGTCGATGTCAAACTGCGGTGCTTCAGGTGGTGGAGACGGTGGTGGAGGGAACTGGCCGGCGCCGGAGCGGTTCATCATTGCGCAGTGGTGTTTATGCGACGAGGGATGTGCTTCTGGTGGAGAAAGGTGTGCCGAAGACTGTGATGACTGCCATCGAGCGGGGAGGGGGGGGGGGCTTTTATAGACGCCGGCGTCGCTAGAAGAGGCAGGAAGAGGCTAGAAGCGGCGGGAAGAAAGCGTGTAGGCTGCGTAGCACCGACGAGACGTCTCACCTGCCCCTCCGTCGCCATTAAGACAAAGTTGCGACGCTTCGATCGTGTGTCACTGCGCGCCAATAACTTCCGTCGCGAGGTAGGCGACGATTAGTTTTAAACTTGAATGTGCCGCTGACGCGTCGGTCCTGCGTCTCCTCGCCTCGCTTCTCGTTGTGTCCGGCTTGCCCGGAGCGTCCCCTATGTAGCAGAGACGGGCTCGAAACGCCGGACACCATATTAGACCGCGCCGGACGGAAAGAGTCTTTGGGACGCGCGGCTGGAAACGATTTCAATCCGGCGCGCCCCAAATCCTCTTCGGAAACGTTTTGGGGACGCAGCTTAAGATGCTCTTAGTGGCCGGCCGTGCGCGCGCCATCCTAATTTTCTGGAAAGCGCTAGTGCTAGAAGTTAAGGGCACAACGGAAGAATTAGGAGGGAGTCGATGAACAGGCCTGCTGCAATCTCTGCGAGCACCGATCAATGAGTGGTCTAGTGAAGGGAGCTTCAAAATACGACTAAGATTGAATATTTCATGACAGTTTTTTAAAAGCGACTTCTAGTGAAAATTTTATTATGTATCATCATGTTTGGATGTGTTTTAGAAAACCACTCTGGAGACACAATATTTGTCTTATTTTGCGATTTGGGGAAACAACTTTTTGAATCTAGTTTTATTGAGTTTTATTATTTAGCATCACGTTTAAATGTTCTGAAATTCAAATTTTGATTCTGTCGAAGCAAACACTTTTTAGGCTTGTTTAAAAGTTAACATCGAAAATTCATAGGTTCAAACAGATTGTTTATCTGACATATATTTTCATAATTACGGCTCTTTTAAATCCAACACTATAAATAAAATCCCTAGTTTTCAAAATAATGAGAGAGTACTTGTGTGTGGTAGTCTACCATGTAAAAGATTTTGTGGAGTGATAATCTCAAAGCAAAATGAGGCAAAGGAAGGGTGGATGCATGAACGTAAACCAGCTTGCACGTCAGATTTGCCGCTCTCGTTCAGGGTCCCTGATTTACACTTACAAACTAGAGTAGTTCTTGAACCCAAATAATCGATGGATCGATGAACTAACAGTGACTACTAAACTAGAGTAGTATGCATGACTGCATGCGTTGAAAACCTACGACCTGAGAAAACTTTACTAAAGAACAGACCAAGTCGGTCCTGTAGTTTTATTCTTCTTCTTTCCTGTTGACGGCTAAACGGGACATGCATGCATGCTTACGAAAATTGTGAATAGTATGGAATCCGGGATTTTATTGAATTTTAAATGTCCATCTTATAGTATTTATAAATTTTAAGTATCCAGTATTTTAGAATTCTCAAAATTTTAAGGTTCATTTTGAACTAGAAATTTTAAAAATTTGGAAGTTTCAATTCCTAAAAGCTCATTTTTAAGCTTAAATTATGAAAGTTGGAAATCGTGAATTTGGAATTATAAAAGTTCGATATTTTCCTGAAAGTTTCATTTTGTATTTTCGAGGAAGGACTCGGTGGTATCTCTGTTCGTTAGCACCGTCACATGGTGGGATTATTGAGCTTGCAATTTTTGAGGTGCATGCTATCGTGCTAGAGGTTGGTGATGGCAACGTTGACGAGGAAAGGGAAAACCGAGGTGATACATGCAGCCAATGAGCGGAAATTAGCAAGAGCCTGACATGATCGGCTTGTCCTACGGACCACAACGACGCGACACAGAGGCATGCATGTTTCCTCTGTCGTTGACTTGGCAATGTCAACGGTGAAATAGTCCCATGAAGAAGTATGAGCCAAAAGCACAACGCTGCCACGAAAACCACTTAGACTTATAGTGGGAGTAACATTGCTAGTAACATCACACATCTCAAGATATTTTGGTGATGTGACATGCTAATAAATGAACAAAGAGAGTGAGGTGGTAAAAGGCACGGTAAACTTTAGCTTAGCGAATCTATATTTTCTAGAAAATATTTACGCTTTATAATGTACTGTTTAGAACAATTCTATAAAATGTACAAAGTCCAAGCTGCAGCTTACCGTGCTTCTACTCCAACTTCTTTTAACAAAAAAAGTATTTAAATACTTTCCCCGAAGATATGATTTCTCTCTGGCCTTCCCAAATGTCCAGAACAACATCGACCCTCATATTTTTTTATAATTAATTTTAAAGATATATATATATGTATGTATATACATGTGTACATAAGTAGCTATTGGTAGAAATAATAATTTTCAAACGTCTTCTTCAAGATTTCGAAGACCATGGATCTTTTAAATGTAAATATTATTTAGTTTCTTATTGCATTACCCTAAAATTTCTCTTGCCCAACATTAATATATTTTAAGTCTTTTGTGTGTGATGGAGATTGTTAAGGCGCCAAAACACCAATCATGCTTAAACTTTAAGTAATATATAAAATTTTAGCATAAATACATATCTTTAAAAATATTATGGAGTAGGGGTGGGGGGAGGGGGGGCATGACCTCCTGCCTTAAGAACTTCGCTACTGTGAACAAGGTGCCACTGATGTCGTTTCAACCTAGGGCCTCCAAAATCTATGAACCGGCCCTGACGGTACCCAAAATGTTTCCATGGAAAAAGAATTGCAGCTCAGAAGCGTATTCGCTTTGTTCAAAAAACGGTTCCCAGCCCGCCCGCCGGCGACTCGATCGTCGAATACGACCATGCATGCAAAGCTTGAACAGTCAAACATAGACACGGTCGGCACTGAGTAGTAATATCGAGCATCACACATATGCATGGAACTATGGAAGCATGGTCCCAGTCCAGCAAAGCGAAAGCATGCATGTATACCGACCGAGAATTCACATATATCCCAGATTCCCAGTGGCAAGGGGCACGTGTAAAGAGACCGTACATTCAACCCGATTGGTACGTATACGTACATGCATAGCAAAATGTTAATCCAGTCAAATTTACTATACTGCAAGGGCTTAATTGTCTGTATTTCTGAAGAAAAAAACTTTATTCTGACTCATGTCATGTTGTAGGGATCGACTAAATATGACAGTGAAGTTTTTCGATAAATTTTATTTCATAATAATGCAGTTTAACTTTGTCCTCTCCTTGGCAGAAAGGAAATGAGGATTTACTGTAGTCTTCTGTACACAATTAAGCAACACAATCTTGATTATATTATATGTAATTAATATCGTTGGATTCGTATTGAAAAGCACTTTCTAATGATGCTAATTTTATACAAACAATCTTTATATATTTGAAGTAATTTTTGGTCAAATGAAAAGCTCGTAAAACGAGGACGCCTTACTCCTTGAATCGGAGGTAGTACTATAGTTTTATGTTCAGTTATGTTCCCACACAAATAATGTTTAATATACTAGTAGTGAAGTGATCTTTTAACCAAGCAAACTGAGAATAAGTTAGCAGTACCAATGCATGGTACAACACCGTACAAGGAAGGTCGGTACTACTACACTACATCATATATGGTCGTCCATGACTGGACCTAGTTGCCTGATTAAATCTCTTGATTCCTCGTGATAGACCGATCTAAATTGAATACTGCGTACTATTCAAATGTTCAAACTTAGTAGCAGACGGACCGGGTTGAGAACCGCGTAGTAGCATGCTGCTTGCATGGCGCGTGTCCGAGCTAGCTACACGCCGGATAGACCAGAGAAAACGGTAAAACGACTACAATCGGAATAATAGACCAGGTCTCCACAATTTTCTTGTTCTACTTTTCTCCTTCAAACAGTCGCATGCAGCAACCTATAAAAGCAATCCACCATCTTGTCTCTCCTCCAACAACCACTTCGAACCAGAGGGCATATTCATCCACCATTCCATCCGACCTCTGCTCTGCGTACCTCAGCCTGTCTGCAAGATTTCACTCAACCGATCCGTCCAGCCGTCGGAGTTAAACTACGAAGATGCATACGATGTCGTCGGCGGCGATGGCGAGGGCGGTGGTGTTGGCGGTGCTGCTTATGCAATGCTGCAACGTGGTCCTCGCGGCGAGGCTCCTCGAGGGGGACGGCGGGTGGCTGCGTGGCGGCGCCGGCGCCGGGGTGCTCATCATGCAGGTCCTGAAAAAGGGCGGCCCCGCACCAGGCCCACCCAACGGCTGCACCGACAATTCTGGTCACGCTGCTGGCGGACCGTGCCACCACAACTAGCGAGCTCGAGCTACTAGTAAATTAGCATACATGCACATACTAGCTGCACATGCGTAGATTGAGGTCGTGTACATTCGTTCATTCTTTCTGTAATTGTTTTTCGGGCTTTTCCATGCAAAAAATGGTGCATTGGAAGCTGCTAAAATTTCGGTTACTTTTTTTTTACTTAGTACATTTTGTAGTAAGGAACTCCCAGGCGTAGGTCATGCATGTAACAAAAGTGTATAGCAGACTTTGACAAGCATATTCATTTTAATTCAATTTATTCGAAACCAACATTTGGTTCAATTCAGATTTGATAGTGTTACTTTTACGTATCCTCGTACTTTTAGTTAGCACACTTACTGAAGAGGGAGTGGAACCCAGACTGCCTAGTTCACCACACCCATGGTGCAGACAATAAGCCCCTTGGTGTTATCTTGATTACATAACCGCTTTCCCTGTTTCAAAATAAATAAATAAATTACATAACCGCTTTGGATCACAGTTGACCGTTGGCAGTGTTGTAAGTTATGTGTTAAATGTGCAATAGAAATATTACCAGGGTCAGAAGCTACACTACCCCTCTTTCCAAAATAGGATATATAATTGATGTAAGATTATAAATATTGATACTTTTTATATAGTTGGTTAATCTTAAAATGCTTGACTATGACAAAACCTATATGCATCCTAGCTTGAAAATAAGGGAGTACAACGAAATTGGAGAGACATATCCATCTTCCGTGAAACAGGGAACAATACTTGCAATTATATGATTACTTCAGCAAAATACGATAGCACAATCAACCGGATATTTTACTGGTTCTCATTTAATTTGTTTGGCATAAGTGTAGAAACTATGGGTGTGTAAGTTGCTCCCAAAGCCGCTAGTCGCAGACAAGCAACATGCAACTGAGAAAACATATCTACAAATCTTCACAAATTGGAGGGATAACTAGGCTAGCAAATTGAACAACGAGTATCCAATCATACACACGAACATGATACTCTTTGGAAGATGAACAAGAATCCATAAAATCTCTGAATTGAAACTGAATTCTCTTAATCTGGTACGTTGATACATCTGAAAACTAGGGATCACTATTGAGGAGTTGGAGAACGGAATTTTTGGAGCATTCGATAAATCTTGCCTGAACTCTGAGGGGGCCAACATTCTTGTGACTCGAGCATATTGTGAGTGGCATATGTACTTATCACAATTGTCCTCTTCAGGACGGACCACCGCATTTCGGTTCATTACCATTCTCGCATGGCGGCAATTTTTTTGCACATGTTGGGATGCTAGGAGTTGATAATGGCAACAACGACAAGGAAAGGAAACCTACAACTAGATGAGCGGAAATCGCTAGGAGCCTGACACGATCGGCTTGTCCCATGGACCATGGTATCACGTCACCTGCATAGCGACATGCACATTTCCTCTGGCGTTGACTGGCTGCAAGGTCAATTGTCAAATAGCACAATGAAATAGTATGAGCCAAAACCACACGATGTCATCACGGAGATACTTAAATGTTTGAGAGGGGTAGAAAATATATGCCTTTTATAGGTTAAGGGTAGGATTTTCTAGTTCTGTAGTAGAGGTGCTAAATCTCGACTTCTTAGCGACAAAGTAACCAAAAAACATGGATTTCTCTTTACTTCGATCCAAATTAATTGACTAAAAACCTTTGTTTAGATACAGATGTATCTATATATGTTCGTTAACTAGATACATCAATGTCAAGATAAAGTTAAGTCAATTAAAATGAATCAGAGGGAGTATTATCTTTGTAACGTTTGCAGCGAACTATACATATTTCGAAAAAGCAAGCAGAGAAGCACATTTTTCTAGCATGTCATAGATTTTGTTGCCATGGCCTTATAGGCGATATGCCACAAATTAAGGACCGCTCGTTGGAGAAATAATACGGTACAACTTGCACGTCATTTAGGCCTTTCCTCTTGAAACGGACGTGCACGTCAGGAGATCAATACGGTAGAACTTGACACGAGATCAAAAAGCAGCCCTTGCTCAGAGGCGTATTCGCTTAGATAAAAAACCGGTACCAAAGCACACCCACACCCACAAACACTTTGCCACGAGGGGCACACCTTCTACGTAATGAATGGATGAGGAAAAGCTTTTTTTTTTTTTGCTTCTGTTCAAAAAAGGAAAAAAAAATCCGGTACCTGGCCAGCGACTCAACGAACACGACTAATTTCGAGCATCAAACATGCATGGAACTATGGAAGCATGGTCCTAGTCCAACAACGCGACCACATGTATACCGAGCAAGAATTCACATACTCCTACCGTCCAAATAAGTGTACATTATGTTTTGGACATATTAAACTTCATTAAATTTGACTAACATAGTATCTTAGGGAAAAATAGCAACGTTGATGACACTAAATTTGTATCAGTAAATCCATCTTAAAATAAAGTTTTGTAATATATTAATTTGATGTCACATATGTTGCAACTTTTTGGTAAAAAGTTGATCAAATTTGAAAAGATTTGACTTGAACAAGACCTAAATGTACATCGTAGTGAGGTGATCTTTAACCAAGCAAACTGAGCATAAATTAGCACCATCAATGGTAGAACATCGTAGTACAAGGTTAGCACAACTACGTACCTGGTCGTCCATGACTGGACCTAGTATCCTGATTTAATTTTCGTGATTCCTCTCGTGATAGACCGATATTAGTTGAACACTGCGTATATTATTCCAATGTTCAAACTTAATAGTAGCAGATGAACCGGGTTGAGAACCGCGTAGTAGCATGCCTGCATGGCGCGTGTCCGAGCTATACGTACACGCCGGATATATAGATAGACCAGAGAAAAGCGTAAAGGGACTACAATCGGAAAAATAGACCAGGTCTCCTCATTCTCGCTGATCTAGTTTTCTCCTTCAAGCAGTCGCATGCAGCGCAACCTATAAAAGGAATCCACATCTCGTCTCACTAACAACCACTTGAAGCTCTATCCGACTTACGCAGCTTAGCCTGTCTGCAACATTTCGCTCAGCCAATCCGTTCAACATTTCACTCGGAGTTTTTGAGTTCAACTAATGACGTCTTCAGCGACGATGGCGAGGGCGCTAATGGTGGCAGTGCTGCTGGTGCAATGCTGCAACGTGGTCCTCGCGGCGAGGCTCCTCGAGGGGGATGGCGGGTGGCTGCAGGGCGGCGCCGGCGCCGGGGCGCTAATCGTGCAGGTCCTGAAATCGGGCAGCGGTTCCAAACCGGGCGCACCCAATGGCTGCACCGACAATTCTGGCCACGCGCCTGGCGGACCATGCCACCACAACTAGCGAGCTCGACTAGTTAATTAACATACATGCTACTAGCTGCACATGCGTAGATTGAGGTCGTGTACATTCGTTCATTCTTTCTGTAATTGTTTTACGGGCTTTTCCATGCAAAAAATGGTGCATTGGAAGCTGCTAAAATTTCAGTTACTTTTACTTAGTACATTTTGTAGTAAGGAACTCCCAGGCGTAGGTCATGTAACAAAAAGTGTATAGCAGACTTTGATAACTATATTAATTTTAACTCAATTTATTCGAAACCAGCATTTGGTTCAATTCAGATTTGATAGTGTTACTTTGACGTATCCTCTTACTTTTAATTTAGGCTGGTCATAGTGGGGAGTAACTTAGACTAGTAACATATGTCATGTTACTAGTCTAGGTTACTACCTTTATAGTGGGTAGTAACTTATATGTGGTGTCATGCATTATATAATTTATAATGTTGTAGATTCATCTTGCCTTGAGGTGTGTGATGTTATGGTAACATAGCTAGTTACCACCCCACTCTCTTTCTTCATTTATTAGCATACCATGTCACCAAACTGCCTTGAGATGTGTAATGTTACTAGCTATATTACTCCCACTATGAGCAGTCTTACCACACTTGCTGAAGAGAGAGTCGAATCCAGACTGCCTACTTCACCAATCACCACCCATGGTGCAGACAATAAGCCCCTTGGTGTTATCTGGATTACGGAACCGATTTGGATCACAGTTGACCATTGGCAGTGTTGTAAGTTATGTGTTAAATGTGCAATAGAAATATTACCAGGGCAGAAGCACCACCCCTATTCCCAAACAGGATACATATAATTGATGTAAGATTATAAATATTGATACTTATTTATATAGTTGGTCAATCTTAAAATGCTTGACTTTGACAAAACCTATATGTATCCTAGCTTGAAACGAATGGATTAACACTATATCGGAGAGACCTATACATCTTACGTGAAACAAGGAACAATACTTGAAATTATATGGTTACTTTAGCAAAATACGATAGCTCAACCAACTTGATATTTTACTAGTTCTCATTTAATTTGGTTGACATTTTCGATAAAGAGAATATATTAATATCGATAGATACCAATTACATCTAGCTTCTGCAATAACGCAATAACCTAATGGTAGTACGGATGTACACAGGCAAAAAAGAAAAAGAAAGCTAAGAAATAAAAGTCTCGCTATGGTATTCCAACCCTAGCAGCAGCAACAGAACCAACACCAAGACAACACCTGAACTTCAGGCTCTCCAAAAACGACGCCACCAAGATGGGAGAAGTGCACACGCGTCGTCGTCGTCCGATTAAAAGATCTTAGTTTTTCACTTTGAAGATAGTCCCCACTCTCAAAACAATACATTAAACAAAGTCACTGCTATGCACAACCAATTAAGGCCAGACCTTGGATTTTCACCCTGAAAGGTACGACTCTGAATTTCACCGGTACTGCCGCCCCCACTTACATACTGCTGCTACGAAACCCAGAACACCAAGCAAGTTCCTCAACAGCACACCAATTCGAATCTCCATTGCTAGTCCTCCCATTCGACCGTCATGATATTCTCCGTCTCTGATTTCACCATGGGCTAGAATGTCATCTGGTGGCAATACAAAACAGAGCTTCGCGCCGCTCCCTCCAGAACCAAACGTTTGGAATAAAAGCATGGGTATGCACGACCGAATACCACCTGATCCAGCAAACTGCAGGTAATAGATGTAATGTTACATTCACCGGCGGAGCCTTCTGGGACACAACACTCCGACCAGATCAAGAAGGACAGGCCTCTAGCAGATTTTCATCTTCGCACAAGAGAAACCCTATGACCGCCGCCTTTATTCAGATTGGACCCCAATGCCGCCAACCATCCTGGGTCGGCCGAGGCAATGCCGGAGACACTAGGCGAAGAACACGAAGTCTGAAGATCCCAAGCCCTCGCCTGAGCAGCACCCTGCAGTCCAGCAGCCGGCCCTCCACCATGGACAGTCGAGACCGCGGAGAGGACAAGGTTAAGGCCAATCTAGGGTTAGTGCCCAATCTGGCCCATCACCCTGCACCTCTGTCGCTGGCAAGGCACGTCGCCGGTGGCATCCACCGCCACCACCCCGACACTAGGACACCGCCCGGATCACCTCGCCTCAGATGAGCCACCCACCGCCTCCCCAGTAGCTCGAGCAGCCATCCCCGTCGTCCACCGATCCCAGAACATCGTTTGGCGGCTAGGCCTGCCACCACCGTGGTCGGGGCCGGCGGCAGTGGCGGAGAGGAGGGCCGGGATCGGAGCTTGCTGGCGGCGTGTTCGGTCGCCCTAAAGCCACCCTGGGGAGCGACCCGAGGGGAACGGTTCAAAAAATGGGGATAATTTCACTTCCTAGCCTCTGCACCAACTAGAGATGCACCAAACCCGCTAGTCGCAGACAAGCAACATGCAGCTGAGAAAACATATCTACAAATCTTCACGAATTGGAGGGATAACTAGGCTAGCAAATTGAACAACGAGTATCCAACCATACACACGAGCGTGATACTCTTTGGAAGATGAACACGAATTCATAAAATCTCTAAATTGAAACTGAATTCTCGTAATCTGGTACGTTGATACAACTGAATCCAAGAGGAAAGATTGATGAGAGGTGTGGGTGTGTGGGTGGGGTGGGTGGGGGGTTCAGTGTAGAGATGGAGGCACATGACTTTCAACTACAAACTGCTCCTGGGATCACTATTGACGAGTTGGAGAATGGAATTTCTAGAGCATTGCATAAATCTCGCCTGAACTCTAAGGAGGCCAACATTTGTGACTCGAGCATATTGTGAGTGGCAGATATCGCAATTTTCCTCTTCCAAACGGACCATTACCATTATCGCATGGCGGCAATATTTTGCACATGTTGGGATGCTAGGAGTTGGTAATGGCAACGGTGACAAGGAAAGGAAGTGGCACCTACAACTCGATGAGCGGAAATCGCTAGGAGCCTGACACGATCGGCTTGTCCCATGGACCATGGTGTCGCGGCACCTGCATAGAGACATGCAAATTTCCTCTGGCGTTTACTTGCTGCAAGGTCAATGGTCAAATAGCACAATGAAATAGTATGAGCCAAAACCACACGACGTCATCACGGAGATACTTACATGTTTTAGAGGGGTAGAAAATATATGGCTTTCAGAGTTTAAGGTAGGATTTTCTAGTTCTGGAGTAGAGGGGCTGAATCTAGACTTGTGAGCAATGAAAGAAACAAAAAAACATGGATTTCTCTTTACTCCAATCAAAATTAATTGACTTACCTTTGTTTAGATAAAGATATATCTAGATATGTTCGCTAACTACATACATCTATGTCTAGATAAAGTCGAGTCAATTAAAATAAATCAGATGAAGTATTATCTTTGTAACGTTTGCAGCGAACAATACATATTTCGAAAAAGCATGCATATAAGCACATATTTCTAGCACGTATTTTGCTCTAACTAGTGGTTGGGGCGCCCCATGGGGCGCCTCCTCACTGGTCCTCTGCGCCCCAATCCACCCCAATTGCTAGGTAGGCTTCCAATGCAAGTGTCTAGTTGACCCAATACAACAAATCAGAGGCGTTGGACCATAACATAAGAAAAACAAAACAGTCATTTCCACTCGTTTGCCATTCTGTTTTATCAGAAAACAAGGTGTTCAGAAATCAAAACTGGTGAACATCAGTTTAGTTTGTAGCACTAAATTCAGATGTAAGCCATTGACACCGCTTGCACAACATAACACAAGACCCAGAACTGGTTATTCCACAAACAGATCTGAAATGGAGAAATGAAAAAACAAAAACGCACATATACTACAAGATCACATTGGCATGCAGCCCTGACATATTCAGATAGCCGTGAGAAGAAAATAATAGTCCAGGAACTAATGGTTCTACATCTGTTCAAGGACATCATGACTGCAACTTCGCCTATACCTCGTCCCTTACCCATTTCCAATAATTGTGCAGACAATCCTGCAAATAAAAGAGTTAAAGGAGGCCAAAGGTTTATTTTATGCCTTAATCGTGTAGAAAGAGAAAAATTACAGTCTAATACCTATCATGATATTAAGCTGACACAATAGACAAACTAACAAACTAATTTGGATGCAAGTCAGGAATACGAGTATCCAAAACTATATGATTCAAATTTACTACTGCATAAGAAATTAGTGGCTGGGGGTAATAATATTTCATTGGAGGAGAAATATAACTTTTTCATTCATATCTACATACTTTTTTTTGTGAAATAATTTTACTTAGCACTTAGGCATGAACAAGATTATAGCAGGTTATGCATGTGTTACCATATATATCGGGGCACCAAATCAAGGCAAGCGGAATCAAAACTTGAGTTATGACTTACATTATGCAGATGAACTTCCATTCAGTTCGATTTCCTCATTTCTTCCAAAAACTACACCATGATAAGAAAAACATTTAGATCCCTCCAAGGGGAAAATAGTGATGGTAATCGGGAACATAACAAAAATGTAGAGCTAAGGTTTCTTTACCTCAGTCATACGCCATCTGAGGGCCAATCTGCATTCTCTCCACCATGTCTCTGCCTTTCACTTGCAGATACTCCTCATGACTAGATCCATATAAATCGTCCCTTTTGCCATCGGAAAAAGTAATATAACCACACCCCAGCCAACAGAAAAAAATATTAGGACTGCAAGTCACAAGAAAAAAATGTCTGACATATGAAGGGTAAAAAGCAGGTTTAACTTTCATATTGCATGATCGGTTGCAACAATCTGTGCTTGCCCTATAAACTACCCAGCCTTATTTTTGCTCAGTGGACTGTTTCCTCCTTTCATCATCTCAACATTCTCTGTAGCTTCGCGAGAGAACTGTGGCTGGCGTACTTCCTTGCATAGCTTATGTATGAAATCTCATCACCCCAACTCAAACGTTATTGGATTTTCCACCTATTTTGAATTTCCATTCATCTCTTTGAAATCACTTTTGCTCATGCATAGAGCTAGAGATTGTAGTTAAATGCATGTTATAAATTAATGGTGATGAAAATGAGGAAAAAAACAGTCTAGGAAAGCAATTGAATATAAATCATAGTTGTAGCAAGTGCATATGCGAGTAATAAATTATTACATGGCCGAAGTAAATACCCTCAATATTATAATAGCTTGTTGGACAAGTAAATATGTTCCGTATTAAACAGAAACTACATACTGTAAAACTGGTAATGTTCATTTTTGTACCCAGGATTCAATGCAACTGAACACGGTAGAAAGCCTAACAGTGACTGCATATATTTAACAGTATTAAATAAGAAAGTTCCCTCAAATATTTAGGCTTTCTGTAGAACATTGAACTTACAAACAAAACTCACTCACCATTGTAGGGATCATAATAGGTCGTGTAGTTTATAGGGCAAGCTAGTTGTAGCGCCTCATGAATAAGTTCCTACAGACATGATTATCATGAGAACTGTTCATTAAGATCGATAGTTTGATATTCAAAAGGAGCAGATAAAACATATGAAACGAAAATGTACTAAGCAAAGCAAGAGTAGAATGGGTGCTAAACAATGTTGGCAAAGATTCCTGAGCAAAAGGAAATGGATATGGAAAAATAGTTCATCAAATATTTCAGTCCCTACATTCTCGAGTTGTCCCCATACCAACTTGCCAATGAATAAAAATATATACGGCATTTTTTACTTTCTATAGCAAAAACAATAAAGCACCTTTCGCACACAAAAAAATGATGATAGAATTTTTATTTTACGTAAGACTGCCACATATAATGACTCTTTGTCTAGAAAGTTCTTCTAATTCTCTCTAGATGTATGTGTCCATAATACCTTACCCACGGGAGAAGTTATAAGACACCAACCTGTTCAGAGAAGAAACATATATGTGACGGGAAGCAACCAACCCCTATGTAGCAAGTGTTTTGTCTCCCTACTAAGCAAGTAAACGAGCAATTAATCATATGACTTGTAGATGTTGCAGAAGTTTAAGAGCACAAATGCATCACATGTTGCATGACCCAGTTCTATCAATTAACAGATAAGGAAACGGAGTTGGAGAAGGCTATGATTACCTTGAGCTTCCATTGCACAAAATATGGAGGCGAGAACTACCCACCACGCTCATGTGTTGCCTTCTCCGTATTCCTTTGTTAATAATAGGTGAATGGCAGAGCATATACATTGTACTTTTGAATGATGGAAGAACTTAGTCCATCTGAAATTAAAAGCATAACCATCATCTGTCCTAGTTGTTTAGAGTGTTTCAACTTTCAAGAGATAACAATTTAGAAGAGTAGACGACTGTGATAAAGGATTATTTTGTCAAGTGTTACATGGATCATAATTTAAGCCTCCCTCTTGGGCTGAAACCTGCTCAATTCTTAGGCTCCAACTAAACAAATGATGGAACACGACAATATATATTATATTAATGCAATTTACTACTGCTATCAGCCATTTAAGGGGCATAAATCTATAGATGACATGTTTCTTTACAAACGCGGTTTATTTATTTATTTTACAATTGAAATAGATGAGCAGGAATAATCGACAAAAAAATCATATCCATTAATCTTTGGACATAATGAAGGTTACATCAAACCATTTGTACGTATCTCCAAACACAGCTAAAAATATCCACTTTCTACTAATCTATACAAAAACTACAAATATGCATGTAAAAAGGAAGCAAAATTAAATTTACCTTGTAATAAATTATTTATACCTTCCTTTGCCAATTTTCCCAAGCACAATCCCTAGATATGTCACAACAAACACCACTCACCTTCCTGGAGCTTTAGGAGAAAAATAAATATGAATTATTATCTCCCATTGGAAATGGAAGAAAAAAGTTGCAAGACTGACAGTAAGCTATTTAATCCATTATGACTAAATGATCAGAGCAAAAGGCATATTACTGTATTTGTATTCTTCAGCCACAGAAACCAGGCAGCCATGCCGGTCCATTTGTCCACACATATCATCCACATTGAAACTGAAAAAGGGGTATATTTATAACAGTAGGAATAGACGAAGGTGATTCAAAGTAAAAACATATTGCTTGACATCCCAATTGCCTGGTACAACACAAGGATCTAACCTGTCATCTCTAAGAGCGATATCCCTCTTAGCAATGTCGGATGTGTTAGTCGACATGCAAACATGGCTTTGCTTAGAAACACCCAAAACTGTCCGAAGACATCTGCAGCCAAAATAAAAGGCATAAGATTGCAGCCAGGCAAGCAAATGGATCTGCCGTACATTTCTCTTGCTAAGCATAGTAGTTACCACATCTTATTTAATAGGATGATAAACATAAAACAATCGAATAATGGGTCACAAATAAATCTGCAAAGACATCACACTTTATAAGCAGACAAGGGGAAAATGGCAAATGCTTGAAAAGATAGAAAATAGGCACACACTAACACAATAATGTTCGGGATATCATGATGTAGTTCAATCGCAATAGGAAAAAAGGACACCCAGTGAATGCAGTATCAACATCTTCAAGCCTGAAATATCCATTTTTATCAAAATGTGGTGTCTTATAATACCTTTTAAACCATTCATGTGTTAAGGACTTGTCGCTAGCCGGGATAAAATTATACATTCAAAAGGCCATCAGAGGAACAAAACCAGATCAATTAAGTTTCTTAACTCTACACCTACGATGCATATCACATAGCTAAATGCAGGCATTAAAATCTTGACGCTAGTGAAGGGGGAAACTGGATTGCTTATAATGACAAAAAACATTTTTTCTTTGCTAGTAACTTCCATGAACCACAATACGTTTTGAAGTTTGATGAATCTTTAGAAGCCAATCAGCGCCAAGTTCAAGGTCACTTTTTTTTTCGAAGGGGGAACAAGTCCCAGCCTCTGCATCAAAGTGATGCATACGGCCTTTATTTCATTATTGAAAAATATAGCCACGGACCCTACAACCAAGAGTACTTATTACAAATCATGGATCACACAAAGTCTCAATGTGGATCAGCCAACTAAAGAGAGATGACATGGCTAAGCTTATTGGAGATATCAGCAAGTGAGTCGGCGATCAAGCTGCCAGCCGCACCGGCTGAATAAATCCCGAGCGACCGTCTCCAAACGGCTGCACCCAAAATCCATGTCCTAGCGCTGCGCCACCGGCTGGAGACATAACCACGAACGGGTCCAGTGGGTAGCAAGAGGAATAACCTGCAAAAATGAAACATTCTTTGTTTTGTTAAAAGTAAGATCATTTCTCACATGCCACATGGCCCATAAAAGAGCAGATATGCCAACTCTCAGCTGACTCTTCACTCTCTTGTCAACACCTTGCAACCAATTTCCAAAAAGATTGGTGATATTTTTAGGGGCCGAAACACCAAAGGCCATATGCACAATACGCCAAATAACTTTTGCAAAAGGACATTGGAAGAAAAGATGCTGAATTGTTTCATCTTGATCACAAAAACAACACGTCTTAGGGCCCTGCCAATTCCTTCTAGCGAGGTTATCCTTTGTTAGAATGACTTTTCTATGAAGAAACCACATAAAAATCCTAATTTTCAGTGGCACTTTAATTTTCCAAATATATTTGCGAAGGTACCTCGTGTGGCCATTCATATAATCAAGATACATGGACTTAACAGTAAACTCCTTTGATGCCGTTAAGTTCCAAACAAAATTATCTTTAGTGTCCGTTAAATTTACTTCAATTAACCGACCCACTAAATGCATCCATCTTGTCCATTTATACTCATCAAGATTTCTCCTAAATGCTATATTCAGGTGAGAACCTTGCAGCACATTAGCAACTAGCACATCTTTATGTTGCACAATGCGATATAGAGAGGGATATTGTTCAGCAAGTGGTCTGTCCCCTAACCAACAATCCTCCCAAAACCGAGTATCCAACCCATTACCTAATTCAAAAGAACCTTTTGAAAAGAAGTCATCTTTCACTTTCAACAACCCCTTCCAAAAAGGTGAGTCATTAGGTTTGGCTTTAACCTGGGACAACGTTTTAGAATGTAGGTATTTATTTTGAATGAGTTCTTGCCAAACCCCTTCCTCATTTAACAATTTGAACAACCATTTACTAAGCAAGCATTTATTCTTTAACTCAAGGACCTCAACCCCAAGACCCCCTTGATCTTTCGGGCGGCAAATAATACTCCACTTAGTTAGCCTATACTTCCTTTTGTGGTTATCAAATTGCCAAAAGAAACGAGATCTAAAGAAGTCCAGCCTTTTACATACCCCTTTAGGTATTTCAAAGAAAGACAACATAAACATAGGTAAACTAGTAAGAACAGAGTTGATGAGAACTAAACGATCGCCGTAAGACAGAAGCTTGCCTATCCAACAACTTAACTTCTTTTCAAACCTATCCTCCACCGACTTCCATTCACCATTTGTTAATTTTCTGTAATGTATAGGTATCCCGAGATATCTAAAAGGGAGTGACCCTGCCTCGCACCCAAAAAGATCCCTATATTGATCTTCAACTTCTTTGGCCTTACCAAAACAGAAAATTTCACTTTTATGAAAATTGATCTTTAATCCAGAAAGCTGCTCGAAGATACATAAAACTAACTTCATATTTAAAGCCTTCTCCAAATTGTGATCCATAAAAATAATTGTGTCGTCCGCATACTGCAAGATGGAAATACTGTAATATCCCAGGTATTGGGGTTACAAAAATAGAGGAAACAGATGTGTGCATTGCATTCATGCATAGAAAATCTGGGGAATTTTCGCGCTTTAAAGTAAAACAGTCACAGTAACTGAAGTTTCACTTGACCTTGGTGGAATTGAAGTAGCTCATCAAGTCAAGCGCTATAAACCTCAATGTGACTTTGATAAAACCTTGTTTTGGGTAGAGATGATTTGATCTAAGGGGTTATATCAAATGGAACTAATGATCAACACAACAACACTTTACTCAATGATAAATTGCTCGATATTATAAAAGATTATAATATAGGAATCCTTGTCATAATATATGAACACTTATTCAATTGCAAATCAAGTAACAATAAAATGGAGAAACCATTCTTCACTCATCTTCTCCATGTCTTAAACTAATCTATGCTCTTATCATAAACCCTATGATATCTATCCTATTTCAATCTTGGATACAAGACAAGGAGATCAACTTTAGAAGTATATATTCTTCTCTATTCCATCTTATTGTACATCAAACCTAGAGAGGTGAGAGTTCTGTAGTATTTATTAGAGAAGCAATGACGAACCTTAAAATAAATCTTAGATATACATCCATGTAATCAAAACATCATCCTAAGACCATAACCTTGGGATAATAATCAATTCATTCCCAAATGAGAGAGACCATTCATATCAATTCAAGCTTTATCTATTTAAGAATAAAGAACAACCTTTGAACTAAAACATTAGGTTGAAAACCATTTCCCTTGGAGTGGTGAGATAACCTAATATCACGTGGAATGAAACCATACCCATGAATTGATAAAGTAAGGAGGAGATTAATTCAACCAATCAAGATAGCCAAGTGGAGTTTTAGACTTAATACCTATTGAGAGATTGTAAGTACACCATAAACCTTAGAATAACCATTCCTTTAAAAGAGAGCCCAAGCTATGGGTTACATTCAAGTAGTTGAGGCAACACTAGAATGTGAGGGAGAGAACTATCTATATACCAGATGATTATATCATCATTGATTAAGTAGAACCCTAACATAATATCTCAGGCATTCTCCTGGGATATAAACTTAAGAGGCAACCATAGTAGTCCCATTCAAGAAGATAAATTAGAAGTGCTATATTTAGTTGATCAAGACAATACTTAATCTTGGGAGTGAGAAACCTGATTCTTGAGAGATAACTTAGGAAGCCAAACCTTGATCATTATAAATTGAGTGATGATCATAAACCCTAAGAACTTGAGGTTGAGACATTAAGAACAAGTTGATCATGCCTAACCCATGATCATGCTTTGGTGATATGTGAGGATAAGTTAAACCCTAAAAGGATAAGTAGATATTATTCATCACATGAAATCATAGGGAGGTAACTAGTAAGCAACCCTAGGCTTATATCCCAACCTTAACTTGTGATTCACTTGGTGATCATAAGTAGAACCCTACCACATCTACATTCCACTTATTCTTCACCTAAGAAACATAAGAAAACCTTAGAGTAAAACTCCATACTTAATATGGTGAGAAACCATTCATCATTATAACCAAAGTTAACTATAAAAAGAACCCTAGTCACTTTAGTTACTTTAATGATAAATTGAGGATAATAATAGAAGTTAATTGGTAGAAGATAAAACCAATTCTCAAATCCTTAGTAATTAGGGAAGCACATAAAATATGAAGCAAGTAACCATATTACCATGGTTAGGGGAGATTAAGCCCTAGCAAATGCACTATGGTGTCATCCCATATCTACAACCTAGAATTATATCTCAACCCTAGTTTGTGTATCATTTGGGTGATCACAACTAAAACCTAAGCCATATTTGAGATTCAAACCATGTGACATTAGGAGAATATAGTTTGAACCCTAATGGTTCATTAATTAAATCCTATGCTTCAATTATAAAACATAAGAGCCACCTAATGCTAAGTCCCATAATTAAAACCATATAAGTAGTGATCAACCACTTATCTTTGTAATCAAGATCAATCATGATAGAACCAATATCTACTTAGATCCTTTCAAATATAATGATAATATTAACTTTAAATAAGGGGGTTGTAATAGAAATCATAAAGCCCTAATAGATTGATGCTCACATAAAATCATATGTGAACAACCAACTTCTTAAATAAGATAACAAGTCCTAATGATAAACTCTAAAATACCTTGAGCTAGAATTACCAACTCTAATACTTCAAACAGATTGATCCACAAGAAAAACATAAAAATAAAATGAGGATATAAATTCATGCTTATTTTCTATTTTGAATAAACACAAATATGCAAGTAATTCAATATAAAATATGAATTCAAAATAGAATAGGGAAACAATAGTCAGTATACTAAATCTTGAATGAATTAGCATAATTACAAATTATGTACAAACAGTATTGAATTCAAATATGAATCCAAATAGTAAATATAAAATAGAATTATAAAACAGAAAAGAGAAAAAAATAGAAGAGGAGGCTTACCTGGACTCACCTGGCCGAGCAGCCCACCAGCAACCCAACTACCTCAGCCCAGTACACAGCCCAGCAAACGGTCTGGCAGCAGCCCAACGTGGCCCAAGCAGCAGCCCAATTACCGACCCACATACCCCTTTGTCAAAATATCCTGAGGAGCTCATCCTCATCTTCTTCCTCGCGCGGTGGACAGCACGACGCCGTGTCTCTCTTCTCCCTCGCGCTGGCAGCCTCCCCTGGCTCGACGTCGTGACGAGGCGCGCGCCCTGGCGCCGTATAAAAGCCCTGGACGAACCCTCGCCCGATCTTCTTCCTCCTCTGCTCCGTTTTCTTGCCTGCCGAAACCCTGGCCGCACCACTTCACCATTACCGCCGGCGATGGAGACCTCCCCAGGTCAAGCCGTGACCACCACTGTGACCACCGTCGTCGACTCGTTACTCCTGCACAAGGAATCGAACCAAGAAGCCCCCAGGGTGGGAGCTCGTTCCCTTTCGCCGGCCGCCGCCAGCAAACCGACGATTGCCGTCGATTAGGACCACCTCCGGCCACGCCGTCTAGCTCAACACAACCACGGTGAGTTCACGCACCTCCTGGATTCCCTATTGCTTCCTAATTCGCATCGTAGCATGCCCGCGCCGTTCACCACCGTGCACCGCCGCAATCGGAGATCGCCGGGGTTCCTCCGGTGACCGTATCGGGGCGCCGCCGCCACCAATGTGTTTGCCTTGGCGTGCTCGTACCAACGCGCCTCTGCGTGACCCCGCGGGAACCCGGGAACGCCGCCGTCGTCGGCAACTGGCGCCGGCCAGCAGCTTCTCTTACCACATCAACGCCACCAGGGCACTGACGTGGACACTGGCCCACTAGTCAGTGTCATGTGGGTAGGTGTAGCCGGGTACATTTAGTAGTTTCAGCCATTTTCTTTTAATTTCATTTCAATAATTACTGCAACTTTGCACATTTATATAAAATTAATAATAACTCAGAAAAATGAAAATAAGATATCAAAATTCTTAGAAAAGTAAGCTCTATCCAATAAAAATATAACATGATTTTTTTTTTAATAATAATTAAATTATTTTATACTTGTTATTTAAGCCTTATTTATTAATTCTAAATTCAATTAAACTTCAATAATTAGAAAAATATCCAAAATTAAATAAAAACCAGTAAAGTAAATAAAGAAAACATTAACACTAATTTTATTTATTTGTAATTTATTTAACCCTTAATATTGGAATTTAAACCCTAATTAATAATTACCCTAATTATTAATTGTTTAAAAATAATAAAAATGCCAAATTCAATGTTATTTTTACTTCAAAGTTATTAATAACTTCAATTTTAAAAATGAAGTTATTAATCTTAGAACTATATGGTAGATAGCAAACCCTAATTCCTTAATGAATGGTATTACAACATTATCATTGCATGTGAAACCCTAGAACCCTAATACCATTAGGAACCCTAGCTCCATTAATTCATATGAACCCTAATTTTTTTCTAACTTAAACCCTAGGTTAGGAGTATGTGAACATGATATTTTCCTTTTGATACATAGAACCATAAATAGCAATTAAATATTTGCCATGTTCACATAAAATGTAGGAGTCCTATTATCCATAATTTAGTATTCCATGTATGCACACCTATCCTATCTAGATGATCAAATAGGATCAACCCTAGTCCTTATTACCAAGAATCTTATCCTTACTCAGCTTTAATTAGCATCACACCATTGTGATGAACTCCAATAGCATCTATGCCCAATATTTATCACTACATAACCATAGTCCACTAAACCCTACAAGTACTTCATAGCTATGAACCATCCTATTTAGGAGCCAATCATTTCTTACTTAGTGGATCCAATAGCAAACCCTAGGCAACCTCAACCTTAATTGTAATACTTCTTATTACTTAAGAAGTATGTTCTTCAAAAGTTATTCTTTCGAAGAAAATAAAGAATCATCATCAATCCTGCCTAATAGAACCTATAGCCAATATCCAACTATCATCAGCAAGGAAAACCAACCTTGATAGCAACTAATTATAATAAATTGCTCAAGATGCCTAGGCTTAACTCAACCTTACAAGCCCTTGGGTTTGATGAATCCAACTAGGTTGTGATCTATCTAATATTTACTCCAGAAACTAGATGAAACCATAGTCAACCATAGAACCCCACTAATCTAAATATCATACTTGTTCTTTATTCAAGAACATGTTCTTCAAAAGTTATTCTTTTTAAATATATAATAAGTAATCATTAACCATGCAATATTAGACTTAAAATTGACAACTGCTCTTTACTTATTATACAACTACTATTCCTGGGTGTGTATGATTATTACTATGCATTGTACCACCTTCTTATGATTCTAAAACAACACAACCCTGAATAAGAACCTTGTTTGTGAATCACCCTAAAAGTGCAACACACCTGAACCAATCATTATAACTCACTGATCCTAAATCATCGGGGTTAGGTCACGCTTAGAGCGATTGCATCTCATACTTATGCATTATTGCATACTTGCCAATCTTTTAAACATTGTCCTTACCGGACGATGATGCTATTTCAGAATTTGGAATTATTGCGTATCGAAGACCGTGCATAATCTTGCAGTCAAGAAAGGCAAGTTCATCGCTTGCTCATGTCATTTGAGTATTTTTACCAAATTACTTGCAAAGTACTATGTTTATCACTGTTGCATAAAAACAAAACCACTATTTTCATAACTATGAATATGACTATGTGGTGGGCAATGGAACCATGGATTGTGTTGATATGGTGGAGGTTCCATTGCAAGGGTTTATATCCATCTAGGATTAAACAACAAATGTCGTTAGTGATTCTTGTGCCGTAATACCCGTGTTAACCATAAGATCTGGAATGGGACGGAGTAGTCAAAAGTGTTTCCACCTCTCGTTCATCAACGAATGCGCTTTAGTAGACACTTGTATCGTCGGGCAAGCGGTTGGTGGGAAGCCTTAAGTCCCCACGGCATAGTCCGTAGACACTTGTCGCTCGAAGAACAAGCGGTAGGTGGGGAAGCCTTAAGTTCCCCACGGTATTGCGGTCTATGATGGGTTGCACCGGCGTAGGAGTGTATGGTAGAGCCCAGCACTGATGTCGTGGTCGGGGTCCACCTTGAAATCTACAGGAATAATGGGACCGGCGTGGACCCAGGGTCGGGGCATGCAACAACGGGTGGGTGTTCGAGGTAGCGGAGGAACATGATTGACTAGGACCTTATACCGGGCCTCACACCAAAGGAAGTGTGGACGGGGAATATGCCCGTTGGCACCAAGGTTAAGATCTCTTATGGGTAAAGCAACACACCTCGAAGTGTATCGAATGTGTCACTCCCTGTTCCGGGATATGGAACTGCGAACGCTGGGAAAGGAACTCCATGAAGTTCTAGTCAACCGGTGAAGGCTGACGGACATAGCTCTTCGAATAAAAGCAACCTTTTGAAGAAATGTTTACAAAAACTTGCATTGCCTATGACTTTCTGGTCTATGGCTGTAGCTAGTGCATTAAACACCTCTTTCCTATAATGAACTTGTTGAGTACGCTCGTACTCATCCCACTCTTAAATCCCCTGAGATATGGAGGCACCGAAGGAGGATCTACATGCAACTCGAAGACCGAGGAGTCAACAACTACTACAAAGGACAGGACCCTCAGAGTCAAACACCACATCCAACAAGGAGAAAACATAGATTAGCAATAGAAGGGAACTAGCTTCCTAAACTTAGCTCCTATTTAGCTAGAATCTGTTCATAGCCTCTGTAGCTAGTTAAATACTCTACAAATAGAGTTCGTGTTAGGATTAGACTACGAGTCATTCTTCTGGAGTTTATTTGCAGTTTTACCTCATTGTAAAGTAGGAGGGTGTGATGATCTTATGTAACAGAGTCAATGTTGTAATTCTATAGACATACCTTGGACCCGCATATGTTTCTTGTACCACTCTGAGCGATATAATACTAGTGGAATGGTGTTTCATTGGTGTTATATCAGACTTGCATACTACACCATGCAGTGGTATGCTGGGTCACCACAGTTGGTATCAGAGCAAATGCTTTGACCTTAGGATTAAAACCCTTTAAAGGAGACCTATAGGATTGATATTGTCTATAGGAAGTGGTCTTAGTTAAACCAAATTTTCTTTTGACTTGAGATGGATATTCACTTGAGAATAATCCTAACACACTTGAGTCAACTTTCTTACCTATCTTTTCTAAGTGAAGTTAGGTAGCTAATCCCAAACATGTAGCACACCATTACATTCTTAAAACAAATGAGTAGATCACAGTTGGTATACAATGCATGGTAGTCCAAAGAGAGGATACAACCATAAGGAAGATATCCTATTGGAAGATGTGTACCAACACATGTTATTGGTTAAGTAAGAGTTATCCAGACCTATAATAGGAGTAATATCAAGTGATGTAGATAAGTAAGATATCTTACTAGAAGATGTATAGCAAGACAAGTAATGGTCAGTAAAGTTTATTTAAACTTGTGAAACAATTAATACTAAGTAATAAGTATAAAGCTATGTGAGGTAGTATAGACCATGATGAGTCAATCATGGGAGGTAAGAAAGAAAGATAGGAATAAAATATGTCTATATACATGGTAGAGATAGTAATCATATAAGATTCAACTGAGAATCATTATGTGATGAACTAGAACATCATAAATATATAGGAGGAGTACAATAAGAAGTTAGTTGTTCATCAATAGTGTAAGATTGTGCTTCAAAACCATGGGAAGTGTGCCAAGCACATCATGACCATAGTCTTATGATAGAAACACTTGGTAGTAAAGGAGATATATCCCGATAGTTATGTGTTTAGAGTAGCCATGTTGTAACCAAAAGATATCATGGGAGATAGTCCTCAACAAAATAGAAGTGAAGCTAATACTTCCAAAGAACTTTAGGTCAACCACAACTATTCCAGACCACTTTGTTTCAAGTTTATCTCCTTGCAAATGTGCAATTAAGATAAATGTTGAGACAAATAGTAGAAATCCACATATATGTGATAAGTATCACGATATAAACTTATCTTATGTGGTGTTATATACTACACATCAGAGCCTGATGTTTAGAGATGTCTTACTCAACTATTATATTCAGGCTTATGATGGTGTGTATTATATGCACAAAGCTGAATCTTCATGGATTTTATTGGATTTTTATTGTTTGACTAGATCCATACATTAAGTTTGACTTTGATATGCAAATGCATGTTGCAATATCAAGTTTTTACTTGATGCTATAGATCTAGAGGGTAATGGTATTCGTGTGAGGAAGTGACGATTTTTGAAGATTATGAAGACAAGATGAAGGTTCATCAGAAAAAGGAAGCAAAGTTGTGGGAAGCAACCACAAAGTTCAGAAAGAGGTACCAACCAAAACTCATGCTTAACCTCAACAGAGGAGTACTTTAGTACCTAAGAGGCATGATGGTGAGAAATCTGGTGATTACGGTGAAGCTCAAGCAGAACCATAGTCATCATAGAAGAGGGAATGCAGCAGAAATCACTTAGGATACTATATTCATAGTGTCAGCTAGTGGATTTCTTGCAAAATAAAACCTAAAGGAAGGAAGATGATAGGTGAAACCATAGCAGTTATAAGAAGACCATAGCTGGTATCAGAAGACCACAATTGGTATAGGATCAATACTGCGAGATAAAGTAGAAGATGTCTCGTTCAGTTGATCAGAACCTATAATAGAGTACACTATTAGATAACAAATAGCCACAATTGGTATCAAGTAGTCCATAATTGGATTATTTGTACCAAGAAGTGGTGAACAAATAAAACCTTGTTAGCCAAATAACAATGACCTATAAACATTTGGTCGAAGGATTCACATTGGATGTCCACAATTGAGTGGATACACCACAGATATTCTTCGCAAGACCTTAGAAGAGTACAAACCATAAGCTAGACCCGGACCAATATTTTAACCATAAGTTCAATGGTTGGAAGAAAATGAGTTTAAAACCATAAGAAAACTCTAAGGGGTAGAGTAAAGATTGAGTTGGATATACCACAACTCAATACTTTGAGTAAGATATAAGAAGAAGGTCTGAACTGACATGAAGTTCGATCTTATTCTCATAAGATTGTTGAACAATACTTTCAGACAGATGTCAGACCAGAAGCCGAGGTTCATGCCTCGAGGAAGTAAGAATTGTACTATAACTTGAGAAAGTGAGTAGTACTTACTCAGAAGTACGAAAGCTCAAGTAAGTTAAGCATAAAGAAGTTGGACGAAGAGAATACCATAGACTAAATATAGCTCAAGAATGCCAAAGACCGAAGGAAATTGACCATACCGGAACCACAGACTAATAGAATGATTCCTTTCATGGAACCTAAATAACCCAAAATAGTTATAGGTATCAACTATAAACCATGATTGGATAGACTAAATGAGTCTAAACCATGTTTAGGGCAATAAACCATCAAAACCATTTTCATGGTAAGTACCTTACTAAGTACCATTATTGCAGTTTTGGTGGTAAGGGAAAACAAAGACCTATCTTACCAATTAGGAATATGTTATCAAATTAGTCTTCAGTTAAGACTAGCAGCACCAGAAGAAGTCCCAATCTTTGAATCTTCAATGAGAAATGAAACAAGCTTATAGAGTTGGAAGAAATCAAAGAATCAAAGTAAAAACCATGGTTCAGAGACAAACCATAATGGATTCCAGGAAGAATCTGGATAAGGGATATATTCAATTATATCCAGTAAGATCAATACGGAGTTCGAGAAAAGATAGAGTCTGCACAAGTCAGATCCACACTCCGGAAACGTGAGAGATCAAACTTCGAGGACGAAGTTTAGTTTAAGGGGTAGAGACTGTAATATCCCAGGTATTGGGGTTACAAAAATAGAGGAAACAGATGTGTGCATTGCATTCATGCATAGAAAATCTGGGAATTTTCGCGCTTTAAAGTAAAACAGTCACAGTAATGAAGTTTCACTTGACCTTGGTGGAATTGAAGTAGCTCATCAAGTCAAGCGCTATAAACCTTAATGTGACTTTGATAAAACCTTGTTTTGGGTAGAGATGATTTGATCTAAGGGGTTATATCAAATGGAACTAATGATCAACACAACAACACTTTACTCAATGATAAATTGCTCGATATTATAAAAGATTATAATATGGGAATCCTTGTCATAATATATGAACACTTATTCAATTGCAAATCAAGTAACAATAAAATGGAGAAACCATTCTTCACTCATCTTCTCCATGTCTTAAACTAATCTATGCTCTTATCATAAACCCTATGATATCTATCCTATTTCAATCTTGGATACAAGACAAGGAGATCAACTTTAGAAGTATATATTCTTCTCTATTCCATCTTATTGTACATCAAACCTAGAGAGGTGAGAGTTCTGTAGTATTTATTAGAGAAGCAATGACGAACCTTAAAATAAATCTTAGATATACATCCATGTAATCAAAACATCATCCTAAGACCATAACCTTGGGATAATAATCAATTCATTCCCAAATGAGAGAGACCATTCATATCAATTCAAGCTTTATCTATTTAAGAATAAAGAACAACCTTTGAACTAAAACATTAGGTTGAAAACCATTTCCCTTGGAGTGGTGAGATAACCTAATATCACGTGGAATGAAACCATACCCATGAATTGATAAAGTAAGGAGGAGATTAATTCAACCAATCAAGATAGCCAAGTGGAGTTTTAGACTTAATACCTATTGAGAGATTGTAAGTACACCATAAACCTTAGAATAACCATTCCTTTAAAAGAGAGCCCAAGCTATGGGTTACATTCAAGTAGTTGAGGCAACACTAGAATGTGAGGGAGAGAACTATCTATATACCAGATGATTATATCATCATTGATTAAGTAGAACCCTAACATAATATCTCAGGCATTCTCCTGGGATATAAACTTAAGAGGCAACCATAGTAGTCCCATTCAAGAAGATAAATTAGAAGTGCTATATTTAGTTGATCAAGACAATACTTAATCTTGGGAGTGAGAAACCTGATTCTTGAGAGATAACTTAGGAAGCCAAACCTTGATCATTATAAATTGAGTGATGATCATAAACCCTAAGAACTTGAGGTTGAGACATTAAGAACAAGATGATCATGCCTAACCCATGATCATGCTTTGGTGATATGTGAGGATAAGTTAAACCCTAAAAGGATAAGTAGATATTATTCATCACATGAAATCATAGGGAGGTAACTAATAAGCAACCCTAGGCTTATATCCCAACCTTAACTTGTGATTCACTTGGTGATCATAAGTAGAACCCTACCACATCTACATTCCACTTATTCTTCACCTAAGAAACATAAGAAAACCTTAGAGTAAAACTCCATACTTAATATGGTGAGAAACCATTCATCATTATAACCAAAGTTAACTATAAAAAGAACCCTAGTCACTTTAGTTACTTTAATGATAAATTGAGGATAATAATAGAAGTTAATTGGTAGAAGATAAAACCAATTCTCAAATCCTTAGTAATTAGGGAAGCACATAAAATATGAAGCAAGTAACCATATTACCATGGTTAGGGGAGATTAAGCCCTAGCAAATGCACTATGGTGTCATCCCATATCTACAACCTAGAATTATATCTCAACCCTAGTTTGTGTATCATTTGGGTGATCACAACTAAAACCTAAGCCATATTTGAGATTCAAACCATGTGACATTAGGAGAATATAGTTTGAACCCTAATGGTTCATTAATTAAATCCTATGCTTCAATTATAAAACATAAGAGCCACCTAATGCTAAGTCCCATAATTAAAACCATATAAGTAGTGATCAACCACTTATCTTTGTAATCAAGATCAATCATGATAGAACCAATATCTACTTAGATCCTTTCAAATATAATGATAATATTAACTTTAAATAAGGGGGTTGTAATAGAAATCATAAAGCCCTAATAGATTGATGCTCACATAAAATCATATGTGAACAACCAACTTCTTAAATAAGATAACAAGTCCTAATGATAAACTCTAAAATACCTTGAGCTAGAATTACCAACTCTAATACTTCAAACAGATTGATCCACAAGAAAAACATAAAAATAAAATGAGGATATAAATTCATGCTTATTTTCTATTTTGAATAAACACAAATATGCAAGTAATTGAATATAAAATATGAATTCAAAGTAGAATAGGGAAACAATAGTCAGTATACTAAATCTTGAATGAATTAGCATAATTACAAATTATGTACAAACAGTATTGAATTCAAATATGAATCCAAATAGTAAATATAAAATAGAATTATAAAACAGAAAAGAGAAAAAAATAGAAGAGGAGGCTTACCTGGACTCACCTGGCCGAGCAGCCCACCAGCAACCCAACTACCTCAGCCCAGTACACAGCCCAGCAAACGGTCTGGCAGCAGCCCAACGTGGCCCAAGCAGCAGCCCAATTACCGACCCACATACCCCTTTGTCAAAATATCCTGAGGAGCTCATCCTCATCTTCTTCCTCGCGCGGTGGACAGCACGACGCCGTGTCTCTCTTCTCCCTCGCGCTGGCAGCCTCCCCTGGCTCGACGTCGTGACGAGGCGCGCGCCCTGGCGCCGTATAAAAGCCCTGGACGAACCCTCGCCCGATCTTCTTCCTCCTCTGCTCCGTTTTCTTGCCCTGCCGAAACCCTGGCCGCACCACTTCACCATTACCGCCGGCGATGGAGACCTCCCCAGGTCAAGCCGTGACCACCACTGTGACCACCGTCGTCGACTCGTTACTCCTGCACAAGGAATCGAACCAAGAAGCCCCCAGTCACCGGTGGGAGCTCGTTCCCTTTCGCCGGCCGCCGCCAGCAAACCGATGATTGCCGTCGATTAGGACCACCTCCAGCCACGCCGTCTAGCTCAACATAACCACAGTGAGCTCACGCACCTCCTGGATTCCCTATTGCTTCCTAATTCGCACCGTAGCATGCCCGCGCCGTTCACCACCGTGCACCGCCGCAATCGGAGATCGCCGGGGTTCCTCCGGTGACCGTATCGGGGCGCCGCCGCCACCAATGTGTTTGCCTTGGCGTGCTCGTACCAACGCGCCTCTGCGTGACCCCGCGGGATCCCGGGAACGCCGCCGTCGTCGGCAACTAGCGCCGGCCAGCAGCTTCTCTTACCACATCAGCGCCACCAGGGCACTGACGTGGACATTGGCCCACTAGTCAGTGTCATGTGGGTAGGTGTAGCCGGGTACACTTAGTAGTTTCAGCCATTTTCTTTTAATTTCATTTCAATAATTACTGCAACTTTGCACATTTATATAAAATTAATAATAACTCAGAAAAATGAAAATAAGATATCAAAATTCTTAGAAAAGTAAGCTCTATCCAATAAAAATATAACATGAATTTTTTTAATAAAAATTCAATTATTTTATACTTTTTATTTAAGCCTTATTTATTAATTCTAAATTCAATTAAACTTCAATAATTAGAAAAATATCCAAAATTAAATAAAAACCAGTAAAGTAAATAAAGAAAACATTAACACTAATTTTATTTATTTGTAATTTATTTAACCCTTAATATTGGAATTTAAACCCTAATTAATAATTACCCTAATTATTAATTGTTTAAAAATAATAAAAATGCCAAATTCAATGTTATTTTTACTTCAAAGTTATTAATAACTTCAATTTTAAAAATGAAGTTATTAATCTTAGAACTATATGGTAGATAGCAAACCCTAATTCCTTAATGAATGGTATTACAACATTATCATTGCATGTGAAACCCTAGAACCCTAATACCATTAGGAACCCTAGCTCCATTAATTCATATGAACCCTAATTTTTTTCTAACTTAAACCCTAGGTTAGGAGTATGTGAACATGATATTTTCCTTTTGATACATAGAACCATAAATAGCAATTAAATATTTGCCATGTTCACATAAAATGTAGGAGTCCTATTATCCATAATTTAGTATTCCATGTATGCACACCTATCATATCTAGATGATCAAATAGGATCAACCCTAGTCCTTTTTACCAAGAATCTTATCCTTACTCAGCTTTAATTAGCATCACACCATTGTGATGAACTCCAATAGCATCTATGCCCAATATTTATCACTACATAACCATAGTCCACTAAACCCTACAAGTACTTCATAGCTATGAACCATCCTATTTAGGAGCCAATCATTTCTTACTTAGTGGATCCAATAGAAAACCCTAGGCAACCTCAACCTTAATTGTAATACTTCTTATTACTTAAGAAGTATGTTCTTCAAAAGTTATTCTTTCGAAGAAAATAAAGAATCATCATCAATCCTGCCTAATAGAACCTATAGCCAATATCCAACTATCATCAGCAAGGAAAACCAAACTTGATAGCAACTAATTATAATAAATTTCTCAAGATGCCTAGGCTTAACTCAACCTTACAAGCCCTTGGGTTTGATGAATCCAACTAGGTTGTGATCTATCTAATATTTACTCCAGAAACTAGATGAAACCATAGTCAACCATAGAACCCCACTAATCTAAATATCATACTTGTTCTTTATTCAAGAACATGTTCTTCAAAAGTTATTCTTTTTAAATATATAATAAGTAATCATTAACCATGCAATATTAGACTTAAAATTGACAACTGCTCTTTACTTATTATACAACTACTATTCCTGGGTGTGTATGATTATTACTATGCATTGTACCACCTTCTTATGATTCTAAAACAACACAACCCTGAATAAGAACCTTGTTTGTGAATCACCCTAAAAGTGCAACACACCCTGAACCAATCATTATAACTCACTGATCCTAAATCATCGGGGTTAGGTCACGCTTAGAGCGATTGCATCTCATACTTATGCATTATTGCATACTTGCCAATCTTTTAAACATTGTCCTTACCGGACGATGATGCTATTTCAGAATTTGGAATTATTGCGTATCGAAGACCGTGCATAATCTTGCAGTCAAGAAAGGCAAGTTCATCGCTTGCTCATGTCATTTGAGTATTTTTACCAAATTACTTGCAAAGTACTATGTTTATCACTATTGCATAAAAAACAAAACCACTATTTTCATAACTATGAATATGACTATGTGGTGGGCAATGGAACCATGGATTGTGTTGATATGGTGGAGGTTCCATTGCAAGGGTTTATATCCATCTAGGATTAAACAACAAATGTCGTCCAGTGATTCTTGTGCCGTAATACCCGTGTTAACCATAAGATCCGGAATGGGACGGAGTAGTCAAAAGTGTTTCCACCTCTCGTTCATCAACGGATGCGCTTTACCGTAGACACTTGTATCTGTCAGGGCAAGCGGTTGGCGGGAAGCCTTAAGTCCCCACGGCATAGTCCGTAGACGCTTGTCGCTCGAAGAACAAGCGGTGGGGAAGCCTTAAGTTCCCCACGGTATTGCGGTCTATGATGGGTTGCAGCTACCGGCATAGGAGTGTATGGTAGAGCCCAGCACTGATGTCGTGGTCGGGGTCCACCTTGAAATCTACAGGAATAATGGGACCGGCGTGGACCCAGGGTCGGGGCATGCAACAACGGGTGGGTGTTCGAGGTAGCGGAGGAACATGATTGACTAGGACCTTATACCGGCCTCACACCAAAGGAAGTGTGGACGGGAATATACCCGTTGGCACCAAGGTTAAGATCTCTTATGGGTAAAGCAACACACCTGCAGTGTATCGAATGTGACCACCTCCGTTCCGGGATATGGAATCGCGAGCCTGGAAAGGAACTCCATGAAGTTCTAGTCAACCGGTGAAGGCTGACGGACATAGCTCTTCAGAATAAAAGCAACATTTTGAAGAAATGTTTACAAAAACTTGCATTGCCTATGACTTTCTGGTCTATGGCTGTAGCTAGTGCATTAAACACCTCTTTCCTATAATGAACTTGTTGAGTACGCTCGTACTCATCCCGCTCTTAAATCCCCTGCTTAGATATGGAGGCACCGAAGGAGGATCTACTGCAACTCGAAGACCGAGGAGTCAACAACTACAAAGGGACAGGACCCTGTCAGAGGAGTCAAACACCACATCCAACAAGGAGAAAACATAGATTAGCAATAGAAGGGAACTAGCTTCCTAAACTTAGCTCCTATTTAGCTAGAATCTGTTCATAGCCTCTGTAGCTAGTTAAATACTCTACAAATAGAGTTCGTGTTAGGATTAGACTACGAGTCATTCTTCTGGAGTTTATTTGCACTTTACCTCATTGTAAAGTAGGAGGCTGTGATGATCTTATGTAACAGAGTCAATGTTGTAATTCTATAGACATACCTTGGACCCGCATATGTTTCTGTTGTACCACTCTGAGCGATATAATACTAGTGGAACGGTGTTTCATTGGTGTTATATCAGACTTGCATACTACACCATGCAGTGGTATGCTGGGTCACCACAAATACCCCCATCCACTAGGTGAGGTATAAGTCCGTCAACCTGACCATCTTCTTTAGCTCTAGCTATAAGAATGGCTAGCATGTCTGCGACGATATTAAAAATCATAGGAGATAATGGATCCCCCTGCCTTAGACCCTTTCTGGTTTGGAAGTAATGCCCTATGGCATCGTTGACCTTGATGCCAACACTCCCCTTGCTAATAAAGTTGTTAATCCACACACACCATTTAGGATCAAAACCTTTCATGCGCAGCGCTTGTTGCAAGAAAGGCCATTTCACCTTATCGTAAGCTTTTTCAAAATCAATTTTTAGAAGCACTCCATCTAATTTTTTATGATGTAATTCATGTAAAGTTTCGTGAAGAATCAACACCCCTTCAAGGATGTGGCGTCCAGGCATGAAGGCCGTCTGGGTTGGCCTAATAATATTCTGCGCTACCTTGGTGACTCTATTAGTCCCAACCTTCGTAAAAATCTTAAAACTCACATTAAGTAAGCATATGGGCCGATACTGCTGAATCTGAATTGCGTTCTCTTTCTTAGGAAGAAGGATTATGGTTCCGAAATTAAGGTGAAATAAAGGGAGCTCTCCTCTATGGAAAGCCCCAAACATATTCATCAAATCTGTTTTTATAATGTGCCAACACTTTTGATAAAATTCCACCGGGAAACCATCCGGTCCCGGGGATTTATTCTTCTCCATTTGCATAATAGCATTATAAACCTCTTCTTCAGAGAAATCAGCAATGAGAATCGAGTTCTCTTCAGGACTAACCTGAGGAATATCGCTATTCTCTGACTCAACAAGAGTAAAGGAATTATCATCAGGTGGCCCGAACAAATTTTTGTAATACTCCGAAATATAAACTCTAATATTCTCTTCCCCCACAATAGTACCTTCATCTTGTTCCTGGAGAAGCTTTATTCCCTTCAGCTAAAAGTACGTGTCAAAGCAAGAAATAATCGCTTCAACCTATACGCTGAAGAGTAACTATTGCTTTGATCTAAACCAAAACAAACAGAAAAACAGTAGAGAAGACAAGAAGTGCATACCATAAGAAGTTGAACACAGGCAGGTCTGATTGTCATGCAGATCCTCTCAACCTCCTAGAAAATATCATCATCAGTTAGCTTACATTCTATAGATAATTAGGAAAAAAGGGCAAAGAAAGAAAAGGAGAGCAGAAATCTACCTTTTTCACGGGCTGGAGATGCAGCAGCACTACCAAGTAGATGGAGCAGCAGCCGCCGAAGCAGTTGATAAAGCAGCGTTCTCCCCGCCGGTGTCCAGGTTCGGCCGCGTCCTTCCTCTATGTTCAAGAAAAAACTGTGAGGGGAGGAGGCGCAGGGCGAGGTCACAGGTGGGAGGATATGGACGGCGTCGGCCGATTCCGGTCACCGGCGCCGGAGGAGACGGCCAAGAGCGGGAGGCGCTAGGGTTTGAGGAGCTGGAGAGAGAGAGAGGAGAGAGCGCCTACGTGTCCAGCCGCTGCCGCTGTAGATGTCGAGCTATCGCTGTCTCCAAAAGTCCTTCCGCCAGCGACCATGGCCGGCGTAGCACCTCCCGCATCAGACCGCCGCAACCTCTAGGGATCCCGTGGAGCATGGTTGTGTCTCGGAGAGAGGCCAATCCGCCGGTGGCTATGAAGGATAGCAACGTCCGGGGGCGAAGGGTGGAGTGGCCGGGAGAGGCTGGGTGAGAGCGGGGGGAAGAGGAGGGCGTTGGGAGCCGCCGCCGGCAGAAAATGTGGGAAGACAGGTAGGGTTCGGGAGGGCGCGTGGGCTGTGTGAGGGGCGACTCAGCGGCTCGTACTTTCCCCAGACAGGTGGGGCCCAATCAATGAGCTGAGTGTCGTGGAGCGCCCTGAGATAGGGCAAAGGGGGTCGCACTTGCTTGTTCTCCATGTCACACAACTTCATAGCTTTTGTTGTACGTCATGGGCGACATGACACAAATTAAGGACCACTCATTGGAGAAATAATACGATACAACTTGCACGTCATTTAAGCCTTTTCTCTTGAAAAGAACGTGCACGCTAGGAGATCAATACGGCAGAACTTAACGCGAGATCAAAAAGCAGCGCTTTCTCAGAAGCGTATTCGCTTAGATCAAAAACCGGTACCTGGCCGTCGACTCATCTAACACGACCATGCAAGCAGAGCTTAATCGGTCAAACATAGACACACTAGTGATGACTAATTTCGAGCATCAAACATGCATGGTCCTAGTCCAATAACGCGACCGCATGCATGTTTACCGACCAAGAAGGCAAGAATTCACATACTCCTACCGTCCAAATAAGTGTACATTATGTTTTGGACAAATTTAACTTTATTAAATTTGAGCAACATATCTTAGGGAAAAATAGCAACATTGATGACACTAAATTTGTATCAACAAATCCATCTTAAAATAAAGTTTTATACAGTAATATATTAATTTGATGTCACATATTTGCTACTTTGTGGTAAAAAATTGATCAAATTTATAAAGATTTAACTTGAACAAGACCTAAATGTACATCGTAGTGAAGTGATCTTTTAACCAAGCAAACTGAGCATAAATTAGCACCACCAATGGTAGAAGACCGTACAAGGTTAGCACAACTACGTACCTGGTCGTCCATGACTAGACCTAGCTAGTGTCCTGATTTATTTTCTTGATTCCTCGTGATAGACCGATCTTAATTGAACACTGCGTACTATTCCAATGTTCAAACTTAATAGCAGATGGACCGGGTTGAGAACCGCGTAGTAGCATGCCTGCATGGCGCGCGTGTCCGAGCTACACGTTACACGTCGGATAGCCCAGAGAAAAGCGTAAAAGGAGTACAATCGGAAAATAGACCAGTCTCCTCATTCTTGCTGGTCTAGTTTTCTCCTTCAAGCAGTCGCATGCAGCGCAACCTATAAAAGTAATCCACACCACCTCTTCTCTCCATGAACCACTTCAAGCTAGAGGCATTCAATTCAACCATCGCTCTATCCGACTAACGCAGCTCAGCCTGCCTGCAACATTTCGCTCAGCCAATCCCTTCAACATTTCACTCGGAGTTTCGGAGTTCGACTAATGGCGTCTTCAGCAACGATGGCGAGGGCGGTGGTGGTGGCAGTGCTGCTTATGCAATGCTGCAACGTGGTCCTCGCGGCGAGGCTCCTCGAAGGGGACGGCCAGTGGCTGCAGGGCGGCGCCGGCGCCTGGGCGCTCATCATACAGGTCCTGAAAACGGGCAGCGGCTCCGATGCCCCGGGCGCAACCAACGACTGCACCGGCAATTCTGACCACGCTCCTGGCGGACCATGCCACCACGCCTAGCCCGCCGGCAGAGCTCGAGTAGTTAATTAACATACATGTACATGATGCTAACTGCACATGCGTTGATTGAGATTGTGTACATTGGTCCATTCTTTCTGTAATTATTTTACGGGCTTTCCATGCAAAAAAAATGGTGCATTGGAAGAATATTTGTTACTTTTAGTTAAGTGGTACATTTTGTAGTAAGGAACTCCCAGACGTACGTAGGTCCTGTAACCAAATTGTATAGGAGACTTTGATAATTCTGTTCATTTTAACTCAATTTATTCGAAACCAGCATTAATTTGGTTGAATTCAGATTGGATGGTGTTACTTAATTTTACATATCCTCCTACTTTTAGTTAGCACATTTCACTGGAGAGTGCACAACCCATCGTGCTAACTAATAAGCGCCCCTTGCTGATCTCCTGCTTACGTAACCACTTTTGACCACAGTTGGCCATCGTCAAGGAGATGGAATTGACACTGTCGCAAGTTATGTGTTAAATGTGTAATAGAGGTCTTCCCAGAATAGGATGCTTTTTTTTTGTTACAGTCAAATCTTTTAAAGTTGGACCAACTATATATATGTATCAATTTCTACAATACCAAATGCACACAGTATGAAAATTAGATTCATGCAATGATGGTTCTAATAATATTGAAGTGAGATTATAAATGTTGACACTTTTTTCTATATAGTTGATCAAATTTAAAAGGTTTTATTTTTACAAAAACTATATAATCCTATTTTGGAAAGGAGGGAGTACAACGATATTGGAGAGACGTATCTCTCTTCCGTGAAATAAACGAAAAGTAAGTGCAATTGTATGATTACTTTGGCAAAATATGATAACTCGACCAACCGGGAATTTTACTAGTTTTTTTTTTCAATTTGACATGAGTGTACAAGCTATGTGGGTGTGTAAATTGCTTCCCGACATCGCTAGTCACACACGAGCAACATGCAGCTGACGAAACATATTTACAAATCTTCACGAATTAGAGGGATAGCTAGGTTAGCAAATTGAACAACGAGTATCCAACCATACACACAAATGTGATACAATTTGGGAGATGAAAACGGATCAATAAAATCTACCAATTGAAACTGAGTTCTCTCAATCTGGTATGTTGATACAAATGATAGGAAATATTGATAAGGGCAGGATGCGTGTATACTCCTTAGAGGAGGCACATGTCTCTTTCAACTCTAAACATCATATAAGTTTAATGAAAAATTGTATTTTTAACATGTGGGCAATGTTCTTGACGGTGGTTTAATTCGGTTGCAGAGAATCATCAAGGAACATATTATGGTTTCGACGATGTTGCATGGTAGTTCTAGTTGAAGGTTGGTGTGACACAGGGCCGTCGATAAGCACGTGCGAGCTGTGCGACGACACAGGGCCCCCGAAAAATAGGGGCCCCCAAATCTTACCTAAGCACGTTGATTCGCCACCAGCAGAAGCCCAAACACATGGTACTGCGGGGTGGAGCGGCCACAATAACTTAGTTTATTTCAATTCTTCTCAACATATACAAGAGATCACAGCAGAAAAAGTCGCAGCGCTGCCATGGAAGCGCTCCGTCTGTTCTTGGTCGCGACTCGCGATGAAGAAGATTGGATGAAGAAGCGAACAGAAGCGAACCGTTATTGGGCTTTATTGGGCTTTTGGGCCATTCTTTGGCTGAGTGACATGGACGACATGGGTCGTGATTATTAGCTAAATAAGGTCGTTTCCCTAAAGCTAAACGATCCGTTGTGTCATGTAAAGAAAATTAGAGAACGTGGGAATGGATGGTGACTGTGAGTAGCTAGAGCACGCTGGACGCTGGATGAGGGCCCCTAGTGTTCCACACTCTATTTACTATTTACCATCAGTGTTTTCCCTCAAAAAGAAACTTAGCATCAGTGTTGACACATGTGCAAACGAGGAATTAAATCACCCAATCGTCCTGACCGCCGATTCTCGACCAACTCATCAAATAATCAACTTATGAATAAATCAATGAATTAATGGGGTTGCACATAATTAAGTGAAATTACACTTTTTTATGTTAGAGCCTCATCTTACATTTCGCGCTAGGGCCCCAAATTTCTGGAGACGGCCCTGTGACATCGTGGGCCAAGACTTGTTTTCTTGAAAAATTTCACCAGTGGAGAGAGAGAATCCCCACGTGAATTTCATGGCAGTCAACAACTGTTTAGGTCATAGAATTACATGCGGAGAGGTGGTCTCACCATGACATGGCGTCCTCTTTGAGGGAGGGGTTTTTGAATCTGTAGAGTCAGAGAGAGGTCAGGTATTACATTGGCGATGGAGGTTTGGGTCGGTATTACTTGGTCGCTGAAGATGACAGCGTTCCTTGCGTCCCAAAGTTTCCAGAGGATGGTGAGGAGGATTGTTGGCCATGCAGAGTGTGGGAGAGCCGGCGCTTGTGGTGGTCGCCATATGTCTTTCCAAGCTTGCCGATGAGGTAGAATCCCAATTCTCTGCCAGATTGTTTGGGCTGCTGGACAGTCGAAGAAGAGGTGATGTCGATCCTCAATGATCTGAGGCATCTAGGCATAATAGAATTCCAGGATGGTCTTGTGGTGTAGATTCTTCCTGGTGTTGAGTTTGTCGAGTTGTATGAGCCGTCCGAAGATCTTGACATGCCCTAGTACTCTGGAATTCCAGATTGCTATTGTGGTGTCATCACTATGACTGTCTTGAAGGGCTAGGTAGGCTGCTTTTGTTGTGAACTTCTTCCCATCGATCATGGTTCTATCGTCATTCTCCTGGGATAGCTGAAGGACCTGCAAGAGGGACAGGAGAGAGGCAAGCTCGATAGTAGCCGATCCCGTTAGTCTATTCCTCAGTCCGTGCTGGACCCCAACTTGGAAAATATCACAGACTAGGGCATTTAGAGTGTTGTGGTGAGGGAATAGGGCAGGGTATGTTTTGGCTAGTGGTTTAAGTAGGATCCATCTGTCGAGCCAGAAGAAAGTGTTACGTCCACTTTTGACAGATCATAGTTTTGAATATATTTTTTCCTAAGAACGAGCCTTGAGGGCCTTGGCTAAAGGGGTATGGGAATTGAAAGGAGATCCAAGATCTCCAAGAGGTGTTGCATTGTTGCAGAGTTTTGTAGCTAAAATTCAGAAGCAGGCAAACGATTTGTACATGCAAGTTTTTGACACCCAGCCCACCTAACTATCTTGGGGTACAAGCATTTTTCCATGCAACTAGAGATTTGGCCAGAGACTTCATAGCATTAGCAGAGAATAGCTTATATGGGTCATGTGATTTGTGGCATGGCAAACTAAAAACACGCCATAGGTAATATGTGTAGTGTGGCGCATTTTGGTGCTCCACCGGTATGGGCCTACCACTAGTGTGGCAGAACGAGTGCCACGCCACAACAATATGGGCCATACAAGCCAACCCCGGTTGCACAACCTCAGTGGCGTGTCATTTTATCAACGCCACTAATAATTTTCTACCCATGGTGTATGTGTTTATACCATACCACTAACTTTTCTTCAAAAGCTGTAAAGCTTCTTTATTTATTGAAGTTACCAGGACCGGCCAGGCCGCTAGTTGAGTGGTGAATTGGGTCACTAATGACCCGCTGATAACTCGCGGCTCGCCCACGGGCGCGGCCACGAAAAAACCCAACCGCATGCGACCACATCCTCACCACGCCCCCTCTCTTTTCCGCACACACTGACCCCTCGCTCCTCGCCCCTCGACTCCACTCCCAGCGCTGCCTCTCTCCACTCCCCACTCGCCCATCGCCGCTGCTACCGGTCCGTGTCGTAGACGCCGCCTCCACCCCGCGTCTTTGCCGCCATGAAGGAGATGGGCGGGGTCCCGCGAGAGATAGGAGAGGTGGCAACAGCCACATGCATAACTTTTGGATCTTGGGGGAGAAAAAGCTTCGTAATGTAGGGCTGCCTTGTGAGGATCCGTGCGACCTTCGGCCACAGGCCTGCCGCCACGGCGGCGGAGGCGACGACTTCATCTGTGGGGGAGGGGCTAGCTGGGTGGGCTGGGGCGGGGGCGGCGGGGGTTCTCCAGGGTCGCCCTAGGTCTACATGACACGGGAGTATACTCAGTTTTAAAAAATGCTGTGTTGATGTGTGTTTTTTCAAAACCATGTAACCATGTATAGTTGTGACCGACAGATGAACATATGTGTTCATTATTGCCTATCCTATAGTGGTGTGACTACCGATCTTGAATTTTTTATACACACTATGTTCAGCCGTAATCAGGAAACGGACCGAGCCGGGTACGTACCGCGTAGCTCATGGCTCACGTCCCGTTGAAGCTGGCTGGACCAGACAAGAGCGTAAAAGTACAAGCTGAAGAACGGACCAGGTCCATCATTTATTTTGTGTACATACTGTTTCTTTGAACCTATAAAAGGACCAACCTTCCTGTCTCTCCCTCCAACAACAACTTCAAACTAGAGCATTCATCCACCATTCCATATTTCCATCGATCCGACGTAGTAAGCTCAGCCTGTCTGCAGCACTCACTCAAGCAATCCGAACTTACGAACCTACACACTCGATCGAGATTACCGATATACATGGTGTCGCCGCCGACGATGGTGAGGGCGATGGTGGTGGCCGTGCTGCTTATGCAATGCTGCAACATGGTGCTCGCGGCCAGGCTGCTGGAAGGGGACGGCGGGTGGCTCCAGGGCGGCGCCGGCGCCGGTGCGCTCATCATGCAGGTCCTGCAAAAGGGCGGCTCCGCACCGGGCGCACCCAACGGCTGCACCGGCAATTCCAGCCACCCTCCCGGCGGGCCATGCCACGGCTAGACGCCAGCCGGCAGAGCTCGATTAGTTAGCAACCTAGCATACATGTACATGTTGCACATGCGTAGATCGAGATCTAATTCGTTGTATTGGTTCCTTCATTCTTCAACTGTAATTACCGGGCTTCCGTCAAAAGATGATCTCTGCTCTGAAAGCTGTTCGAATTCTGGTGCAGGATTTTTTTGCAGTAAAGCATGTCTCTTACGTAGGACCAAGTGTATACAAGTTTTGGATATTTTTATTCTTGATAACTTGAAATGAATATTATGAAGAAAAAAAGCGTTCGATACATGTTGGTTCAGGGATACATGATGAATTAATCCATCGATATAGACGAAGAGCTAATTCTGTCGGTCTTACATGCATGCTTGACCTTTCTTAGTTGGACTTCAACAGAAACGGGTTGGTCAACACATGCGAGCCGTGGACACATCAAATACAAGTTGGCTAAAATCGTTGCAACTTTGTAAATAGTCATTGCAAATAACAGTGGGTTATACTGAATAAACAAATTATATATCAGCTTTAGTCGAACTCATCCAGCATAAGTACAGTAAAACATACTGATTTGAACACATAAGTATACTTCTCTAACACAGTCGAGACAAAATTTTGGCTCTATTGCCAAGTCACACTGTTCGGACCACCGGTGGACCTAACCGTCCTAAGCCCGGGCACGTGTCCTGGATTTCAACCGGCGGCACAACTTATTTTGATAAAAAATTTAATGAAAATTTTGATAAAAATTTAACCGTGATTAGAGTGTGCTCAGATTTGATGCAAATTTTGGATCCGCTAATGGTTCAGGCCGTTTATTGTTTTATGAGTAATGTAACGTTTGTTTGATAGAGATTGATACATCCCATGTTGCTATCGTGTATATCATGTCCAGTGCTACTATAAAAAATTAATTTCTAACCTGAAATAATAATAAATAAAGTTTTAGGTCTCAGCATGCATAGTTTGTACCTAGCATTGCTATATTTTAGTTCGAGCTAAAAGAACTTGACCGCCTTCATGTTTTGATTAAAGAACATAGTTTTAAATCGAAATAATCATGGCAATCTTTTGAACTAGGCTGTTCATGTTGTCTGGGAAGTTCAGACATGCTTTTGCATTGACTTGAATACTAATATTCAGTTACACTCTAGCGTGCTACCAAGGACAATATGTCAAAGAGACTTATTCATCAAGTACAAGCAATCCTGCAGAAGATATTGATGTGCGTGTGGAGATTCCGTTAAATTTAATTTACCGTTTCAGAATAATTTGATAGGGAAACCTCCTGATTATGTTTGCCATTTAGGTTGGTTATAGTGGGGAGTATCATACATACGTACGTGTATATCAAAGTATCTCAATGATGCATGGTATCATGTAGTACAATCATAGTTTCATTATATTTATTTATTCTTGTATAAGACCTATTTGACATTATTCTTTCTCGTAATATGCACTACGATACGGCATCCCCCTCTCCTTTTTTTAATTACCATCCACATCAATGTTTTTGTGAGGGTGTGATTCATGATACCAGCTAAGATAGTATCTCAATGATGCATGGTATCAAGTACTATTGTCATGGTTTCATTATATTTATTAATTTGTAGAATCACAATGCAAAATTATGTATAAGACCTATTTGACATTAATTTTTCTTATAATATGTGCTATAATACGGTGTCCACACACATTAATCTAAACCTCCCTCTCCCTTTTTAATTAGTTTCCACATCAATGTTTTTGTGAGGGTGGGATTCTTGATACCAGATAAGTTATTACTATGGTTAACTTTAGTTCACTTTCTCTCTCTTACTCAGCGTGTCTATTCCTGAAGGCAAGTATTTTTTGTTGGGCAACAAGTTAGTATAATTAATCTGAAATCCATTTTGCAAGAAAACGCCAAATCACAGCCCAAAAATTCAAGAAACCTTCCTTCTTAAGGCAAAAGGAGGCGCACACACCACGGTATTTTCCTTCCTATGGCAGCGTCTAGGGTAAGTATCTGCTCCCTCCCTTGTCTCGTGCTACAATATTATCTACTTTGATATAAACAATGGATAATTTTTATATGGATGCAGTCATGGAGCTCAGGGCTAGGAGATTCTACACCCACCCTTAGTAACCCTCCCATACATTGTAATTCATAGCTTTTAATCTTATTGGATTTTCTAAATGTTAGTTGTTAGATATTTTACTGAACCTATATTTACGTATGACATGACGATCATTCCACAAAATTACATGTTTGAAAATAAGGTGATAAGATAAAATATAATAAATAAAATAAAATTAGAAGGTACTTCAATCATATTGTTATATCTTCTTGAGAAGAAGGAAACAACATGCCCATGATAACAAGTAAATAAAAGAAGGGGTGAGGTCAAAAAAGGGGGGAAATGCATAGACGACCATGGCATGGCAGGTAGCAGTGGGTGTAGGCCCTCCTAGGCCTCAGCTACACGCATATCTTCATATGCGAACTAAACATAGTTTTTTTTTACCTGGACTACGGTGGGCTTACGCCAGCCTAAACTCATATATAATCACACCAAAGGTTTTAAGGGGGTACCATTACAGAGAAGGAGAGGGGGTGGAGGGAAAAGAAGTAGAAATAGAGAGAAGATCTCAAGGCGGATCATAGCCATTACACCAAAACTTAAGAAGGTGGGATGAGGTGGGGGTGGTACAACGATAAGCCCAAAGCCTAATGTCCTCTAGGCATCGCCGAGTTACCAGCGCGAGATCCTCGGCAACACTAGTGAAGGTAAGAGAATTCCTTCGCTTCCAGATGTTCCACACGATGGTCGTGTTGATGATGGCCTCCTCATAGGTGCGGCATCTCAAGAGCCAGAGGTCGGTAAAGGTGTCGATGGTGTGGTCGTCAAAGTTGCGGTGGAAGAATCTCCGGACTTCCTGAGCTTGGGGGCATAACAGTAAAATATGATATGTGTCTTTGTCTTGATGGCATGAAAGGCAGACAACACAAGAGCTGAGGTGGTGGCGAAACAGCCGCTCGTTGGTGGGTAGCCGCTTCTTCCTGGCAAGCCAGCAGAAGATCTTGCACTTCAAGGGTGATGCGCTCCTCCAAATCTTGTTCGCAACATCATCGATCTGCATATTGCTGAAAGTAACAGAATAGAAACAAAAGCTCGAATTTGTGTTGGAGTTTGTGCTTTGTGGGCAATATGGAATTGTCGAAATGATGTTGTTTTTAACAGAGTGGCAAAACCAAATTTCTTGCAGGTTATACACAGGGCAGCTTCATCAATCCACATGTGGTCGTACCTTCTTCCTGTGGAACAGCGAGAGCCTATGGATATTGGCTGCAATCGGCTGATGGCGGTCCTATAGGCTATCTTCAGCCAGGGTGGCTGGCAGCATTCTAGACGCATACAAGATGCATAGAACAATCATTTGTTCTTCTTGTTTGTTTAGATGGTTGATTTTTGCTGCTACTTTGAGTGATCCATGGGATGCAAAACTGATACTATTGAACCTTGTAATAATACAGAGGCTAGGACAATGCTCCCATTTCAGAAAAAAAAAAACAGAATAGAAACTAACCATAGTTCATAGCTTAGCAGATCAGATCATAGTAGAAGAAGAGAGGGAAATGGGGTGCTTACTGCAGAACATCATAGGAAAGGAAGGAAGAGCAGACGTGTGGTGTTGTGTGCCCCTCCTTGCCTTTACAAGAAAGCTCCCACGTTTTCTCGTGTTCCGATTTAGGGTTTCATTTGCCAAATGGATTTTGACATTAGATTAATCTGTTCTCAGCGAAATTACTTGCCTTTGCACATTGTCAACCAAATAAATACTAGCAAGGTTTACTATTAATACTTAGTGTTGATACTTAGTGTTGAGTATGTGAGAGGAACTGAATTAAATGATAGCCAAATAAGGAGACGGACATGTCTTTCTGAAATGGTAAATTCTATTTAACGCAACCTTCATACTAAAAAGTTAAATAAGAGTGTTGATCCAACTCGCATTGCATGTCTGTAGCTTCTCATATATTCATGAATCCTCGGGCCGCTCCCCAGGGTGGTTCCAGGGTGACCCTCCCCCACGCCGACACTCCCACCGGCCGCGCCGGCCCTCCTCGCCGCCATTGCCGCCGTCCCCGGCCGCGGTGGTGGTGGGCCCAGCCACCAAACGGTGGTTTGGGGATGGTGGTAGGCATGGTCGGCTGTACGAGCTGCTGGGGCGGCGGCGGGCGGCGTGTCCGTGGCGACTCTATCCGGGCGGAGTCCCGGGTCGGGTTAGTGGTGGTGGTGGCCACCGGCGGTGGAGGTCCAGGGGGTTGGGCCGGTGGGGTACTAACCCTAGATCGGTTCAACCCTTATCCTCTCCGCGGTGTTGATTGCCGACGGTGGAGGGTCGGCTGATGGCTGTAGGGCGCTGCTAGCAAGGGCTTCTTCGCCTAATATCCGCCTTTGCCTTGGCCGTCCCGGGATGGTCGGCACCATTGGGGTCCGATCTGAATAAAGGTGGCGGTCCTTGGATTCTTCTCATACTAAGTTGAAGATCTGCCGGATGCTTGTTCCCTCCAGTCTGGGTGGATTGTCGTGTTCCGGAAGACCCTGTTGGCGAAATTCATTGTGCGAATAATGCCTGAAGATTGCTGGATTGGGTGGTTTCGGTCGTGCGCAACCATATTTTTTTATCGGGCCGTTTGGTTTCAGAGGGAGCGCTTCGAAGCTCTGTTGGCTGTTAATATCATGGAGTTGTTTTCTTTCCATGGTGCTAGCGGAGAAGGTCATCAAGCCGAGATCGGTGGAATAGCAATGGTGGTCGGATCTTGGAGTGAGGTGGAATTGGATGGGTGCTTCGTGACTTGAAACAGCAACTGGTATGTGGGGGCGACTACACAGGAGAAGTTCAGAGTCATATCTTTCAGGGTGAAAATCCAAGGTCTGCCCTTAATTGGTTGTGTCTGACGATGTTCTTGTTGAAGACATTGTTTTGAGAGTGAGGACTTTTTTCAGGGTGAAAACATAAGATCTATGATCGGGCGACGACAACATTTGTGCATTGTTTCCATCTTAAAGGCGTCGCTTATGGAGAAGCTGATCTTCTGGTATTGTCTTGGTGGTGTCAGTGTTGTTGTTTCAGGTTATGGATCTCTGTAGCGAGACTTTTAATTTTTGTAATTCTTTTTTTTGTGTGTGCATCCTTTATGCCATTAGGGCATGATGTTATTGCAGAGGCTAGATGTAATTGGTATCTTCGCGATATTAATATATACTGTTTATCGAAAATATATTCATGAATCCACACATCATCAATGGAAAGCTAATTAGATGCTTCACCTTTCATAGGTGAACTTGAAAAAAAAAATAGAAAGACCAACATATGAGCCGTGGCCACAACTAACAAAAAATTGGCAACGAAAAATTAACTAGGTCTTTGCAGTTTTGTGAATTCCATAAGCTGGAATCTGAAGAAAAACAAGTTTTAGGTCTCTGCCTACATGCACTCTCTACTTCTCCAGCGTGGGTGTAGTGCAGTTGGAGGCAAAAGCAATTTGACCGCGTAGATTTCTTGAATAAAGAACATACATTAATTTTGAATTGAAAAAGTCATGGCACTACGCCGATTAAACAAGACCGTGCACTCTGCTGAGGAATTTAGACATGCATTTCGCAGTGACTTGAATACTTATATTCAATTGCCCTCTAGCGTGCTACCACCAACGAGATGTCAAGCCGTTCAAAAAAAAAACGAGATGTCAAAGAGATGACAATGGAAAACATTCAGCAATTATACGTGCTGCCGTGCAGTACGGATTGGAGCGCAACAAACGGACTTAATCAACGATCATCCTACTATGAACAAACACTCGACACACTCAACTGAAAAATCGCAGTGGAGTCCTGCGCGTGCTAGGGAATTCTCTTCGCCCTGGTTGACCTGCAGGTTGGTTAATTATTTCTTTTCTAAGTAAATCTGGCCGCAGGCAACTCCAGCCTAGCATTGCACAAGGACTTGTACTGCAAGATTAATCTGTTGTTAGCGAACTTAATCAGAGTTGCATACCAGTCCACGCAACATGCATATGAATTATGTCTCCGGATTGACCTCTGAATCTTTGTTAGGTTGGTGACTGACCTGACCATGTCATGGCGGAGCTACTCCAAGCAACGGAGAAAACCCAAGTTGGCCTATTCAAATTCAGGAAGCCTGGACCTTCTCCCACCTTCAGCTCAGTCGAAGGGCACGCCGAACCGTACTGTCGCGCCAGCTCCAGGCGGACAGCCCTCCACGGTCGCGGCCCCGTGACCCAGATCGGGCCCGGATGGACCCAGATCCGGCCCGCCACGCCACATCCAGGGCCAACCACGCCGGCACCTCCGTAGCCTCACGCCGCCTCCAGGAGAGCAGCGCGGACCGACCCCGCGTGGCGCCTCCAGCTCCTCCTCCGTGGCCCACGTCAGCCCGCGCCGCCGCCGAGATCTCGCGCCGCCGCCGCAGGCGCCGACTTCTCCAGACCCCACGTCGCACGCGAGCCCTCCGCAGCACCCCCGGCCGAGCTCAGCCGCTCCAGCCTCTCTCGCCCGCCGTGCGCCGCCGCCCTCCCTCCACCTCCATGCGCAGCCCCAGATGACGCCACTCCCGCGCGCGCAGGAGGCCCGTCGGGGCGCAGCGCCCTCCTCGCCTGCCGCCACCACCGCCGGCGTCGGCAGCGGCGGCGGCCAGCGGGAGTCCCCGGGGTGTGGCTTGTGTGCGTTAGGGTTTTCTCCTCCGGAGTCGCACGCGCGTGCGACCCGGGAGGCGTTTCGTTCTCGGCTGTGCAGTAGGTGGAAGACGGAGGTGGGGAGTCCGAGCACATCGTTGGAGACCACGACCTCGCGTCTACGAAGACAAGGAGCTGTAGCGGCGGCGGTGTGAGGCTACATGGACAGTGTCCCAATACTCGATGGCACTGCGACGGAGACACTACGGGCGAAAGTCCTGCTCGACTTTGTCGGGCCGGCGACGATGGCGCCTGCGGGTGTCGTTTTTTCCTCCGTGGAGGCGTCGGCGAGTAGTGTCCCTTGCTACCTCGTGGTATTGGTAGTTGTCTCCGGGCGAAAGCCTAGATTCGGAGTTGGATCGGCACGACGGCGGCGTCATTGACGCCGTTCCTCTCTTGGGAGCATCGTGTTTGGAGACACGGCTTGGAGGTCTTTTGTTGCGCTCCTCCGGCGGTCGCTGCTGTTCATGGCTTTTCCTCAGCGGCGCAATGTACGTCGTCGCCGGTGAGTCCAAGACGGTGCCTTCCTCGGGTCTAGTAAGTCCCGCCATTCTCTTGCCACCTCCTTTTCGGCATCAAGGGTGGATGGTGCGTCGACAAGGGAAGCCAGTGGGAGTTGTTGTTCTTCGGAGGTGACTGATGTCTACGGGTGCTTCTATTCTTGTAGACAGTGTTGGGCCTCCAAGAGCAGAGGTTTGTAGAACAGCAGCAAGTTTCCCTTAAGTGGATTACCCAAGGTTTATCGAACTCGGGAGGAAGAGGTCAAAGATATCCCTCTCATGCAACCCTGCAACCACAAAGCAAGAAGTCTCTTGTGTCCCCAACACACCTAATACACTTGTCGATGTATAGGTGCACTAGTTCGGCGAAGAGATAGTGAAATACAAGTAGTATGGATGTATATGAGTGGTAATAGCAATCTGAATAAAATATGGCAGCGAGTAAACATGCAACAGAACAGTAAATAAACGGTGTTTTCAGTATTGGAAACAAGGCCTAGGGATCATACTTTCACTAGTGGACACTCTCAACATTGATCGCATAATTAATACTTCTTCTCATATGTGCTACATACACTCTTGTTTGATAATGAACATCATTCGTTGCGTAGGATTACACGAACCCTCAATGCCGGAGTTAACAAGCTCCACAACATTCGATATTCATGTTTAAGTAACCTTAGAGCATAATAGATCATTGCAAAATAAACCAAGAACTAACATAGCGCACGCACTGTCCACATTACACTATGAAGGAGGAATAGATCACATCAATACTATCATAATGACAATTAACTCCACGATCTACAAGAGATCATGATCATAATCTACGACAAGAACCACACGGTGCACACACTAATCACCTTTACACCATGCAGGAGGAATAGACAACTTTAATAACCTCACATGAGTAGCACATAACTAGATACAAAGCTCATCATATGGATCTCAATCATGTAAAGCAGCTCATGAGATCATTGTATTGGAGTACGAGAGAGAGATTAACCACATAGCTACGGTAGAGCCCTCAGCCCGGGGAGAACTACTCCCTCCTCATCATGGGAACAGCGATGGCGGTGAAGATGGCGGTGAAGACGGCTTGGGGGCAATTCCCCGTCCCGGCGGCGTGCCGGAACAGAGACTTCTCCCCCGAATCTTGATTTCGCGATGGCGGCGGCTCGGAAGGTTTTCTCGTCTCGTCTTCTGTATCGGTGTTTTTAGGTCAGGGACGAATAAATAGGCGAAGAGATGGAGTCGGAGGGGCCACGGGGTGCCCAGACCACAGGGGGCGCGCCCCCCGGCCCGCGCCGGGGTGTGGTGTGGGGCCCCCGCTCCCCTCTCGTCCCTCTCGGGTGCTCGGAAGCTTCCGGGAATTATAAGGTCTTCGGTCTTTATTTCGTCCGATTCCGAAAATATTTCTTTACTAGGATTTCTGAAACCAAAAACAGCAGAAAACAGCAACTGCCTTCGGCATCTCGTCAATAGGTTAGTTCCGAAACGCATAATAATGACATATAATGTGTATAAAACATGTAGATATCATCAATAAAGTGGCATGGAACATAAGAAATTATCGATACGACGGAGACGTATCAGCATCCCCAAGCTTAGTTCTGCTCGTCCCGAGCAGTAAAACGATAACAAAGATAATTTCGAGCGACATGCCATCATAACCTTGATCATACTATTGTAAAGCACATGAGATAAATGCAGAGATTCGAAGCAATGATGAAGGTAATGAGTAAACAAATGAATCATATAACAAAGACTTTTCATGAATAATACTTTCAAGACAAGCATCAATGAGTCTTGCATAAGAGTTAACTCATAAGCAATAAATTCTTAGTAGAAAGCTTTGAAACAACACAAAGGAAGATATAAGTTTCAGCGGTTGCTTTCAACTCTAACATGTATATCTCATGGATAATTGTCAACACAAAGTAATATAACAAGTGCAATAGGTAAACATGTAAGAATCAATGCACACAGTTCACACAAGTGTTTGCTTCTAAGATAGAAAGAATAGGTAAACTGACTCAACAATAAAGTAAAAGAATGGTCCTTCAAAGAGGAAAGCATCGATTCCTATATTTATGCTAGAGCTTTGATTTTGAAAACATATAGAGAGCATAAAAGTAAAGTTTTGAGAGGTGTTTGTTGTTGTCAACGAATGATAGCGGGTACTCTAACCCCCTTGCCAGACAAACCTTCAAAGAGCGGCTCCCATTTTATTTTATTTTTGGGTGGCACTCCTTCCAACCTTTCTTTCACAAACCATGGCTAACCGAATCCTCGGGTGCCTGCCAACAATCTCATACCATGAAGGAGTGCCTTTTTATTTTAGTTTTATTATGATGACACTCCTCCCCACCTTTGCTTTCTCAAGCCATGGCTAACCGAATCCTTCGGGTGCCGTCCAACAATCACATACCATGGAGGAGTGTCTATTTTTGTTAATTAATTTGGGACTGGGAATCCCATTGCCAGCTCTTTTTGCAAAATTATTGGATAAGCGGATGAAGCCACTAGTCCATTGGTGAAAGTTGCCCAACAAGATTGAAAGATAAACACCACATACTTCTTCATGAGCTATAAAACATTGACACAAATAAGAGGTAATAACTTTTGAATTGTTTAAAGGTAGCACTCAAGCAATTTACTTTGGAATGGCGAGAAATACCATGTAGTAGGTAGGTATGGTGGACACAAATGGCATAGTGGTTGGCTCAAGGATTTGGATGCATGAGAAGTATTCCCTCTCGATACAAGGTTTAGGCTAGCAAGGTTATTTGAAGCAAACTCAAGTATAAAATGGTGCAGCAAGACTCACACATAAACATATTGTAAGCATTATAAGACTTTACATTGTCTCCTTGTTGTTCAAACACCCCAACCAGAAAATATCTAGACTTAGAGAGACCAATCATGCAAACCAAATTTTAACAAGCTCTATGTAATTATTCATTAATGGGTACAAGGTACATGATGCAAGAGCTTAAACAAGATCTATATGAGCACAACAATTGCCAAGTTTCACATTATTCAAGACATTATACCAATTACTACATGTAGCATTTCCCGTTTCCAACCATATAACAATTAACGAAGCAGTTTCAACCTTCGCCATGAAAATTAAAAGCTAAGAACACATGTGTTCATACGAACCAGCGGAGCGTGTCTCTCTCCCAAACAATAATTTATTCAAACAAAAACAAAAACAAAAGCATACAGACGCTCCAAGTAAAGTATATAAGATGTGACAGAATAAAAATATAGTTTCAAGAGAAGGAACCGATACTTTGTCGATGAAGAAGGGGATGCCTTGGGCATCCCCAAGCTTAGATGCTTGAGTCTTCTTGAAATATGCAGGGATGAACCACCGGGCATCCCCAAGCTTAGACTTTTCGTTCTTCTTGATCGTAGTATATCATCCTCCTCTCTTGACCCTTGAAAACTTCCTTCACACCAAACTTCAAGCAAACTTATTAGAGGGTTAGTGCATAATCAAAAATTCACATGTTCAGAGGTGACACAAACATTCTTTTCACTTCTGGACATTGCATAAAGCTACTGGACATTAATGGATCAAAGAAATGAATCCAACATAGCAAAAGAGGCAATGCGAAATAAAGGCAGAATCTGTCAAAAACAGAACAGTCCGTAAAGACGAATTTAAAGCTGGCACCAGACTTGCTCAAATGGAAAAACTCAAAACTAATGAAAGTTGCGTACATATCTGAAGATCACGCTCGTAAATTGGCAGATTTTTTCGAATTTTCTACAGAGAACTGTGCCCAAACTCGTGACAGACAGCAATGCTGTTTCTGCGCAGCGATCCCAAATATAACATCAACTTTGACATAGAAACTTTACTTGGCACAAAAACATGATAAGGAGAGGTTGCTACAGTAGTAAACAACTTCCAAGACTCAAATATAAAACAAAGTACTGTAGTAAAATAAACACATGGGTTATCTCCCAAGAAGTTCTTTCTTTATAGCCATTAAGATGGGCTCAGCAGTTTTAATGATGCACTTGCAAGAAATAGTATTTGAAGCAAAAGAGAGCATCAAGAGGCAAATTCAAAACACATTTAAGTCTAACATGCTTCCTATGCATAGGAATCTTGTAAATAAACAAGTTCATGAAGGGCAAAGTAACAAGCATAGGAAGATAAAACAAGTGTAGCTTCAAAAATTTCAGCACATAGAGAGGTGTTTTAGTAACATGAAAATTTTTACAACCATATTTTCCTCTCTCATAATAACTTTTAGTAGCATCATGAGCAAACTCAACAATATAACTATCACATAAAGCATTCTTATCATGAGTCTCATGCATAAAATTATTACTCTCCACATAAGCATAATCATTCTTATTAATTGTAGTGGGAGCAAATTCACAAAGTAGCTATCAAATATAGGAGGTATATTGTAATCATAATTAAATTTATCCTCCATAACAGGTGGTAACAAAAGACTACTATCATTATAATCATCATAAATGGGAGACAAAGTATCATCAAAGTAAATTTTCTCCTCAATGCTTGGGGGACTAAAAATATCATGCTCATCAAAGCCAGCTTCCCCAAGCTTAGAATTTTCCATAGCATTAGCAACAATAGTGTTCAAAGCATTCATATTAATATGTTCCATGGGTTTTTTAATTTTCGCATCAAACCATCCATGTCTTAAATCAGGAAATAGAATAAAAAGGTCATTGTTGTCCATTATGCCTAACTAGTGTAAACAAGAAACCAAATGTCGCAATTGCGAGTCTAAAGGAAATAGCTTCGAGCACACACACAATGGCGCCAGAAAAGTACTGTTACTGGAACCGGAGTATGAGTGCCTTTTACCTTTCCTCCCCGGCAACGGCGCGAAAAGTGCTTGGCGCGTAGTCGACGAGGGAGGAAAAGTGCTTAGTTGCCGGGCTTGCCAATGTGTGAGTGCCGTTTACCTTCCCTCCGGCAACGGCGCCGGAAAGTGCTTGATGTCTACGGGTGCTTCTATTCTTGTAGACAGTGTTGGGCCTCCAAGAGCAGAGGTTTGTAGAACAGCAGCAAGTTTCCCTTAAGTGGATTACCCAAGGTTTATCGAACTCGGGAGGAAGAGGTCAAAGATATCCCTCTCATGCAACCCTGCAACCACAAAGCAAGAAGTCTCTTGTGTCCCCAACACACCTAATACACTTGTCGAGATGTATAGGTGCACTAGTTCGGCGAAGAGATAGTGAAATACAAGTAGTATGGATGTATATGAGTGGTAATAGCAATCTGAATAAAATATGGCAGCGAGTAAACATGCAACGAACAGTAAATAAACGGTGTTTTCAGTATTGGAAACAAGGCCTAGGGATCATACTTTCACTAGTGGACACTCTCAACATTGATCGCATAATTAATACTTCTTCTCATATGTGCTACATACACTCTTGTTTGATAATGAACATCATTCGTTGCGTAGGATTACACGAACCCTCAATGCCGGAGTTAACAAGCTCCACAACATTCGATATTCATGTTTAAGTAACCTTAGAGCATAATAGATCATTGCAAAATAAACCAAGAACTAACATAGCGCACGCACTGTCCACATTACACTATGAAGGAGGAATAGATCACATCAATACTATCATAATGACAATTAACTCCACGATCTACAAGAGATCATGATCATAATCTACGACAAGAACCACACGGTGCACACACTAATCACCTTTACACCATGCGGGAGGAATAGACTACTTTAATAACATCACATGAGTAGCACATAACTAGCAGCGATACAAAGCTCATCATATGGATCTCAATCATGTAAAGCAGCTCATGAGATCATTGTATTGGACGAGAGAGAGATTAACCACATAGCTACGGTAGAGCCCTCAGCCCGGGGGAGAACTACTCCTCCTCATCATGGGAACAGCGATGGCGGTGAAGATGGCGGTGAAGACGGCTTGGGGCAATTCCCCGTCCGGCGGCGTGCGGAACACCTGTCCCCCGAATCTTGATTTCGCGATGGCGGCGGCTCGGAAGGTTTTCTCGTCTCGTCTTTGTATCGGTGTTTTTAGGTCAGGGACGAATAAATAGGCGAAGAGATGGAGTCGGAGGGCCACGGGGTGCCCAGACCACGGGCGCGCCCCCTGGCCGCGCCGGGGTGTGGTGTGGGGCCCCTGGCTCCCCTCTCGTCCCTCTCCGGTGCTCGGAAGCTTCCGGGAATTATAAGGTCTTCGGTCTTTATTTCGTCCGATTCCGAAAATATTTCTTTACTAGGATTTCTGAAACCAAAAGCAGAGACAAATGGCCTTTCGGCATCTCGTCAATAGGTTAGTTAGGAAAACGCATAATAATAACATATAATGTGTATAAAACATGTAGATATCATCAATAAAGTGGCATGGAACATAAGAAATTATCGATACGACGGAGACGTATCAGTGACCGGCGTTGGTCGAGACGCGGCGTTGGTGTTTAGTCTAGGACATGCTTTTTTGCTTTGTATTTGTGTTGTTGGTGGTGGCTGTCTTAGGACTAGCCGGAGTGGAGTCTGTCTGCGCTCGTTGTCTGCAGCGAGTTGTAGTCTTCTTGTATTCATAATTCTGCCTTCTATAAAGATAAGGCACACTTTGGTGTGCTCGCGAAAAAAAAATTCAGGAAGCCATACAGATTTCAAACTATTATCATTCGAGCAGATATTTATTTTCCACGATAATAAGAAAATAAATACTACGGAGTTGTATATTTTTTCGGAATTGCTAGTTCTTAGTAAACTGAGAACGAAGCTCCTGCGACTTTGAATTTGCATTGTGATTTGTGGATTTGAGCTACAACTCGGGTTGCAACTGAGAATTTTTCAGTTAAAAGTTGGGCTACAACTAAAAAATAACAAAAAGCTCCAAAGAGTTATATTTGTTTCGTGATCCATGCTAACGATGAGTTGCAATATCAATTGCAACTAACATTCGATGATATCATTTTATTGGGAACGAAGTTAGTTCTCCTTAGAGTGAGAACTAGCCACACCCATATTTTTATTCACATCCTATATGAGACAAATATGACGGCACACAAATTATCAAATCTCAAATACCGAAGTACAACAACACATGTTTTGCAATGATGCTACATATCTCTAATTTGTACTCTATCTGTTTAAAAATAAGTGACCCAATTATTTTAAGATACGGATGTATCTACACACTAAATACGAGTCTATTTGTAACTGTATCTAAAGTTGGGTCACTTGTTTTTGCATGGAGGGAGTAAGATATTTGCATTGATAACCGCCTCCCTGTATTTTTCATACCGACAAGGCACATTTTTTTTTAAAATTCTCTGGCTATGCTATTACCAGGGCCGTCGATAAGCACGTGCGAGCTGTGCGACGACACAGGGCCCCCGAAAAATAGGGGCCCCCAAATCTTACCTAAGCACGTTGATTCGCCACCAGCAGAAGCCCAAAACATGGTACTGCGGGGTGGAGCGGCCACAATAACTTAGTTTTTTTCAATTCTTCTCAACATATACAAGAGATCACAGCAGAAAAAGTCGCAGCGCTGCCATGGAAGCGCTCCGTCTGTTCTTGGTCGCGACTCGCGATGAAGAAGAAGATTGGATGAAGAAGCGAACAGAAGCGAACCGTTATTGGGCTTTATTGGGCTTTTGGGCCATTCTTTGGCTGAGTGACATGGACGACATGGGTCGTGATTATTAGCTAAATAAGGTCGTTTCCCTAAAGCTAAACGATCCGTTGTGTCATGTAAAGAAAATTAGAGAACGTGGGAATGGATGGTGACTGTGAGTAGCTAGAGCACGCTGGACGCTGGATGAGGGCCCCTAGTGTTCCACACTCTATTTACTATTTACCATCAGTGTTTTCCCTTAAAAAGAAACTTAGCATCAGTGTTGACACATGTGCAAACGAGGAATTAAATCACCCAATCGTCCTGACCACCGATTCTCGACCAACTCATCAAATAATCAACTTATGAATAAATCAATGAATTGATGGGGTTGCACATAATTAAGTGAAATTACACTTTTTTATGTTAGAGCCTCATCTTACATTTCGCACTGGGGCCCCAAATTTCTGGAGACGGCCCTGGCTATTACTAGTATAAGATGTAGGAGTACAAACTAACAATCTAATCATAAATTACCCAGAAAAGGTGGATCTGAATTTTTCGACACTAGGATTCAATCTATGGTATCACGTATATATATAGCGGATTTGAAACAAAGAAATAATTATTCTCCATATACCATTACTAATTAACTATGGCATTAGGATTTACAGTACAATCAAAGATAGTATATAGCAGTACGTTGAGAGATGATCTGGTGGTGATGTTGACGATGCAGTCTCTCATTCGCCTGAGTCCGGCAGATAGGTGGTTTTTATTGGTGGAGTTGCTAAGTCTGGGTTGTTGTCAATGGTGCCTCGAGCTGTCGTCGCTAGAGAGATTTGCGACTTCCTCGCCACCTTGGTTGTTGCCTGCCCTAGGTCTGCAGTTGGTTCACGGGTGCCTCTCAATGTCATAGCCTATCTTTTCTGGCGCGGCGTTAGAGTGTCGTGTCCGATTGCTTGTTAGTATCGCTTTATGGTCTATGTAGATATGTTATTTGTGTGGGCTTGGCTCCGTTATTGTAGGTTTTCGTTCGGTTTTCTTCTGAAAATTGGACAACCTCTTCTTAATTAAGGAATGGGGCAAAGTTTTTGCCTCCATTTTATTTTTAAAAAAATGACCTGGTTGTGATTTCACCAGACACCGGATGTTTGCGATCAGTATAAGAGCATCTCCAGCCGCGTCCTCCAAACCGTCCCCCAAACCGCGCCGGATCGAGCGTTTGGGGGACGTGTTTTGTTCGTGCCGCGTTTGGGGACGTCGCTCCCCAGCCGCAAACGCCGCCCCAAACATTTAAAATAATTTTTCATGGCATTTTTATTTCAATTTCCACAAACTAATACATAATTGGGAACGTGGTTTACACGAAGACATAGTTTGGAACATGGTTTTCCACAAACTAATACATAGTTTGAACCATGGTGGACACAAATATAAAATATTGCAAAAAAACTAAACCTAACTAGGCCGTGCATCGGCGGTTTCCTGTGTTCGCTGCTAAGAAACAACACTCCAGGGCACACCCAGTCACCTAAACTGGAAAATCCAGCGGGAGGATGGTGCCCTTGTTGGTTCTACCGATGAGGCGAACAGGCCCTCCGTGCACGTATTCGCGAAGAAACAACACTCGTCGTCCTCCGAGTCGGTGCTGTCGTCGTGGGAGTCCCGGCGGCAGCGACTCTCGTCGAAGACCTTGATGCTCATGTCCCTGTTGCCGAAGTAGGAGAACACGAGGATGAAGCCGGCTTGGAGGCGGTGGTGGCGCGCGAACTTCTCCCAGCCGATGTTGAGGTACATCTTGCCGCGCGCGTCGTAGATCGCGTCGACGATCCACCGGCGTAGCCGCACGAATGCTCCCGCAGATGCATCGTGCGCGGCGTACGCCGCCGACGTACTCGGCGAATGAGTCCGGCAGCCTCCGGATGCCGCGGGTCGCCCTTGAGGACGTGGACGAACTCGAACAGGACGTCCGGCTCCACGTCCATCTCCGACGATGAAGACGACGGCGCGGGAGGCGACGGCGATCGTTCAGCTATGCCGCGGCCACGACCACGACCACGACCACGGCGCGGCGCCGGGGTCGGCCTCCGCCTCTACCAGACATGGCGGCGAGTCTTGTTGAGAGATGGTGGCGGCTAGGGTTTGGGAGAGAGCGCTAGGGTTTGTGTGTGAGAGGGACGATGAGAGGCGCCCCTTTTTATAGGCCGGAGGGAGGCGGAGGAGCGGTGGCGCTCATTAACGCACGAGCTAGCGCGACGGACGCGTCGCTGCGCCCTCTGCGGGAACTGCACCGTCGCTGCGCGCCATAACTTCCGTCGCGAGGTAGGCGACAGTTAGTTTAAATTAATTGTGCCGCGACGGGTCGGCCCCGCCACTCCCCGCCTCGCTTTTCGTTGTGTCGGCGTCCCGGAGCGTCCCTGTGGGACGGGGACGGGCTCGGGGCGCCGGACACCGTATCGGGGCGCGCCGGACAAAAACGGGCTTTGGGAGACGCGGCTGGAACGCTTTTTTGGTCCGGCGCGCCCCAAATCCCTTTGGGAGACGGTTTGGGGGACGCGGCTGGAGATGCTCTAAGTCATACTGGAGTGAATCATATGTCCGTTCTTGACAAACTGTAGTAAAGACAAGAATGTGGCCACAGGCCTACTCGGTGGTGTCACTCGAGCGATCTTGAATTCTTGATCAACACTATGGTCAACCTTAATTAAGAAATGGACCGAGCCGGCTAGCGCGTAAGCTGGCTGGACCAGACAACCGTAAAAGTATTTACTATATGAAGAATAGATCGACCAGGTCCACTATTTCCCTTTAGTTTACTACTCTCTTTTTCCACAGAGGATCATGCAGCAACCTATAAAAGGAATCCACCGTCTTGCCTCTCCTCCAACAACCACTTCAAGCCAGGCATTCATATCCATCATTCCGACTCAACCAGCTCAGCCTGTCTGCAATACTCACTCGAGCAATACCTGCGTACTCGTTCGAAGTTAACGATGTACATAGTGGCGCCGGCGGCGATGGCGAGGGCGGTGGTGGTGGCGGTGCTGCTTATGCAATGCTGCAACGTGATCCTTGCGGCGAGGCTGCTGGAAGGGGATGGCGGGTGGCTTCAGGGCGGCGCCGGCGCCGGGGCGCTCATCATGCAGGTCCTGCAAAAGGGCGGCCCCGCACCGGGCCCACCTAATGGCTGCACCGGCAACGCCAGCCACCCTCCCGGCGGGCCATGTCACGGCAACTAGACGCCGGCCGGCAGAGCTTGATTAGTTAGCATAACATGCACATGCGTAGATAAAGATTTAATTTGTTGCTCACTGATTCTTTCATTCTTTAACTGTAATTACAGGCTAGAATAAGAATTTGCTGTAAAGCAGGCCCTGTAACCAACTGGTGTAGAAGTGTTGGAAATTCATTATAACTTGAAATGGATGTTTATGAAGAAAAACAATCGTTTGATCAAATTAGCGTTGCGTGTCAATAGCTTCATATATATTGGTTGGTGTGATAGATGATGAATCAACCAATATATATCATCAACGAAGAGCTAGTTCTGACGGGTCTAACATGCATGCTTGGCCTTTCATAGTTGGACTTGAACAACATATGCGAGCCATGGACACAAGTTGACGGAGACAAAATTAACTTAATTAACCGCGTCAGAACATCAGTTCTGATTTGAAAAATTCATGTCAGTCCGTTGAACTGGCTAGACTGTTCATGCTGTCCGAGAAAATCGGACATGCTTTTGTACTGACTTGAATGCGATATTCGATTGGCCTCTAGCGTGCCACTACCACCAACGAGGTGTCAAAGAGACGACCTTGAACAATACTACTCCCTCCGTCCTAGTTTGTAAGTCACAATTTTTGAATATCTTGGCCCAAGGTACTAGTTGATTGGGTCTCATTTTCTCTCTCTCATTGGTGCATGCATTCTCTTTCTCTCCCTCATTGGTGCATGCAACCCCTTTCTCTCCCTCATTAAATAAAATTATGCCTTAGAGATGGGAATTATGGGACAAATAGTTTTTGGAAATATGACTTACACTCTAGGACGGAGGGAGTAATTAATATGGACTCCATATTATGGAGTATTCAGCAAGTACGACTAGTATTAACATAGGAATCTGCAATAGAACAGTCTCTTGTGTAGGTCATGTCACGAGTTGGCATAGAAGATTTGATTTTTTTTCTTCTTCTATTCAACTGTGACTTGAAACAAATGTTTATACAATAAATGTGCCTTCCCATACGCACTGTCTCATCATAATAATCGTATCATGCAAAAGTCTGTATGATAAACAAGTACTTGTACAGGCTTGCACATTCGAAGCTGAGAAATCCTAGCCTAGTCCTAGGCCATCTCGGTACCAAATCTCAGTGGTTAACCAGTTCGTGATTCAGGCAGTCCAATCCACTTATTATGCGAATAGAATTAAATACTCCATCGGATTCATAATAAATGTCGAGTCTTTAATTGGTTTAAATTTATTCAGTGCTATAACTTTCAAGATTGTACAAAAATATTTTTTTTGTTTTAAAAATCTTGAAAAAAATCACATGTATTGAATTGAAACTAGTCTACACATGTTATAAAATTAGATAACCATTTTCTATGTTTTCTGAAAAATGAGAATGCTAGTGCTGTTTAATTTTCAAAACTTGGCTCATTTTTTGCGTTTGTAGTTAAGCTTCAAAACATTGACAATCACTCCACTGCTTCATAGCATGCTCTGGTCAATGGCATGTTTCATAGTACTCGCACAAAGTTTGACCCCAGATCTTCTACTCATGTCCATCTTCATCATCATAGAATACATCAAGCTTAATTCTTATGTGCAAACTTCCATTGCTGGATGATCCAATCAGAAACTCAGTTACAAATATTTTGGGCCGTTCTTATTTCAGCGGATTGATGTTGAATTTAGTCTACATTTTAGGATCTAAGTCTACATTCTACGATACTATTTAATCCTAACTTTAAATGTTGCATTAAAATCTGCGACCTATGGCCCATTTCCACAGGTCCACCGTCCCTGAGCCCGATACAGATGGAGACTCTGGTTTGAAGCTTCACCATTGCCATGGCCATGGCAGTGTGTGCTTTGTGGCTATAGCTGCGAGGAAGAGAGAAGCATTGTGAGGAGAGATGCTACCAGGACGATCAACTGGTTCGATCCTCCGATGGGTTCGTAGTCATTTCCTAATCACATTAGTACTAGTCCGGCTAAAAATCGATCTACTTCCTTCGTACCGGTTTATTAGCGTAATACGTAGTTGAAGAAAAAAAAGTAGACCATAAATTTGGTTAACTGGTTATGAATTATATTTCACAAACATTATACCATTAGATTCAATTTTGTGACATGTAATTTACTTTTTGTTGATCAAATTTATAGTCAATTATTTTCATGAACTGTGTATTACCCAAATAAACAGGTTATAACACATACTTAAACTGTTCACACCGATTAATCTATTTGAACATGTAGCCGCGTGATTCTTTAACAAAAATCGAGAATTTTTTTTGGCTCTTCTACGTAGTCATATTATTCAGACCGATTAATCGTGAATAGTATTTCTAGTGTTACTATAGAAAAAGTATAATCTTAAAATAATAAATAAGGTTTCAGCTCCATGGACGCACACAGTCCTTACCTAGCGTGTGTGTAGCCGTGTAGTGTAGTTCGAGCTAAAACAACTTGACCGCGTTGTACATGTTTTGACAAGAGACCATAAATTTTGAATTCCTTGATCAACACTATCTTCATCCTTATTTGGGAAATGGACCGAGCTGGGTACCGCGTATCACATGGCGCGTGTCCCGTTTAAGCTTGCTGGACCAGACAAGAGTGTAAAAGTACAAGCTGAAGAACGGACTAGGTCCACCATATTATATCTTTTGTGTACCTACTTTTTCTTTGAAACAGGTTCATGGCTTCATGCAGCAACAACCTATAAAAGGAACCGGCCATCTTGCCTCGCTCCAACAACAACAAACAAGAGCATTCATCCATCATTTCATATTTCCATCGATCCGACGTAGTTAGCTCAGCCGGTCTGCAACACCCATTCAAGCAATCCGCAGTTCCGTACGTACAAACTCGATAAACATTAATTATATCATGGTGTCCTCGTCGACGATGGTGAGGGCGGTGGTGGCGGCGGTGCTGCTTATGCAATGCTGCAACGTGGTCCTTGCGGCGAGGCTGCTGGAGGGGGATGGCGGGTGGCTTCAGGGCGGCGCCGGCACCGGGGCGCTCATCATGCAGGTCCTGCAAAAGGGCGGCGCCGCACCGGGCCCACCCAACGGCTGCACCGGCAATGGCAGCCACCCTCCCGGTGGGCCATGTCACGGCAACTAGATGCCGGCCGGCAGAGCTCAATTAGTTAGCATAACATGCACATGCGTAGATAAAGATCTAATTCGTTGCTCACTGATTCTTTCATTCTTTAACTGTAATTACACAGGCTAGAATAAGATTTTGCTGTAAATAAGCAGGTCCTGTAACCAACAGGTGTAGAAGTTTTGGAAATTCATTATAATTTGAAATGAATGTTAATGAAGTAAAACAATCGTTTGATCAAATGAGCGTCGCGTTGGTGTGATACATGATGCAATCAACATATCATCAACGAAGAGCTAGTTCTGACGGGTCTAACCTGCATGCTTGACCTTTCATAGTTGGACTTGAACAAGGTCAACATATGCGAGCCATGGACACAAGTTGGCGGCTACAAAAATAACTTAATTAACCGCGTCAGTACATCAGTTCTGATTTCAAAAATTCATGTCAGTCCGTTGAACTGGCTAATCTGTTCATGCTGTCCGAGAAAATCGGACATGCTTTTGCACTGACTTGAATGCGATATTCCATTGGCCTCTAGCGTGCTACTACCACCAACGAGGTGTCAAAGAGACGACCTTGAACATTACTAATATGGACTCCATATTATGGAGTATTCAACAAGTACAACTAGTATTAACATCGGAATCCGCAATAGAACAGTCTCTTGTGTGTAGGTCATGTCACGAGTTGGCATAGAAGATTTGATTTTTTTTTCTTCTATTCAACTGTGACATGATACAAATGTTTATACAATAAATGTGTGTTCCCATTCGCGCTGTCTCATCATAATAATCATATCATGTGCAAAACTCTGTATGATAAACAAGTGCTTGTACATGCTTGCATATTCGAAGTTCAGAAATCCTAGCCTGGTCCTACGCCATCTCGGTACCAAATCTCCAGTCGTTAACCAGCTCGTGATCCAGGCAGTCCAATCCACTTATTATGCCAATAGAACTAAATACTCCATCTAATTCATAATAAGTATCAATGATTTAGTTAAATTTATTCAGTGCTATGTCTTTCTAGATTATACAAAAATATTTCTTTGCTTCAAAAATCTTGAAAAAAATCACATGTATTGAATTGAAACTAATCTACACATGTTATAAAATTAGATGACCATTTTCTATGTTTTCTTAAAAAAAAGAGAGTGCTAGTACTGGTTAAGTTTCAAAACTTGGGCTTATTTTTTATGTTCGTAGTCAAGTTTCAAAACATTGGCAATCAGTGCACTGCTTCAAAGCATGCTTTTGTCAATGGTATATTTCATGATACTCGCACAAAGGTTTTTTGAACCCGGACCGCAGGGGACACGGTGCCGTGTCATGCACTCTGGGCCGTTGGATAAAAAATGAGCAAACCAGATATAACACTGTAGCATATACACTGTAGTATGTCTTGTTCATGTTCATCTGTCCAACGATTTTTGATCCAACGGCAAAAAACTAGGCGCATGTCACAGTTACTATTCATCGGATCTCGTTGGATCAAAAATCGTTGGTTAGATGGACATGAAAAGGACATACTACAGTGTATATGCTACAATGTGTGCGCTACAGGATCGTCCACAGTGTATATGCTACAGTGTTTGTGCTACAAGATCGTCTAAAGTGACTCGCTACAGTATTATATCTGGTTCGCTCAATTTTATCCAACGGCCCAGAGTGCATGACACGGCACTGTTCATCATCGGTGACATGCCATGGGCATGTCACCGGATCCGTGTCCAACCGCAGGAGCTCTGCTTTTTTTATTTATAGAAGTGGAAAGCTGTAGAAGCCAACAAAGTCAGATGAATTCAGAGAGCCAACAACCTCATGTTCATCTTCATCATCATAGATTACCTCAAGTTTCAGCCTTATGTGCAAACTTTCATTGCTGGATGATCCAATCAAAAACTTATTTAGAAATATTTTGGGTTGTTCATAGTATTGCAGCGCATTGATGTTGCACATCAGTCGTTCTGATTTAGTCTACGTTTTAAAACCTAAATCTACATTCGACAGTAGTAATTTAATCATAACCTTAAACGTTGCATTAAAACTGACTTCCCACGTCGTGACGTGAGTAGTCCGCTAGCGACGCATGTGACTGACCCATCCGCACCACATAACCCATCGCTCCGTAATCTATTATTGATTGGTTCACTTCTCTCCTACGCTAAATCTAATTAAGCGTTGGGTAATGAAAAATGTTGCTTCCTCTCTTGTAAGACTACCCATGCATAATAGAAGTATCATAGGTAGTATCATGCATTCCATGCATGCAAAATGCCGATGTGGCAGTGCAATTAAGGATGAGAGAGAGTGTACTAGTATCATAGGTAGATACCGTATCATAGCACATACTACTAGAAAAAATAATGTCAAGTAAATCTTGTACACATATTTGCATTGAGATTCTACAAAACAATTAATATATGGAGACTATGATACTAGTATATGATACAATGCATTATGGAGATAGTAACATGTAGTAATATCATACGCATGATACTTCTATATGATACTATGTATTATGACTAGTCTAATACATTAACTGCATGGAAGTGTGTGGTAAAATACTAGTACTCCAGTAATAAGACGTTCTCTTTTTGTGTTTTTTCCAAAAAATACTTTAAATATATAAATATTATTGGTGTAAAATTAGCATTATTAGAAAGTATTCTTACAAATCAAACAATACTAATTATATACACTATAATCAAGATTTTGTTGCTCATTTTCTCGGTCAAACTTCATCTTCGAATATGTGTGTCTTATTCATCGAAACGGGGTAGTACTATCAATGTTGCATTATCTGATTTTAGTATAATATGGACTAAGACTAGTGATAGGGGGAGTACACTAACATGCACATGTTGCTAATCTACTCCCCCCCCTTGGTTTAGTCTACATTAAATTAGTACTTCAAGCAATCCATGGTACATCTAAAGTAGTGATATCCAATAGAAAAACAGGATTTCTCTCCTTTCTATGTCGTTGTTGATTATAATGCTAGAATGTAGACTAATTTAGGATAAATTTTAGATCTAGAATGTATAGTATTTCAAAACGGAGGGATTATATTACTACCTCTAAAGTTTTTAATATCATAGTTGTAGTAACATAGAATGCTACATTTATTAATTTGTAGAGTTATGTTTGCTTGTGCGAACCGGTACGTGAGGAGCTAATAGCGGAGACATTAGGCGACTTCTAAAACCTATCTAGGGTTTCGCCCCCCTCGTCAACGTTGCGTCTCGGGTGGACCACGGCCCCTCGTTGGGGGGAGGGTTTTCGTTCTTCGTTTACGTTATTTTTGGTGTCTTCTCGAGATGTTGAGGCGATGGCTACATCTTGAAATCAGAATAAGGTCGTCCCCGTCTTATCCTCTCTTCGGTGGTGCTTCAAGTGCCTACAGAAGGCACGTGGAGTTGGGCGTCCCGCGGATCTTCTAGGATCTAGTGGGTTTTCGTTGGTGTGGTATTAGGTGTTTCTCTTTCGATCTACGAGTATCATATTTGGTGATGTTTGCTGCTCTGGTGCGCTGGTCCTTTGTGGTTTTAGCACAATGACTTCCAGTTTGTCTACTACAACAAGCTCTATTGCGACAAGCTTTGCCCGGTTCCAGTGATGGAGGGGCAAGGACAACGGCATGCCTTCGTCTTGTGTCTTTAGTTGTCATTAGGTAGTCTATGGATCTATTTGTAAGGCTTTTTTACTTTTTGAGTTATTTGTACTTCTACGGATGGTTGTCAATAGATCGGTGGAATTTTCTAAAAAAGAGTTTTTTTACTTAAAGTGTGTGATGTGATAATTCATATGTTTGACCAAGTTAATGGTTAAAGTTGTGTGCGCCCGTTAAATTGTATCGGAGAAAGTAACATAGCTAGTTACCACACAATCCTCTCGTTTTTAACTAGTACTAACATGTTAAGTCATCAAAATACTTAGTTAGTATTAATTGCATGTAGATATATTTACTACATATGTTGACGAGAGTTTGGCTTACAAATTGGATCTGCTGAGGGGACCAAATACACCCTATTGTATCGTTCATGTCTACTCGCCGAAAGATGGCTCGATTACTATTATGTTGTGTTTGGTTGTAATAAATTGGACTCTGAATTGAATTGGCAATGGAAAACCAAATCAACCAACTCAATGGAATACCACAAAGAGTGTTTGGATGCGCGTGATATTCAGCTATAGAATTAAGGTTTCAATGGAATACCAAATCTTGTTTGAATGTCACATACAAAATCAAAACACACATGTCCTTCATCTTCTCCGCATCCTTCGCCGCCACCTCGCAGCAAAACCATATGCCGTCGGTGAAGCCGTCGGAAGAGGAAAAACCACGAGGAAGCTGCTCGCCTGGAGCTGGAAGAGCCCCTTGCCTGCAATCGATGATGTAGGGATGAGCTGCAGTAGTTGCCAACTCCAACGAGCTGGACTTTTCTCCAAAAAATGCATCAGCCGGAGGCAACTCCCATGTTGGAACTTGGAAGCGCTCCCCGAACTCCTTCCGCTTCAGATCTGGGGCTATTGCCACACCACCTCCATGGAGGCAGCCAGATCCCTCTCCCACGGACCCAAACCAGCGCCAACCGCCGATGATATCCCTCTTTACTGTCGTCGCCTCCACCATTGGTCGAAGCTCCGCACATCACAAGACCCTGTACAGAAGCTGGTCCAATCTATAGCTACAAGATCGCCAAACCCCTCCTTCACGAGCCCTCTGCCGGCGCTAGGGTGGACGCCGTCAGCGTGAGGAGAGGGCTGAAAGGGTTTATTCCTTCCCGACGGCACCGCCCTTGCCAGAGCTTCGCCGATTGGAAACCCGATTCTAGATAAACTAGGACAAACAATCCCCAGCGAAGCATCCGCCGGAGGTGGAGGGGAACGGCGGCTTTGCCGGCAGAGAACGCGGCTCCCCCGATTCGCCCCTTATCAACCTCTCTCTATTGTAGCTCTAGAGGGTTCGGGAGAGGAGAGCTGGGATCTGTTTTTGATTTCGGGAGAAAGAACGCGAGCCAGCGAGAAGCCAATTCCGAGCCAATACAGAGGTGTGGAGCTCTGTATTCGCGAACCGATAAGGGCATGTTCGGCAGAAGGGGTTTAATGAGTTTTTCTGTGTATTAATCCACCGGTTTTTGGTGAAATCACCCCCTACACCCAATCCACTTCGTAGGCCAACGGCCAGAAACGCGAGGGGGGAGAAGCGTTTCCGTTCCACGTCTACCCGTCGTGTATCGGGAGGGTTCGCTGGGTTGATCCCGTCCAAAACCGTCCTGCCGAATGGGCCGATCGTGGCTTCGAGTGGATTTAACTTGGGCCGGGATTAGACACAGCAAATCTTTTCAAACCCTCTCTGCCGAACAAGGCCTAAGTTGGCCGCGCGGGGGGAGGGGCGCGGAATTGGTTCCGAATTCTACAGCCCAATACTGAGTACAACCAAAAACTAGAATTGGGATCCTCAATTCTAAAAAGCCAATCCAGAGCCCAATTCATTGCAACCAAATAGGTTCAACTCGATTTGTCATCTTAGTGTTCATTCGTGAATAAAGAATTGGTACCATTACAGGTATTGGACACTAATTTGATTCCTACTGGAAATAGTACGACTACTTTGGTGCATGTTGAATGGAACTGAAAAGGTGAAATCTCATTGGTCTGGCCTTTGCATCATATCCCACCAGCACACAAAAATTTGTATTATGCACATCGGTGGTTGCAGCATTTTCATCTCACTCTGGATTAAAACTTTATAAAAAGCATCACAGCATTCCAAAAACACTTATGCAGTAAAACAATACTTAATATATGCAGCAAAAAAATAGGTAGGCAACAAAATTGCAACTTGTCCTAGCAAATCCCAATTTGTCACGGCAAAACTCTGAGAAAAGTCAACATGCATATGCAACATGAGAGCACAAGTTTTCCAGTTATTGGAATAATCATTTGTACCATTAAAGCTTAGGATCGTCACACCATCTTGCTCGTGCATTGGCAGCAAAAAAATGTGAGTTTGTAGAATTAAAAAAAAACACTAATCCAACATCAAAAAATCAACATAAAATGCCTTGTCCTGTAACACTAACTTCGCCTGATTGGGCTCACCCGCAACAAATCCGACTCGTCAAAACCCTGTCGGTGTTTGATCTGCGACCTATGTGTAGAATGAGATGCAATGCTCGATGTATTGATCGGATGCATATGACGGTACATATATAGGCCACGTCCTCGACTATACCAGGAAGGAGGCGGGACCAATAGTAAATACAAAGATATGTATCGCTATACAATAACTACATAGGATACACATCCGGATATACAAGATATGTATCTCAACACCCCCCCCCCCCCCCCTCGCCTGGTCGAACGCATAGACTGGACCGGAACTCCTCAAAAGATGTCGTGGGAAGACCCTTGGTCATGATATCCGCAAATTGTTGGGAGGTGGGCACATGAAGTACTCGAATGTGCCCAAGAGCCACCTGTTTCCGAACAAAGTGGATGTCCAGCTCAATATGCTTGGTGCGGCGATGGTGGACCGGGTTGGCGGAGAGGTAGACGGCGGAGACGTTGTCGCAGTAGACCATGGTGGCTTTGGCGACAGGACATGAGAGCTCAACGAGGAGTTTCCGCAGCCAGGAGACCTCGGCAACCGCGTTAGCAACAGCCCGGTACTCTTCGGCGCTGGAGCGAGATACTGGGCTGTCGCTTAGGCGACCAGGAGATGAGCGAAGGGCCGAGTAGACGCGTAGCCGACGTGGAGCGACGTGTCGGGGCAGCCGGCCCAATCGGCGTCCGAGTAGGCGACGATGTCCGTGGCGGTGGAGCGTGGAGCGAGAGACCGAAGTCCATGGTACCACGAATGTAGCGGAGAATCCGCTTGACCGCAGCCCAATGAGGATCTCGCGGAGCGTGCATTTGAAGGCACACCTGCTGAACAGACATACTGCAACTCGGGCGGGTCAAGGTGAGGTACTGCAGGGCACCGGCGATGGAGCGGTAAGAGGACGCGTCCGTGGCCAAGGAACCATCGTGGCGGAGAGCTTGGACTTCGTGTCGACTGGCGTGGCCGGGGGTTTGCAATTAAGCATACCGGCGCGGCCCGGAGCTCATGGGCGTACTTGCGCTGATGAAGGAAGAAGCCGTCGGTGCGGCGCACGACCTCGATGCCGAGGAAGTAGTGCAGAGGCCCGATGCGCGTAGATGTACACGTCCGTTGGGAACCCCAAGAGGAAGGTATGATGCGCACGGTGGCAAGTTCAGAAGAAACCAAGGTTTAATCGGACCAGTAGGAGTCAAGAAGCACGTTGAAGGTTGATGGTGGCGAAATGTGATGCGGCGCAACACCAGGGATTCGGCGCCAACGTGGAACCTGCACAACACAACCCAAGTACTTTGCCCCAACGAAGCAGTGAGGTTGTCAATCTCACCGGCTTGTGTAACAAAGGATTAACCGTATTGTGTGGAAGATGATTGTTTGCAAGAAAACAGTAAAACAAGTATTGCGTAGATTGTATGCGATGTAAAGAATAGGACCGGGGTCCACAGTTCACTAGAGGTGTCTCTCCCATAAGATAAAAGCATGTTGGGTGAACAAATTACAGTCGGGCAATTGACAAATAGAGAAGGGCATAACAATGCATATACATGATATGATAAATATAGTGAGATTTAATCGGGGCATTACGACAAAGTACATAGACCGCCATCCAACGCATCTATGCCTAAAAAGTCCACCTTCAGTTATCATCCGAACCCCATTCAGTATTAAGTTGCAAAACAACAGAGACAATTGCATTAAGTATGGTGCGTAATGTAATCGACAACTACATCCTTAGACATAGAATCAATGTTTTATCCCTAGTGGCAACAGCATCACAACCTTAGAACTTTGTCACTGTCCCAGTGTCAATGAAGGCATGAACCCACTATCGAGCATAAATACTCCCTCTTGGAGTTAAGAGCAAAAACTTGGCCAGAGCCTCTACTAATAACGGAGAGCATGCAAGATCATAAACAACACATAAACAATAGATTGATAATCACCATAACATAGTATTCTCTATCCATCGGATCCCGACAAACACAACATATAGTATTACAGATAGATGATCTTGATCATGTTAGGCAGCTCACAAGATCCAACAATGAAGCACAATTAGGAGAAGACGACCATCTAGCTACTGCTATGGACCCATAGTCCAGGGGTGAACTACTCACTCATCACTCCGGAGGCGACCATGGCGGTGTAGAGTCCTCCTGAATCCCCTCTCCGCAGGTGCGGGAGGCGATCTCCTGAATCCCAGAGATGGGATTCGCGGCGGCGTCTCTGGAAGGTTTTCCGTATCGTGGCTCTCGGTCTGGGGTTTTCGACGGAGCTATTTGTAGGCGGAAGGGCAGGTCAAGAGGCGGCACGAGGTGACGGGCGCGCGGCGGGGGCAGGCCGCGCCGCCATCATCGGCCACCTCGTGGCCCCCCGCTCTCCTTCGGTCTTCTGGAAGCTTCGTGCAAAAATAGGACCCTGGCATTGATTTCGTCCAATTCCGAGAATATTTCGTTACTAGGATTTCTGAAACCAAAAACAAAAACACGGCTCTTCGGCATCTTGTTAATAGGTTAGTTCCAGAAAATGCGTAAATACGACATATAATGTGCATAAAACATGTAGGTATCATCAATAAAGTAGCATGGAACATAAGAAATTATCGATACGTTGGAGACGTATCGCATCCCCAAGCTTAGTTCGCTCGTCCCGAGCAGGTAAAACGATAACAAAGATAATTTACGAGTGACATGCCATCATAATCTTGATCATACTATTTGTAAACATATGTAATGAATGCAGCGATCAAAACAATGGTAATGACATGAGTAAACAACTGAATCATAAAGCAAAGACTTTTCATGAATAGTACTTCAAGACAAGCATAAATAAGTCTTGCATAAGAGTTAACTCATAAAGCAATAAATCAAAGTAAAGGTATTGAAGCAACACAAAGGAAGATTAAGTTTCAGCGGTTGCTTTCAACTTATAACATGTATATCTCATGGATATTGTCAACATAAAGTAATATAACAAGTGCAATATGCAAGTATGTAGGAATCAATGCACAGTTCACACAAGTGTTTGCTTCTTAAGGTGGAGGGAGATAGGTAAACTGACTCAACAAAAAAAGTAAAAAAATGGTCCTTCAAAGAGGAAAGCATCGATTGATGTATTTGTGCTAGAGCTTTTATTTTGAAAACATGAAACAATTTTGTCAACGGTAGTAATAAAGCATATGAGTTATATAAATTATATCTTACAAGTTGCAAGCCTCATGCATAGTATACTAATAGTGCCCGCACCTTGTCCTACTTAGCTTGGACTACCGGATCTTCGCAATGACATGTTTCAACCAAGTGTCACAAAGGGGTACCTCCATGCCGCTGTACAAAGGTCTAAGGAGAAAGCTCGCATTTTGGATTTCTCGCTTTTGATTATTCTCAACTTAGACATCCATACCGGGACAACATGGACAACATATAATGGACTCCTCTTTAATGCATAAGCATGTAGCAACAATTATTATTCTCATATGAGATTGAGGATATATGTCCAAAACTGAAACTTCAACCATGATTCATGGCTTTAGTTAGCGGCCCAATGTTCTTCTCTAACAATTTGCATGCTCCAACCATTAAGGTGGTAGATCCTTCGGACAAGACGGACATGCATAGCAACTCACATGATATTCAACAAAGAATAGTTGATGGCGTTCCCCAGAAGCATGGTTATCGCACAACAAGCAACTTAATAAAAGATAAAGTGCATAAGTACATATTCAATACTACGATAGTTTGTAAGGCTATTTTGTCCCATGAGCTATATATTGCAAAGGTAAATGATGGAATTTTAAAGGTAGCACTCAAGCAATTTACTTTGGAATGGCGGAGAAATACCATGTAGTAGGTAGGTATGGTGGACACAAATGGCATAGTGGTTGGCTCAAGGATTTTGGATGCATGAGAAGTATTCCCTCTCGATACAAGGTTTAGGCTAGCAAGGTTATTTGAAGCAAACTCAAGGATGAACCGGTGCAGCAAAACTCACATAAAAGACATATTGTAAACATTATAAGACTCTACACCGTCTTCCTTGTTGTTCAAAACTCAATACTAGATACTCCCTCCGTTCCTTTCTATAATTCCTATTGTTTTTTCGCATTTGTTTCAGAATATAAGAGTAAATCTATGTTTTTTTGCAAAGAACCCCTTTCACCGATCAGGTTAAGTCCGGAAAATCTAGAAACCGATCTGGTCATGTATTTCTGAGATCTGTTTTCAGTTTACTATTTTGTCTATGATATCGCTATGGGGTTTTGTTTCAAAAAATGGCTTGCGCTAATTTCCGTACCAAAAAACAATAGGCACTATAGAAAGGAAGGATATTATCTAGACCTTAGAGAGACCAAATATGCAAATCAAATTTTAGCAAGCTCTATGTATTTCTTCATTAATGGGTGCAAAGCATATGATGCAAGAGCTTAAACATGAGCACAACAATTGCCAAGTATCACATTATCCAAGACATTTTAGAATTACTACATGTAGCATTTTCCAATTCCAACCATATAACAATTTAACGAAGAAGAAACTTCGCCTTGAACATTATGAGTAAAACCTAAGGACATATTTGTCCATATGCAACAGCGGAGCGTGTCTCTCTCCCACAAAATGAATGCTAGGATCCATTTTATTCAAACAAAAATAAAAACAAAAACAAACCGACGCTCCAAGCAAAGAACACAAGATGTGACTGAATAAAAATATAGTTTCAGGAGGAACCGATGATGTTGTCGATGAAGAAGGATGCCTTGGGCATCCCCAAGCTTAGACGCTTGAGTCTTCTTAAAATATGCAGGGGTGAACCACCGGGGCATCCCCAAGCTTAGACTTTTCGTTCTTCTTGATCGTAGTATATCATCCTCCTCTCTTGACCCTTGAAAACTTCCTTCACACCAAACTTCAAGCAAACTCATTAGAGGGTTAGTGCACAATTAATAATTCACACATTCAGAGGTGACACAATCATTCTTTACACTTCTGGACATTGCATAAAGCTACTGGACATTAATGGATCAAAGAAATTCATCCAACATAGCAAAAGAGGCAATGCGAAATAAAAGGCAGAATCTGTCAAAAACAGAACAGTCCGTAAAGACGAATTTTAAAATGGCACCAGACTTGCTCAAATGGAAAAACTCAAAACTAATGAAAGTTGCGTACATATCTTAGGATCACGCTCGTAAATTGGCAGATTTTTTAGAATTTTCTACAGAGACTTGTGCCCAGATTCGTGACAGACAGCAATGCTGTTTCTGCGCAGCGATCCCAAATATAACATCAACTTTGACATAGAAACTTTAGTTGGCACAAAAACATGATAAGGAGAGGTTGCTACAGTAGTAAACAACTTCCAAGACTCAAATATAAAACAAAGTACTGTAGTAAAAACATGGTTTGTCTCCCATAAGCGCTTTTCTTTAACTCCTTTCAGCTAGGCGCAGAAAGTGCAAATCAAGTAACATCAAGAGATGAAGCATCAACATCATAACTTGTTCTAATAATAGAATCAAAAGGCAACTTCATTCTCTTTCTAGGGAAGTGTTCCATACCTTTCTTGAGAGGAAATTGATATTTAATATTACCTTCCCTCATATCAATAACAGCACCAACGGTTCGAAGAAAATGTCTTCCCAACACAATAGGACAAGATGCATTGCATTCGATATCCAAGACAACAAAATCAACGGGGACAAGGTTATTGTTAACCGTAATTATCAATCCTCCCCAAAGGTTTCTTTTTAACATTATCGTCAAGATTAACATCCAAATAACAATTCTTCAATGGTGGCAAGTCAAGCATATCATAAATCTTTTTAGGCATAACGAAATACTTGCACCAAGATCACATAAAGCATTACATTCAAAGTCATTGAATTTCATTTTAATGATGGGCTCCCAACCATCTTCTAACTTTCTAGGAATAGAAGTTTCAAGTTTTAGTTTCTCTTCTCTAGCTTTTATGAGAGCATTTGTAATATGTTTTGTAAAGGCTAAATTTATAGCACTAGCATTAGAACTTTTAGCAAGTTTTTGTAAGAACTTTATAACTTCAGAGATGTGGCAATCATCAAAATCTAAATCATTATGAGCTACAGCAATGGGATCATTGTTCCCAAGGTTGGAAAAAATTTCAGCAGTTTTATCACAAGGTTTCAGTTTTAGCAATTTCAGGCAGTTTTGTACGCTTTGCACTAGGAGTAGAAACATTGCCAACACCAATTATTTTACCATTGATAGTAGGAGGTGCAGCAACATGTGAATCATTATCATTACTAACGGTGGTAATAGTCCAAACTTTAGCTACATTATTCTCTTTAGCTAGTTTTTCATTTTCTTCTCTATCCCACCTAGCGCAATTCAGCCATTAATCTTATATTCTCATTAATTCTAACTTGGATGGCATTTGCTGTAGTAGTAATCTTATTATCAATATCATTATTAGGCATAACTTTCAATTTTAAAAGATTAACGTCAGAGGCAAGTCTATCAACTCTAGAAGCAATAATATCAATTTATCAAGCTTTTCCTCAACAAATTTGTTAAAAGCAGTTTGTGTACTAATAAATTCTTTAAGCATAGCTTCAAGACCAGAGGGTACACTTCTATTATTGTTGTAAGAATTCCCATAAGAATTACCATAACCATTACCATTAGCGAAGGATATGGCCTATAGTTATTACCGAGTTGTTCCTATAAGCATTGTTGTTGAAATTATTATTTTTAATGAAATTCACATCAACATTTTCTTCTTGAGCAACCAATGAAGCTAAAGGAACATTATTTGGATCAACATTAGATCTACCATTCACAAGCATAGACATAATCACATCAATCTTATCACTCAAGGAAGAGGTTTCTTCAACAATTTACCTTCTTACCTTGTGGAGCTCTTTCCGTGTGCCATTCGAGTAATTTATCATCATATCATCAAGAAGTTTTGTAGCCGCCCCAAAGTGATGGACATAAAGGTATCTCCAGCAGCTGAATCCAATAAATTCCGCGAAGAAAAATTTAGTCCTGCATAGAAGGTTTGGATGATCATCCAAGTAGTCAGTCCATGGGTTGGACAATTCTTTACCAAAGTTTTCATTCTCTCCCATGCTTGAGCAACATGTTCAGTATCTAATTGCTTAAAATTCATTATGCTACTTCTCAAAGATATAATTTTAGCGGGAGGATAATATCTACCAATAAAAGCATCCTTACATTTAGTCCATGAATCAATACTATTCTTAGGCAAAGATAGCAACCAATCTTTAGCTCTTCCTCTTAATGAGAAAGGAAACACTTTCAATTTAATAATATCACCATCTACATCCTTATACTTTTGCATTTCACAAAGTTCAACAAAATTATTAAGATGGGAGCAGCATCATCAGAACTAACACCAGAAAATTGATCTCTCATAACAAGTTCAGTAAAGCAGGTTTAATTTCAAAGAATTCTGCTGTAGTAGCAGGTGGAGCAATAGGTGTGCATAGGAAATCATTATTATTTGCGTTTGTGAAGTCACACAACTTAGTATTTTCAGGGGTATTCATTTTAGCAACGGTAAATAAAACAAACTAGATAAAGTAAATGCAAGTAACTAATTTTTTTGTGTTTTTGATATAGAGAGCAAGACAGTAAATAAAGTAAAACTAGCAACTAATTTTTTTGTGTTTTGTTTAGGTGCAGCAAACAAAGTAGTAAATAAAATAAAGCAAGACAAAAACAAAGTAAAGAGATTGAGAAGTGGAGACTCCCTTGCAGCGTGTCTTGATCTCCCGCAACGGCGCCAAAATTTGCTTGATGCGCGTAGATGTACACGTCCGTTGGGAACCCCAAGAGGAAGGTATGATGCGCACGGTGGCAAGTTTCCCTCAAGAAAACCAGGGTTTAATCGGACCAGTAGGAGTCAAGAAGCACGTTGAAGGTTGATGGTGGCGAAATGTGATGCGGCGCAACACCAGGATTCCGGCGCCAACGTGGAACCTGCACAACACAACCCAAGTACTTTGCCCCAACGAAACAGTGAGGTTGTCAATCTCACCGCTTGTGTAACAAAGGATTAACCGTATTGTGTGGAAGATGATTGTTTGCAAGAAAACAGTAAAACAAGTATTGCGATTTGTATGCGATGTAAAGAATAGGACCGGGGTCCACAGTTCACTAGAGGTGTCTCTCCCATAAGATAAAAGCATGTTGGGTGAACAAATTACAGTCAGCAATTGACAAATAGAGAAGGGCATAACAATGCATATACATGATATGATAAATATAGTGAGATTTAATCGGGCATTACGACAAAGTACATAGACCGCCATCCAACTGCATCTATGCCTAAAAAGTCCACCTTCAGTTATCATCCGAACCCCATTCAGTATTAAGTTGCAAAGCAGGACAATTGCATTAAGTATGGTGCGTAATGTAATCGACAACTACATCCTTAGACATAGAATCAATGTTTTATCCCTAGTGGCAACAGCACATCACAACCTTAGAACTTTCTGTCACTGTCCCAGGTGTCAATGAAGGCATGAACCCACTATATATCGAGCATAAATACTCCCTCTTGGAGTTAAGAGCAAAAACTTGGCCAGAGCCTCTACTAATAACGGAGAGCATGCAAGATCATAAACAACACATAAACAATAGATTGATAATCACCATAACATAGTATTCTCTATCCATCGGATCCCGACAAACACAACATATAGTATTACGGATAGATGATCTTGATCATGTTAGGCAGCTCACAAGATCCAACAATGAAGCACAATTAGGAGAAGATGACCATCTAGCTACGCTATGGACCCATAGTCCAGGGGTGAACTACTCACACATCACTCCGGAGGCGACCATGGCGGTGTAGAGTCCTCAGGAGATGAATCCCCTCTCCGGCAGGGTGCCGGACGATCTCCTGAATCCCCGAGATGGGATTTGCGGCGGCGGCGTCTGGAAGATTTTCCGTATCGTGGCTCTCGGTACGGGGTTTCGCGACGGAGGCTATTTGTAGGCGGAAGGGCAGGTCAAGAGGCGGCACGAGGGCCCCGGGACGGGGCCGCGCGGCCGGGCTGGGCCGCGCCGCCTGTCATCGGCCACCTCGTGGCCCCCGACTCTCCTTCGGTCTTGGAAGCTTCGTGCAAAAATAGGACCTGGGCGTTGATTTCGTCCAATTCGAGAATATTTCGTTACTAGGATTTCAAACCAAAAACAGAAAACAGCGGCTCTTCGGCATCTTGTTAATAGGTTAGTTCCAGAAAATGCGTAAATACGACATATAATGTGCATAAAACATGTAGGTATCATCAATAAAGTAGCATGGAACATAAGAAATTATCGATACGTTGGAGACGTATCAAGGCCCCAAGTCCTTGAGGGCAAACTCGGCGCGAAGACGGGCGGTGAGCTGGCGCAGTAGGTCCGTGGAGCTGGCCGTTAAGATGATGTCGTCGATGTAGAGCAGCAGATACGCGGTGGTGTCGCCGTTGTTGTACACGAACAGCGATGCATCGGAGCGGGTGGAGCGGAAGCTGAGTTGGTGAAGAAACGCTGCGATGCGCTGGTACCAGGCTCGTGGTGCCTGCTTGAGCCCATATAACGAGCGCGAGAGCAGGCACACATGGTCGGGGTGGGCGTCGACGAACCCGGTGGGCTGCGGCGAAGACCGCTCCTCGAGATGGCCGTGAAGAAAGGCGTTGGAGACGTCCATCGATGCACGCCATGCGCGGGAGACCGTGAGTGAACGGTGCGGATCGTCCGGGCTTGACAACCGGGGCGAAGGTGTTGGTGAAGTCGACGCCGGCGCGAGCCGCGAACCACCCATTGCGCCTTGTGACGGTCAAGGGTACCGTCCGGATGGAACTTGTGCTTGAAGACCCACTTCCCGGTGATGATGTTGGCGTGAGATGGGCGGGGAACAACCGTCCATGTTTGGTTCCGCTGCAGGGCGTCGAACTCGTCATGCATGGCCGCAAACCACTGCGGGTCGCGGAGAGCAGCCGGGCAGAGGCGGGCGGGGGCGACGGTGGTGAAGGCGCGGAAGTCGACGCGGTGCAGACGTACTCGTCCGGGGGCCGCGTGCTCGGGACGCGAATACCCGCACGGGCGCGCGTGAGGGGGCCAATCGCCGGTGCGGGAGGAGGCGTAGGCGGGGCCGGAGGCGAGGCATAGCCCGAGATGGGGCTCGAGGGCGATGCGGTGGAGGACGCAGCGGTGTCCGAGGATAACACGGCGGTGCCCGAGGTAGTGCTCGAGGGCGACGCGGGCGGTGTCTGGGGCGAGGCAGTGGCGCCCGAGCGGGCTCGAGGGCGCCACGTGTGAGCCCGAGGCAGAGCTCGAGGGCGTCACGGGAGGCGTCGTAGCTGTGGTAGAGGGAGCGCATGGGGGCGCTGCCGAGCCAGGGACCTCCACCAAAGTAGGGCCGCGACGCCGCGGACTGTCAGTCGTGGGAGGAGGGGTCCTCACCCGTTCCTGTGCAAAGGGAAAACAGTGCTCATCAAAGTAAACGTGCCGAGACGTGATGACGCGGTGAGAGACCGGATCATAGCAACGGTAGCCTTTGGTGTTAGCCGGGTAACCGAGAAATACACACGGAATGGAGCGAGGTGCGAGTTTATGAGGGGTGGTGGCAGTGGTGCTAGGGAAACAGCGACAATCGAAAATACGGAGACCGTCGTATGAGGGAGGTGAACCGAACAGGAGGTTATGTGGTGTGTAATTCCAGCGAGGGCGACACGGGCGTAGGTTGACTAGGAGGGTGGCGGTGGAGAGGGCGTCCGGCCAGAACTGGGGGGCATGTGAGCGTGGAATAGGAGAGTACGGACACAGTCATTAAGGGTGCGTAGGATGCGCTCGGTGCGGCCGTTCTGCTGGGAGGTGTATGGGAAATTTAGGCGGAATATAGTGCCGTGGGTGGAGAGGAGGGTGCGGATGGTGGTGTTGTCGAACTCCTTGCCGTTGTCAGTTTGGAGGGCGAGAATGGGGCGACCGAACTGCGTAGACACATAAGAATAAAAGGCGGTGAGTGTGGAGGCGACGTCATATTTCTTACGAAGAGGAAAAGTCCAGACAAAATGAGAAAAATCATCAAGAATAACGAGATAATAAAGAACACCAGAATGACTTGGTAGAGGGGACGTCCATACATCACTATGAAGTAATTGAAAAGGAAAAGATGCAACTGTGGATGAAGTACTAAAAGGAAGCCGAACATGTTTGCCTAGTCGGCAGGCATCACAGGAGTGAGCCGCCAGTTTATTACATGAAAAAGAAAAACCTCTCATGATGTGGCGGAGCGAGGTGGAGCTGGGATGGCCAAGGCGAGCGTGCCAAAGGTCGACGCCGGCGGAGAGCGCCCGAGGTGCAGCGTGAGTGGAGGAGGACGGCTGAACGGGGTAGAGGTCGCCGGGACTCTCACAGCGGTGCAAAACCATCCGGGTACGGGAGGTCCTTTACAGAAAAACCAAACGCGTCAAAATCCATAGTTACAGAGTTATCACGAGAAAGAGTTTTGACGGAAACTAAATTCTGAACAAGATGTGGCGAAACTAAGACATTATTAAGAGACAATGGTGTGGAATTAGAAGGAAAAGGAGTGGAACCAATATGGGAGATGGGAAGACCAGCACCGTTACCGACGATGATGCGAGAGGAAGTGGATGTCGGAGATGAAGTGGAAAGGTTACCCGGGTGAGCAGCCATGTGTGCGGAGGCTCCGGTGTCCATGAACCAGTCGCCACCGCCAGAGTAAGCGCCCGGCGAGGGGGCGTGCTGAAGGTGGTGTACTGTCTACGGGTGCTTCTATTCTTGTAGACGGTGTTGGGCCTCCAAGAGCAGAGGTTTGTAGAACAGCAAGTTTTCCCTTAAGTGGATCACCCAAGGTTTATCGAACTCGGGGAGGAAGAGGTCAAAGATATCCCTCTCATGCAACCACAAACCACAAAGCAAGAAGTCTCTTGTGTCCCCAACACACCTAATAGGTGCACTAGTTCGGCGAAGGGATAGTGAAATACAAGTGGTATGAATGAATATGAGCATAGTACGACACCAGAAAATAGCTCGGGCGTGCATTGATGATAGTAATATTGTAGGAAGTAAACAAGCGGTAGTAACGCATCGTAGTAATTCAGTAAAACGGTAACAAGCAGCGATAGCGATATTTAGGAACAAGGCCTAGGGATTAAACTTTCACTAGTGGACACTCTCAACATTGATCACATAACGAATAGATAAATGCATACTCTACACTCTCTTGTTGGATGATGAACACATTGCGTAGGATTACACGAACCCTCAATGCCGGAGTTAACAAGCTCCACAATTCAATGTTCATATTTAAATAACCTTAGAGTGCATGAAAGATCGACACGACTAAACCAAGTACTAACAGAGCATGCACACTGTCACCTTCACACCATGTAGGAGGAATAGATCACATCAATACTATCATAGCAATAGTTAACTTCATAATCTACAAGAGATCATAATCATAGCCTACGCCAAGTACTAACACGGATGCACACACTGTCACCATTACACCGTGCAGGAGGAATAAAACTACTTTAATAACATCACTAGAGTAGCACATAGATAAATTGTGATACAAAACATATTGCAATCATAAAGAGATATAAGTAAGCACTTCACTACGCTATTCATAACAGTGAATAAGTATTCTGTGAAATATAGCCTAAGAGACCCACACGGTGCACACACTGTCACCTTTACACACGTGGGACAAGGAGTCTCCGGAGATCACATAAGTAAAACCCACTTGACTAGCATAATGACATCTAGATTACAAGCATCATCATATGAATCTCAATCATGTAAGGCAGCTCATGAGATTATTGTATTGAAGTACATAGGAGAGAGATGAACCACATAGCTACCGGTACAGCCCCGAGCCTCGATGGAGAACTACTCCCTCCTCATGGGAGCAGCAGCGGTGATGAAGATGGCGGTGGTGTCGATGGAGGAGCCTTCCGGGGGCACTTCCCCTTCCGGCGGCGTGCGAACAGGACTCTGTCCCCCAGATCTTGGCTTCGCGATGGCGGCGGCTGGAAGGTTTCGCGTACCGTGGCTTATTCCCTCGGGGTTTTAGGTCGGGACCTTATATAGGCGAAAGGGCAGCGTCGAGAAGGTCGAAGGGCGACGACATAAGGCGGCGCGGGGGCCTGGGCCGCGCCGGCCTATCATATGGGGCCTGTGTGGCCCCCTCGGCGACTCTCGGGTGTTGGATGCTTCCGGGCAAAATAGGAACCTGGCGTTGATTTCGTCCAATTCCGAGAATATTTCGTTACTAGGATTTCGAAACCAAAAACAGCAGAAGAACTGGCACTTCGGCATCTTGTTAATAGGTTAGTTCCAGAAAATGCACGAATATGACATAAAGTGTGCATAAAACATGTAGGTATCATCAATAAAGTAGCATGGAACATAAGAAATTATCGATACGTCGAGACGTATCCATCCCCAAGCTTAGTTCGCTCGTCCCGAGCAGGTAAAACGATAACAAAGATAATTTCTGAAGTGACATGCCATCATAACCTTGATCATACTATTTGTAAACATATGTAATGAATGCAGCGATCAAAACAATGGTAATGACATGAGTAAACAAGTGAATCATAAAGCAAAGACTTTTCATGAATAGTACTTCAAGACAAGCATCAATAAGTCTTGCATAAGAGTTAACTCATAAAGCAATAATTTAAAGTATAGACATTGAAGCAACACAATGGAAGATTAAGTTTCAGCGGTTGCTTTCAACTTATAACATGTATATCTCATGGATAGTGTCAATGTAAAGTAATATAACAAGTGCAATATGCAAGTATGTAGGAATCAATGCAGGTTCACACAAGTGTTTGCTTCTTGAGGTGGAGAGAAATAGGTGAACTAACTCAACATAAAAAGTAAAAGAATGGCCCTTCGCAGAGGAAGCATTGATTGCTATATTTGTGCTAGAGCTTTGATTTTGAAAACATCAAGAGAGTATAAAAGTAAAGTTTTGAGAGGTGTTTGTTGTTGTCAACGAATGGTAGCGGGTACTCTAACCCCTTGCCAGACAAACCTTCAAAGAGCGGCTCCCATTTTATTTTATTTTTGGGTGGCACTCCTTCCAACCTTTCTTTCACAAACCATGGCTAACCGAATCCTCGGGTGCCAACAATCTCATACCATGAAGGTGCCTTTTTATTTTAGTTTTATCATGATGACACTCCTCCCCACCTTTGCTTTCTCAAGCCATGGCTAACCGAATCCTTCGGGTGCCGTCCAACAATCACATACCATGGAGGAGTGTCTATTTTTGTTAATTAATTTGGGACTGGGAATCCCATTGCCAGCTCTTTTTGCAAAATTATTGGATAAGCGGATGAAGCCACTAGTCCATTGGTGAAAGTTGCAATAACAAGATTGAAAGATAAACACCACATACTTCCTCATGAGTTATAAAACATTGACACAAATAAGAGGTAATAACTTTTGAATTGTTTAAAGATAGCACTCAAGCAATTTACTTTGGAATGGCGGAGAAATACCATGTAGTAGGTAGGTATGGTGGACACAAATGGCATAGTGGTTGGCTCAAGGATTTTGGATGCATGAGAAGTATTCCCTCTCGATACAAGGTTTAGGCTAGCAAGGTTATTTGAAGCAAACTCAAGGATGAACCGGTGCAGCAAAACTCACATAAAAGACATATTGTAAACATTATAAGACTCTACACCGTCTTCCTTGTTGTTCAAAACTCAATACTAGAATTATCTAGACCTTAGAGAGACCAAATATGCAAACCAAATTTTAGCAAGCTCTATGTATTTCTTCATTAATGGGTGCAAAGTATATGATGCAAGAGCTTAAACATGAGCACAACAATTGCCAAGTATCACATTATCCAAGACATTTTACCAATTACTACATGTAGCATTTTCTGTTTCCAACCATATAACAATTAACGAAGCAGTTTCAACCTTCGCCATGAAAATTAAAAGCTAAGAACACATGTGTTCATACGAACCAGCGGAGCGTGTCTCTCCCACACAAGGATGAACTTATTCAAAGAACTAAGATAACAAAACAAAAACAAAAATAAAAGCACACAGACGCTCCAAGTAAAATACATAAGAATGTGACGGAATAAAAATATAGTTTCACTAGAAGTGACCTGATAATGTTGTCGATGAAGAAGGGGATGCCTTGGGCATCCCCAAGTTTAGATGCTTGAGTCTTCTTAAAATATTCAGGAATGAACCACCGGGGCATCCCCAAGCTTAGACCTTTCACTCTTCTCGATCTCATTATATCACCCTCTTCTATTGACCCTTGAAAACTTCACACCAAACTTCAAGCAAACTCATTAGAGGGTTAGTGCATAATCAAAATTCACATGTTCAGAGGTGACACAATCATTCTTTACACTTCTGGACATTGCACAAAACTTCTGAAAGTTAATGGAACAAAGAAACTCATTCAACTTAACAAAAGCGGCAATGCGAAATAAAAGGCAGAATCTGTCAAAACAGAACAGTCCGTAAAGACGAATTTTAAATGGCACCAGACTTGCTCAAACGGAAAAACTCAAAACTAATGAAAGTGGCATACATATCTGAGGATCACTCACGTAAATTGGCATAATTTTCTGAGTTACCTACAGAGAATTAGGCCCAGATTCGTGACAGACAGCAATGTTGTTTCTGCGCAGCAATCCAAATCTAGCATCAACTTTACCATAGAGACTTTACATGGCACAACAATGCAACAAAACTAAGATAAGGAGAGGTTGCTACAGTAGTAAACAACTTCCAAGACACAAATATAAAACAAAGTACTGTAGTAAAAAAACACACATCGGTTATCTCCCAAGAAGTTCTTTCTTTATAGCCATTAAGATGGGCTCAGCAGTTTTAATGATGCACTCGCAAGAAATAGAAGTTGAAGCAAAGAGAGCATCAAGAGGCAAATTCAAAACACATTTAAGTCTAACATGCTTCCTATGCATAGGAATCTTGTAAATAAACAAGTTCATGAAGAGCAAAGTAACAAGCATAGGAAGATAAAACAAGTGTAGCTTCAAAAATTTCAGCACATAGAGAGGTGTTTTAGTAACATGAAATTTTTACAACCATATTTTCCTCTCTCATAATAACTTTCAGTAGCAACATGAGCAAACTCAACAATATAACTATCACATAAAGCATTCTTATCATGAGTCTCATGCATAAAATTATTACTCCCCACATAGGCATAATCAATTTTATTAGTTGTAGTGGGAGCAAATTCAACAAAGTAGCTATCATTATTATTCTCATCATCAAATATAGGAGGCATAGTATCATCAAAGTAAATTTTCTCCTCAATGCTTGGGGACTAAAAATATCATGCTCATCAAAGCCACTTCCCAAGCTTAGAATTTTCCATAGCATTAGCAACAATAGTGTTCAAAGCATTCATATTAATATGTTCCATGGGTTTTTTAATTTTCGCATCAAACCATCCATGTCTTAAATCAGGAAATAGAATAAGAAGGTCATTGTTGTCCATTATGCCTAACTAGTGTAAACAAGAAACCGCAATTGCAAAGTAAAGAGCTTCGAGTACTTACAACGGCGCCGGAAAATAGCTTAGTAGCCGAGGTCCGGAGTGTGAGTACCTTTTACCTTTCCTCCCGGCAACGGCGCCAGAAAAGTAGCTTGATGTCTACGTTCCCCCTCCTTTCTGTAGTGTTGGGCCTCCAAGAGCGAGGTTTGTAGAACAGCAAGTTTCCCTTAAGTGGATCACCCAAGGTTTATCGAACTCAGGGAGGAAGAGGTCAAAGATATCCCTCTCATGCAACCCTGCAACCACAAAGCAAGAAGTCTCTTGTGTCCCCAACACACCAAATAGGTGCACTAGTTCGGCGAAGAGATAGTGAAATACAGGTGGTATGAATATATATGAGCATAGCAACGGTGCAGAAAATAGCTTGATGTCTACGGGTGCTTCTATTCTTGTAGACAGTGTTGGGCCTCCAAGAGCAGAGGTTTGTAGAACAGCAAGTTTTCCCTTAAGTGGATCACCCAAGGTTTATCGAACTCGGGAGGAAGAGGTCAAAGATATCCCTCTCATGCAACCCTGCAACCACAAAGCAAGAAGTCTCTTGTGTCCCCAACACACCTAATAGGTGCACTAGTTCGGCGAAGAGATAGTGAAATACAAGTGGTATGAATGAATATGAGCGATGTACGGCACCAGAAAATAGCTTGGCGTGCGGTTGATGATAGTAATATTGTAGGAAGTAAACAAGCAGTAGCATCGGTAGTAATTCAGAAACAGTAACAAGCAGCGATAGCGATATTTAGGAACAAGGCCTAGGGATTAAACTTTCACTAGTGGACACTCTCAACATTGATCACATAAGAATAGATAAATGCATACTCTACACTCTCTTGTTGGATGATGAACACATTGCGTAGGATTACACGAACCCTCAATGCCGGAGTTAACAAGCTCCACAATTCAATGTTCATATTTAAATAACCTTAGAGTGCATGAAAGATCGACACGACTAAACCAAGTACTAACAGCATGCACACTGTCACCTTCACACCATGTAGGAGGAATAGATCACATCAATACTATCATAGCAATAGTTAACTTCATAATCTACAAGAGATCATAATCATAGCCTACGCCAAGTACTAACACGGATGCACACACTGTCACCATTACACCGTGCAGGAGGAATAAAACTACTTTAATAACATCACTAGAGTAGCACATAGATAAATTGTGATACAAAACATATTGCAATCATAAAGAGATATAAATAAGCACTTCACTACGCCATTCATAACAGTGAATAAGTATTCTGTGAAATATAGCCTAAGAGACCCACACGGTGCACACTGTCACCTTTACACACGTGGGACAAGGAGTCTCCGGAGATCACATAAGTAAAACCCACTTGACTAGCATAATGACATCTAGATTACAAGCATCATCATATGAATCTCAATCATGTAAGGCAGCTCATGAGATTATTGTGTTGAAGTACATAGGAGAGAGATGAACCACATAGCTACCGGTACAGCCCCGAGCCTCGATGGAGAACTACTCCCTTCTCATGGGAGACAGCAGCGGTGATGAAGATGGCGGTGGTGTCGATGGAGGAGCCTTCCGGGGGCACTTCCCCGTCCGGCGGCGTGCCGGAACAGAGACTCTGTCCCCCGGATCTTGGCTTCGCGATGGCGGCGGCTCGGAAGGTTTCGCGTGCCGTGGCTTATTCCCTCGGGGTTTTAGGTCAGGGACCTTATATAGGCGAAAGGGCAGCGTCGGAAGGTCGAAGGGCGACGACACCATAAGGCGGCGCGGCCGGGGCTGGGGCGCGCCGGCCTATCATCTGGGGGTGTGGCCCCCTCGCGACTCTCGGGTGTTGGATGCTTCCGGGCAAAATAGGAACACGGGCGTTGATTTCGTCCAATTCGAGAATATTTCGTTACTAGGATTTCTGAAACCAAAAACAGCGAAAACAGGAACGGCACTTCGGCATCTTGTTAATAGGTTAGTTCCAGAAAATGCACGAATATGACATAAAGTGTGCATAAAACATGTAGGTATCATCAATAAAGTAGCATGGAACATAAGAAATTATCGATACGTCGGAGACGTATCAACGGCTGGTCCCGCGGTGGCGGCAACATGCCGGCGAAACGGGAGTGTAGGGCAGGCCGGTGGGGCGGTGGCGCGGCGATGAAGGCCTGGTGCGTCGGCGGACGGGGGCCGACGGTGCCGGGGACGGGGCGCGAACGGGCATGGTGTAGGCGTGACCCCGTCCCCGCCCGGGGGTGGGGGGAGTGGGTGGGGCGCGCCGGGGCGCGGTGCCGACGAGCCGGGCCGCCGTTGGCCACGGCCACGGCCACCGCCACCGACCTGGTGGGTGCCAGAGGGAGTGGAGGCGGTGGTGGGGGTGGGCGCGGTGGGAGGAAGAACGCTGTTGCCGCTGGCCCATAGAGCGGTGTGAACCGCCCGGGTGCGCACACCCTTCAGGCGCTCCTCCAGCCGGAGGTAGTCGACCTCTCGCTCGAACGTCGGGTTGTACATGAGGGTGAGGTTGGAGGCGGCGTTGCCGAGATCCTCGCTGAGGCCGGCGGTGAGGGTGGAGAGGAGGAGCTCGTCGCCAATCCGGAACCCAAGGTCCTGGAGCTCGTCGGAGATAGTCTTGAGGCGCAGGCAGTAGGCGTCCAAGGTTTGATTGCCCTGGGGTGTGCCGAAGAATTCCTGCTGCAAAAAGACAACACGTTGGAGCTTGTTATTGGTGAAGAGGCCGTTGATCTTTCCCCACATCGTGCGGGCATCATCGCCTTCCCGAACGACGGTCTGGAAGATGTCCGGCGAGACGGTGAGGAAGAGCCAGCGGATGATGGTGGCGTCGATGGCCAGCCAGTCGGAGTCGCGGGCGAGGAGGTCGGCGGGGCCGTCGATGTGATCGCGCAGGTTGTACTCACGGAAGAGGAGGTAGAAGTACGTCTTCCAGGCGAGGTAGTTGGCAGCGGTGGTGGACAGCTTGACGGGGACATGGTCGTTGATGGCGACGGCGCGGAGCTGGCTGGGGTCGGGGATGGAGGAGTCGGCGAAGGGGTTGGAGCTAGGGGTGGACATGGTGGGGAAGGAGAGGCGGCGCACGGCTGGAGAGGGAGGAGAGGCGGCGCGGCTAGGGTTTAGGGGTGGGGGGGGGGCGGCGCACGGGGAAGAGAGGCGGCGCGCGGGTAGGGTTTAGGATCTAGGAGGTGTCTGATACCATGTAGAATGAGATGTAATGCTCGATGTATTGATCGGATGCATATGGCGGTACATATATAGGCCACATCCTCGACTATACCAGGAAGGAGGCGGGCCTAATAGTAAATACAAAGATATGTATCGCTATACAATAACTACAGAGGATACACATCCGGATATACAAGATATGTATCTCAACACTATGGTTCATTTCCACGGGTCCATCATTCCCGAGCCCGATACAGATGGAGACTCTGGTTTGAAGCTTCACCATAGCCATGACCATGGCAGTGCATGCTTAATTTGTGGCTCTAGCTGTGAGGAAGATAAAAGCATTGTGAGGAGAGATGCTAGAGCAATGTGTGTGTGCCACCAGGACCATCAATTGGTTCGATCCTGCGGTGAGTTCGTAGTCATTTTCTAATCGTACCAGCCCGGCTAAAAATCTACTCTATTTATTAGGGTAATACATAGTTCAAGAAAAAAGTTAGACCACAAATTTGGTTAACTGGTTATGAATTATTTGTCACAAAAATTATACCATTGGATTAAATTTTGTGACATGTAATTTATATTTTGTTGATCCAATTTATAGTTAATTCTTTTCTTGAACTATGTATTACTTATTGCCCTTATAAACCGGTATGGAGGAATATAACACATACTTTTTTTATTTTTTTTTTAAAACGGAGGCAAAAGCTTTGCCTCATTCATTCATTAAGCATTCATTAAGCAGAAGGTGCCCGGTTTTTAGGAGAAAACCGGGCGAAAACCAACAACAACGGTGCCAAAAGCACCCCACAGCCACACACACACCCCGCCCCAAGGGGCACACCAAGCCATCCTGGCTACCCACAAAAGCTACAGAAGAAGCTCAAGCCGGCCTATGCCAAACAGATGACCCTTCGAGGAGAGTCCGGCAGCTTCGATTCTGAAGACGAGCCTCGGAGAGGAGATGCGCAAGACAAGCGCCAAATAGGACCTTCACCGGACCGCCTCTTAAAGGTCATCGTACACCGCCCAGGGGCAGCTTCGACTTCACAGCAAGAGGAGGTCACCAAGAAGACATTCGGACACGCCGGAACAGAGCCGACTAACATGACCTTGCCGCAACCAAACCTTGGCCACCTCCATCGTCGTTGCCTCACAAGACTCCACCCGGAACACCCGGACCTCCGGTTGGCCTCCTGCCAACCCAGAAGCCATGTGTGCCTATCCCGCCGGAGTGCGCGAAGGGGGTCACCACCTTCAAGACGGCGCCCTCAAGAGGGGACACGACGAAGAACCGACGCCGTCATCCGATCCCATAGGATCAAGGCTTTCACCCGAAGACGTGAACCCGAGGCAGCGAAGGTCGTAGAGCTCCACGACCGCCCCCCAAGAAGGACGGCGACATCCACAGACGCCGCGCGGTCAGGCTTTCGCCCGGAGCAAACGAACCACCACAACCTCACGCGGCCGGACAGCGAGACGAAGATCAACAACGCTGTCAGCCCGCAGTCCGCAGGCACACCTCATGTGCAGAAGCGGCGCCACCGCCACACACAAGCCACCACCGCCACCGCCACCAGACCAAGGAGCTCCGCGAGCTCGGCTGCCACCACCCGCACCACGCGGGGTTGAAGAGCCAAGTCGCACCATTACTGCCGACCAAACTCACCGAGAAGAGCTCCGCGGGCGCCGCCAACCGCCACAGAGAGGGAGCTTCGACAGACGCCAACACGGGGGTCCAAGGCAGAGCCGTCGACCGCAACAACACGAGCCTCCGGTCCAGCCACCATGCCGCCCTCGCGGCCACAGTGGCCGCCAACCACCGACATCACACCCGCAGGGCCGCCGCCCCGCCATCCAGCACCGCGCCCCACCCCTGCAGCAACGCCGGTGAAGGCCGGGAAGAAGGGCGCCGCCTCAGCCCCGGCATCACGAGCCAGCGCGAGTAGGGGCGATCCCGAGCAGGCCCGCCGAAGCCCATCTGGGCCCGAGCGCGCGCCGCCACGCCCCGCCAGGCCAGCATCGCTGCACCACCGCTGCGCCACCGCCGCGCCCCGCCCACGCGCCACCACGACCGCCTGCGACGCCGTCATCGCCCAGCCGCCGGCCCCAGCGCCCGCCGCCATGCCCTGCGCCCGACGAGCTCCCTCTCGCCAGGGGACGCGGGAGGGAAAGGAACCGCCCCGCCGCCACCTTCCCCGGGGAGCGCGCGGCTTTGCCGGCCCCCCTCCGGCGGCGGCGAAGCAGGGAGGAGAGGTGGAGGGTGGCTACAGGCGGCGGCGGGTAGGGTTTCCCCCCTGGTCGCCAGAGAAGGGCGATGCGGGGGGTGAAGAAAACCGTTTGGTCATATAACGCATACTCAAACTGTTCACACTGGTTAATCTATTTGAACATGTAGCCGCGTGATTCTTTAACTAAAATCCAGATTTTTTTTTGGATCTTCTACGAAATCAAATTGTTCAGACCGATTGGTCTATTATTGCTGGTAGAATATTCACCTTTTATAAACGGAAACTCGATGCTAATATATCGTGAATAGTATTTATAATGCTAATATAGAAAAAAATTATAATCTGAAAATCAATAGATAAGGTTTCAGCTCCATGGACGCACAGTCCTTATAAGCTGTACTTACCTAGCGTGTGTGTAGCCGTGGAGTGTAGTTCGAGCTAAAACAACTTGACCGCGTAATACATTTTGACAAGAGACCATAAATTTTGAATTCTTGATCAACACTATCTTCATCCTTATTTGGGAAATGAGCCGAGCTGGGTAACGCGTAGCAAATGGCGCCTGTCCCGTTTAAACTGGCTGGACCAGACACAAAGAGAGTAAAAGTACAAGTAGAAGAACGGACTAGGTCCACCATTTGTTTTGTGTACCAACTTCTTCTTTGAAACAGGTTCGTGCAGAAACAACAACCTATAAAAGGAACCTAACCATCTTGTCTCTCGCTCCAACAACAACAAACTACAGCATTCATCCATCATTTCATATTTCCATCGATCATCTGACGTAGTTAGCTCAGCCGGTCTGCAACACCCATTCAAGCAATCCGCACTTCCGTACGTACACACTCGATAAACATTAACAATATCATGGCGTCCTCGTCGACGATGGTGAGGGTGGTTTTGGTGGCGGCGGTGCTGCTTATGCAATGCTGCAACGTGGTCCTTGCGGCGAGGCTGCTGGAGGGGGATGGCGGGTGGCTTCAGGGCGGTGCCGGCGCCGGTGCGCTCATCATGCAGGTCCTACAAAAGGGCGGCGCCGCACCGGGCCCACCCAACGGCTGCACCGGCAATGGCAGCCACGCTCCTGGAGGGCCATGTAACGGCAACTAGACGCCGGCCGGCAGAGCTCGATTAGTTAGCATGCACATGCATAGATCAAGATCTAATTCGTTGTTCGTTGATTCTTTCATTATTTAGCTGTAATTACCCGGATTCTGATTAATAGATGCACGGACCCTGGAAGCTGTTCAAATTTAGTTAGCTTTCGTGTAGGATTTGCAGTAAAGTCTCTTACGTAGGACCAAGTGTATAAAAGTTCTGGATGTTTCTATTCATTATAACATGAAATGAATATTTATATATGGAGAAAAAAGCGTTTGATCCAATTCGCATTGACGTGTAAATAGCTTAACGTGATGAATCAATCAACATATCATCAATGACGAAGAGCTAATTCTGACGGTCAACACATGCGAGCCGGCCGTGGACACAGCACATACAGTTTGGCGGGGACAAAGGACAAAGTAACAAGATCGTTGAGCTTTATAAATTGTAACCAGAGATAACAGTGGGTCTATATTGAATTTACTAATTATAATTATATCAGCTTATTGTTGAACTCGACCACCATTAGTACTGTAGAACATACCGATTTGAACGCATAGGCATGCTTCATTAACTGAATCAAGACAAAAAAAAGTTATCTCCATTGCCAAGTTAAACTATTCAGACCGATTATGCTCTTATGTCCAATAGAAATGTTTATTTGTGAGAAAACGACATCCCATGTTAACATCATATTATCCGGAAATGGTAAGTATTTAATACAATCTTCGTACAAAACATAAAATAAGAGCGTTCGATCCAACTCGCATTGCATGTCTGTAGCTTCACCCCCTACGCGATATGGTGCCACTAAGGATAATATGATCTGATACTTAAATATTGGCTGCTGTCCGCACCCCTTAATGGTAAAACTACCTTCATAATAATGTTACAAAATAATCCTGGTCCATCGTGATTCAGCCCTGAATTTGCATGAGATTTAAGCTTAGTGGATAAGTTTGGAGATCCACACGCATTATTTTCTGCTAAATAATTTTAATAAATATGATATAAAATGTATTGTAACATGTAATAATGTTTTCAATATCTAATGATGTGTTTAACATGTAATTATGTCTTTAATATTTATCTAAGATAATCATGTGTAGTTATATGTAGCAACTCATACGATTCTAAAAAAAAATGTAGCAACTCACGGTTCTATCATATTCATCAATCCGCACATCATCAACAGAAAGCTAATTCTCATCTAAAAATGAAAAGCTATTTCTAACAAAAGATGGCAACGGCAAACTAACTAAGTAGGTCGTTGCACCTTTGTGAATTCATGACAGCAAATAACTGCGGGTCTATATTTTTTAATTTTTTATAATGATATCGAAAATTTAAAATGGAGACCGAGCTACATGTAATCTTTTATTCTCAAACACTCAGAATTCGTATTTCAAAATTTCAAAAAAAAAAATTCTAAAGATAGCCAATCATGTGTACTACAATGGTGTAAAATCTCAATACAAACTACTTCATGTTCTAGGATACACAAAAATGATTAAAAAATATTATAGTGAATAGTGTATATTTCAAGACTATAAATTTGTCAGATTTTGTCAGTTTCGTGTAGCCTAAAATACAAATTAGTTTGCATTGAGATTTTGCAGCATTGTAGCATACATTATTGGCTAGCTACAGAATTTTGTTTTAGATTTTTTTGAAACTTTAAAATACTTATTTTAAGTGTTTGAAAATAAAGAGATACATTTAGCTCGGCCTCCAAAACGCCACACTCTATATTATATCGGCTACTACCTCCGATCCGATTAAATTGGCGCGGGGTTGTGAAGATCGCAAGTATGTTGTACATGGTATGCATGCACGTCGATAAAAACGTATCGGAGGAAGTACTCCCTCCGTTTTTATTTACCCTGCGTTTTGGCTTTAGTCAAAGTCAAAGTTTTTAAAGTTTAATCAAATATATCAACATCTATAATTTCATATTTACATAATATAAAAATACATTTCAAGATGATTCTAATAATACTAATTTTATATTTTAGATATTAATATTTTTTTCTAAGTTCATAGTCAATTTTGTAAAGTTTAATTTAGCTAAACCTAGAACGCGGGGTAGTTGTGAATGGAGGGAGTAATTGTCAAAGTCAACTTTTATATTGTAATAACTAATAACACATGATTTGAACACGTATGGAACCGAGACAAAATTAGGCTCCCGTGCCCGACAAATTGTTCAGACCGATTGATCCCTTATCGGCTCTAGGATATTAATTTGTTAGAAATTACAATCCCAGGCTGATATCGTTACCTGCGTGTCTAGTGCTACTATGAAGAAAAAAATGCATTCTGAAAAAAAAACGCTTCAGGTCTCTGCCTGAATGCACAGTCCATAACTAACTTGGGCGCAGTGTAGTTCGAGCTAAGAGAACTTGACCGCGTACATGGCTTGAATAAGAGAAAATAAGTTTTGAATGGAAAAGCTCATGGCACTGTTCAGGTTGAACAAGACTGTTCACGCTGTCCGAGGAATTCAGACATTGCTTTAGCGGTGACTTGAATACTAATATATTCTGCTCTCTAGCGTGCTACTACTAACGCGATGTCAAAGAGATGACCTTGAAAAAATTTCTGCAAGTAAGTGCAGTCCTGCAGTGCAGATCGAGCTGCAAGTAACGGACCTGCTCAACAATCGTACCTAGTCAGAACAAACCCACCTTACAATTAACTAAAAATGGCAGCAGAGTCACACGCATGCTGTGGAATTCTTTCTACACAGGTTGACCTGCAGGTTAATTAATAACTTTCTTTTAAGCAATTTCAGTGGCCTGCAGCTCCAGCTAGCACTGCACAAGGAACTAGCTGTACTTACAAGATTAGTAATTTGGTGTTAGCGAGCCTAATCAGAGTTGCATACTAATATGCTGCATGCATAATAGTTTGGTCCTCTGAATTGACCAATTGATTTTTTTTAGGTTTGGGAACTGACCATGTCATGGGAACTAATGGTCAAGCTAGGAGCTAGTCCAAGCAGGGGGGAGAAAACCCAAGTAGACCTATTCAAACTTAGAAAGCCGTACAGATTCCATAAATATTATAAACCGAGTAGATATTTGTTTTGGTTAACATATCGTGTATGGATCCAAAATTCCAAATGGGGAGCTCGGGGTTCAGCTTACTAGCTTAGCACCTCTCTTATTTAAGCCCAACAATATGATGGCATAAGAATTACCTTACCGACTGCCATTTTTTAAGCAGCGAACTGACTTTTGATTGAATAAAAACGGTACAGCGGACTGAACAACCTGACGAAACAAACGTTATGTTCCGAACATGTAGAGAGACATGGTTCCTGCAAGTCCATTCCGATTGCAAACCACAGGTTGGAGCAGGATCTTGCAATATTCTCCTATTCTACCAAACCCGATAAGTCTTAAAACACAAACATCATTTCTGAGAAAAGGGATGACTCATGGACAGGTCACTTGATACATAAACATGCTACTTATGCACATGGAAATACTGCATATCTATATAGCTGGATTGAAACTATGCCCTCTGAATGATAATACAAGAATATTCTCGAAACTCTGCTTCTTCGTTTGCCAACATACTAATGACCATATAAAGGTATTAGCATTTGTGTGACTGTATCTTAGGATAGCCAGATAAAGGACTATAATTATTTGAGGGTATTGCTATTACTCACAACAGCCAAAACATGACCTAGACAGACCAATAGACATTAGAAAGTGAGGTGAGAGATCAGGAATAAACAAACAAAAAAATAGCTAAAAATGAAATTTGGAAGGTGGACAACTGACAGGAATGTTGCAGCATCATATTGAGGGATCTATTTGAAATTGGAGCATGACTAACCTTTAGCCAAAATCCTTAAGCCTTCTCTTCAAAACATCCAAGGACCTCTTGCGAGCACTCTGCTTAGTGTTGCGGTTGGAAAGGCTTCCAAACAGCCCATCTGCTGAGTCCTTGAACTTGTCACAAACAATGGCAACCTTCTTGAAGTCCAGCGATCCATAGTTCTTCCCCCGTATCACCGGATTCATGAAGTTCTCAGGTTGGCTGCTGAGCAGAAGATTGACGAGCTGCCTTATCTCAACCAAACGATCTCTAAATGTTGTTTCCTTTCCCAAATCTGCCAACCCGGTGATGTGAAATTTTTCATCTGCAAATGCCTCCAGCAAATTCAAGTCCATGTCTAGGCCCGAAACTGAACTCGCAGTGAACCTTTTCACACCGTCACTAAGTAGTGTTGTCATTATAGAGTCCGAGATGTGGCTCATTGCACCAGAAACAACCTTGTAAAGAGCTTCTTGTGGTAAAATCTCCTGAGCTGTGGATACCAGTGTTTCGAGATAAATAAGCACTTCGTTCATATAGTCATTTGCATTGTCTGGGCTTTCCTCCACTATCCAGTTGACATCGTCCAAAAGCACCATAAACTCATCGATCTTGGAATTGGCCATGTTTATTAAAGCATTATATGCTGCATTCTGGGAGGCTTTCAGGACAGCTCGAGCAGTCAAACTAGAACGAGACCTCTCAGCAACGCGCTTGGGAATGCCACACTGTTGGGCGGAGTACAAGAGGTACAGATCACAAGCCTGCTCGAGAACAGAAATATTTCCTGCGAGTTGCATCATCTGTGACATGGCCAATGAGCGAGCATACATCCTGTTCAGAAGGCAGTTGTTTAACACCTCAATCAGTAGCCTATCTAGGTAACGTTTTACCACGTCATAGAGGTTCATGTCACCACCGTAGGACAAGTAGCTGACAGAATCCTCAATGAAGGACCGAACAATACGACAAACATCTGGCACAGAAGCAGAGAATGGCGCCAAATATGGAAAATCTGGGATTACATCACTTGGCCCCAGATGAAATGCTGTGACATTCATGTTGTACTCGTATTCCTTTTTTATAAGCATCTGCTCATATGAGTCATTAGCAAGGATGTCATCTACTTGCTTCCGGCATTCAGTCAGAAGCAGTTGGTGGTATTTGTCCCTGCTTTTATCGAGAATATCAATCAATGGCCTGGTTTGATAGCCATACTTCATCAGAACTGCGGCTAGAAGAGTGATATAATCTTTTACGAGGAGGAGGTGGCTGGCAGTACCCATGCGAGAAAACTGACTCTCACATATAGATGTGATCTTAGCAATGGCCGTCTCCCATGTTGCTTCAACTTGGCTCTGCGTCAGTATTTTATCTGCGGTTCGAAGGACACGTTCTTCAACAATAAAAAACCCAGCTACCTGTGCAAGAAAAGGTTGATGGGACTCAAGGAAGGGCTGTGAAGTGGAAATTTGCATATCCAGGTTGAGTTGCATGAGCCTGTTCTTGTAGTAATAATCTCTGAACTTCTCTCCAATACCGAGGCACATGTGAATGTGATGCGCTCTATACACTGGCGTGAGATCAAAATCAAGCGCCGTTTCCTCATCTGTATTCTCCAAATCCAAGGTATACTTATGTTCATCTGGTCCAGCGTGGCTATTCTCTTCAGCCTCTCTCTGACGAGCACGTATTTCCTCGTCTTTTTGGCGGGCCAAAGAGGCATGACTTATGGACACCTGCCCGATCTGCTTAGCCATTCTTCTGATATGAACAAGCCAATCATTGAACTCTCCACAAGCTTTCTTCTCAATGTGCAGCTTTATCAGCGGTATCTGTCTCCCAACAACCATTTTAAGAAGCTTCACCGGGATATTTTGCAGGTAGCTCTTCTCAATCAGGTTTAAAGTCTTGAGTGCTGGACGAAACTTGGCCTCAGCGATGTAATTGTTGCATGCCATGCACAGGCTAATGACTTTCACACATATCTTGAGTATTTTCAAGGCATCTCCTACGTTTTTCTTGATTGAACATGCCTCAAGAAGCTCATCAAGCTTCAGCAGCACGGCAGTCGATACTTCCTGAAGGTGTGAGTTCTCAGCGGATAACATGCTCTTCAGCTCCTCAGCGTCGACCATCACACCACGTAACTCGTCGACGGCGAGGATGAAATCCTCGTAGTGAAGCCTGCATAGCTCTTCAATCTCAACTTCCTTCTTCTTTACAATACCCCTGAGGCTCTGCATGAGAGCCTCAGGTTTGCCGCAGTCAAATCCTTGCCGGATCATGGGACCCAAATCCTCGCCGTTCGCAATGAATGCAGCAAGGCCGAGGCCGAGACCTCCATCGCTAATTTCCATGACAGGTGTCCGCTTCTTTGGCTGGGCCGCCATGATTTAACTGCAAGAACAGATATACACTTTGAGTGCGCATATACAAATTAGCTGTAAAAAGAGTTTAAAGTGCAGATACATTAATGCCAAAGGAACCCCATGAGAATAAGAAAATAATAACCCTTTCTTGCTGATACAGGTTCAGCAGCCAAAAATAAAATAGAAACAATGAAGATTCTGAAAACAACACCATGAAAAAACAACAACTACCCAATCATCAAATTGCTAAACAAGCATCAGTACATGCGTATGATACGCGCGCCAGGCAAAAGTTACGTCAGTCTTATTCACACAGGTTGAGGTGAGAATTCAGTTTAACGCCAATTAACAAGCAGCTCACACTGAAACAAGCGTGGCAATGCTAGTACATACTCCACAGTCCTGAATACGGGGCACGCTAACACAATTCCACAGTCCAGATAGGATAGCTCTCCCGTTTGTTGCTGCAACGCTACCATTGAGACGGAAGATTTCAGAAGGATCGCGCGCGGTGACAACACCAATCCCACCATTGTTAACGAAATCGGCAGCGAATTTAGATAGATCGCAGGTAGCCGTTCCCCTTCCCTGTTCCTCACCCCCTCCGTCCAAATGCCTAAATTTCCGCGCGCTGCGGCAATCCACGCGCGGCAAGGGCGGATCGACGGCCAACGTCGATCGGTAGGCAATTAAGTTGGTCCATGCATGGCAGACAAGGAGATGTGAGAGGAGCGAGGGAACTCACTGCGGTCGAATCGGATTGAGCGCGACGCAATTAGGGCCGGTGGCCGGTAGCGATGATCCCCGCGGCGGCGGTGGAGGCGGAAAATGGAGGGCCGGTCGGAGATTGGGCGCTGTGAGCCGAACGGTGGTGCCGCGGCAATGGGGCGGCCGCGCTAGGCGGAGGGTTCCGTTTGATCCTGCCTCGGCGCTCAAATCACACCGTTCCGGGCGGCGGCGCACGCGAGAAGTACGCGCGGGAAGTGGAACGGGTCCGGCCGCCCGCCCGGACGGGAACGAGTGAGTGCCCAACGTGGGCCTCCCGTGTCAGACCCTTCCAGGAATGCAGAAATGCAGAGGGAGAGAAAAAGATGTGGCTCGATTTCAGATCGGCTCGTCCGTCCTACTAGCACATTTGCAGGTAAGTCATGCAATGCATCCAGGCTTGATTGTTTATTAACCCGCTGACACCAACAGCAAACGACATGACGGAAAGAATTCTACTCCTACGACGGCGATCACTGACAGATTTGGAATCGTGCATCAGAATGTGCGATTAAACATCATCAACGTCCTCTAAAGACACCTCCGCTCACTATCTCTATCTCCTCATCGCCTCCATGATTCCCCCTTGTAGCCATGCCCAGCGATTGAAAACAAAACCGTAGGCAGTAGGCATCAAAGATGGCGAATCGTTCGCTCATGTTCCTTAAGTTGATTATATCAGCATTTCAAAAAAAAAAAGTTGATTATACCATACCCGCACCGCCAAGTTATATCTAATGACAAAGAAATGTTTCTAAACAAATGTACTCTCAAGTGTCAAGATCAGTAGAAAACCCCTCTTCTGGTTTACTTTTCCCTGTCAATATATCCAGGTTAGGATACCAAAATCTGTGTACCATTTATTACATGAGTAGCAGATCGAGAGAAGAAGATAACTCAACTACCAGCATGTTCAAGCCTCAAGGAAAGAAATGCAGAAACACGAGGGCAAAAAAACAGGCATAGCTAGTCATCGCTATGACGGTGCATCTTCAGCAGCTCTCTGTGACAGATTTCTCAGATTTCCAGTCGGGTTTTTGGCCGGTAGCAAGGCCGTGTCCTCAAGAATGTCTGCAGCAGAAACTGAACAAGTATTACCTCGGTTCTGAACTGTAGTATGTTTTGGAAAGTTAATAACAGAGAAATAGTTACAGCCCTGACTGATTTATTTCCTTTCTAACAAACAGCAAACGTAGATTTGAAGTCCATGTCATTATAGAAGTACTCAAACAAGATGGAGCCAATGAAACACTTAAAAGAACTCAACTACTCCCTCCATCCCATGAAACATGTCTTAGATTTTTCAAAATTTGGATGTATCTAGACAATTTCCTGTCTACATACATCCAAATTTAGACAAATCTAAACATCTTTAATGGGGCTGATGGAGTACTCAAGATGATGTTTTGTCATAATGCGGTCAATACAATGTTTGGACGAGTTTTGTTGTGTATGAATACAACAGTCCGTGCAATGTGAGAAGGCCACATGTCTCAAACTAATCAGACAGAAAGGCCTTGAATCCTTATCATCACTACAATGCTCACTGAACTCTGATGGGAGTACCATTGTTGATAATTCGATTGACAGTGATCAATGCCGTAATGTCCAGCACCATTGCTCCATGATGAATGTACATGCTACAAACAAAGGAAAACTAAGAATGGCACGTCAAAAGGATGCAGATGCTTACCTTCTATTTACAACTGTCAGCGGCAATATCTACTGCTTACTGACGACCTCATCCTTGGATTCTACCTGAAATAACCAGGAGAAAGTGTAAACTGAGCACAGCATACTCATAGACAACACATGCAACTCTAGTTGAAAAGAGCTGATCTCCAGAACATATAGTTTCTTCCTAAATAGGCTAAGCCAGGAATGCATGTAAATGGGTAGCATCCCATACCTCAGCTGCAGCTTCTCTTCGGACTTTTCTAGTTGGACTCCTCATAGTGACAAATTCCTCTGCAGATGTTGGGTGAACGCCAACAGTGGCATCGAAATCTTGCTTTGTTAGCCCAGCTTTCACAGCAATTGCAATTCCCTGCCACAAAGTTGTACAAAACATGACAATTAAATCTGGAATAAAGCAGCAATGCTGAAGAATAAGAGAAAATCATGCAAACCTGGATTATCTCAGGAGCATCATCACCACACATATGCACTCCTACAACTTTGTTCGTAGTAGCACACACGATAAGCTTCATTAGAACACGATCAGGTAATCCAGAAAGAGTGGCCCTAAGAGGTCTGAAGTTTGATATGTAGACATCAACATCTCCATACTCTTCAATAGCCTGCACAAATATGTGTATGAGCGGCTTCATTTGTGTGCAAAAAAATTCAGAACTTTTTGATGCACCATGTATTATCACCTGCTCCTCAGTAAGACCAACTTGCCCAATGGGTGGTTGGGAGAATACAGCAGCTGGTACAGCACTGTCAAAAGAAGAACACAATGAAAGACCATTCGATAGAACAATCATATCCAGTCTCAAATAAAAAGAAATATCTCAGGAGCAATAAAATTAAATTATGAACTTCAGTTCAAAGTCAGTCTGGGAGAATCAGAAAAACATGAGCACAAACAAAATGAAAAGGAACCCTGGATGACCCAATATCCCTATGAACTTGTTTGTATAGAATTGGATATCAGGGATCACACATGTAAGTTAATCCTGAACATTTGGCCAATTAGAGATACAGACTCTCATAATAATCCTATAATTATAAAGCACTTTCTGCATGCATAAGCAAGGAAATAAATACTAAATCAAATTTTGGTCATGTGAACTATCAGTAGGATATGACTAACTAACAAATTCCTGATTGTGATTTGATAATAAATGATTAAATACCTGTGATCTGGTTTGGTAGGTTCATCACCAAATGCAGTTTTCGCAAATGCCCCACCTTCCATCAGCGCAACCGGTGTCAGATTGATCCTATCAGTAACATCTCCAACAGCCCAAATCGAATCCACTGAGGTTCTAGAATACTCATCAACCTAGCAAGCAAAAATTTATAACAAAAAGCTTAAAATGGCATACTGACAATAAAAGCCAAAGGAACGTCTGTGTATTATTTTACCTACCACTATAGCCCCTTTGTTGTCCATTTTGACCCCAACCTCTTCCAGTCCAAGGTTCTACAAGAACAACAACTATGGTAAGAATCTACGATGGATGAATAGAAAAGTAAAGATACACAAAGAACTAAGCAACAAAAACAGAAGGGCCAGCTAGTTCTAACCTTCGTATTCGGCTTACGACCTGTTGCGAACATTATGTGTGAGAACCCACCCACAGTTTCTTTGTTTGTCTTCAGAGATAACAAACCATCATTTGATTTGGTTATAGCTTGGGGACTTTCTTCAGTATGAAATGTGATGCCCCTTAAAGACATCTGTTCAGCAATGAAATCTCTGACCTGGAAATACACAACTGACAAAATAAGTAAGAAGCGCAAAGCCACCTCATCTATTGTTAACGCTATTATATCTGTTATTCTTAATATTTGCTCACCTCCTCATCAAAACCTCTTAATACTTTTGGTTGCCGAATAAACACATGAACCTCACTTTTTAAGCCATTGAAAATACCAGCAAACTCCAAAGCAATATATCCGCCTCCCACTATTGCAATTTTCTCAGGCTTTGAAGGCAGGTCTAGTGCAGCATCAGAATCTATAACATGCTCTATTCCTGGGATATCTGGCATTGATGGCCTACCACCAACAGCTATAAGTATGTTCTTAGCAGTGTACAGCTTGCCATCCACACTAACAGTATGTGGATCAACCACCTGCGCCAAGTGAAAAATATATTAGTAACTTCACCTTCCAACAGCATTCATTTCAGAGACCCATCTATCCAAACTTTAACCTGATTTACAAATATCACCCAACCTTTCCACGGCCTTCAATTAGATCGACCCCTGCGTTGTTTAATATATTTTTGTAAATACCAACTAGGCGTTGGAGCTCTGTATTTTTGTTGGCTATCAGAGTGCTCCAATCATGTTTAGGCTCGGTCTCGTAAGTCCACCCAAAGCCATTAGACTCTTCAAATTCATGAGAGAATTTGGATGCATACACCAACAATTTCTTCGGAACACACCCACGAAGCACACATCTGTTATAAGACAAATATAAGTTCTCATGGATGCAATTTGACATAAAAGCAAGTTAGAAACTCAATATGCATAGAAAACAAACAAGGATATGCACATTTTGAAGGCCAAAACTAAGACCAACTGCCAAGTGCTAAACATAGAAATACTAGAACACAGAAACATCACAATTGACAAATCGATATACTGCAAGAACAGAATTTATAGCCTGGCACCACAGTTGACACATTGAATGAAACTTCAAAAACTACAACCATAAATGCAGAAACTGTATATTTCTGGCTATTGGGAACATTTCAAAGCCGCGCCTCTTCATTTCTATGGAGCCATTTTTTACGCAACTACATATCATGGTAGCCAATTGCCCGGTTATTCAATAATGAAGTTGAGGGTTGTTAAGCACAAGGGCTCAGTCCTAATAACTGAGAAACTCATATAGGTTACATTATCAAACAAAAAAGCATGCCACTTGTGTGCAGTCAAATTCCGCTACTAAGACTAAATTATAAACCAAAAAGCTTGCTGCCGGAACCACATGTGAACATTATCTTCACTACTGGAGAAAATTCCAAACGCAAGAAAAACTGCGCATGTAGAAATCATGGTTTGTTTAGAACTATGTGGAGATCCTGTAACAGGACCACTCATGCAACAATAGCATCACCAGATACAAACACCCCCCATCTTGTTGTCTCTAACCCCTAAAATGACATGTCATTATGATAAGATCTAATGGCATATTAAGAAACTTCACTGTAAGCACCCAGTTCAACAAGTTAAGGCGTACAGTAAGGTAGTAGCAATCTAGCAATATCCCCCGAAAATATATCACTATAATTGTAATTCTATTCTCCAAACAAATAGTCTAAAAGAGACACTACATCTGGCAGCTACAAGTATATCGCTCAACCAAACAAGCATCACTATTAACGATCCAATGCAGCAAGTGGCGTAATTGCACAGCATGTTCGACACTGGTCACTTGTCGTTCCACGAAAAGCTTAATGGTGCGCGACAGAGTGAAGCACGCTTAATGGAGTATGCTGCAACGCGCAGAGCCTAACTAAACCTTCCTGCCGATAAACGGGCCGCGGGAGGAGGAGGAGGAGGAGCGTCCACTTACGTTCCCCCGACGCCGCCGAGGTCGTCGGCGGAGATGGTGGCGAAGGGCATCTCGCAGACGGCGGCGCGGGCGCCGAAGAGGGTGGAGGCGAAGCGCGAGGCCCTGACGCCGCCGCTCCCGGCGCCGATGGTGAAGAGGTCGTAGTCGTACTCCGAGGTGGAGGAGGATCCGTTGGGCGCCGCGGAGGCCGAGACGGGGCGGCGGAGGCGGGGACGGGTCGGGACGGCGGCGAGGGAGCGGAGGTGGTGGAGGCGGCGGCGGGGGATGAGGAGCGGGTGGCGCGGGTAGAGGTTGCGGGTTAGGGTCTGGAGGGTGGTGGAGCAGGAGAAGGGGAGCGCCGCCGTTGTCGCCATGGCTCTCCCGACGAGCTCTCGCCGCGCTGCCGCCGCTTGGCTTCTCCGAGAGAATGGGGAGGGGAGATGGATGATATGTGGACTGCGGAGGACAAGACTGTTTTGATTCGTCTTGCTCTATTTCGAAAGCGTATTTGACACTAGCAATACATCCTGTTAAAGAAGGCGTACTCCTTAGTTTACGTAAATGAATCTGCGTGCTCTGACTGAAGGCGTATTCATGGGACATTCAACTTCCACCTGCTGTCTATGCACTTTCAACACAAGTTCTTAAGTTCATAGCAAATGGTAAATGGTAATTAGCAATCCCATTACTACAGCAAACAACAGTAGTACATAACTTCATTTGACAGCAACACAACTCAGCAGCAGAAACCGTCCATTAGTTGCAGGGGCATCATCAGCAAGATTTCAGTACACAAACAATTTAACAGAAACTATGGGCATTCAGTAGCATACACAGATGGGCAGCAAGGCGGCATCATATAGTTGGTCATTCATTCATTATCAATTCAAAAGAAGTCTGAAAATATACTGTTTAGAATCTGACATACAAAATGGTACTTTGGTGACCCACCATTTCCTAGCTTATACGTACATTGGTTCACAGACAACAAAAATAAACATTGATAATAACATGCTTCACTAGTGAACCTTGGCAGAAGGGCGCAGGCACGCAGCACATGGTAATTCCAGTCAAGATGGATACTAAGGAAGAAAGATTAGTAATGGCTATATATTATACTTCAATATGTAGGTATCAGCAACAACACGGCTCAGCTGCGAAGACCTTCTGTTACTTTCAAGGGGTATCATCAGCAATAATATTTCAGTACACAGATAAAACCATGAGCATTCAGGGCATCAACGGAAGCGGCATCACGTAGTCGGTCATTCATCCATTCATTTCATCAGAATTCAGACGATCTTAGAATCTGAAGGTACGAAAGTGCTATGGTGAATGGCGATCCACCAATTCCCAGCTTATAAATTGGTTCACAAGCAACGAAAATAGAACATAACATGCAACAGTAGTGCACCTTGGCAATAGGGCACAACAAATGATAATCCTAGTAAACAAGATAAAGGGAAAACTAAGGAAGAAATATTAGTGATGGCTATATAGTTACTTCGGTAGGTAGGTATCACCATAGCTCATCCAGGACAGGGTAGGACCCGGACAAGGTCATCGGTGTTGTTGGAGAACAGTTGCAGGAGTTGTTGATGGGCACGTGCAGACGATGCTTCCTCTTAGAGGAGTCGCTGCGCTGGGGCTTGGCCTGAGAGGCCCCAGGTTATGTTCGACAAACCCGAGAGAAGAGCAGCATGTGCAAAGGTTGGGCTTGTGGCGGCAAGACATTCCTCCATGAGCTTGAGTTGCCCTTCCCTGACATCAGCAGCAGCAGCATTGGTTCCATTCTCCACTGCCCTACCCTGCAAAAACAGCATATATCTTAACGCAATGGTGTTGGCAACAGAATGTGGCAAGCAATTCTTAGTACAAAAACATAATCAGCGAAAACATTTGAATAGAAAGCTCCAGGAATAGCGTAGGTAGATACAGCTAATTCAGTCAAGGATATAAGAAAGTATGCTGAACTTAGAGGCCTCTTATGCTGACAATCAAAGCAATCATGTTTCTGTTCGTGCTACTGAAAGGCGTCGTGTTAGCTTAGACTGTATGGTACAAAGGGCAGCATGCATAGGAGTTTCTTAGCAAGCTCAAGTAACCTCTTCTGCGAATTCCAAACAGAAATATTCTGCTGCTGCTGCTGCCAAATTCTACAGCCAGTGTAACAACTAACAATATCATACTTAGCCAAGGTCCAGGATAAAAGAATGGCCTGACGACTTAACTGGTTAAATCCACCTTGATCATTTCATCACTAGGCTCGAAGGATCCAATGCCACTACACGTTATACTTAACAAGTTCAACACCCCACTCATCATACACAATTGCCATGACCAGTCCATCATGGATACTAGCCTAATTTTTACCACATCCCTTGCTCTAGTTTGAAACTGTCAAGTGGATGGATGCACAGAACATGGACTCACTTTGGTGCAAGATTCGTTACCTAAATACTCCTATAAAATAGTGAAAAGGTCAAACATATTTTGGCATACATGCCACCTGTAGTTATGACTACGGAAGTAAAGGAAACTAGTATAGCAATTGTTTTGTCTCTTCAAGTCAAGATGCCAATACCCATGTTTCGTTGTATGCATTCACAATGTTCACCATTGCAAAAAAAGGGAAACTGTTTGTCCTCTTTCGCCGTTGCATATTCGGTCGCATCCTAAGTTGGTGCTAATTTAAACTGCAAGACAGCAGCAAACTATGAGAGGCAAGTGTACCGAACGCCATATAATTCTACATAATCTCACATAGGACATAAGGACAATATGCAAGATTTAGACTTATTGGTAGCTTGCCCGACAACAAGAAGCAATGATGTGAACCACTTCCCTGATACAGCTAACTACACATGTCAGGGTGAACTGAACCTAAGCTGAGATGACGTTGAAATGTGCTCTAGATCCTTTAGATTCATAAAAAAATGCAGGAATGTTCAGAGTTAGGCTAATTAAACCAGCAGTAGAATTGTGCCTCAGTAGTTCAGTAGTACAAAATAAGCACTGATGCACATCCTATTTAATTTCAGTAAAGCTTTGAAAGCACAGAAAAATGCAAGCCCTGCTAATATGACACATTTACTCACAAAAACTGCGAGGGTTAAACATGCGTAGTTTTGCCTGATTAACAGGGCAACTTCCAATTTTGTTGTGCAAGAAAAATATATCCACACCATCCCCTAGAAGCGCACTACAGATTGAACATCTGCAAGCTCGAGTAAGGAAAACGATTACTCACCATACAAATCAACAACTAGCATTTGATTTGTAGCCCACAGACAGTACAGCTCACGGTTAACTACCAAGTACTAGTTGCAGCAGCAAGTCCGCCAGGAGTCAAGATAGAAATGCGGATATCCCCCAAATCCATCTACAAACGATCTCGTATCAGTTCATCGCCAAAATATCAACAGAGCACCAACATTCTCTTATACCTGTACGGCATTGGTCCCTCTGAAATTCCACAAATAGAAGATACTAAAATCGACATTGGTCGCTGCAGCATCAACACACATTCAACTCGAAAATCGATCGCAAACTACACTTCTGCTAGTGCGTTACAGACTGAACATCTCGAAACTTAACTGTGGGAAATCGATTGCTAGAACCACTCAACAACTACAAGCCTACAACAGCTAGCATTTGACTTTATAATCCGTCGCCCACAGTTCGTACAAAGTAGTACTAGCTGCGGCAACTCTGTTGTCAGGACACTCGGGAGACAATACAAAGACAAGGATTCCCACAAATCAAAGCGCAGCTACGAACGATCTCGAGTCGCCTAATATCACCAGAATACCGTCAGAGCACCGGCATTCATACGGCAAAGGCCCCTTTGAAATTCCAGAAACGGAAGATCCTCCAGCGTCACCGCACATTCCCCTCGAAAGTTCGTCACAAACTACGCCCAAAACCACCGCACCACGAAACAAGTAGAAAGTTGGAGGGTATTCACGTACCTCGGTCGGAACCGACCGCATCCCGCGAGCACGAGCACGGGCCCCCGCCGGAGGGCTCTACGGCGAGGCGCGCGCGCTTGGATCTCGAATCGAGCTGTGCCACACGCGCCGCCGCCGTCCCTCTCCCGCCGAGCGAGGCGGGAGGGAGCTCGAAACCCTAACCCCCACGCGGCTGAATGGAGGAAGGGCGTCAATGGCAGTAGAGAATCGAAACGTTTTGATGGAGGGAGAGCGTCAATGACACCCTGGAGCGCAGTACTACCACACCTCCGGATTTCCCGCGCGAGCGCGGCGCCGTGATTTTACGCTCCTGCCCTTCCGCAACGCGACGAGACGAGGCGCGCGTGGGACGCGGGGGCTGAGGGCAGGACGGGGATTTCACGGCGCCGACTCGCCGGCGAGCCACGCCTGACGCCTCTGGCAGTCTGCGGCCGTGTCCTTTCTGCAAGCAGAGCGGGATGGATGGGTCGGGCGGAGTGATTTGTGGGATGGTGACGACGAGAAGCAACGCGGGTCAGCTTGACGTACGCGGGGTGTGCCAGAGCATTCATCATCGCATTCGCATCCAACACGGTTTCTTCCTGCGTCGTTGATGTGATCGTGACAACCAAGCCGGTAATGATGCCTTCCTCTGTTCTTCCCTGCCGAGTGGAGTCAGTCCTAGCTCTGCAGCAAAGCAACCATTTTCTTTCATTTACTCCTCTTCTAATTTTCTCTTTTTCTAGGGAATGCCATCGGCTAACTTTATCGATAATCAAACACACTTACATTGTTTATCAGCAAAGGTAAACTAAAGGTAGGAGGATCATCTTCGCGAGTACATGAGCTTATAGACCGAAAAGAAAATTTTGAAAGAAAATTTTGCTAGCTCGTGGGCTACCGAATTTGCCTCCCATAGATAGTACTCATACGATATTTTAGAAAACCCATGGTGCAAGAATATTGCAGTAGAAAAATATCGCAGCTGCAATATTTGCTGAGAAGCCTCCATCCATTGGAAGCGCCAGCGGCATGCACCTGTATTCACTTGGGATGTGTTCGGTTCTGGAATTTGGTGGAATGGAACGGAACGGTTCCGCACCCAGCACCCATCCCTGTGTTCGGTTGGAGGGAAGGAACGGAACCAAGTCATTCCTCAGAAGGGAATATACCCTGTAGATGTGGAACCAAGTCGTTCCACCAATTTGGTGGAATCTGGAGGAACGGCTCGTATCTGTCACCGCGGACTGAAAAAGAGGTGAGCTGAACCAAAATCCTGTCATTCCGTTCAGCATTTTTTCCCGAACCGAACACAAGCACGGAACCATTCCGTTCCTCACTTTTTCCGAACCGAACACGGGTACGGAACCATTCCATGACATTGGAATGGAACCATTCCGTTCCATGCATCAGGATTCTCAAACCGAACACACCCTTGAATACCCAAGATTCAGGGCAAATTGTTTTATGCATGTATTAGTAGGCCAGGTCAGTCTCACACCGGCAGGCTTCGGAGACGTGACAAGCGATTGTGGCGGCAGCGGAACACGGAGCGGAGCAGCCAACCGCGAAGGCAACGCCCGGAACAGAGCCGTCATTTATTCTTCCGCTTCTTCCTACCCAATTAGCATGTGTATGGGTGTTTTCATCGCAGTCCCTTTTGCTTTGAGATTCAGATAAAAGGAGAGAGAGCTACTTTTTCATCTACCATGGTGTGTGGAAATCTCGAAGAATAAATCGACAATGACCGAAACACCCACACTCATATGTGTGTACCAAAATCCATTCTCGTATTTACACTAAAACGTATTGATATTTGTAAATCTCGAAAAATCAGCATGAATTATTTTCGGACGGAGTGAGTAGTTTATAGATTGCATTAAGGAATTTTAAAGAAATGAATACCTAGCACCAGAACATGGCGCCGCCACTGTCACGAGTACACATATATTTGGAGCAACGGGACAAATAATTTTGGAAGACAAGGTGAGGTAGTAGAGGAGCAGTAGAAATAGGCGAGCCGCGAGTGTGCAGACATGGTACAATAAATGATGAACACAATAAAGAGAACACAATACAGGTGCGGAAACACAAAATTCAATAAACACACGGAAGAGAACAAAATAAATTGGGAAGGGGACCGTACGAGAAGGCACCTAGCCCCCGTGAGTCATCTTATCATGATAGTATTGCATTTTCCAGTGGATGTAGCGTTATGTACTACTCACTCTCTCACAGTTTATTAGGCTGCACGTACCCCTAAGTTGCAAATTTGATCAAGTTAGCATTAGTTATATGTTATAAAAATTATATCATTATAAAGATTAGATGTTATTTTTTAAAAGATATAATTTTTACATTATATAATTAAATTATATAGATCAAATTGACGATCTAGGATACGGGGAAGACCAGTAAACTGAGACGAAGGGAGTAGATAGTTTACTAGTGTGCCATATGACTTAAGGAATAAAGAGATGATTGTTGTATTTTAGCTAGTAAGATAAAACTCTTGCACCAGATCATAGGTAAAAAATTGGCTAGTTCAATTACACACATGCATGCAGCTAAATCATTAAATGCGACACTTTTAAGAAACAACACCAAAGGGCATTTCACGATGCATAGTTTTCTAGCACGTTATTCTAGATAGTTATGCAATGCATAAATTATTTTTAGTGTTGTATCTCAATTTAATGATTTTAGCTTTTGCACACATGGACTAGCACTACTTTTTCATATAATTTTGTGCAAGAGTTATATCTTTATGCTACTCACAGTGCTACTATAATTAAGAAGAAGAGGGGAGATTAGAGTAACATACGTGGATACCGTATCATAGCGCATATTACGAGAAAAGTTAATATCAAACAAATATTGTACAGAAAATTTGCATTGAGATTCTAAAAAGTAATAAATATAGCATAATTATGTACTACTTCATGATACCACCCAGTATAGAGATAATATCATACACCAGTATTACATGCATGATACTAGTACATGATACTCCCTCCATCCCAAAATGTAAGGCGTCTAAGGATTAGTCAAAAGTCAACGTTTTTTAAGTTTGACCAAGTTTATACACAAAAATATAAACATTTACAGTACTGAATTAACACTCACCATAAAATATATTTTCTTAATATGTCCATTCGATATTGTAGATGTAAATATATTTTTCTAAATATTTGGTCAAAGTTAGTAAAGTTTGACTTTTGACCAGTCCTTAGACACCTTACATTTTGGGATGGAGGGAGTACTTAGCACTATGGCCAGTCTTACAGAGTAAGAGCATCTCCAACGGGGTGACGCAGACGGACTAGAAACATCAATTTGCGTCTGCGCGGATAAAAAATGTGTTCCAGCGGCTAGACGCAAAATGACCGCAGCGTCCATACTGACGCAAACGTGAACCAAATATGCGTCAAGAATACGTCTGCGCGGACATGTTCGCGCGTCCGTTTGGTCTGCATGCACCCTTCTCTCTCCTCGTTTAATGTAGGGCAGACCCATGTGCTGACCATTCCTAGCCACACAAATAGAATATTTCTCTCTCTCTCCTCCCTAATCATGCATGGCAGGCCTTTAAGGTTAAAAAATGCGTCCCTGCCGCTGGAAAAGAGGCAGACGCATGCAGACATGTCAACATTATTTGTGTCTGTGCCCGACACAAACGAACATAACTTGTGTCCAAAATGCGTCGGCCCGCTGGAGATGCCCTAAGATAAAACAACCATCTCTTTTATCATTTAATATGGTGTCACGTCAGCAAATGACCTACCATACCACGCTAAGAACCTTCCATTGTGAAAGGCCTAAAAGACAATGCTTGATTAGTATTATATGCTTTAATTGCTCATATGAATTGGTGCTAAGAAATTTCCCATTGGGAAAATCCTAATAAGCCACATGCCCGGGGGCCAATGCCCCCTCCCCTCCATTTAAACATGGTACTTTTTGAGTCTCAACGGTGTCATTTAATAGGTAATTATATCTACTCCTTGTGGCTAATAGTTGCGATGCAAAACAAACCTTTCAACCCATAAATTAGTAGAGGATTTAATTATTTATGACATTTATGAGAGAGACTAACCTCTCAGTGTAGGGGTAGGCTGCCTCGCCCGTGACTCTGTTGTTTTCTATGATCCACTGCAGGGATTTCTTGGTCTACTTATCCGCTGATGCATGTACCATCGCAAATGTCACAATATGCCAGTTGCTTCTCCAGGAGTGACAATTTCCAATCGTTGTGGATCGTGTGTGCTGCTTCCACAGCAGCGATGAAAGCGAACACCAACCTGAACAGTTAAAACATGGCATATATTTCCAACAGTGAAACTAAAGATATATATATTTATGCATAATAAGTCTAAGTCCACCGAAAATGGTAAATTTTACTATGTATATCACCACATGGACAACTCTGTAATATATATGCCGCTTCGCATTGCTCAAACTTTTTAGTGGGGCTTTTTTCCGAAATGGGGATATCTTTGGTCTCTGCATCAATTGCTTTGGTCTCTGCATCAATTGATGCACACGGATGTATATATCTTGTTATTACATCTCAGCATATATGAGCTAGAGATCTCTCAGTTTACTAGTATGCCACTAGCCACCCTAGTTGTACATATCCTGAGCGACCGTCTGCTTCCATCATGTGACCATAAACTCATGTTGGTGCTCTGCAAGCAAGAAGGACCATAGTTGGATCCAACGCATAGAATGAATAACCTGCAGAAAATTGAAATTGTAGCTTTGGTTGCAAGAAATATTATTCCTACAATTCCATATTGGCCAACATAAAGTGCATGTTCTAGTTTTAATTTTCTTATCAATTCAATTTAACCAGTTCTAAAATATAATTTTAATATTGGGAGGTGGTGGAATGTTGTAGGAAAAAATATAATCCGCAATATTATTTTTCCAAATGGGCATGCGAGAAAGAAATTTTCAATTGTCTCACTCGAGTGAAAAAAAAACACTTGTTACACCCATGCCATTTTCTCTTCATAAATTATACTTTCTGAGTAAAACCTTTATATTAAGGAACCACATGAAGATTTTAATATTTAATGCGAGTTTTAGCTTCCATAATTTTCTAGTGGGAAATCGGGTATGTCCATTCATTAAATCATTGTACATCGATTTCATCGAGAAGACTCCTGGTGTAGTTAGCTTCTAAATAAAACTATCATGTTCTTCTGATATATTTACCATAATTAAACGTTCCAATAAATGCAATCATGATCCCCATTTTATTTTTGATAGTATCCTTCCGAACCTAATGGTTAGAGATGCCCGGGATAAAACGGGTTGGACAGAAATATTTTTCCGTTCTACTATGTTATGGAGTGAGGAATAATGACTAGCAAGAAACGTTTCTCCCAACTAAGCGTCCTCGCAAAAATGACTTCAGGAATAGATCTAATTGGGAGATAATAGGTGTAGGAGCAAGGTGTTCTTCTTTAGCACCAAGGAATAAGAAGTGCTAGAGGTTTAACACTAGATCTTTGGGAATAGATTGAATATGTAGAGAATAGTTCTAGGAATTGATCCAGTGGATCAACACGTATCACAGTACCAGTAGAGCATGGAAATCTTGCCTTTGTTTATGGGAAGCAACACCAACACTACTAGCACCATTAGAGCTTAATTCATGTGCACACTCACAAATAAAGGCACCACGGTATTAAACCTGAAGGGCAGGCACATCTAGGAACAACCTAGGTGAAAGAACATGGAACCCCATGTGTGGTTTTGGCAATTGATGATAATGTCTAAGGACTAATGGTTGCGTTGAGTTTCTCTTACGATGTGTTTGGTTGCATAGAATTGGGGCGTGGAATTGAATTGGACTAAAATTCCAAATCCAATATGGAAATGAATTTGCTTCCAATTTAATTCTATAGTTTGGATGTATTTGGAAACTACTGTTGAAATCAAATGGTGTTCCTATTTCCAAATCTTGTTTGGCTTGCAGCAACCGTGGAAATGAATTGGATGTGGTCAAGGGGCCATTGGCCAGAGTCGGCCGGTGAGAATGGAGACGGAGGACGGCGGCGCGGAACCTGGCAGCAGGGCCACCCGACGGCGGCGGCGGAACCTGCATGCGAGGTCACGTGGCGGCGGCGGGGGAACGGCGGAGGGAGGCGAGCGCACAGATGGGGAGCGGCGGCAGGAGGCGAGCGCGCGGATGGGGAGCAGCGCCGGGAGAACTGGTGGCAGCGCCACGCGATGTTGGCGGGGGAACGGCGGTGGGCGGCGAGCGCGCAGATGGGGGCGGGGGAACGGCGGTGGGCGGCGAGCACGCAGATGGGGGCGGCGCCGGGGAAACCTAGCAGCGGGGCTACGCGGCGGCGATGGGGGAACAACGGCGGACGGCGAGCGCGCTGATGGGGAGCGGCGGCGGCGGGGGAACCTGGCTGCGGCGGGGGAACGATGGGAAGGGTGACGGGATGGAGAAGGACGAAGCGGCACGCTCCTTTCCGAGCGTTTCCGAGGTAGGGGGCTCGGAATGTTTGCCCACCTCTTTGCACATGAGGATTCTGAGCGTGGAATTTTGTTGGGTTTCCATGTAAAGATTCCGAGGACATACCAAACGGCGGAATTGGCCCATTTGGCCCAAATTCCAATTCCACGCTCCAATTCTATGCAACCAAACACAGCCTTATAGGTTTTGTCAATAGTCAATTGTTGAGCCATATGTTGGTCTCAAGAAGAAGAAGAAGACGATGAGGAAGATCAAGTGACAAGTGTGTCTTGAAGAAGAAGACGGAGTGAGATATCATGTGCATATTCAAGACATCAACAAGATGAAGAATGAACACGGTGGATTTAGTGTAGAATATGGATGAAGACGGTGGTGTGTGCTTTGAAGACGGAAGGATGAATACGAAGCTTGTCAGTTCGAGTAGATGCGCAAGGTTAAGTGTTGTGGGTATACTTTATGGGTATATCAATGACATGGCCTGGATCCGGCAAGCCCGGGTGGCCCCAGATGGTGATGGTGGCATATGGCCCATCGGGCGGTTGCTGTTGATCGTGAAGGATGAAGTCCAGCCCGGGAATGAGGAGCCGGATCCCAACCGACCTACGAAGGAGGCCGGATCCGTGGAGGCCCATAAAGTATCCGGATCCAGCACGACGGGAGGAAGGCGGATCCTTGCGTACACGGCAAGATATTGTACCGTAGTTAGGCAACTTGTATTCCGGCTAGGACTCTCCATGTAAACCCTAGATCCGTGCGTCTATATAAACCGGATCCCGGGAGCCCTAGAGGCACAACCACAACCATTGTAACAACGCGCAAGCGCCGGATAATTCCGGACAAGCGGCGGTAGGCCCTGTCATCGTGCGGGGTGTTCGAGGTAACTCGCGTACCACCGTCCCGTGTGCACTCCGCCCTATGGCCCCTACTTCTTTTCCCCCTCGTGAGGATCCCTCCTCCGAGGTATTGTCGATTAGGCAACGACATTAAGCTTCTCAAATCTTTGCATGCTTTGTATCTTTGCATGGTTGTTGTTGGTTCTTATCCATGTGATGTTTTAGATCTTGTGTTTATTCTCATGACAAGCTCTAGCTCATTGAAAATGGATTTCGAATGCATCACATGTTGCGTTTTCGAGTTGGATGATCATCTCGGTTTCTCGTATTGAGGGGTTGTGCCTCTAAATTTAAAGAAAATCATCCTCCACTTGTTCCATATTTTTACTTTGTGTGGAGGTAGCTCTTGTCTCCCTGTCTCCAACAAAATTGGTTTCGTCCTAATCGAAGTTCCTATTCTTGAGTTATCGCATTTCTCTTGTCACAGTTTTTATTAAAAAAGAAAAAGGAAAACATTGCCACCTCTCCTTCCAACTTGGGCCGCTCCCTCTCACCGCGGCCCAACTCTCCCGGCCTGCTTCCCTACCTGCACCAGGCCGCCTCCCCCGCCACACTGGGCCGCCGGCGGCCCCGCTCCCGCTAGTCACCCACCTGGCGGCCGCACTGCTCAGCCCCGCGCGGCAATCCCTATTCTCTGCTTAGAGCGGGAGGGATCGGGCGCGCCGCACAGGGGCAGTTCGCTCTGGGCCGGCCCATTTAGCGAGGACAGTACGTTTCCCTCGGTTTTTCTTGTGTTTAACCGGTTTTCTCTAGGTTTTCTCTGGTTTTTCTTCTGGTTTGGCTGGTTTTTCGGATTTTCTGTCAGTTTTTTAAAAAAAATCACATTTGTTTTTATAAATTTTTGAACCTTTTTAACATGAACATTTTTTTAATTTTTTAACTCTTTCAAAATTTGAACATTTTTAAAATTTGAACATTTTTTAATTTGAACATTTTTTAGTTTAGAACAATTTTTAGCTTTGAACATTTTAAAATTCGAATATTTTTCAGATTCAACATTTTTAATGTTCGAACTTTTTTTAGATTTGAACAGTTTTGAAATTTGAACATTTTTCAGATTTGAACATTTTCAAATTCAAACATTTTCAAATTCGAACATTTTTTAGATTTAATATTTTCCAAATTTTATCATTGAAGCAACTCACAATTTTTCAGATTTCATCATATATTCAAAATATAAAAAAAACAAGAAAGCAGACAAGGTTAGAGTCTAACGATCAAAGTATGGAACAGAGTAGGGCAGCTCACGTTACCTTACCTTGGCCGTAAATGGGCCCGGCCCATGTTGTCTTCCCTTGAGCGATTTTGGTCCATCACATCGCTTAAAGCGTAGCATAGGGGCTCCCGCCCCGCGCCGCTGTCGCTAGATCGGATCGCCACGATCCGCTCGCTGCGTTGACCGCTCCCGCTCGACCACACGCTCGCTACATCCCTCGCGCTCGCCTCGCCCACCGCCACGCGCTCGCTCGCCTTGGGCCGGCCCAGCTCGCCTTCCCCCCTGCCTGTTCGCTGCTGTGTTTTTGGTGGTCGGTTCTACCGACCCACCAGGCGGTAGTACCAACCCAATCGCGAATCTGGCTGTTTTTTCTCCAACTTCCCCTACTTAGAGCATCCCTACTCGTTGGCGCTTCCCACGCTTAAATTCGGTGAAATTTTCGTCCGGATTGGAGGAAGATTTAGCCTGGGGAGCGCCGAAGTTCCAGCCGTCCCCCCGGCAGGAAACCCCCAACCTCGACCATTTGACATATTTCAAACAAATTTAACATAAAATTTAACAAGTTCGGCGACCTAGAGTACGAAAATTGCTGAAACAAATTCGGCGATAATCAGTTCAATGTTTGACAAGTGCTGAAATAAATGAAGCACACAATTTCACAATTTTCAAACAAATTAAGACAGACTAGTTGGCGTCGGCGTTGGCGTTGCATCGGAGTCTCCATATGTGCTCCACCAGATCATCTTGCATCAGCTGATGCATTGTAGAGTCTCGAATCTCCTGGCGCATAGCAATGAAGGCGGCCCATGATGAAGGCACCTGGTGATTAGGCTGTGCAAGAGGACCCTCTCTCATATGGTGCTTCTTGCTCAGCCAGAGGAACCGGATGCTTTCGCTCATTTTCAATAATCATATTGTGTAGGCACACACAGCAGTTCATCACCTCCCACATCTGATCTTTGGACCAAGTCATAGCGGGGAACCGGACGACAGCAAATCTCTGCTGGAGGACACCAAATGCACGCTCGATGTCTTTTCGGCAAGCTTCTTGTTTCTTGACAAACTCGCAAAGTTTGGGGGTGCTAGGGTTCGAGATAGTCTTCACAAATGTTGCCCACTTTGGATAGATACCGTCTGCAAGGTAGTATCCTTTGTTGTAGTGCCGACCATTGATCACATAGTCCACCGGGGAGCATGACCCTCAACAAGCTTGGAAAAGACCGGGAGCAGTTTAGGACGTTGATGTCATTGTTGGATCCACGCATACCAAAAAAGAGTGCCAAATCCAGAGATCATGGGTAGCCACTGCTTCAAGTATCACAGTGCACCCTTTTTTGTGACCCTTGTACATTCCTGCCACGCGGACGGTTCTTCCATTGCCAATGCATACAGTCAATGTTTCCAAGCATCCGTGGAAAACCCCTAGCTTCATTTGTTGCAAGGATCCTCCGAGTGTCTTCGACAGTGGGTGATCTCAAGTAATAGTCCCCGAACACTGCTATGACGGCCCTGCAGAACCGGTAGAAACAATCAAGGGCGGTGGACTCCGCTATCCGAAGATAGTCATCTGCACTATCACCGGGAGCTCCATACGCCGCATCCTCATAGCTCTGTGCACTTCTGCGGTGAAAATCCAACCAAACCAGTGCAATCCGCCTTGCATCTGAAGTAGGGGTCAAAGTCTCGGATGGCATACACAATTTCCAGAAATAGCTTTCTGCTCATCCTGAAACGACGGAAAACACTCTCACCGTGCAATGGATTGTCGGCGAAGTGGTCGGTGTACAACATGCAGTAGCCCTCCATTCGTTGTCTCGGCTTGCACTTCCTGTGCCGACCCACCACGTCGACCAGTTGCCGTCCGGCGTACATGCTTGCCAAGCAACCGAGGATCATCATGTGATCCTCGTTGGGCGGCTGCTGCCATCTCTTCTTGCATAAGCTCGACGAACATCTGCTCCTCCTCTTCGTCCGAGTCCATGGCCGCGAGGCAAATGGACGAACACCCGACGGGCGTGGTCGAGGCAACCCGAGCCGCGAGCGACAGGGAGCAGGCCAAAGTCGGAAAACAGGCGGCGGAAGAGCGAGGATAGGCCGTCGTCGAAAGACGGCGGAATATAGGCGGTGGGGAAGGAGGGACGGCGGAATCTGGGCAACAAGCCGGCGGGGTGGTGCCGCGGAGAGAGATACGAGGGTGGGGAGATTTTGAGTGAGGTGGCGGTGGTGTTCGTGTGTCGAGTCACCAACAGATCGGGCCCTTCCCCGCTTTTCACTCGTCTGGAGTCCCCGATAGCTCCCCGGGGGGCCGGGGATGGCGTGGGCTCGCCGGATGGATGAAGGGCCAAATTCGGACGAAAACGAGGAACCGGGGGCGCGGCGCCGTCCGGATGGGAAAAACGTCGCTCAGGGGCCTCGTCGGGGGGACGAGTGGAGATGCTCTTAAGCATTTCCCCTCTGTTTTTCCAGGTGCTTCTACTGTACCTCCCTAGCTTTTCTCCATTGTTGCACGTCTTGAGAGCTCGCTATCTTTTCTCCCCCTTTGATTCTTGTTGCATCTTTTTGGGAAAAAGATAGAGGGGATCTAGATTCACAACTTGACCAATCAAAATCTCCTCTTTGTGAGTGCTCCCACTTGTTTTTCCTCTTGATCCCTCCAATAAATCTTGAATCTTTTTGAGGGAAAAGAAAGAGGAGATCTACATCTACTACATCAGCAATCAAATTCCCCTCTCTGTGAGGGAATCCGTAGATCTAGTTCTTGGTGTGAAATTTGGTGTTCATACTTCTTTTTTGTTCTTCCTCCATTGTTTCCCAAACAGCCTCTGTATCTTTGTTGGAGTTTAGGAGTGAAGGACTTGGGCATCTTAGTGGTATTTTCTTTGTCATTGCATTAGGTGCATCGATTTGGGTTCTCTACGGAGATTTGGTCTCGTTACAGTTCGTGGGTATTACCTCTTGGGTTATTGGAACCCTAGACGACTTGTAGACCTTAGTGGTGTAGTTGCTTTTGTGGCCTTGTTGTCTTTGTAGCCTTGTCGCCTTTGTGGCGTAGTAGCCTTTGTTGCCTTTCTGTCCTCGTCACCTTTGAGGCGTTGTTGCCTTTGTGGCGCGTTGTAGCCTTGGTGGCCTTGTAGTTGTGTGTGGTGTGTTGTAGCCTTTGTGGCCTTGTACTTGAGAGTACATATGGGCATGGGCAGCCCGGCCCAGACGGCCCGGCCTGACTTCGAGCCGGGCTCGGGCCTGAAATCTGAGCCCGAACGTCCGGCCGGGCCGGGCTCGGGCCTTCATTTTCGTGCATGTTAGCCTGGTTGGGCTGGGCTTCTCGGGTCGGGCCGGGCTTTTTGCTTGTTTGGGCCGGGTTCGGGCTTAAATTATAGGCCCGACAGTCGGGCCGGGCCGGGCTCGGGCCTGACTTTTTACCCGCGGGGTTTTTTAAGCCCGACCCGAAGCCCGGTCCGACCCGAACTTTGCCCAGGTGTACTTGAGAGCCTCCGATTGTTGTGGAGTTTGCCTCAAGCTTGTTACTTGGACGTGTGCCCCAAGCTTGTACGGGTTCGATGACCACCCTCAAGGGTCCCTTTGGTGGGAAAGGCTCGAGGAGAATATGGTGGCTTTAGTGGCATATTGGAGTGCATTGTGCCTCCACACCGCTCCAACGGAGAGTAGCATCCGCAAGGGTGTGAACTTCGGGATACATCATCGTCTCCACGTGTCTCCGTTTCTTCTCAACCTAACCTCCTTTATTTATGCACTTTAGATTGTGATAGCCTTCATCCTTGATGTTCTATATACATTGTTATCATCTTGTTGCTTATCTTACTTACCATAGGTTGTTGGTGCACATAGACAATCACTAGTTTATAGGCTTTGTGCTTAATAAGTAAAACATAGCTTTATTTCGCACTTGTTCAAACCCTCAAGTATAATTTTTTATAACCACCTATTCACCCCCTCCAGGCTACATGCTTGGTCATTCACCAGGCCATTACAAATGTTTGCATCTGGTCCACGGATGGGCAGAAGAGGCACGCACTGGCCGTGCCACTGCCACACGCAGACGCCGACACGGCGTGTCGGTGACCGGCCGGCGACATGGCGCCACGCCGCTGCCCATCGCCCGATTGCCATGAACACAGACGCGCATGGCTAGCTTCATAGGATACCCGACCGCACCGCTCGCTGACGAGTTAACCGACCGGTCTACGGATACGACCGCGCGTGTGCGTTCCTCCGTGAAGCGTGGAGGACGCATGCCATTGCCGACGAGGACTCCCGAATTTCGTCCCATGATTGGTGGGAGCGGCCGGCCGCCGGCCTGCTCGATCGATCGCTAGCTCTGCATTTACGTATGCCGCGTGCAGTGTATCTGCATTCTGAACTGCAGTCAGCCACCAGGTCAATGCGGCTCAGATTTTTCGCGTATTGGTCCATCGCCTATTCATCAGGATCGATCGCTTAATTAGGGAATCTCCAGCGCGCCAAATGGTCGGCGACCGTTTCGTCCGCGTGGAAATGCGCCGGGCCCTCCGTGAGGCGTAAGTGACCGGCCCGTCCCGAGACAGGCTCGCGGACACGCCGAGCGTCCTCCATTTCTTACCGGTCCCGCAAGTCAGCGAGAGCAAAATCGACCGCTTCCCCCCTCGTTTGCCCTAGTGCGACGCCCCCGCCCCAATCCCCGCCGTCGGCCGCAGCGCGTACTCGCCGCCGGCACCGTTGTCGCGCGCGGGAGAGCAGGATCGTACTCGGGGTTGGCTCCGGCGCGAACCTGCCGGCTGTTTTGGGGCGAAACGTTGCTGGTTGCGCCGCCCTTCCGCGCCGCCCACGACCTGTTCGACCTATTGCGCCGGTAGGTTCCTTCTCCATTTCTCGGCGCGATTTGTGCGCGACCATTGATCAACAGTTCGTATCGACGCAGATGGACGTGTGGCATATGGTGGAGAAGTTCCGCGCGGAGATCGTTGACTCCTCTTCGGACGACGAGTCCGATCGGTCGCGCACACATTGGCAACTACTGCGGCCTCCATGATCCACGAGTTCACCTCAAACCGGGGCCGCAGCACGGGGCTCTGTGAAGGGCGCTCGAAAAACCTGCCGCGCAACAGAGTGGCGGGAGGCCCGCCTCCACAGGACTACTTCCACCTCACCAATCCGATCTTTCCGGAAAAAAAGCGCCGATACAGGATGTCAAGGGACCTGTTCTTGGTCATTCTACGGGCGTCGAAAACTACGACTTCCTTGCAGGCCCGATGCAACATGCGCTAGGCTTCACCTCCTACCAAAAATGCCCCGCGGCTATTCGCATGCTCTCATATGGAATGGCTGCGATATATTCGATGAGTATCTTCGAATGGGTGAGAGCACCTTGAGTCCATGTACAGGTTTTGCCGAGCCGTGATTGCCGTGTTCGGAGAGTATTACTTAGGGAGCCAAATGTTGAGGATACAAGGCGGCTCCTATCTATCAACGAGTCTAGAGGGTTCCCAGGGATGATTGGCAGCATAGATTGCATGCACTGGGAGTGGAAAAACTGCCCATTTGGATGGCAGGGTCAGTACAACGGGCATGAGGAGGGACGGACTGTCATTCTTGAAGCTGTCATATCTCAAGATTTATGGATTTGGCATTCATTTTTTGGCATGGCTGGTTCCAACAATGATATCAATGTGTTGCACCGATCACCGGTTTTCGAAAGGCTCATGCAAGGCAAAGCTCTCCGGGTGAGCTATGAGATCAATGGAAATGCATATGACAAGCCATATTATCTTGCTGATGGCATCTACCCTGACTGGCCACATTGGTGAAGATTGTCCGTAATCCAAACTCGGAGAAGACGGGGAGGTTTGCCAAGATGCAAGAGGCTTGCGGAAAGATGTGGAGCGTGGATTTGGTGTGCTCCAAGCTCGGTGTGCAATTGTCCGTCACCCGGCAAGAACATGGTCGCTGAAGACCATGCATGAGGTGATGACATGCTGCGTGATCATGCACAACATGATCGTTGAGAACGAGCGTCCTGATGGCCGCAATGAGAACCACTGGGAATTCCAAGGTGAGTTGGTTGCGCCAATTCCTGGAGCTTCTACTTGGGCGGACTATCTACATATGAATGTAGAAGTCACAAACGATACCGTCTCCAAACAGCTGCAGACGGATCTGATTGAGCATCAATGGACCATGGCTGGCCATGAAGATCATGCCTAGAGGACTAGTATCTTATTTTTATGTAGACTTTTAAAAATTTAAATGTAATAACTATGACTTTGTTGAAATCCTATTTATTGTTTCAAAACTTCATATGATGCAAACGCGGAAATGCGCCGGGCCGCTGGAGCCACCCCAGGGTGCAAACGGACGCGCGAACAAAAACGGTCTTTCTCGCGTCTGCCGCGCGACGCTAACGGACATTTCGGACGTCTGAAATGCGTCGCGCCCGCTGGAGATGCCCTTACGCCATGCCAATCTGGGCATGAGACGACGCGACGAGATCAAACAAGGCTGCGCGTGTAGCTAGGTAGGCGCCGCATGCATGGGTCTGAAAACAACGGGCTGCTTCCGCAGGAAAAACGAAAACGACGGGCTGTTTTCCGGTTTCAACTCCTCGTTGGATTTTCTTTTAGTATTATGCTTCGCTGAATCACTGATCGATCGACACTTGTTTTCCACCAGCTATTTATGGTTGAATGCATATCGGTGCATGGATCCATCGTGTGGATCAGGACATATTCGTATGCCACCAGCTAGTAGAGTACATATCAAATGGACACATATACGTGTTACGGATGGACCATACCCTGGGTGCCCCTCTGCACAAGGTCTTTCGGCTTATGGGCGAGCACGCGTATAAAAGAAAGCTGCAACCCGAGAGTGGACTTTGTACGCCTCAGTGAGCGAGCACTTAGTTAATAGTACTACTACCCCTCCAATCTATATTAATTGTCCTCAATATGTATGTATCTTAACACATTTTAGTTTTAATATATCTATATTAACGATAAATAATATGAATAAGTATACGTGGTGAGCAACTAAACAATTGTTAAAAAAAGAGGGAGTGCTATTTTTGTACGGGGAAGACCCACTCCGTTAATTTGAAATAATTAAACGCATATATTGGTGAGAGCTATTGAAATTTTAAAGAAAAAGGCGCAGACACATATAAAGTTACAAAGATATGCTTTATCATTTCGAGGTATAAGATGTATTTCGTTGTATTAGACAAAACTTTCGGAAACCATTTATTTCTTAAGATATGATTTTTTTCATCGAAAAGATATTTTTATTTATGTAATTAAAAAAGAATGTCACTAGGTTCTACAAAAAGGGTTTGTTTCCAAAATTTATGATTTACTTTTATTACACAATGTAAATATTAACAAACTTGTTGGTTAAAACATTCAGTAAAACGTTTGGGAGGTCATCAAGTTGCCACACATGAGCGGATTGCTCACCAACCGCTGGCGGCGCCAGGGGTATGCCCCTGTATGCCCAGGCATACCCTTATAATTCGGCCCAAAATTTTTTTTTACTAGGCCCAAGCAGCCAAGGCTGGAAGCCCATACACTCCTCGCTCGGCAACTCGCTCGGCAGCAACTCCCAGCGAGCGATCGACCCAGTCCCAGGCTCTCCCTCGTTACCCAGTACCGCACGAGATAGAGACATAGGCTCAGAGCGGTGAACCCTAGCGACCGGCGGCTGGGCGGCACTGGGCAGGGCGACGGGCGGCGACCGCCTCTCCGGCGACCTGCGGCCTGCGGCCACGCCGGCAAGGCCACTGACATAGGCACCCCAAATGGGCTTGCCATAGATAGTACCCGGGATTTACTGAAGGCCCACTATCCGAAGAATAAGAAGATTCGGGAGCCCAAGATGTATTAAGGAAAGCTAGAGTTGTAATAGGAAGTATATTTTGTAATCTGGCGGGACGAGTTAGAAACCGTCCCGGACTTTGTAACTTGTACGAAACCCTCGGCTCCACCTCCTATATAAGGGGAGTCGAGGGACAAAGATCGAATCTCAACATAAACCTAGTTTTCATAATCGCCGAGTACTTTTCGCCTAAACCTTCGAGATCTACTTGCCCTCTACTTCTAGCAAAACCCTAGTCTACAATCTGTAGGCATTGACAAGTTAATCCCTTGTCAATTGGCGCCGTCTGTGGGAATTAGAGGCTGCAAGGATCTGATCTCGATGGCACGTTCAAGATCTTCGACTTCATCAACAAGCAACGCGATGGATCGAGGTAACAAGGGAAAAACTGATCTATTCAATTTTATTCCTCACCCGCCCTCCCGTATGGATGCATGTGCCTATCTGGAGGAGCCCATCGTCATGACGTTCGGAGAATTCCGATTTGGCGTCAACAAGGAAGGATCCTACCGTCTCGAAGTTCCGATCTCGTCGGAATTTTCAGCGGTCGACTCCAACTTTTCGTCGTGACGAGGAGTTTTCGTCGACATACTTCGTCGACAACAAGGCAAGCGGAAAGCTCGCCAAGATCTTCAGCAACACATCCTTCGAGTCATCTGCGGACTCCTTTATAAGCAGCGACTCCGACAGCGTCGACAGCTTCAACTTCATCGACAAGTCTGCTGCCATGGAAAGGTCTTCACCACTCTATATGATGGTGTCACCAGTCCCGACAAAAATCAATGCACAAAATATCATCAGATCTATGTGGTAGAAGGGGCAGGCACATCAGACCCGCAAAAATCAGAGGCTTTCGACGAATTGGGAAATCCATACGTCGATCCCGCTGATCTCGGACATGGTCTAGGCACCAAATATCCTGGATCCACAACTCGCGCAAGAGTACAGCTCCCGCAAAGCGCGTGGGATAGGGCCGCGAAAGCCATGGATGGTTCAGAACCTATGACCACCACCGCTACTGCACAAGAACTTCAAGCATATCAATATAGACTTGCTCGAGTAAGCAGAGAGGAAAAACAGACAGCATCCCTGAATAGGAGAAAAGAAGCAGCTTCTGCATCAAGCAGACGCCGAGCAGATTTAAGTCGACAATCTAGAACTTCGGGAGATAGTCACAGAGAAGCTCGGAGGAGAGCAATGTCTCGGCAAAACATACCCGAAGCAGAGAGAGGAAACATAATCCAAAATCTCGACATGTCCTTTATGTCGATTGATGAAAGAGGGAATATCATCCCAAAAACGCCAGAGGCAGGTTACATGGCAACACAAGCTTACATCTTGGCATCCAGACCACCTGGAGACCCGAGAGAACCATTGTTCAATATGGCGATGGCTGGAGTAGGAGTTATGGGAACAGCGTTTGCAACAACGCCTCCCGAAGAAAATCCTAGGCAAAATAGTCCACGACCCATTGCAGCAGTTCAAGACCCACCAAGAGCAAGTGGAGCAAGAGACACAACAGTCCAAGTAAGGGTGGACAGAGCGCGACAAGAAAGGAGGGACCGTCAATACTCGCCAGAGCTTGCCGAAGATATGTGTGGGCTCCCGTGCTTTACGAGAAGAGTGCGAAAAACTCGAGTCCCAAAAGGGTTCAAGTTACCCGAGAATTTCAAGAAGTTCGACGGCCTGCAAGATCCCGAGGATTGGCTCGTGGATTATCTCGAGATGGTGGCTGGTAGGAGGAACCAGAGCAACACTATGCAAAGTATCCAAGTCCACCTGAGTGGCGCCGCAAGATCTTGGATAAAGAAACTCCCCTTGAACTCCATCGACAGCTGGGAAACCTTTGAGGACATCTTCGTGAAGAACTTCCGATCCACCTGCAAAAAACCCGCGTCGTTGGAAGAATTACGAGCGTGTCGACAAAAACATGACGAGTCGATGAGAAAATATATACAGCGGTGGAACATTATTAAGAACTCGGCAGAAGACATATCTGACGAGAGGGCAATAGATGCGTTCGTGGCGGGAATCCGACGAGCAGACTTCGTCGAGGACTTGGGAAGAACTAATCCCAAGACAATCTCAGCGTTGATGGAAATCGCTAATAAGTGGGCAGATGGAGAAGACGCAATATACAACAAGCGACACAGGTCGCCAGAAGAGGATCGTGGTCGAAATTATCAAAATAGAAGGCGATTTTCTCGCCAGTTCTACAACAACGATGCTCCCGGCCATATATCGGCTGGTTTTCGAGGAAATCCTGGAGGAAATAGTCGAGATGATTATCAAAGGAGCAACGAGCAACAAGGCGACAATAGAGGTGATTTTCGCGGCAACAGACAAAATAGTGGACCAAGGATTCAAAGACCTTACGTGTCTCCCGAGGAAATGATGAACGGTCCGTGTCAAATGCACTTTTACCTCGACAACAATGGAAAGAGGCAGTCAGGACATCTCCGAAAAGGCGCAATTTTCAGGCAATGTTGCGAGCCGCAGGAATCGCAAATGCCCAAGCAAATAACAGAAATCCTCGGGAGCCAAGGAGCGAGATTCACCTTCCACCTCCTCCCGCAATAACCGAAGAAAATCGACACCAGCTTAGAATTGCGGCAGCACCACATCCACCTCCATATGTTGACCCCAACTCTAACGGTGTGGTCTCGATGATTCAGAAAGCCAGGCCGTCCAGGGCGCAGAAAGTAATATCTCGACAAGTGTTCATGGCAGAGAAGATGCCTCCACCAACGGTCGAGTACTTAAATTGGTCGGGGCAAGACATTGGCTTCACAATCGCAGATCATCCGCAAGTTCCTCGACCAGGACAATCGGCGCTCATCTTACCCGCTGTAATCGCTGGTTTCGACGTGTCGAGAGTTTTCATAGATGGCGGCAGCAGCTTAAACCTCATGTACGCAGATACATTGAGGAAGATGAACATATCCCTAGCAAATTTGAAGCCAACTGACACACGCTTCCACGGGATTACACCAGAGAAGCCAAGTTACCCATTGGGCAAGATCAACCTCGACGTTCAGTTTGGAACCCGAGAAAATTACAGAATAGAGAACCTGGAGTTCGAAGTGGTGGATTTCCATCGCAATATCACGCTTTGTTGGGACGACCAGCGTACGCCAGGTTCATGGCAGTGCCGCATTATACATATCTGTTGTGGAGGTTGCCGGGCCTAAGGGACCTATCACAATCAAAGGAAGCTTTGCATTAGATAAATGCGACAAGGATTTTCATCATTGTCAGAAACTTTCGGGATGCAAGAATATGCGGCACCTAGGTTCACTGATTATGATGTGCTGCTGAGGTAGGAAGACCTTCTAAGGAGCCAACTTTCAATATAAATAAAGATTCAAAAGAGGTACAGATCCACCCGACAGATCCAAAGAAAACGACGTCCATTGCTGCAAACATGGATGTCGCATAGGAAAGCGCGCTCGTCGAGTTCCTCCGTGAGCACTGGAAAATCTTCGCATGGTGTCCAGCCGACATGCCAGGAGTACCCAGGGCGATGCGCGTAGATGTACACGTCCGTTGGGAACCCCAAAAGGAAGGTATGATGCGCACAGTGGCAAGTTTTCCCTCAGTATGAAACCAAGGTTTAATCGAACCAGTAGGAGCCAAGAAGCACGTTGAAGGTTGATGGTCGCGAAATGTGATGCGGCGCAACACCAGGGATTCCGGCGCCAACGTGGAACTGCACAACACAACCAAAGTACTTTGCCCCAACGAAACAGTGAGGTTGTCAATCTCACCGGCTTAACAAAGGATTAAACGTATCGAGTGGAAGATGTTTGCAAAGAAAACAGTAAAACAAGTAGAATGTATGCTATGGAAAGAATAGGACCGGGGTCCACAGTTCACTAGAGGTGTCTCTCCCATAAGATAAAAGCATGTTGGGTGAACAAATTACGTCGGGCAATTGACAAATAGAGAAAGGCATAATAATGCATATACATGACATGGTAAATATAGTGAGATTTAATTGGGCATTACGACAAAGTACATAGACCGCCATCCAACTGCATCTATGCCTAAAAAGTCCACCTTCAGGTTATCGTCCGAACCCCCTCCGGTATTAAGTTGCAAAGCAACAGACAATTGCATTAAGTATGGTGCGTAATGTAATCAATAACTACATCCTTAGACATAGCATCAATGTTTTATCCCTAGTGGCAACAGCACATCACAACCTTAGAACTTTCTGTCACTGTCCCAGTATCAATGAAGGCATGAACCCACTATCGAGCATAATTACTCCCTCTTGGAGTTAAGAGTAAAAACTTGGCCAGAGCCTCTACTAGAAACGGAGAGCATGCAAGATCATAAACAACACATGAACAATAGATTGATAATCACCATAATCATAGTACTCTCTATCCATCGGATCCCGACAAACACAACATATAGAATTACATATAGATGATCTTGATCATGTTAGGCAGCTCACAAGATCTAACAATGAAGCACAACAAGGAGAAGACGACCATCTAGCTACTGCTATGGACCCATGGTCCAGGGGTGAACTACTCACTCATCACTCCGGAGGCGACCATGGCGGTGTAGAGTCCTCCGGGAGATGAATCCCCTCTCGGCAGGGTGCCGCGATCTCCGAATCCCCGAGATGGGATTCGCGGCGGCGGCGTCTCAGGTTTTCCGTATCGTGGCTCTCGGTCTGGGGGTTTCGCGACGGAGGCTTTAAGTAGGCGGAAGGTCAACGCGAGGGGCCACACGAGGGGCCCGGGGCGGGCCGCGCGGCCAAGCCCTAGGCCGCGCCCCACCTGGCTGCCTCGTGGCCCCCCGTTAGGTCTTCGGTCTTACGGAAGCTTCGTGCAAAAATAGGACCCTAGGCGAAGTTTCGTCCAATTCCAGAATATTTCTTTACTAGGATTTCTGAAACCAAAAACAAACAATGGCTCTTCGGCATCTTGTTAATAGGTTAGTTCCAGAAAATGCATAAATATGACATATAAAGTGCATAAAACATGTAGGTATCATCAATAAAGTAGCATGGAACATAAGAAATTATCGATACGTTGGAGACGTATCAGCATCCCCAAGCTTAGTTCTGCTCGTCCCGAGCAGGTAAAACGATAACAAAGATAATTTCTGAAGTGACATGCCATCATAATCTTGATCATACTATTTGTAAACATATGTAATGAATGCAGCGATCAAAGCAAAGGTAATGACATGAGTAAACAACTGAATCATATAGCAAAGACTTTTCATGAATAGTACTTCAAGACAAGCATCAATAAGTCTTGCATAAGAGTTAACTCATAAAGCAATAAATCAAAGTAAAGGTGTTGAAGCAACACATAAGAAGATTAAGTTTCAGCGGTTGCTTTCAACTTGTAACATGTATATCTCATGGATATTGTCAACATAAAGTAATATAACAAGTGCAATATGCAAGTATGTAGGAATCAATGCACAGTTCACACAAGTGTTTGCTTCTTAGGTGGAAGGAGATAGGTAAACTGACTCAACAATAAAAGTAAAAGAATGGTCCTTCGCAGAGGAAAGCATCGATTGCTGTATTTGTGCTAGAGCTTTTATTTTGAAAACATGAAACAATTTTGTCAACGGTAGTAATAAAGCATATGAGTTATGAAAATTATATCTTACAAGTTGCAAGCCTCACGCATAGTATACTAATAGTGCCCGCACCTCGTCCTACTTAACTTGGACTACCGGATCTTTGCATGCCATGTTTCAACCAAGTGTCACAAAGGGGTACCTCCATGCCGCCTGTACAAAGGTCCAAGGAGAATGCTCGCATTTCGGATTTCTCGCTTTTGATTATTCTCAACTTAGACATCCATACCGGGACAACATGGACAACAGATAATGGACTCCTCTTTAATGCATAAGCATGTAGCAAAGTTATTATTCTCATATGAGATTGAGGATATATGTCCAAACTGAAACTTCCACCATGATTCATGGCTTTAGTTAGCGGCCCAATGTTCTTCTCTAACAATTTTGCATGCTCCAACCACTAAAATGATAGACCTTCAGACAAGACGGACATGCATAGCAACTCACATGATATTCAACAATAGTTGATGGCGTTCCCCAGAAGCATGGTTATCGCACAACAAGCAACTTAATAAAATATAAAGTGCATAAGTACATATTCAATACTACGATAGTTTTTAAGGCTATTTTGTCCCATGAGCTATATATTGCAAAGGCGAATGATGGAATTTTAAAGGTAGCACTCAAGCAATTTACTTTGGAATGGCGGGTAAATACCATGTAGTAGGTAGGTATGGTGGACACAAATGGCATAGTAGTTGGCTCAAGGATTTTGGATGCATGAGAAGTATTCCCTCTCGATACAAGGTTTAGGCTAGCAAGGTTATTTGAAGCAAACTCAAGGATGAACAAGTGCAGCAAGACTCACATAAAAGACATATTGTAAACATTATAAGACTCTACACTGTCTTCCTTGTTGTTCAAAACTCAATACTAGATATTATCTAGACCTTAGAGAAACCAAATATGCAAATCAAATTTTAGCAAGCTCCATGTATTTCTTCATTAATGGGTGCAAAGTATATGATGCAAGAGCTTAAACATGAGCACAACAATTGCCAAGTATCACATTATCCAAGACATTTTAGAATTACTACATGTAGCATTTTCCAATTCCAACCATATAACAAATTAACGAAGAAGAAACTTCGCCTTGAACATTATGAGTAAAGCCTAAGGACACATGTGTCCATATGCAACAGCGGAGCGTGTCTCTCTCCCACAAAGTGAATGCTAGGATCCATCTTATTCAAACAAAAACAAAACGAAAACAAACCGACGCTCCAAGTAAAGAACACCAGATGTGACTGAATAAAAATATAGTTTCAGGGGAACGATGATGTTGTCGATGAAGAAGGGGATGCCTTGGGCATCCCCAAGCTTAGACGCTTGAGTCTTCTTAAAATATGCAGGGATGAACCACGGGGCATCCCCAAGCTTAGAGCTTTCACTCCTCTTGATCTTAGTATATCATTCTCCTCTCTTGACCCTTGAAAACTTCCTTCACACCAAACTTCAAGCAAACTCATTAGAGGGTTAGTGCATCATTAATAATTCACTCATTCAGAGGTGACACAATCATTCTTTTCACTTCTGGACATTGCATAATGCTACTGGACATTAATGGATCAAAGAAATAAATCCAACATAGCAAAAGAGGCAATGCGAAATAAAAGGCAGAATCTGTCAAAAACAGAACAGTCCGTAAAGACGAATTTATAAATGGCACCAGACTTGCTCAAATGGAAAAACTCAAAACTAATGAAAGTTGCGTACATATCTGAGGATCACGCTCGTAAATTGGCAGATTTTTTCGAATTTTCTACAGAGAATTATGCCCAGATTCGTGACAGACAGCAATGCTGTTTCTGCGCAGCGATCCCAAATATAACATCAACTTTGACATAGAAACTTTACTTGGCACAAAAACATGATAAGGAGAGGTTGCTACAGTAGTAAACAACTTCCAAGACTCAATAAAACAAAAAAATTGCTGTAGGTAAAAACATGGGTTGTCTCCCATAAGCGCTTTTCTTTAACGCCTTTCAGCTAGGCGCAGAAAGTGCAAATCAAGTATTATCGAATGAAGAAGCATCAACATCATAGCTTGTTCTAATAATAGAATCAAAAGGCAACTTCATTCTCTTTCTAGGGAAGTGTTCCATACCTTTCTTGAGAGGAAATTGATATTTAATATTACCTTCCCTCATATCAATAACAGCACCAACAGTTCGAAGAAAAGGTCTTCCCAACACAATTGGACAAGATGCATTGCATTCGATATCCAAGACAACAAAATCAACGGGGACAAGGTTATTGTTAACCGTAATATGCACATTATCAATCCTCCCCAAAGGTTTCTTTTTAACATTATCGGCGATTAACATCCAAATAACAATTCTTCAATGGTGGCAAGTCAAGCATATCATAAATCTTTTTAGGCATAACAGAAATACTTGCACCAAGATCACATAAAGCATTACATTCAAAGTCATTGAATTTCATTTTAATGATGGGCTCCCAACCATCTTCTAACTTTCTAGGAATAGAAGTTTCAAGTTTTAGTTTCTCTTCTCTAGCTTTTATGAGAGCATTTGTAATATGTTTTGTAAAGGCTAAATTTATAGCACTAGCATTAGGACTTTTAGCAAGTTTTTGCAAGAACTTTATAACTTCAGAGATGTGGCAATCATCAAAATCTAAATCATTATGAGTTATAGCAATGGGATCATTATTCCCAAGGTTGGAAAAAATTTCAGCAGTTTTATCACAAGCAGTTTCAGCAGTTTTAGCAATTTCAGGCAATTTTGTACGCTTTGCACTAGGAGTAGAAACATTGCCAACACCAATTATATTACCATTGATAGTAGGAGGTGCAGCAACATGTGAAGAATTAGCATTACTAGTGGTGGTAATAGTCCAAACTTTAGCTACATTATTCTCTTTAGCTAGTTTTTCATTTTCTTCTCTATCCCACCTAGCACGCAGTTCAGCCATTAATCTTATATTCTCATTAATTCTAACTTGGATGGCATTTGCTGTAGTAGTAATCTTATTATCAAGATCATTATTAGGCATAACTTTCAACTTTAAAAGATTAACATCAGAGGCAAGTCTATCAACTCTAGAAGCAATAGTATCAATTTTATCAAGCTTTTCCTCAACAGATTTGTTAAAAGCAGTTTGTGTACTAATAAATTCTTTAAGCATGGCTTCAAGACCAGAGGGTACATTCCTATTATTGTTGTAAGAATTCCCATAAGAATTACCATAACCATTACCATTAGCAGAAGGATATGGCCTATAGTTATTACCAGAGTTGTTCCTATAAGCATTGTTGTTGAAATTATTATTTTTAATGAAATTCACATCAACATTTTCTTCTTGAGCAACCAATGAAGCTAAAGGAACATTATTTGGATCAACATTAGATCTACCATTCACAAGCATAAACATAATCGCATCAATCTTATCACTCAAGGAAGAGGTTTCTTCAACAGAATTTACCTTCTTACCTTGTGGAGCTCTTTCCGTGTGCCATTCAGAGTAATTTATCATCATATCATCAAGAAGTTTTGTAGCCGCCCCCAATGTGATGGACATAAAGGTACCTCCAGCAGCTGAATCCAATAAATTCCGTGAAGAAAAATTTAGTCCTGCATAGAAGGTTTGGATGATCATCCAAGTAGTCAGTCCATGGGTTGGGCAATTCTTTACCAAAGTTTTCATTCTCTCCCAAGCTTGAGCAACATGTTCAGTATCTAATTGTTTAAAATTCATTATGCTACTTCTCAAAGAAATAATTTTAGCGGGAGGATAATATCTACCAATAAAAGCATCCTTGCATTTAGTCCATGAATCAATACTATTCTTAGGCAAAGATAGCAACCAATCTTTAGCTCTTCCTCTTAATGAGAAAGGAAACACTTTCAATTTAATAATATCACCATCTACATCTTTATACTTTTGCATTTCACAAAGTTCAACAAAATTATTGAGATGGGCAGCAGCATCATCAGAACTAGCACCAGAAAATTGTTCTCTCATGACTAGATTTAGTAAAGCAGGTTTAATTTCAAAGAATTCTGCTGTAGTAGCAGGTGGAGCAATAGGTGTGCATAGGAAATCATTATTATTTGCATTTGTGAAGTCACACAATTTAGTATTTTCAGGGTTGGCCATTTTAGCAACAGTAAATAAAGCAAACTAGATAAAGTAAATGCGAGTAACTAATTTTTTTGTGTTTTTGATATAGAGAGCAAGACAGTAAATAAAGTAAAACTAGCAACTAATTTTTTTGTGTTTTGATTTAGTGCAGCAAACAAAGTAGTAAATAAAATAAAGCAAGACAAAAACAAAGTAAAGAGATTGAGAAGTGGAGACTCCCCTTGCAGCGTGTCTTGATCTCCCGGCAACGGCGCCAGAAAAAGTGCTTGATGCGCGTAGATGTACACGTCCGTTGGGAACCCCAAGAGGAAGGTATGATGCGCACAGTGGCAAGTTTTCCCTCAGGTATGAAACCAAGGTTTAATCGAACCAGTAGGAGCCAAGAAGCACGTTGAAGGTTGATGGTCGCGAAATGTGATGCGGCGCAACACCAGGGATTCCGGCGCCAACTAGGAACCTGCACAACACAACCAAAGTACTTTGCCCCAACGAAACAGTGAGGTTGTCAATCTCACCGGCTGGCTGTAACAAAGGATTAAACGTATCGAGTGGAAGATGTTTGCAAAGAAAACAGTAAAACAAGTAGAATGTATGCTATGGAAAGAATAGGACCGGGGTCCACAGTTCACTAGAGGTGTCTCTCCCATAAGATAAAAGCATGTTGGGTGAACAAATTACAGTCGGGCAATTGACAAATAGAGAAAGGCATAATAATGCATATACATGACATGGTAAATATAGTGAGATTTAATTGGGCATTACGACAAAGTACATAGACCGCCATCCAACTGCATCTATGCCTAAAAAGTCCACCTTCAGGTTATCGTCCGAACCCCCTCCAGTATTAAGTTGCAAAGCAACAGACAATTGCATTAAGTATGGTGCGTAATGTAATCAATAACTACATCCTTAGACATAGCATCAATGTTTTATCCCTAGTGGCAACAGACATCACAACCTTAGAACTTTCTGTCACTGTCCCAGGTATCAATGAAGGCATGAACCCACTATCGAGCATAATTACTCCCTCTTGGAGTTAAGAGTAAAAACTTGGCCAGAGCCTCTACTAGAAACGGAGAGCATGCAAGATCATAAACAACACATGAACAATAGATTGATAATCACCATAATCATAGTACTCTCTATCCATCGGATCCCGACAAACACAACATATAGAATTACATATAGATGATCTTGATCATGTTAGGCAGCTCACAAGATCTAACAATGAAGCACAACAAGGAGAAGACGACCATCTAGCTACTGCTATGGACCCATGGTCCAGGGGTGAACTACTCACTCATCACTCCGGAGGCGACCATGGCGGTGTAGAGTCCTCCGGGAGATGAATCCCCTCTCCGGCAGGGTGCGGAGGCGATCTCCAATCCCCGAGATGGGATTCGCGGCGGCGCGTCTGTAAGGTTTTCCGTATCGTGGCTCTCGGTACTGGGGTTTCGCGACGGAGGCTTTAAGTAGGCGGAAGGTCAACGCGAGGGGCCACACGAGGGGCCCAGGGGGCAGGGCCGCGCGCCAAGCCCTAGGCCGCGCCGCCCACCCCGGCTGCCTCGTGGCCCCACTCGTTAGGTCTTCGGTCTTGGAAGCTTCGTGCAAAAATAGGACCCCGGCGAAAGTTTCGTCCAATTCCGAGAATATTTCTTTACTAGGATTTCTGAAACCAAAAACAGCAGAAAAAGCAACTGGCTCTTCGGCATCTTGTTAATAGGTTAGTTCCGAAAATGCATAAATATGACATATAAAGTGCATAAAACATGTAGGTATCATCAATAAAGTAGCATGGAACATAAGAAATTATCGATACGTTGGAGACGTATCAGGAACTTGCCGAGCACCACCTCAATTTGGATCCTCTCGCACGACCAGTAAAGCAACCTTTGCGGCGTTTTTCGGAACCTAGCCGCAAAGCCATGTTATCAGAAATAGATCGACTCAAAGATGCCGGGTTCATCAGAGAAATATCTACAGAAGCCACATGGGTAGCTAACCCAGTGATGGTGCCGAAGAAACACACAATAGTCCTTCGCATGTGCGTCGACTTTACGTGTCTCAATAAACATTGTCCTAAGGATCACTTTCCCCTCCCAAGGATCGATCAAATCATCGACTCCACGGCAGGATGCGAACGTCTTTCCTTCCTGGACGCATATTCTGGTTATAACCAGATCAGATTAAAAGAAGAAGATGAAGCCAAAACAGCGTTCATCACACCTTATGGCGTGTTTTGCTACAAAACAATGCCCTTTGGTCTGAAAAACGCGGGAGCAACATATCAGCGGATGATGCAGAAGTGCCTAGCAACACAGATCGGGAAAAATGTACAAGTCTACATCGACGATGTCGTAATAACATCAAAGAAAGGGTCAACACTGATCGAAGATTTGAAGGAAACCTTCGACAACCTCGACAAGTTCTGCCTCAAGCTGAACCCGACAAAGTGCTCTTTTGGAGTCCCCGCAGGAGAACTTCTCGGGTTCTTAGTATCAGCAAGGGGATTGAAGCTAATCCCGAAAAAATACAGGCCATCGTTACTATGAGAAAGCCAACAAAGTTGAAACAAATACAACAGCTAACGGGGCGAGTCGCAGCTTTAAGCAGATTCGTCGCCAGGCTAGGAGAAAAGGCGCCCGTTCTATGCGTTGATCAAGCAAGGGGAAAAATTTCAATGGAACGAGGAAGCAGACAGAGCTTTCGAGAATCTCAAGCGAGCAATTTCGACACCGCCGATATTGGTGGCGCCAAAAGAGAAAGAACCTCTCCTCTTGTATATTGCAGCCACACCTCAGGTGGTTAGTACGGCCTTAGTAGTCGAAAGGGAAGAAGAAGGCAAGCTTCATGGAGTTCAAAGGCCAGTATATTTCATCAGCGTACTGTCGCCGTCAAACAGCGGTACCCGCAATACCAAAAGCTAGCATATGGAGTATTCACGACAGCAAGAAAATTGCGGCACTATTTTTCGGCTCACCCGATAATAGTGGTCAATGAAGCTCCCTTATCAAATATACTGAACAATCCAGAAGCTACGGGTCGTGTCTCCCTTTGGGGAATAGAACTTTCCCCTCGGGACATCACGTATGAAAAAGAAAAGCAATAAAGTCACAGGTCTTACCAGATTTCATTGCAGAGTGGATGGAGCTACAAAACACGGGACCCCCAGATTTATCGAGGACTTGGACCATGAACTTCGACGGGTCCAAGAGATTGGAAGGTGCTGGAGCAGGCGTGATATTAGTTTCACCTGAAGGCGACAAGTTGAAGTATGTTCTGCGGATGACGTTCCCAAACGCATCTAACAATGAAGCAGAATATGAAGCTCTCATACACGGGATGAAGATGGCGAAAGCTTGCGGTGCAACCCGACTAAAAATTTTCGGCGACTCACAGTTGGTAGCACAGCAAGTCATGAACCAATGCGATGCCGTCAACGAAAGCATGATAGCATACAAAGAGGTGTACAACGAGCTGGAGAAGTTATTCGATGGTTGTGAGGTAAACCACATCAGCAGGATGAGCAACGATGAAGCCGACGTTCTCGCAAACATCGGGTCACAATGCCTCGCGATTCCTCCAGGTGTGTTCTGGGAAGAGATTAGCGAGAGATCAACAAAGCCAGCAAAAACGAAGGAGAAAAAAGAGAAACCTTCGAGTATCGCCAAAGACACAGCAGAAGAAGAAGAAGAGCAAGAGCTAGTCATGATGGTGCAAATTCCATGGATGCAGGCTTACATATCATATATCCTAAGGAAAACTATACCCGACGATCCAGTCGAAGCAAGGCGAATAATTAGGCGATCAAAAGCTTTCACTGTGGTAAAAGGGGAGCTGTACAAACGCAGTATCTCGGGTGTGCTACAACGGTGTGTTACACCCGAAGAAGGAAGGATCATCCTAAAGGACGTGCATGAAGGAATATGTGGGCACCACGCGAGTAGCAGAGCTATCGCGGCTAAGGTTTTCAGAGCAGGATTTTATTGGCTAACAGCAATCGAGGATGCGAAGGAAATAGTGCGAACTTGCGATGCGTGCCAAAGATTTGCGGCAAGACCTCACTCACCAGCAGCGGAACTTATGCCAATCCCATCTTGGCCCTTTGCTCAATGGGGTCTCGACATGGTGGGAAAACTACACAAAGCTTCGCCAGGAGGTTATGAGTATATGCTTGTTGCTGTCGACAAGTTTACAAAATGGATCGAAGCAAAGCCGATAAATTCACCGGACGGCGCGTCAGCGATTAAGTTCGTGAAAAGCATCGTCTTCAGATTTGGAGTTCCTCACAGTATTGTGACAGACAACGGCAGCAATTTCACGTCCAAGGAGTTCAAAGCATACTGCGCAGAAGTAGGCATTAAATTGAGTTTTGCGTCTGTCGCGCATCCTCAGACCAATGGACAAGTCGAGAAGGCCAATGGCATCATCTGCAATGGCATCAAGAAACGCCTGCTAGGCCCATTGGAAAAAGCTCGGCATACTTGGCCGGAGGAGTTACAAAGTGTGTTGTGGAGTATCCGAACAACACCAAATACGGCGACACAGGAAACACCGTTCTTTCTGGTTCATGGCGCCGAAGCAGTCCTGCCGATAGAAATAGAGCACGATTCTCCAAGAGTCACAGAATATGACGAAGAAACATCGAGAAAAGCTTTGGAGGATGATGTCGATGCACTCGATGAAGCTCGAGACGAAGTCCTGTCAAGAGTCGCCAAATATCAGCAGGACCTGAAAAACTATCACAGTCGACGATTGCGGCCAAGGTCTTTTCAAGTTGGTGACTTAGTTCTGCGGCTCAACCAAAAAAGTCACGAAAAACTCGAATCACCATGGCTTGGACCCTACATCGTCACAGAAGTAATCGAAGGAGGAGCATACAGAATCAAAGACAAGAAGACAGGGATTGACGAGCCAAATCCCTGGAATGTGGCACAGCTCAGGCGTTTCTACGCCTAGGTGTCGAAAATATAGTCTCCCTTTGTAAAGCTACAATGTACTGAAACGCCCGCGAGTTTTCAGACGCACTCTTTTCCTTTTTCGGGGCACCGAGTGGGGCCGGAGAAGGTTTTTAATGAGGCGGACTCGCGGTGCTGCAATATAATAAAGATAGTGGAATTATATATCTTCTTCTCGACAAGATCAGGGGTTCCTCCCCTACATGATACAATATATATATAAACACAGTGTCGACAAACGCAAAAGAAGCATCTTGCCTTGGTAAACATACCTCGCCAAAATAAAAAGAGATACAGACAAAATAGTGATCAACAAAAGACTCGGGGGCTTACACCCACAAAAATAGTATACAGTGTATATTATCTTGCCTTGGGACAACCTCGCATTATAATAAACAAAAGACACTGCAATCAAAACGCCCGGGGGCTTGGCGATAAAAATAAAATACAATGACTTTACAATATAGCTCGTCTATACAGGATACAAAGTTCGGAATAAATGTCAAGGATTTCCCAATATATTATCTATGGTTAAGCGCTCGTTATTTACAGCGCGAGTACTATGCTCAGCGTAGCTACCCTTCACGAAGAATTCGGAATCCATCCGAAGAAGCTCATCCATCATATCTTCAGCAACAGGAGTAACAATGTCATCATACTTGCCGAAGTTTCTCTTCCTCTTCGACATCTTCTCCAGGCACTTTGGGACAATTTGCCCTACATCTAACTTCGGGTAGCAAATCTTTATCATGATCATCGCAAACCTTGCACCAGCAGCTAGTTGGGCTCGCACAAAGCCGTGGATGCGAGGAGCATCTCGAAATTTGTCCATCAATGCAGGAAGGGTCTCTGGCATCTTATTGCGAGGAAACATGGTACCATAAACCAGAGATAAAGTCCTTGTACAGAAGTCAAGATATTCGCGAACCTGAAGTGCACGATCTTGAAATCTCACGATTTGGCGGGTCCGCTCAGGTGTACCCCAAAAAGTCGACCCATGTTCACGTGCAAGCCGAAGAAGAACATTGGAACGAGCCTCGACACGTTCATCTTCAGTTGTAGTATCCAAAAAAGCACCTATTGTTTCTTGAAACAATTCAGTGGGCAATAAGGAGGCAAGCGGCAAAGGAAAAGAAGAAGCAAGATAGATAATGAAACTTACCCGCCATATCCAAGCTAGCATCTGTTAGCAGCTGGAGCATAGAATTCTCTCGAGATGCAGCTGCGTCAGCTTCAGCAACAGCAGTATCCCTCTCAGATATGGCATCCTGAGCTCGTTGAAGTGCAATTTTCTCCTTTTCAGAAGATTCTCGAGACTGCTCCATAAGTATAAGCGACTGCTTCTTCACAGACTGAAGTTGCACTCGAAGTTCTTTCAATTCTTCTATCAGATCCATACTCGAAGAATCATCAAGGTTAACAGGGACAGAAGACTTCTTCGAAAGGGACGAAGGAAAAACTTCGGGAGGATCAGGAATTGGCGAATAATTGTCAAAAATCAACTGAAAAATAGAAAAACATCGACATCAATCATTGAGACAAAAGTTCGACTTCCATTCATTCTTGTAGTATATACATATCTATTACAAAAGGAGGACCTCTACAAGACCTAATCATCGCCAGGAGCGTTACAGCGACAGTACCAGAAGGAGAAGATAAACTAAAAACAAAGCAAAAGAATATGAAACTAGACCTCCGGCCTTGATGAGCTGGGAGTCGAAGATGGCTTGATCCCGAGATATGCCAAGATTTTCTTTGTGTTGGGTTTGGCTGCCTTAATCAGCGACCTCCACCTCGATTGCTCTATTTGATTGGTGTCGCCCACCTTCATCCAATCAATAGTTTGTCGGCTGTCAGCAACCAGGGCAACAGTACTTTCGACAGCAACCTTCATGTTTTCTTGGCGCATTTTCAGTCCAAGGTCCTCTGCTGAATTAAAGCTCTTGGCAAGGTCAACGAAAGTTGCGGGTTCCTCTTTCTTCGGGAAAAAATAAGGAAAAAGCCGCGACAACCCTGCTTTGGCTTGATCAATGCCTTCGCGTGCCTCTGATCCATGAACCTCGAGAAATGACAGGGCGTCAAGAAGAGGATCATTGGCGGGTTCTTCAAGTTGAAACTCTTGAGCTGTTCTAGCTGTCAAAAAAGAAACTTATTGAGCAACAAACGAGCACAGAGAAGGAAATACAAAAAATAATAAGTGGTACTTACCGACGAAGCGGCGACTCTGTGTCTTCAAGCGTTTAAGGATCGCCTCTTCGCGAGCAGATTGAGCGGTTATATGTTCACTCAGCGAAGTTTCGGCATCATGAAGTCTCTTCCGGAGATCTTCGACACCAGCAGCATCAGACTTGGCCTTATCAGCCTCTGCACGAGCACCAACAGCATCTGACTCAGCCTTTTTGCGAGCCTGTTCACTTTGCTCTAACTGTTGAGCAAGTGTGTTGGCACGCTCATTGGCTTCCGCCAGTTTTTCTGGCAAGGAAGAAAAATATAGTTAAAAACTTCGACAACAAAGGAGCAAAAGGGCAGAAACAAAAAGAGTAAAGCATTACCTTCAGTTTTATTAGCATATTCACGGTACCCAACAAATTGGGCACCGATGCGGAGAAGATCCTTGATCATAGGCTGTTAAAAAAAGAGGACAAAGAGAAAATGGGGGTATGAGAAAAGTATAATGATACACAGAGGTAAGCAGAGAAAATATAAACAATGACAAAAAAGTGGAGAGCTTACATCTTCCAGGAGAAGGTTCGAGGAGCTACTCAATTGAAGAGTAGGTTCCGCGATAATCTCCGTCCTTGCCCTTTTCGGTGAAGGGGCTCGGGGGCTTGTCGGAGGAGTCGCGGTGTCGACATTTTGTCGAGGAGGCGACGTTTCTTCCCCTTCGACTGGCGTTTCCGAGGCGACTAATGTATGTGACGTACTCGTTCGAGTAGCCACATCAACACTTGGTAACACTTCCTCATCATCACTACGAGTACAAGTCGACAGTATAAAGGCAAGATAGACAAAAATTTTAAAGGCAAAACAAAACAAGAAGGTGGTACTTACGAACTGATAAGAGTTTCGAGGTATGGATCATAAGCTGACCCCGGCCGAGAAGGAACAATTTTTCGGGTTTGGAGGTGCCGGAAGCTTCGGCGTCATCCCTTTTCCTTTTGTTCTTCGGGGAAACAGCAGGAGGAAGGGATTGCGTCGACTCGCTAGCTTCAGATTCAATTTCCTTTTCATGGGAAGCCGCAGATTTGTGAGAACCTGCGACCTCACTTTCATGAAGAGAGGAACCTTGATTGTCTTCGGCAACGACAGCTTGTTCTTCGACTTCTCCATCCTCAGGAAGGGGAGGAAGAGAAGACATAGTAGGATGGTTCTGCAAAAATAGCGACAAAGGAAAAATAGCGAGATATCAATACAGTGATGCAGGAAACATTTGCAACCAAGGTAAAAATCGAGAAGACAAAAATACCTCGGGGAGAGGATTGGTGGAGCTGTATGGTACCACGCGGCAGGAGGAAGGAACAGGATCTTTCTTGTTCAAACGAGAAATTCTTCGAATCAGCTTCTCCAAGTCCTTTGCAGAAAGATCACTGGAGAGCCTATTGGCGTCGTTTACACCAGTATATGTCCAAAGGGGATTTTTGCGAGCCTGAAGAGGCTGCACCCTAATTCTAAGAAAATAGGCAGTGATTTGAACACCAGATAGCTCTTCGCCTCGAGATTTTGAAGCTGAATACGAGACATATGCTTCTGTCGCCTTTTCTCTTCTTCGGAAGCTTCGCATCCCAGAGCGGCGGCGTTGAATTTTGGCATTTCCGTCGAATGGGACTATGTTGTGCTCCACAGAGTTGGCACTTTCTTCGTGAATGTAGAGCCACTTTTTGCGCCACCCTTGGACAGAATCAGGAAATTTGACGTCGAAGTATTCAACATGTTCGGACACAAATAACAACGCCGCCTATGTTATAAGTGGCGTTGCGAGAGGCATTGCGGCGAAGAAGGAAAATGCGTTTCCAAAGAGCCCAATTGGGAGGGATTCCAAGGAAACATTCGCACAGCGTGATGAAAATGGAAATATGGAGGATAGAATTGGGGGTCAACTGGTGTAGTTGAATCCCATAAACAAAGAGAAGGCCGCGGAGGAAATCGTGAATAGGGGCAGAAAGGCCGCGGATGAGGTGATCAACGAAACTAACCCGATACTCCATTGGAGGGTTAGTCTTCGCTGGGAAAGCGGATGGCGTCATCTTTCTTCATCAGGCCAAGCTTCTTCATCAGGTTGAGGTCTTGGTTGGAGATTTTCGATCTCTCCCAGTCAAGATCTCCGGCGGCCATTGCAGATTCTGGAGTGCTGTGGCGCGTAAGTCGCGTGCGTGGTGGCATCAACAGCAATGGACAAGGCAATGCTTGAGCGTGCGGAAGACCAAACAGAATTGGGCGCAAGGGAAATTTTTGCAGAGGGGAACAGATGTGCGGCGCAAGCGAAGGACTGGACCGAGGTTGAAGAAAGGTTTATATAGGGTTCGGGCGAAGCAGTGCACCGTTGGATGAAGAAATCGTGTGGTGAAAAAGGATCTCGTAGATACAAGGGTAAAAAGGTATTTTTACTGGAAGGAATGGAACAGGCGTTACCGTACGTGCGCCAAGCGGAGGACGTGTGTCCCCCACTTGCACGACGTGTCAACGTGGTGAGAAAAATGGACCCACAAAGCAGAAAAATTTCGACTATTCATAGAGGTGAAGAGATTTTGACAAGGGAAAGTTTGTCGAAAAAAAAAAAAAGAGAGAATGGCGACAGGACAAATCATTTGAATACTTCTGGAGCCTTTGATCAAACACAAAGTTTTTGCCCAAATGCTCGGGGGCTACTTTGGAAAAATAGAAAATTTCGAGTATGACAATATAGAAATGGCGAGAGCCTATGACCAAATCCAAGAATTTGTTCATAGCCTCGGGGGCTACTCCCATCGGGAGCGCTGGTCGCGCACCCGATAAATATAAAAATATCGAGAAGGATCATAAATATAGCGGCAAAGGATGCTAATCTGTGGAGCCTACACCCAAGCACAAGTTCTTGGCTGTAGCCTCGGGGGCTACTCCCATCGGGAACGCTGTTCGCGTGCCCGATGAATTTGATCAGAAATAGAAAAAAGAAGTGAGTATATTTCGAGTTACACAAATAACTCTACATATACTCCCATCGGGAAGACAAAATAAAGTCATCAAATATGACTCAATAAAATGTGCTATTCCAAAGGCGAAAAGCACTCGACAATATATTCTCAGAACGCCAAAGTTGCGATCAATTTCTCGAATGCCGCAAATTTGCGAAGGTAAGACCCAGATCCGTTCTGCGGGCGTGGCATCGCAAAGATGCGCTCTGCTTTTTATCCGTATCAACAGATACGAAGAAAAATCCTAACGGACGCGTTAGGTACCCGATAAATTTGACTGGGACTCGACGAATGGTAAGACCTTAAGCGGCACCTGTCGAAGTTTACACAGTATCCCGAGATCATGTCCGGGGACGTGATCTTGAAGTAGGTTTTTGCGGATTGCCACTAGAGCAGTTAACTAGTACCTGATCCGTCAGATGAACTAGCCCCAACTACCATTATCCCTGTACAATATAGAATTTTATGTGAAGGAGTATGAATAAAAGCTCTCGAACAAAAATAAACGGGAGAGATTTTCCCTGACTCTACGATTCAAGCAAAATCTCGGGGGCTACTGACATAGGCACCCCAAATGGGCTTGCCATAGATAGTACCCGGGATTTACTGAAGGCCCACTATCCGAAGAATAAGAAGATTCGGGAGCCCAAGATGTATTAAGGAAAGCTAGAGTTGTAATAGGAAGTATATTTTGTAATCTGGCGGGACGAGTTAGAAACCGTCCCGGACTTTGTAACTTGTACAATACGAAACCCTCGGCTCCACCTCCTATATAAGGGGGTCGAGGGACAAAGAAAGGATCGAATCTACTGTCAACATAACCCTAGTTTTCATAATCGCCGAGTACTTTTCGCCTAAACCTTCGAGATCTACTTGCCCTCTACTTCTAGCAAAACCCTAGTCTACAATCTGTAGGCATTGACAAGTTAATCCCTTGTCAGCCACACCTCGCGCCCTCCATGAATTATGTGAAGAATAAGCTAAGAAACAAGATGGGTGATGATTACTTAAACAATTGCATGGTTACATTTGTTGAGAGAGAATTATTCAATCAAGTGAAGGATGAGGATGTCATCAATCTCTTCCAAAAGGGTGCCCGCAAAGTTATATTGTAAGAGGTACTTCCTCTTTCCATTGAAATTTGTTGTTCTACTTCGATTTGTATGGATTTAAGCACTTTAGTATTATGTATTGTACTGGAATAATTGTTATAGTTCTACTGAAATTACTGTCCAACTGAAAATATAGCCTATATAGGCTTTTGTTTGTGCTTTTCTATGCTTTGTGAAAATTATAGGCGTTTGCTTGTGTTTTTGTTTGCTTTGAGAACATTTTTTTGGCTGGTGGGAATACCCACCAGCAATTTCCTGGAGCCGCCGTTGTCACCAACTGGGAAATTGCAAAGTATCGGTCACTAAGTTTGCGTCAAGTCGGCGGCATGGCTGACTTTTTTTTTTACAAATACCCCCCATTTGAACTTATTTTTCCCAAATTGTAGGTCCTTTTTTGATATTTTGTTTGCTTTTTTTTTGTCGGCCAACACGGAGCAGTGCAGTAGGATAGAAAGCGGTCGGGCGCTTGGAGGTGAGCCAGTCGAGCTGATGCAAGGCTCCAAGAGGAGAGGAAAATTTGAGCAATCTATTAGTTGCTTGCCTAACAAAATCCACGCAAGATGGATGGACATCGTCCTGCACAATTAGAGCATCTCCAGCCGCGTCCCCAAACCGTCCCCAAAACACGCCGGATCGAGCGTTTGGGGGACGTGTTTCGTTCGTGCCGCGTTTGGGGGACGTCGCTTTTCAGTCGCGTCTCCCAAACAAAATTTCGGAAATTTTAAACTTAACGATATTCGATTAGGTTCGTCCAAACTTACATAGATTCGAACGAAATTTGACTAAATTTAAACTAAATCTAATCTAGTAGTACTTGCGGCGGCCGGAGACGTCGTAGTACTGGCGGAAGTTGTACATCTCGTCAGTGACGACTGATGCGCGTAGATGTACATGTCCGTTGGGAACCCCAAGAGGAAGGTATGATGCGCACAACAGTAAGTTTCCTCAGTATGAAACCAAGGTTAACGAACCAGTAGGAGCCAAGAAGCACGTGAAGGTTGTTGGTGGAGGAGTGTAGTGCGCAACACCAGTGAAACCGGCGCCAACGTGGAACCTGCACAACACAATCAAAGTACTTTGCCCCAACGTAACAGTGATGTTGTCAATCTCACCGGCTTGCTGAAAACAAAGGATTAAACGTATCGAGTGGAAGATGGTGTTTGTTTGCAAAGAACAGTAAAAACAGAGATTTCAGTAGAATGTATTCAGATGTAAAGAATGGACCGGGGTCCACAGTTCACTAGAGGTGTCTCTCCAATAAGATAACTAACATGTTGGGTGAACAAATTACAGGTGGGCAATTGACAAATAAAGATTCAATACATATCAATGATGATTACTATGTGATTTAATCAGGACATTACGACAAAGTACATAGACCGCTATCCAACATGCATCTATGCCTAAATAATCCACCTTCAAGTTATCATCCGAACCCCTTCCGGTATTAAGTTGTAAACAACAGATAATTGCATTAAGTATGGTGCGTAATGTAATCAACACAAATATCCTTAGACAAAGCATCGATGTTTTATCCCTAGTAGCAACAGCACATCCACAACCTTAGAACTTTCTGTCACTGTCCCAGATTCAATGGAGGCATGAACCCACTATCGAGCATAATTAATCCCTCTTGGAGTTACAAGTATCAACTTGGCCAGAGCCTCTACTAGCAACGGAGAGCATGCAAGAACATAAACAACACATATATGATAGATTGATAATCAACTTAACATAATATTCTATATTCATCGGATCCCGCCAAACACAACATGTAGCATTACAAATAGATGATCTTGATCATGTTAGGCAGCTCACAAGATCTAAACAATGATAGCACAAGCGGAGAAGACAACAATCTAGCTACTGCTATGGACCCATAGTCCAAGGATACGCATCAATCCGGAGGCGCGCATGATGATGTAGAGCCCCTCCGGTGATGATTCCCCTCTCCGGCAGGGTGCCGGAGGCGATCTCCTGAATCCCCCGAGATGGGATTCGCGACGGCGGCGTCTCGGAAGGTTTTCCGTATCGTGGCTCTCGGTACAGGGGGTTTCGCGACGAAGGCTATTTGTAGGCGGAAGGGTAGGTCAGGCGTCACGAGGGGCCCACACACTAGGGCCGCGCGGCCAGGGCCTCGCGCCTGGGTGTGTGGCCACCCGTGGCCCCACTTCGTCTTGGTCTTCTCGAGCTTGCAAAAATAGGACCCCGGGCGTTGATTTAATTCCGAGAATATTTCCTTACTAGGATTTTGAAACCAAAACAGCAGAAAAAAGAATCGACACTTCGGCATCTTGTTAATAGGTTAGTGCCGGAAAATGTATAATAATGCAGTAAAGTATGTATAAAACATTCAAGTATTGTAATAAAAGTAGCATGGAACATAAGAAATTATAGATACGTTTGAGACGTATCAAGCATCCCCAAGCTTAGTTCCTACTCGTCCTCGAGTAGGTAAACGATAACACAAATAATTTCTGAAGTGACATGCTACCAACATAATCTTGATCAATGATACGTCTCCAACGTATCTATAATTTCTGATGTTCCATGCTTGTTTTATGACAATACCTACATGTTTTGTTCACACTTTATATCGTTTTGATGCATTTTTCGGAACTAACCTATTGACGAGATGCCGAAGTGCTAGTTCCTGTTTTCTGCTGGTTTCAGAAATCCTAGTAAGTAAATATTCTCGGAATCGGACGAAATCAACGCCCAGTACCCTATTTCACCGAAGCTTCCAACACCCGAGAGTTAAAGAGGGGGCCACAGGGCCACCATATGACAGGGTGGCGCGGCCAGGGCCTGGGCCGCGCCCCCCTAGTGTGTCACCGCCTCGTCGACCCTCCGACTCCGCCTCTTCGCCTATTTAAAGGTCCCTGACCTAAAACCTCGAGACGAATAAGCCACGGTACGAGAAAAGTTCCAGAGCCGCCGCCATCGCGAAGCCAAGATCCGGGGACAGGAGTCTCTGTCGGCACGCCGCCGCGACGGGGAAGTGCCCCGGAAGGCTTCTCCATTGACACCGCTGCCATCTCCACCGCCATCTTCATCAACGCTGCTGTCCCATGAGGAGGGAGTAGTTCTCCATCGAGGCTCGGGGCTGTACCGGTAGCTATGTGGTTCATCTCTCTCTATGTACTTCAATACAATAATCTCATGAGCTGCCTTACATGATTGAGATTCATATGATGATGCTTGTAATCAAGATGTCATTATGCTAGTCAAGTGGATTTTACTTATGTGATCTCCGGAGACTCCTTGTCCCACGTGTGTAAAGGTGACAGTGTGTGCACCGTGTGGGTCTCTTAGGCTATATTTCACATAATACTTATTCACTGTTATGAATGGCATAGTGAAGTGCTTATTTATATCCCTTTATGATTGCAATGTGCTTTGTATCGCTACTAGTCTATGTGCTACTCATGTGATGTTATTAAAGTAGTCTATTCCTCCTGCATGGTGTAATGGTGACAATGTGTGCATCGTGTAGTTCTTGTCGTAGGCTATGATCATAATCTCTTGTAGGTTATGGAGTTGATTATCGCTATGATAGTATTGATGTGATTTATTCCCCCTTCATAGTGTAAAGGTGACAGTGTGTATGCTATGTTAGTACTCGGTTTATTTTGCAAAGATCTATTATGCTCTAAGGTTACTTAAACATGAATATCGAATGTTGTGGAGCTTGTTAACTCCGGCATTGAGGGTTCGTGTAATCCTACGCAACGAATGGTGTTCATTATCAAACAAGAGTATATGTAGCACAAATGAGAGAAGTTATTATTTATTATGCGATCAATGTTGAGAGTGTCCACTAGTGAAAGTATGATCCCTAGGCCTTGTTTCCAATACTGCAAACACCGCTTACTTACTGTTTTGTTGCATGTTTACTCGCTGCCATATTTTATTCAGATTGCTATTACCACTCATATACATCCATACTACTTGTATTTCACTATCTCTTCGCCGAACAAGTGCACCTATACATCTGACAAGTGTATTAGGTGTGTTGGGGACACAAGAGACTTCTTGTATCGTGATTGCAGGTTGCTTGAGAGGGATATCTTTGACCTCTTCCTCCCCGAGTTCGATAAACCTTGGGTGATCCACTTAAGGGAAAACTTGCTGCTGTTCTACAAACCTCTCTTTGAGGCCCAACACTGTCTACAAGAATAGAAGCACCCGTAGACATCAAGCTATTTTCTGGCGCCGTTGCCGGGAGGAAAGGTAAAAGGTACTCACACTCCGGATCTCGGCTACTAAGCTATTTTCCGGCGCCGTTGTAAGTACTCGAAGCTATTTCCTTTAGATCCTGCAATTGCATCTTTTGGTTTCTTGTTTACACTAGTTAGGCATAATGGAAAGTAACAATGAGCTTCTTATTCTATTTCCTGAGTTAAGACATGGATGGTTTGATGCGAAAATTTAAAAACCCATGGAACATATTAGTATGAACGCTTTGAATACCATAGTTGCTAATGATATGGAAAATTCTAAGCTTGGGGAAGCTGGTTTTGATGAGCATGATATTTTTAGTCCCCCAAGCATTGAGGAGAAAATTTTCTTTGATGATACTTTGCCTCCTATTTATGATGATTTAATGATAGTGGTCTTTTGGTGCCGCCTACTATGGAGAGTAAATTTTATTATGATTATACTATGCCTCCTACACTTGATGAGAATGATAATGATAGCTACTTTGTTGAATTTGCTCCCACTACAACTAATAAAATTGATTATGCTTATATGGAGAGTAATAATTTTATGCATGTGGCTCATGACAAGAATGTTTTATGTGATAGTTATATTGTTGAGTTTGTTCATGATGCTACTGAAAGTTATTATGAGAGAGGGAAACATGGTTATATGCATCTTAATAATATTAAGTTTCCCCTCTTTATGTTGAGAATCTTGAAATTGCGCTTGTGTTGCCTTCCTATGCTTGTCACTTTGTTCTTCATGAATTTATTTGTGTACAAGATTCCTTTTCATAGGAAGTGGGTTAGGCTTAAATGTGCTTTGAATTTGCTTCTTGATGCTCTCTTTTGCTTCAACTCTTATTTCTTGCGAGAGCATCATTAAAATTACTGAGCCCATCTTAATGGCTATAAAGAAAGAACTTCTTGGGAGATAACCCATGTGTTTATTTTACTACAGCAATTTTTGTTTTGTTGAGTCTTGGAAGTTGTTTACTACTGTAGCAACCTCTCCTTATCACGTTTTTGTGCCAAGTAAAGTCTCTATGTTAAAGTTGATGCTAGATTTGGATTACTGCGCACAAACAGATTTGCTCCTGTCACGAATTTGAGCAGAAGTCTCTGTAAAAAAATCAAAAAAATCTGCAAATTTACGTGTGTGATCCTCAGATATGTACGCAACTTTCATTAGTTTTGAGTTTTTCCGTTTGAGCAAGTTAAGTGCCCCTGCCAGATTCATCTTTTCGGACTGTTCTGTTTTTGACAGATTCTGTCTTTTATTTCGCATTGCCGCTTTTGTTAAGTTGAATGAGTTTCTTTGTTCCATTAACTTTCAGAAGTTTTGTGCAATGTCCAGAAGTGTTAAAAATGATTGTGTCACCTCTGAACATGTGAATTTTTATTATGCACTAACCCTCTAATGAGTTTGCTTGAAGTTTGGTGTGGCAGAAGTTTTCAAGGGTCAAGAGGAGGATGATATATGATCAAGAAGAGTGAAAAGCCTAAGCTTGGGGATGCTCCCGTGGTTCATCCCCGCATATTTCAAGAAGACTCAAGCGTTTAAGCTTGGGGATGCCCAAGGCATCCCCTTCTTCATCAACTTATCAGTTTCTTCTATTGAAACTATATTTTTATTCGGTCACATCTTATGTACTTTACTTGGAGCGTCTGTGTGCTTTTATTTTCGTTTTGCTATTTTCATTCTCTGAATAAATTCATGCTCATGTGTGGGAGAGAGACACGCTCCACTTTTTCGTATGAACACTAGTGTTCTTCATTTTTGCTTTTAATGTTCAAGGGCGAAAGTTGATCGCTTCACTTGTTGTTATTTGGTTGGAATCAGAAAATGCTTCATATGGTCTTGAATAATTTGATACTTGGCAATTGTTTTGAGATCTCATATCATGTTTAAGCTCTTGCATCATGTAGTTTAAATCTAGTAGTGGAGAACTACCGTAGAGCTTGTTGAAATTTGGTTTGCATGATTGGTCTCTCTAAGGTCTAGATATTTTCCAAAAGTGTTTGAGCAACAAGGAAGACAGTGTAGAGTCTTATAATGCTTGCAATATGTTCTTATGTAAGTTTTGCTGTACCGGTTTATACTTGTGTTTGTTTCAAACAACTTTGCTAGCCAAAGCCTTGTACTGAGAGGAAATGCTTCTCGTGCATCCAAAACCTTGAGCCAAAACCCATGCCATTTGTGTCCACCATATCTACCTACTATGTGGTATTTTTCTGCCATTCCAAGTAAATACTTCATGTGCTACCTTTAAACAATTCAAAAAGTTATTGTCTCTTATTTGTGTCAATGTTTTATAGCTCATGAGGAAGTATGTGGTGTTTTATCTTTCGATCTTGTCATTTACTTCTGACAGACTTTCACAATGGACTAGTGGCCTCATCCGCTTATCCAATAATTTTGCAAAAAGAGCTGGCAATGGGTTCCCAGCCCCAATTAATTAACTTGCATTAATAATTCTCTTCACATGTTTTGCTCTGATCTATCAGTAAGCAACTTAAATTTGCAAATAGACACTCCTCCATGGTATGTGAATGTTGGAAGGCACCCGAGGATTCGGTTAGCCATGGCTTGTGTAAGCAAAAGGTTGGGGGGAGTGTCATCTAATAAATAAAACTAAAGTACATGTGTAAACAAAAGAGAAGAGGGATGATCTACCTTGCTGGTAGAGATAACGTCCTTCATGGGAGCCGCTCTTGAAAGTCTGGTTGATAAGGTAGTTAGAGTACCCATTACCATTCATTGACAACAACAAACACCTCTCAAAATTTTACTTTTATGCTCTCTATATGATTTCAAAACTTGAAAAGCTCTAGCACATGATTTAATCCTTGCTTCCCTCTGCGAAGGGCCTATCTTTTACTTTATTGTTGAGTCAGTTTACCCATTTCCTTCCACCTTAGAAGCAAACACTTGTGTCAACTGTGCATTGATTCTTACATACTTGCTTATTTGCATTCATCATATTACTCTATATTGACAATTATCCATGAGATATGCATGTTGAAAGTTGAAAGCAACTGCTGAAACTTATATCTTCCTTTGTGTTGCTTCGATGCCTTTACTTTGAATTTATTGCTTATGAGTTAACTCTTATGCAAGACTTTTTGATGCTTGTCTTGAAAGTACTATTCATGAAAAGTTTTGCTATATGTTATTGATGACCCACAAGTATAGGGGATCGCAACAGTCTTCGAGGGAAGTATTACCCAATTTATTGATTCGACACAAGGGGAGACAAAGAATACTTGTAAGCCTTAACAGCGGAGTTGTCAATTCAGCTGCACTGGAAACAGACTTGCTCGCAAGAGTTTATCGAGGCAGTTTTATGGCAAGTGGAAATAGCGAAATAATGCTGGAATAAAGACAGAGAGGGTTATAGTAAACAGCAGGATTAAAATACGTAGGCATGGACGGATTTAACGGGCGTTGCATGGATGAGAGAAACTCATGTAACAATCAAAGCAGGGCATTTGCAGATAATAATAAAACGGTATCCAAGTACTAATCAATCAATAGGCATGTGTTCCATATTTAGTCGTACGTGCTCGCAATGAGAAACTTGCACAACATCTTCTGTCCTACCAGCCGGTGGCAGCCGGGCCTCTAGGGAAACTACGGATATTAAGGTACTCCTTTTAATAGAGTACCGGAGCAAAGCATTAACACTCCGTGAACACATGTGATCCTCACATCACTACCATCCCCTCCGGTTGTCCCGATTTCTGTCACTTCGGGGCCATTGGTTCCGGACAGCGACATGTGTATACAACTTATAGGTAAGATCATAAACAACGAATATCTTCATGAATCAATAACATGTTCAGATCTGAGATCATGGCACTCGGGCCCTAGTGACAAGCATTAAGCATAACAAGTTGCAACAATATCATAAAAGTGACATCTACGGATACTAGGCACTATGCCCTAACAATCTTATGACTATTACATGACCAATCTCATCCAATCCCTACCATCCCCTTCAGCCTACAGCGGGGAATTACTCACACATGGATGGGGGAAACATTGCTGGTTGATGGAGAGGCGTTGGCGGTGATGGCGGTGAAGATCTCCTCCAATTCCTCGTCCGCGGAGTGCCGAACGAGACTTCTGGCTCCCGCGGAGTTTCGCGATGTGGCGGCTCTCCGGAGGGTTTCTGGCGATGTCGACTTCTCCCCGTGCGTTTTTAGGTCGAACCCGATAAGTAGTCCAAAGGGGGCGTCGGAGGCCGGCCGAGGGCCACACCATAGGGCCGCGCGAGCCCCCCTGGGCCGCGCCGCCCTATGGTGTGGGGCCCTCGGGCCTCCACCTCCTTCGCCCTTCTGGCTCCGTCAATATTTTGGTAAAATAGGGCCATCTGAAGAAATTCCGAGGATTTTCCCGAAAGTTGGATTTCTGCACAAAAACGAGACACCAGAGCAATTCTGCTGAAAACAGCGTTAGTCCGTGTTAGTTGTATCCAAAATGCACAAATTAGAGGCAAAACAATAGCAAAAGTGTTCGGGAAAGTAGATACGTTTTGGACGTATCAGTTATCTATTTGTTAGCAAACTATAGATCATTGCTTTGAATCACTTCATTCATGTCATATGCTTTACAATAATGTTGATCAAGATTATGATGGTAGCATGTCACTTCAGAAATTATTCTTGTTATCGTTTACCTACTCGAGGACGAGTAGGAACTAAGCTTGGGGATGCTGATATGTCTCCAACGTATCTATAATTTCTGATGTTCCATGCTTGTTTTATGACAATACCTACATGTTTTGTTCACACTTTATATCGTTTTGATGCATTTTTTGGAACTAACCTATTGACGAGATGCCGAAGTGCCAGTTCCTGTTTTCTGCTATTTTTGGTTTCAGAAATCCTAGTAAGGAAATATTCTCGGAATCGGACGAAATCAACGCCCAGTACCCTATTAGTAAATGAGAGTCCCTCAAAAGTAAATGACAAGGTTGAAAGTCCCTCAAAAGTAAATGACAAGGTTGAAAGCTAAACACCACATACTTCCTCATGAGCTATGAAACATTAACACAAATTGAGAAGCATTTGGAAGGTTTTAAAGGTAGCGCATGAGAATTTACTTGGAATGGTTTGAAATGCCATGAATAGGTATTTATGGTGGACACTTTTGGAACAACTTGGTTTTCAGGTGTTTGGAAGCAGCGGCGTCACCGCTCAGTACAAGTGAAGGCTAGCAAAAGACTAGGGAGCGACAAATCAAGAGAGCAGTAACTGTCATAATCATGCTTGCGGTAAAATAAATTAACGGAGGCATAAAAGTGATACAATAACTCTGAAGCAATATAAATCATCGAGGCTTAATTGACTTTTTGTTCAGTCATATGCATGCGTGAGCATGTGCCAAGTCGATATAAATGAATTATTCAGAGGAGGATACCACAATGCCATACTTACTTATGAATAAAACAATGCAAGCAAACATCCATGACATGCTACTCATATTAATAAATTGGAACTAAACATGAGAGATCATGAGCTACTAGACTTTCTCAAATAACATATACCTCACATGAACCAACTAAGCATGCTCATATGGATGAGTATATGTACAAAAATGAAAGCAAATAGAGTTCATACCAGCCTCTCACCACAATCAGATTGTCGTAGATCGTCATTATTGCCTTTTCACTTGTGTAGCTTGGATAATATGAAATGAAAACCACGCTCCAGCCACCGAAGACCATTGAACTCATGATGAAATTTACAAACCAAAGAAGAACAGCAAATATTTTTGGCGTTTTCGAATTAGAAATAAGAACGAAAGAAAACAAGCAAACAAAGCAAAATCTTTTTGGGTTTTCTTATAGCAAACTAACGATAGCAAATAAAGCAAACTAAGAGCAAGGAACCAAATAAACAAATGGTGAAGAGAAACAACAGAAATATTTTTGGTCTTTTTGTGTTTTAGGAAAGAAACAAAGCGAAAACAAAAGAATGCAAACTAACAGAAACACAGAAAAGCAGGATGACAGAAATCTGCCAAATCCTGACAGCAGTACAGAAATCGAATTTAACAAAAATCTTCCATTGCTCAGACCAAAAAGTGTTCAACTAATGAAAGTTAGATAACAACCTGGGGAACATGCTCAAAAATTGGCAACTCAAAATAACGTTCTGGCTGTGCGTACGAATTTTTTTAGTAACAGCACAGAATCTGTTTTTGGACAGCACTTCCCCAAATATCATCTCCCTCTCATTAGAAAACCACTCTAGAGACTAAACAAGTATGTACAAGTATCCAGCAATCATAATATGCAAAGAATGAGTGATGCCGGTATACCTCCCCCAAGCTTAGGCTTTTGGCCTAAGTGGAGTTCATTCCCAACGAGGGTCGGGGTTCCACGCCGGTGGATCATACATGGAGTGGTAATAAGGCCCCTGTGCAGAAGAATATCGTGGAGGCTCCACGTGACCATGATGTTGATATGAGGAGCTTGCTGCATCGGATGAAGAGTCGGGATGCTCCTCGGTCTCCTCCACATTTTCCCTCGCACGACGGCTTTCTCTTTCTATGTATGCATTTAGCTCATTTTCTGTGATCGACCACCCGTTCCTGGCATCAAGGTTAAACAAAGCAGGTGCAGGCAATCGTACTAGTTTTTCAATTTTCTTAGTTATACTCCAACTTTTCTTATACAAAGTTATCCTATAATGCAGGTTGTTCAAACTAGATGCATCTGAAATAAACTCATGTCTAATCATGGAAACCACATCAAGCTTCTCTATAGAAAGCGGAATATCTAAATGGTGAGGTTCTACACCATGCATAGCTAATAAGCGAGAGGCGATAAGACCTCCACAAATTCCTCCTTTCTCACGGTTAGTAGCAAGTCTACAAGCTATTAAAGCACCCAAATTATAAGTCCTATCCTGTTGCAAAGCAGCAGCTAAGAAAGCCAAGTCTGGGACAGATAATTTACCTCCGGTCCTTCTTGCAAGGACGCACTTTGTAATGAAATAGGCAAAGTAGCGGATGGCTGGATGTTGAATGCTACTAATCTTACCATCATCATTGGAGAGACTCCTCCCATTACAAATCCTTGTATAAAGATCTGAGAGCTCCCGCGGTGTTCCCCTGATCTTCTCGCAGGATCCCCATTGCGGTACTCCAATTGCTGCACAAAAAACACTAAATGGCAAGTTGACAGCTTTATTGTAAATTTTATACTGGACCATGGGGTCAGATCGCGACCAATTGAACTTGAAGTCCTGCACAAAAGACATAGTTAATTTTGCATATTGTCTTGGCTCTCCTTCAACAAAACCACTCAGCCCTGCACGAGAGATTAGAGTTTGCACATCTTGTAAAATCCCCGCACTTCTCATAAAGTCCACGCATGGGTAGTAAGAGGGGTATACTCCCTCCTCACGATTGACTCTTGAAACTTGCTGGACTTCCAATTCTTCTTGGTTCAATTGGGGCACACCTTCTTCCATTTTCTGAAATTTTCAACAATCATTATAAAATTTGATTTCAAGGTGTGTAATTGAAGGGAACTACTATAGGAACTTGCTAGAGTGCTAAACATGCATCAAAACTAATTTCTACCACTTAGAACAAGCATGCAAGCTCACTAAACATGTTACATACAGCAGCAAAATATTCAAGATATACTCAACCAAATGAAATTCTAATTGGACAATCAAAGGAGTCACATACCAAGGAGTAAATGTGCCAAATTTCAGACAGAAATCTGGGCTGAGCAAGGAGATCGAAAAATCGCGAGTTCTTGAGCAGAAACACGAGTGAGAGAAACTTGGTACGAGTTTTTTCGGGAGAGAGAAGGTGCTGGGAGGAAGAGATGGTGTAGTGGGGCAAGGGGTGGCCCACACCACATGGTGGCGCGGCCCCCTTGCTGGCCGCGCCGGCCGATGGTGTGGCACCCCCTGGTGCCCCACAGGTCATCCTCTGGTGCTCCCGATGCCTCGTCGAAAAATAGGACCAACGGTGTAATTTTTGTAATTTTTAGAGAACTTCGAAAAATGCACATTTCTGGGTATTAAATTAATGCGCAGGAAAATGATTTCTAAAATCTTAAATGACTAAAGCATATTGCAAAATAAAAGTGCTACAGCAAGTAAAATAGGTGAAAGGAGAGAGAAAGAAAGAAGTGTTGTTTAACTCTTTTATGCAATATACTTGTTAACAAGGTTGATCAAGTCTTGCTACCAAATAAATTTTATATGACATAAGAAGAAATAAACCTCAAATCAATCATGTTACCTTATATTGAATTGATATGGATCCAATCACAAGAGTTTGATATTCTTCTTTAGGCTCATATATAGGACAATCAATGGATCCCACTTTGATAGTTTTCACATTAAAAATTGTATTGACTCCACATACTTTATCAATCCTCTTGGGAAAATAGACAGTGTGTTCCTTATCATCAACATTGAAAGTAACCATGCCTTTATTGCAATCAATAACAGCCCCTGCAGTATTAAGAAAGGGTCTTCCAAGAATAATGGACATATTATCATCTTCAGGCATTTCCAACACAACGAAATCAGTTAATATCAAGCAATGCTGAGTAACTTGAACAGGAACATTTTCACATAAACCAACAGGAATAGCAGTAGATTTATCAGCCATTTGCAAAGATATATCAGTTGGTATCAATTTATCTAAATCAAGTCTCTTATAAAGAGAAAAAGGCATCACACTCACACCTGCTCCCAAATCACATAGAGCAGTTCTAACATAATTATTCTTGATGGAACAAGGAATAGTCGGTATACCTGGGTCGCCCAACTTCTTTGGAATCTTACCATTGAAGGAGTAATTAGCGAGCATAGTAGAAATCTCCTCATTGGGGACTTTCCTTTTGTTAGTAACAATATCTTTCATATACTTTGAATAAGGAGGCAATTTAATAGCATCAGTCAAAGGAATTTGCAAAAATAAAGGTTTCATCCAATCACAAAATTTATTATAATGTTCCTCCTCCTTTGATTTTAGTTTCTTAGCAGGAAAAGGCATTTGCTTTTGAACCCAAGGTTCTCTTTCATTACCATGCTTCTCAGTAATAAAATCTTCTTTAGTATACTTTTTATTTTTAGCATGCTTTTCAGGTTCTTTTTCAATTTCTTCTTTATCAGGAGTATCATTCTTATCATTATCTTCCTCATGTTCATTACCACTTTCAGCATCATAAATAGAAATACTATTAGGATCATTAATAGGTTCAGAGGATTCTACAACATTCTTATGTTTCTTTTTCTTTTTCTTAGATGGAGCACTAGTTTTAATTGGTTGAGAATCTTGTTCAACTCTTTTGGGGTGCCCTTCAGGATATAGAGGATCCTGGGTAGAAGCACCACCTCTAGTTGTTACTTCACAAGCATGTTTTTCTTTAGAATTATTTCCCAACAAGTCATTTTGCACTTTAGTAAGTTGATCAATTTGAGTTTGAACCATTTGAAAATGTTTAACAAGTATCTTAACATCATTGGAGGTTCTCTCCACAATACCATGCAATTCACTAATAGCTCGGGAATTTTCCATTAAATGATTCTCTACTCGCACATTAAAGTTTTCTTGCTTAACAATATAATTATCAAATTCATCTAAGCATTGAGCAGGAGATTTTGAATACGGAATATCTTCCCTAGTAAAGTGTTGAAGCGAGTGTACCTCAATCGTAGATGAAGGGGGAATTGTCTCACATATATCTTCAATAGGAGGCAAATTCTTCACATCTTCAGGTTTAATACCCTTCTCCTTAAGAGACTTCTTGGCTTCCCTCATATCTTCATCATTTAATTTAATCATACCCCTCTTCTTCACTATCGGTGTCGGGGTTGGTTCAGGTGTAGACCAATCATCATGATTCCGGCCTATTTTAGCCAATAATTCTTCAGCGTCGTCTGGAGTTCTTTTCCTGAAAACACAACCAGCACAACTATCCAGGTATGCCCTAGACTCAATAGTTAGTCCACTATAAAATATATCAAGTAAATCATGCTTTTCTAAATCATGGTCAGGCTGAGCTCTAATAAGAGAACAAAATCTAGCCCAAGCCTCAGGCAATTTCTCTCCATCTTCCTGGTCAAAATTATAAATTCTCTGCAAAGCAGCATGTTGAGCACTAGCAGGAAAGTATTTACGGAAGAAAACATCAAGCAATTCTTTTGGACTTTTAATAGAACCAGGAGGCAAATTATTATACCAAGTTTTAGCATCATCCTTTAATGAGAATGGAAAAATTTTAGCGACAAAATAAGTACGCATCTTGACATCATCAGAAAACACGCCACTAAGAGTAGATAACTCAGTCATGTGTTCAACAGCACTTTCTTTTTCAGTACCACAAAAGGGTGTTTTCTCAACAATAGCTATATGAGATAGATCAAGAGAAAAATCATAATCTTTATCCCTAATGTTTATAGGAGATGTGGCAAATTTAGGATCAGGAGATAGTTTATATCTAACAGCATGTTCTGCAAGCAACTTTTTAATTTTTCTTGCATCAGTAGTAGCATTGCATTTTTCAATAAAATCATCATCACGCTCTACATAATCTTCATCAAGATCATCACTAGAATATTCAAGTTCAGGTGATTTAACAGGTGTAGTAGCATTAGGAGTTTCAGTATTTTCAATTTGTCTAGACTTAGCAATTGTAGCATCTAGAAAAGATCCCAATGAACCACTATCATCAAGCACAGCAGAAACATTATCAATATTATGAGAATTTTCAGATTCAGCAGAAGTACCAGCACGCGAAGCATGTGGCGGTGAAACAAGTTTATCAATCACAGATGGTGAATCAAGAGCAGCAGAGGTACTCAGAGTTGTACCTTTTCTTGTAGTGGATGGTAATATGGCGATCTTAGTATCGCGAGATTTACCCATGATGGAGAATTTGCAGCGAACAATATCAATCCAAGTGAACTTCCAAATAAAGCTATGCTCCCGGCAACCAGAAAATAGTCTTGATGACCCACAAGTATAGGGGATCGCAACAGTCTTCGAGGGAAGTATTACCCAATTTATTGATTCGACACAAGGGGAGACAAAGAATACTTGTAAGCCTTAACAGCGGAGTTGTCAATTCAGCTGCACCTGAAACAGACTTGCTCGCAAGAGTTTATCAGTAGTAACAGTTTTATGGCAAATAGCGAAATAACAAAGCGTGAAATAAAGACAGAGTGGTTATAGTAAACAGCAGGATTAAAATACTGTAGGCACAGGGATGGATTTAACGGCGTTGCATGGATGAGAGAAACTCATGTAACAATCAAAGCAGGGGCATTTGCAGATAATAATAAAACGGTATCCAAGTACTAATCAATCAATAGGCATGTGTTCCATATTTAGTCGTACGTGCTCGCAATGAGAAACTTGCACAACATCTCTGTCCTACCAGCCGGTGGCAGCCGGCCTCTAGGGAAACTACGGATATTAAGGTACTCCTTTTAATAGAGTACCGGAGCAAAGCATTAACACTCCGTGAACACATGTGATCCTCACATCACTACCATCCCCTCCGGTTGTCCCGATTTCTGTCACTTGGTTCCGGACAGCGACATGTGTATACAACTTATAGGTAAGATCATAAACAACGAATATCTTCATGAATCAATAACATGTTCAGATCTGAGATCATGGCACTCGGGCCCTAGTGACAAGCATTAAGCATAACAAGTTGCAACAATATCATAAAAGTGACATCTACGGATACTAGGCACTATGCCCTAACAATCTTATGACTATTACATGACCAATCTCATCCAATCCCTACCATCCCCTTCAGCCTACAGCGGGGGAATTACTCACACATGGATGGGGGAAACATTGCTGGTTGATGGAGAGGCGTTGGCGGTGATGGCGTGAAGATCTCCTCCACCCGTCCCCGAGTGCCGAACGGAGACTTCGGCTCCCGGCGGAGTTTCGCGATGTGGCGGCTCTCTGGAGGGTTTCTGGCGATGTCGACTTCTCCCCGTGCGTTTTTAGGTCGAACCCGATAAGTAGTCCAAAGGGGGCGTCGAGGCCGGCCGAGGCCACACCATAGGGCCGCGCGGCCCCCCTGGGCCGCGCCGCCCTATGGTGTGGGGCCCTCGGGCCTCCACCCCCTTCGCCCTTCTGGCTCCGTCCAATTTTGGTAAAATAGGGCCATCTGAAGAAATTCCGAGGATTTTCCGAAAGTTGGATTTCTGCACAAAAACGAGACACCAGAATTCTGCTGAAAACAGCGTTAGTCCGTGTTAGTTGTATCCAAAATGCACAAATTAGAGGCAAAACAATAGCAAAAGTGTTCGGGAAAGTAGATACGTTTTGACGTATCGTTATCTATTTGTTAGCAAACTATAGATCATTGCTTTGAATCACTTCATTCATGTCATATGCTTTACAATAATGTTGATCAAGATTATGATGGTAGCATGTCACTTCAGAAATTATTCTTGTTATCGTTTACCTACTCGAGGACAAGTAGGAACTAAGCTTGGGGATGCTGATATGTCTCCAACGTATCTATAATTTCTGATGTTCCATGCTTGTTTTATGACAATACCTACATGTTTTGTTCACACTTTATATCGTTTTGATGCATTTTTCTGAACTAACCTATTGAGAGCCGAAGTGCGTTCCTCGTTTTCTGCTATTTTGGTTTCAAATCCTAGTAAGGAAATATTCTCGGAATCGACGAAATCAACGCCCGACCTATTTTCACCGGAAGCTTCCAACACCCGAGAGTTAGCAGAGGGGGCCACGGGGCCACCATATGACAGTGGCGCGGCGTGGCCTGGGCCACGCCCCCTAGTGTGTCACCGCCTCGTCGACCCTCCGACTCCGCCTCTTCGCCTATTTAAAGGTCCGACCTAAAACCTCGAGACGAATAAGCCACGGTACGAGAGTTCCAGAGCCGCCGCCATCGCGAAGCCAAGATCCGGGGGACAGAGTCTCTGTTCGGCACGCCGCCGGACGGGGAAGTGCCCCCGGAAGGCTTCTCCATCGACACCGCTGCCATCTCCACCGCCATCTTCATCAACGCTCGCTGCCCATGAGGAGGGAGTAGTTCTCCATCGAGGCTCGGGGCTGTACCGGTAGCTATGTGGTTCATCTCTCTCTATGTACTTCAATACAATAATCTCATGAGCTGCCTTACATGATTGAGATTCATATGATGATGCTTGTAATCAAGATGTCATTATGCTAGTCAAGTGGATTTTACTTATGTGATCTCCGGAGACTCCTTGTCCCACGTGTGTAAAGGTGACAGTGTGTGCACCGTGTGGGTCTCTTAGGCTATATTTCACATAATACTTATTCACTGTTATGAATGGCATAGTGAAGTGCTTATTTATATCCCTTTATGATTGCAATGTGCTTTGTATCGCTACTAGTCTATGTGCTACTCATGTGATGTTATTAAAGTAGTCTATTCCTCCTGCATGGTGTAATGGTGACAGTGTGTGCATCGTGTAGTTCTTGTCGTAGGCTATGATCATAATCTCTTGTAGGTTATGGAGTTGATTATCGCTATGATAGTATTGATGTGATTTATTCCCCCTTCATAGTGTAAAGGTGACAGTGTGTATGCTATGTTAGTACTCGGTTTATTTTGCAAAGATCTATTATGCTCTAAGGTTACTTAAACATGAATATCGAATGTTGTGGAGCTTGTTAACTCCGGCATTGAGGGTTCGTGTAATCCTACGCAACGAATGGTGTTCATTATCAAACAAGAGTATATGTAGCACAAATGAGAGAAGTTATTATTTATTATGCGATCAATGTTGAGAGTGTCCACTAGTGAAAGTATGATCCCTAGGCCTTGTTTCCAATACTGCAAACACCGCTTACTTACTGTTCTGTTGCATGTTTACTCACTGCCATATTTTATTCAGATTGCTATTACCACTCATATACATCCATACTACTTGTATTTCACTATCTCTTCGCCGAACTAGTGCACCTATACATCTGACAAGTGTATTAGGTGTGTTGGGGACACAAGAGACTTCTTGTATCGTGATTGCAGGGTTGCTTGAGAGGGATATCTTTGACCTCTTCCTCCCTGAGTTCAATAAACCTTGGGTGATCCACTTAAGGGAAAACTTGCTGCTGTTCTACAAACCTCTGCTCTTGGAGGCCCAACACTGTCTACAAGAATAGAAGCACCCGTAGACATCAATCAACATTATTGTAACGCATATGAGATGAATGGAGTGATCTGAACAAAAGATTGCTAACAAAGATAATGACTAAACAAATGAATCATATAGCAAAACTTTTCATGAATAGTACTTTCAAACAAGTATCAATAAGACTTGCATAAGAGCTAACTCATAAGCAATAAATTCAAAGTAGAATGCATTGAAGCAACACAAAGGATGATTAAGTTTCAGCAATTGCTTTCAACTTGTAACATGTATATCTCATGGATATTTGTCAACATAGAGTAATATAACAGGTACAATAAGTAAACATGTAAGAATCAATGCACACAGTTAACACAAGTGTTTGCTTCTAAGATAGAAAGAAGTTGGTAAACTGACTCAACATAATTAAAGTAAAAGAATGGCCCTTCGCAGAGGGAAGCATTGATTACTATTTTTGTGCTAGAGCTTTTGTTTTGAAAACATAGAAACAATTTTGTCAACGGTAGTAATAATTCATATGTGCTATGCATAATACTTCCTACAAGTTGCATGTCTCATGCATAGAGTACTAATAGTGCTCGCACCTTGTCCTACTTAAAGACACGGATTATCATCGCATAACATATGTTTCAACAAAGTGTCACAAAGGGGTACCTCTATGCCGCCTGTACAAGTGTCTAAGGAGAAAGCACGCATTGGATTTCTCGCTTTTGATTATTCTCAACTTAGACATCCATACCGGGACAACATAGACAACAGATAATGGACTCCTCTTTTAATGCTTAAGCATTCAACAACAGTTAATATTCTCATAAGAGATTGAGGTTGTATGTCCAAACTGAAACTTCCACCATGATACATGGCTTTAGTTAGCGGCCCAATGTTCTTCTCTAACATATGCATACTCAAACCATTTGATCATGAAATCGCACTTACTTCAGACAAGACGAACATGCATAGCATCTCACATGATATCCAACAAAGATAAAGTTGATGGCGTCCCCAGAAACATGGTTACCGCTCAACAAGCAACTTATAAGAATTAAGACACATAACTACATATTCATCACCACAATAGTTTTTAAGCTATTTGTCCCATGAGCTATATATTGTAAAGGTAAAGGAATGAAATTTTAAAGGTAGCACTCAAGTAATTTACTTTGGAATGGCAGAAAAATACCACATAGTAGGTAGATATGGTGGACACAAATGGCATGGTTTTTGGCTCAAGGTGTTTGGATGCACGAGAAGCATTTCCTCTCGGTACAAGGTTTGGGCTAGCAAGGTTGTTTGAAGAAAACACAAGTATGAACAGGTACAACAAAACTCACACAAGAACATATTGCAAGCATTATAAGGCTCTACACTGTCTTCCTTGTTGTTCAAACACTTTACCCGAAAATATCTAGACTTAGAGAGACCAATCATGCAAACCAAATTAAACAAGCTCTACGGTAGTTCTTCATTAATAGATTAAACTACATGATGCAAGAGCTTAAACATGATCTATGAGAGCTCAAACAATTGCCAAATTTACCAAACCATATGCAGCATTTTCCGATTCCAACCAAATAGCAATTTAACGAAGCAATCAGACTTCGCCATGAACATTAAAACACAAATAAGAACACAAGTGTTCCATATGAAAAAGTGGAGCGTAATATCTCCAATATAAGAATGGTGGGATCCAACTTTATTCAAACCAAAACAAAAATAAAAACAAACCGACTGCCCCTTGTCGGTAGTATCCTTTAGGCCAATAAGGTAAACAGAATGGTGGGATCCAACTTTATTCAAACCAAAACAAAAGTAAAGAACATAGGATGTGATGGAATAAAAATATAGTTTCACTAGAAGTGACCTGATAATGTTGTTGATGAAGAAGGGGATGCCTTGGGCATCCCCAAGCTTAGATGCTTGAGTCTTCTTAAAATATGCAGGGATGAACCACCGGGGCATCCCCAAGCTTAGACCTTTCACTCTTCTTGATCATAGTATATCATCCTCTTCTCTTGACCCTTGAAAACTTCCTTCACACAAACTTCAAGCAAACTCATTAGAGAGTTAGTGTATAACCAAAATTCACATATTCAGAGGTGACACAATCGTTCTTAACACTTCTGGACATTGCACAAAACTTCTTGAAGTTAATGGAACAAAGAAACTCATTCAACATAGCAAAAGCGGCAATGCGAAATAAAAGACAGAATCTGTCAAAAACAGAACAGTCCGTAAAGATCAATCTGGCAGGGGCACTTAACTTGCTCAAATGGAAAAACTCAAAACTAATGAAAGTTGTACATATATGAGGATCATGCTCGTAAATTTGCAGATTTTTTCGATTTTTTTACAGAGACTTCTGCGAGAATTCGTGACAGACAGCAATGCTGTTTCTGCGCAGCGATCCAAATCTATCATCAACTTTAACATAGAAACTTTACTTGGCACAAAAACATGATAAGGAGAGGTTGCTACAGTAGTAAACAACTTCCAAGACTCAACAATACAGTAAATAAAATAAAACTTGGGTTATCTCCCCTTTCAGCTAGGCGCAGAAAGTGCAAATCAAGTATTTTCAAGAGAAGAAGCATCAACATTACCTCGGGCCTTACACTTACCCTTCTTGTTCTTTTTCTTACTCTTTGGTTTAGGGAATACATGTCGGCCTCCTAGTGTGATTTTTAGGGTGCCTTCTCCCGTATTTATGATTGCTCCCAATAGTTTCAGCAGGGATCTTCCAAGTGTGATTTGTCCTGTTCCTACACATTCAATAACAAGATAATCAGTGGATACTGTTCTTCCAAGAATGGTTGTGTGCACACCCTCGGCTATTCCCTTAGGAATTATAACGGAGTTATCAATAAGAGTTATTCCTTCTCCCCCTTCAACAAGTCCCCAAAGTGTCAAAGATTCATAAATACTCTTAGGCATAAGACAAAATTCAGACATAATATCACAACGGGTATGAAAAGTTTCACCACCAATAATAACTTTAATAGTAGGTTTCCACATTGAGGGTTCAGAGTTCACTAAAACTTCATCAAGACGGTTTCGAACATAACCATAATTTTCTTTCAAGTAAGATGCACTTGTCTCAAGAGTGTTTAATCTATTATAAATGCTAATAAGAGCTGAATCAAAGTTATTAGCCGAACTATGTGATGCAACCAATTTTTTTATGGCATTAAAAGCTTGATCACCATTGCAATGAAGGAAATCTCCTCCCACTAAAGCATCTAAGGCATATCTATAGCGAATCATAAGCCCAAAATAAAAATTACTAAGGAGCAAACTTAGAGTCATTTGAGGTTCAGCTTTACGATAAGCATCAAAAATTCTAGACCAAGCATCTTTAAAACTTTCCTCATCCCCTTATTTAAAAGTAAAGATTAATTCCTCAGGTGAAGAAGTAACAGGTACAGAGCTAGACATGATAACAAAAGTAAACTAAATGCAAGTAACTAATTTTTTTGTGTTTTTGATATAGAGCTAGTAAACAAGACAATAAGTAAAGTAACTAATTTTTTTGTGTTTTTAATATGAAGCAAACAAGACAATAAATAAAGTAAAGTAAAGCAAGACAAAAACAAAGTAAAGAGATTGGAAGTGGAGACTCCCCTTGCTGTCTTGATCTCCCCGGCAACGGCGCCAGAAATTTATGCTTGATGCGCGTAGATGTACACGTCCGTTGGGAACCCCAAGAGGAAGGTATGATGCGCACAGCAGTAAGTTTCCCTCGTATGAAACCAAGGTTATCGAACCAGTAGGAGCCAAGAAGCACGTGAAGGTTGTTGGTGGAGGAGCGTAGTGCGGTGCAACACCGGAAACCGGCGCCAACGTGGAACCTGCACAACACAATCAAAGTACTTTGCCCCAACGTAACAGTGAGGTTGTCAATCTCACCGGCTTGCTGAAAACAAAGGATTAAACGTATCGAGTGGAAGATGGTGTTTGTTTGCAAAGAACAGTAAAAGAGATTTCAGTAGAATGTATTCAGATGTAAAAGAATGGACCGGGGTCCACAGTTCACTAGAGGTGTCTCTCAAATAAGATAACTAACATGCTGGGTGAACAAATTACAGGCGGCAATTGACAAATAAAGATTCAATACATATCAATGATGATTACTATGTGATTTAATCAGGGCATTACGACAAAGTACATAGACCGCTATCCAACATGCATCTATGCCTAAATAATCCACCTTCAGGTTATCATCCGAACCCTTCCGGTATTAAGTTGTAAACAACAGATAATTGCATTAAGTATGGTGCGTAATGTAATCAACACAAATATCCTTAGACAAAGCATCGATGTTTTATCCCTAGTAGCAACAGCACATCCACAACCTTAGAACTTTCTGTCACTGTCCCAGATTCAATGGAGGCATGAACCCACTATCGAGCATAATTACTCCCTCTTGGAGTTACAAGTATCAACTTGGCCAGAGCCTCTACTAGCAACGGAGAGCATGCAAGAACATAAACAACACATATATGATAGATTGATAATCAACTTAACATAATATTCTATATTCATCGGATCCCGCCAAACACAACATGTAGCATTACAAATAGATGATCTTGATCATGATAGGCAGCTCACAAGATCTAAACAATGATAGCACAAGCGGAGAAGACAACCATCTAGCTACTACTATGGACCCATAGTCCAAGGATGAACTACTCACGCATCAATCCGGAGGCGGGCATGATGATGTAGAGCCCTCCGGTGATGATTCCCCTCTCGGCAGGGTGCCGAGGCGATCTCCGAATCCCCCGAGATGGGATTCGCGACGGCGGCGTCTCTGGAAGGTTTTCCGTATCGTGGCTCTCGGTACTGGGGGTTTCGCGACGAAGGCTATTTGTAGGCGGAAGGGTAGGTCGGGGCGTCACGAGGGCACACACACTAGGGCCGCGCGGCAGGGCCTCGGGCCGCGCCGCCGGTGTGTGGCCACCTCGTGGCCCCACTTCGTCTCCCTTTCGGTCTTCGGAAGCTTCGTGCAAAAATAGGACCCGGGCATTGATTTCGTCCAATTCGAGAATATTTCCTTACTAGGATTTCTGAAACCAAAAACAGAAAACAGGAACGGCACTTCGGCATCTTGTTAATAGGTTAGTGCCGGAAAATGTATAATAATGTTGTAAAGTATGTATAAAACATTCAAGTATTGTAATAAAAGTAGCATGGAACATAAGAATTTATAGATACGTTTGAGACGTATCAACGACCTCCTTCTTGACGCGCTCGTCGATGGGCTCGTCGACGGGCTCGTCCTTCACCGCGCCGCTTGGTCCAGCCTCGCCGTCGTTGGTGAGGTTGACGAGCGGCTTCCCGGTGTCGCGGATGGACATGGCAACGCCGCGTCGAGGTCGCCCCTCCAGGCGTCCTTGTCGTTCATGGACGAAAGAACGCCGTCCCGCAGCCCTAGGCGCCCGGGGTCGTCGCGCCGCGATGAGCCGTTGCGCGATGAGCTGCCGCGCGTACTCCGCCACCAGCGCCGCCTGCGACGCTTCCTCGGCTCCTCCTTCAGCTCCGCTTCGGATGAGGAGGGCGCCGCCGCGCTTTCCTTGCCGCCGCCTGCCGCCGGCTGCCGCGCCGGCTGCCGCTGCCGGCCGCCGCCGCCGCCACGCCTCGTGTTGGGCGTCGCCGGCTCCTCCTTCACCTCCCGTTTGGGGACGGTGTAGGGCGCCGAGCGGTACGACGAGGACGGCGTCGATCGCGCCGGTCCCGAGGAAGAAGAGTGCGAGGAGGACGAGTACGTCGTCCTCCTCGGCTGCCATTGCGGTGGTCCTCCTCGAGGAGACGGTGGCGGTGACGACGGCATCTCCAACCTTGGAGCGCCGTTGCGGATGCCGCGGATGACGTTCTCGAGGGTGCGCCCCGGAACGCCCCAGAACAGGGCGCGACCGTCCTTGTTCCAGCTGTTGGGCTCACCGACGAGCCCATGGGTGCTATGCATCTCGACGTCTGATACATCTCCAACGTATCCATAATTTCTGATGTTCCATGCTTGTTTTATGACAATACCTACATGTTTTGCTCACACTTTATAATGTTTTTATGCGTTCCGAACTAACCTATTAACAAGATGCCACGGGCGTTCGTTTTCGTTGTTTTTGGTTCCGAAAGGCTGTTCGGGCAATATTCTCGGAATTCGACGAAACGAAGACCCAATACCTTATTTTTCCCGGAAAGAACACCGAAGAAGAGTCGGAGAGGGGCCGGAGGGCCACCATACCATATGGCGGCGGCCCCCCGGCCGCGCCAGCCTATGGTGAGGGGCCCCGTGCACCCTCCCTGTCGCCTCTTCGCCTCTTCGCCTATAAAACCCTTTCGACCTAAAAACGCAATACCAATTGACGAAACTCCAGAAAGACTCCGGGGCGCCGCCATCGCGAAACTCCAATTCGGGGGACAGAATCTGTTCCGGCACCGCCGGACGGGGAAGTGCCCCGGAAGCCATCTCCACCGCCTCCATCATGCTCCGTGAGTAGTTCCCCCATGGACTACGGGTTCTAGCTGTAGCTAGTTGGTATTGTCTCCCCATGTACTTCAATACAATGATCTCATGAGCTGCCTTACATGATTGAGATTAATCTGATGTAATTGGTGTTGTGTTTGTTGGGATCCGATGGATTGTTACATTATGATTACTCTATCTATAAAGTTTGTGAAGTTATTGTTGCTGCAATCTTGTTGTGTTTAATGCTTGTCACTAGGGCCCGAGTGGCATGATCATAGATTTAAGCTCTATATTTATTGCTTAGATTGTATCTACAAGTTGTTTGCACATGTCTATGTCCGGAACCCGAGGCCCCAAAGTGACAAAAATTGGGACAACCAGAGGGGAAGGCGTAGGTATGAGGATCACATGTTTTCACCAAGTGTTAATGCTTTGCTCCGGCTCTATTAAAAGGAGTACCTTAATTGCCAGTAGTTTCCCTTGAGGCCCGGCTGCCACCGGCTGGTAGGACAAAATATGTTGTACAAGTTTCTCATTGCGAGCACGTATGACTATATATGGAAAACATGCCTACATGATTAATAATCTTGATGTTCTGTCTTAATGCTATTTCAATCCTATCAATTGCCCAACTGTAATTTGTTCACCCAACACTTGTTATTGGAGAGTTACCACTAGTATAGATAGCTGGGAACCCCGGTCCATCTCTCATCATTATATACTCGTTCTATATGTCATTGGAAGTAGTATCAACTATTTTCTGGTGCCATTGCTCTCATATTATCACTCGCTGCTGTGTTACGTTAGTACGCTCTCATATTACCTATTTCACATCACCCTGTTACTAGTGCTTTTCCAGGTGAATTGACAACTCAGTTGTTAAGGCTTATAAGTATTCTTTACCTCCTTGTGTCGAATCAATAAATTTGGGTTTTACTTCCCTCGAAGACTGTTGCAATCCCCTATACTTGTGGGTTATCAAGACTATTTTCGGGCGCGGTTGCCGGGAGGCATAGCTCTACTCATAAGTTCACCTGGGGAGTACACTCTACCTCTCTCTCTGTTTTTATTTTATCTTAGTTTATTTTCGTCTAGTTTATTTGTGCTTAGTTTATTTCTGTCTAGTATTATTTTGCTTAGTTTACTTTTGCTTAGTTTATTTTTGTCTTGTTTTATTTTCCCTATATACCCGAAAATCCATAAAAATTTGAAAAACCTAAAAATTAAAAACTGCTATTATGGGAGAACCTACAACCTATTTGGAGCTTATAGAATTATATAATAATTATAGAGAATCGAGAAAGGGTAAAGTTATGAGTGTTGTGATAGAAAAATTAAATACAATTGCTAAAATCTTGCTTAAACGCCATGATATAAACTGTTGCTCTCAACAGGATACTAAACATCTTAAATTTCAATGTGGCTTTAGTGAGGAAGTTTTAATTAAGAACTATAATTGGAATAGCTATATTCATTTTGGGTTCGAAGAGGTAGAACAATTTGTCTTATTTATGGGAGCCTCTGAGATAGAATCATTCATGTCTAAAAATTATGAAACTTGTGCTGTTTGTAAGGACCTTAAAGATTATGTCTCTTCTATCCTTAATTTTTGCATAGAAAGCTACAGTGATAATCCTTATATCATTGATTATAAAGAGAGACTCATTAATGCACAAGAATGCACTCACAATTTGCAGGAACCAGTGGAAGAAGAAATTGATGAACCTAAAAGCTCATTGGATGAAAAAGAGGAGGAAATTGATGAACCTAAAAGCTCATTGGATGAAAAAGAAGAGGAGAGTGATGAACAAAAGGAGGAAGAATGGATTAGCTACCCATGCCAACCTTCAAATGAGAGTAACTCTTTATCTCTTACACTATTTGATTGTCCTCCATGCTTACCGAAAGAGGATGAATGTTATGTTCCTGTGGATTCTCTTGAAATATTCCCTATGAGTAAAACTTGTGAGAATAATTATGCTACTGTTATCTATGATAATACATGCTATTTTGAAAAATGTTATGATAATGCTTTGTTTGTGCCTGATACCGAAATTCATGGTACTAAAGAGTTTTGCTTGGCAAATGTTTATGATAAATATCTAGATGATGGTCCTATGTTACTTGATAATATTAATTGTACTACTAATGAAAATGGGATTGGAGAGTTCTTGACTTTATCTATGAGTCCCATATCTTTTGAGATTGATCAATCATCTTTTTATATTATTGATAAAAGTGGGTTTGAAAGTTTTAATCCTATTATTTCTGAGCTTGATAAAAATTATGTGTTTGTGAATCATGAAAAGCATGCTTTATGTGATAGTTATGTTGTTGAGTTTATCCATGAAGCTACTGAAAATTATTATGAGAGAGGAAAATATGGTTGTAGAAATTTTCATGGTACTAAAACACCTCTCTATATGCTGAAACTTTTGAAGTTACTCTTGTTTTGTCTTCTTATGCTTGTCACTTTGTTCTTCATGAATTTATTTGTGTACAAGATTCCTATGCATAGGAAGTGGGTTAGACTTAAATGTGTTTTGAACTTGCTTTTTGATTCTCTCTTTTGCTTCAACTCTCACCCTTATGTGAGCATCATTAAAATGAGCCCATCTTAATGGCTATAAAGAAAGCACTTCTTGGGAGATAACCCATGTGTTTATTTTGCTACTGTTTTGTTGTGTCTTGGAAGTTGTTACTACTGTAGCAACCTCTCCTTACCTTTATTTTATTGCAATGTTGTGCCAAGTGAAGTCTCTAATAGAAGGTTGATGCTAGATTTGGATTTCTGCGCAGAAACAGATTTCTATCTGTCACGAATTTTAGTAGATTTCTCTGTAGGAAACTCAGAAAAATCTGAAAATTTACGTGCGTGGTCCTCAGATATGTACGCAACTTTCATTAGTTTTGAGTTTTCTGATTTGAGCAACGGAAGTACCTCGTAAAAATTCGTGTTTACTGGCTGTTCTGTTTTGGCAGATTCTGTCTCTGTTTTTTGCATTGTCTCTTGTGGACTTTAAGTGAGGTTTTCTAGACGTAGAGAGCTGTAGCTAATGTTTTATTGAGTTCTTGCAATGTGTCACTACAGGACCAAGGTGGATTAAAGTTTTTTTGAGTACTAACCCCTCTAATGAAGTTTATGAGAAGTTTGGTGTGAAGGAAGTTTTCAAGGGTCAAGAGAGGAGGATGATATATGATCAAGAAGAGTGAAAAGTCTAAGCTTGGGGATGCCCCCGTGGTTCATCCCTGCATATTTCAAGAAGACTCAAGCGTCTAAGCTTGGGGATGCCCAAGGCATCCCCTTCTTCATCAACTTATCAGGTTTCTTCTATTGAAACTATATTTTTATTCGGTCACATCATATGTGCTTTACTTGGAGCGTCTTTATTTTTGTTTGTGTTTGAATAAATTCGGATCCTAGCAATCCTTGTGTGGGAGAGAGACACGCTCCGCTTTTTCATATGAACAATGGTGTTCTTAGCTTTATTTTAATGTTCATGGCGGAGTTGAAAACTGTTGCACTTATTGATATTTGGTTGGAAACAGAAAATGCTTCATATTGTCTTGGGTAATTTGATACTTGGCAATTGTTTTGAGCTCTCAAGTAGATCATGTTTCTCTTGCATCATGTAGTTTAAACCTATTAGTGGAGAAATATCGTAGAGCTTATTGAAATTGGTTTGCATGATTGGTCTCTCTAAGGTCTAGATATTTTCTAGTAGAAGTGTTTGAGCAACAAGGAAGACAGTGCAGAGTTTTATAATGCTTGCAATTCGTTCTTATGTAAGTTTTGTTGTACCGGTTTATACTTGTGTTTGCTTCAAACAACCTTGCTAGCCAAAGCCTTGTACTGAGAGGGAATGCTTCTCGTGCATCCAAAACCTTGAGCCAAAAACCTATGCCATTTGTGTCCACCATATCTACCTACTATGTGGTATTTCCTGCCATTCCAAGCAAATACTTCATGTGCTACCTTTAAACAATTCAAAATTTACCATCTCTTATTTGTGTCAATGTTTTATAGCTCATGAGGAAGTATGTGGTGTTTTATCTTTCGATCTTGTCATTTACTTCTGACAGACTTTCACCAATGGACTAGTGACTTCATCCGCTTATCCAATAATTTTGCAAAAAGAGCTGGCAACGGGGTTCCCAGCCCCAATTAATTAACTTTCATTAATAATTCTCTTCACGTGTTTTGCCCTGATCTATCAGTAAGCAACTTAATTTTGCAAATAGACACTCCTCCATGGTATGTGAATGTTGGAAGGCACCCGAGGATTCGGTTAGCCATGGCTTGTGTAAGCAAAAGGTTGGGAGGAGTGTCATCTAATAAATAAAACTAAAGTACATGTGTAAACAAAAGAGAAGAGGGATGATCTACCTTGGTAGAGATAACGTCCTTCATGGGAGCCGCTCTTGAGTTGGTTGGCGAGGTAGTTAGAGTACCCACTATCATTCGTTGACAACAACAAAAACCTCTCAAAATTTTACTTTTATGCTCTCTATATGATTTCAAAACTTAAAAAGCTCTAGCACATGATTTTATCCCTGCTTCCCTCTGCGAAGGGCCATTCTTTTACTTTTATGTTGAGTCAGTTTACCTACTTCCTTCCATCTTAGAAGCAAACACTTGTGTCAACTGTGCATTGATTCTTACATACTTGCTTATTTGCATTCATCATATTACTTTGTGTTGACAATTATCCATGAGATATGCATGTTGAAAGTTGAAAGCAACTGCTGAAACTTAAATCTTCCTATGTGTTGTTTCGATGCCTTTACTTTGAATTTATTGCTTTATGAGTTAACTCTTATGCAAGACTTTTGATGCTTGTCTTGAAAGTACTATTCATGAAAAGTTTTGCTATATGTTATCTATTTGTTAGCAAATATAGATCATTGCCTTGAGTCACTTCATTCATCTCATGTGATTTGCAATAGTATGATTAAGATTATGTTGGTAGCATGTCACTTCAGAAATTATTCTTTTTATCGTTTACCTACTCGAGGACGAGTAGGAACTAAGCTTGGGATGCTTGATACGTCTCCAACGTATCCATAATTTCTGATGTTCCATGCTTGTTTTATGACAATACCTACATGTTTTGCTCACACTTTATAATGTTTTTATGCGTTTTCCGGAACTAACCTAGTAACAAGATGCCACAGTGCCGGTCTCGTTTTCTGTTGTTTTTTGGTTCCGAAAGGTGTTCGAGCAATATTCTCGAATTTGACGAAACGAAGACCCAATACCTTATTTTCCGGAAGCATCCACACCGAAGGAGAGTGAGAGGGGCCGAGGGCCACTGACCATATGCGGCGGCGCGGCCCCAGCCCGGCCGCGCCACCTATGGTGAGGGGGCCCCAGCACCCTCTGCGTCGCCTCGCCTATAAAACCCTTTCGACCTAAAAACGCAATACCAATTGACGAAACTCCGAAAGACTCCGGGCGCCGCCGCCATCGCGAAACTCCATTCGGGGACAGAATCCTCCGGCACCCGCCGACGGGGAAGTGCCCCCGGAAGCCATCTCCATCGACGACACCGCCTCCATCATGCTCCGTGAGTAGTTCCCCCATGGACTACGGGTTCTAGCTGTAGCTAGTTGGTATTCTCTCCCCCATGTACTTCAATACAATGATCTCATGAGCTGCCTTACATGATTGAGATTCATCTGATGTAATCGGTGTTGTGTTTGTTGGGATCCGATGGATTGTTACATTATGATTACTCTATCTATAAAGTTTGTGAAGTTATTGTTGCTGCAATCTTGTTGTGTTTAATGCTTGTCACTAGGGCCCGAGTGGCATGATCTTAGATTTAAGCTCTATATTTATTGCTTAGATTGTATCTACAAGTTGTTTGCACATGTCTATGTCCGGAACCCGAGGCCCCAAAGTGACAGAAATTGGGACAACCGGAGGGGAAGGCGTAGGTATGAGGATCACATGTTTTCACCAAGTGTTAATGCTTTGCTCCGGTGCTCTATTAAAAGGAGTACCTTAATTTCCAGTAGTTTCCCTTGAGGCCCGGCTGCCACCGGCTGGTAGGACAAAAGATGTTGTACAAGTTTCTCATTGCGAGCACGTATGACTATAGATGGAAAACATGCCTACATGATTAATAATCTTGATGTTCTGTCTTAATGCTATTTCAATCCTATCAATTGCCCAACTGTAATTTGTTCACCCAACACTTGTTATTGGAGAGTTACCACTAGTGTAGATAGCTGGGAACCCGGTCCATCTCTCATCATTATATACTCGTTCTATATGTCATTGGAAGTAGTATCAACTATTTTCGGTGCCATTGCTCTCATATTACTGCTATCTGTGTTACTATTACTACTCTCATATTACTGCGCTTTCACATCAACTCGTTACTAGTGCTTTTCAGTGCAGCTGAATTGACAACTCAGTTGTTAAGGCTTATAAGTATTCTTTACCTCCCCTTGTGTCGAATCAATAAATTTGGGTTTTACTTCCCTCGAAGACTTTTGCGATCCCCTATACTTGTGGGTTATCAATGTCGTACTTCGCCTTGAAGTATGTCTTCCACCACGCGTCGTTGTTGGTGGCCGCCCACGTCGGATCCTGCCGCTCGGCGGCGGTGAGTTGAGCCCGCCGGGCCCTGATGCCGTCCCTCCATTGCTCTATGCCCGGCTTCGGCGGCGGCGGGATGCCAATGCCGTTGACGGCCATCCTCCAGCCGCCGCTGCTTGGCAGCCGCATGTCCGGCGGGACTGTATAGCCGGCGTGGTACAGCGCCCACGCCTCCGGCACGGTTAGGCTGCCGAAGCCGTTCGCCGCGTCTTGCGGGAGGACGAGGTCGACATTGTTTGGAGCGGCGAGGAGAAGATCTGCGAGGGCGGCGACGAGAAGGTTTGGGAGCGGTGAGAAATTGGGACGAACTGCAGGGCGTCTTAATGTACAGCGGCGGCAGCGGGGTGGTTGCACGCAATAACGCCGGACGGCCACGCGGCCATGCACGACGAGACGCGTCTCTGCGTCGCCTGGGAAAACAGGGACGCCATTAATGTCGCTTGACCAAAGGTAGGCGACGGGGTTTTAGCCTTCCGAGCCGCTGACGGGTCGGGCCCGCGTCGGTTCGCCTCGCTTTTCGTTGTGTCCGACGTGCCCGGAGCGTCCCATGTGGGACGGGGACGGACTCGGGGCGCCGGACACCGTATCAGGCCGCGCAGGACAAAAATGGGCTTTGAGAGAAGCGGCTGAAACTTTTTTTTGTCCGACGCGCCACAAATTGCTTTGGAGGACGCTTTGTGAAACGCGACTGAAGATGCTCTTAGTTCTAGCATGGGGTAAGTGATATCTCATTGGCAGGGGAGGAGGACGTGGGGGAGTAGGGCGTCGGATCCCCCGGCCACCGATGCGAGGGACAATGTGACGGTCTTCAGTTCCGCCTGCATGCGTCTTCTGGCCGGGTCTCCCCTTCGTGGCTCACTTCCTGGAGGCAGGCGTACAACAGCTCCCTCGACCAATAGGAGCCCCCCATGGCTGGGTCTGGAACCTTGGATGCGTGGCGCGCGATGCTGGCTGACATCTAGGTTTAGCGGCGGCGCACGATGCGGTGGTGTGGGGCTGCGTTGTGAGCAAGTGAAGCAGTCGAGGGAGCAGCGCCGATGGGCAGAGCGGTGTTGAGGGCCACCAGGGGCGTTTTCCTCTAAAAAATAAAAAAAGCAAACAAAACACAGTTCCAGAAAGGACCTAGCAATTAGAAGAAACAAAATCTTAAAGGTGAATTTGTAAACAGTCAGCCACGTCGTCAGCAACTTAATGACCGCCGTAACCGAGTGACCAAGATATCACAAACATACAACTTGATGACCGATACTTTGCATTTTCCAAGTTGGTGACCAATCCGCTTATCCGCGGCAACTTGATGACCTCCAAGAGTTTTATTCAAACAAAAATGTCGTGTTGAATCCACACATGCTGTGTATTTTACAACGAAAAAAATAGCGCGCTATTTCACGCTAATAGCGGCGCTATAGCGTATTTGCGAGTTGCACGCTACGCTATGCATTCTAGGTACGCTATGACGCTACGCGCGTTAAAGACGCGCTATTTCACGCTATTTGGCGTTATTCGCTATTTCGCATAGCACACTATTTTGTAGAGTAGTTTTTTAGTAGCTCATTTCACATTTTGACCCACTTGCGTATCCTAAATCCCTAATCCAGTCAACCCTAGACTAAGAAACTCAGATCGAGCACTCCTCAACTTCTTGTCACCTGCTCTTCCCGGCAGGCGACGACCTGACGGCGCAGCTCCGCCCCCCTTCTCTTCTGTCAATCGGTGGTAAGCGACCACGCCTAGCTTCACCTTCACGCCTTCATCCCGTGCCTCCGTTCCCCTCCTTCAATCCTTCTAGGTCGGGGCAATGTGAATGTGAACTATGGTTTGTGATTTTGAGACTATGTCATATCAAGTTATGGACTATGTGAACTATCTGTGGTTGATGTTTGGCTGCAAAATATCATATCCGAGATCTTATAGCTGCAGGGTGCTATATCTATTATTATATCTATGCTGAAATCCTAAATTTTTAATTTTTTTTGTTAAACGCTATTTTGAAAAATAGCACGCTATAGCGTCTATAGCGTTTTCCTGAAGCCCACGCTATTTGTGTTAGCGCGTTATTTTTTTCATTGGTATTTTAAGATCGATGAGTACAATTGGTCTTCTTCGAGAAAATGAAGAACTGTCAAGTGACATGTTTCCAGACCGAACAGATACTCATAATTGTTTTTTTAGATACATCTGGCTCCTAACCCTTGCCCCGACGCGGCGGCGCCGCGCCGCGCCCGGGCGCTCCGGCAGCCCCTCCTCTCGCCTCCCCGTGTGCCTTCTCTCCCTGCCGCCGTCGCCGGAGGCGCTGCCAGGCAAAGCCTCGGTGGCGTGGCGGCGGCGGCGGAGTTTCTTCGTCCGCGACTCGGCGGGGGCGCATCTTGCGGTGGCGGCGGCGACCACACCGGCCAGGTCGACGGGGCGTCGCGGCATGGCGGCGGCCGGAGGACATCGGCGACCCTGCTGTCGACGGCAACGGGTGGCGGCGGTGGTCTGGGCCCCGATCTGGGCCCAGATGGGCCTGGACGGGACTGGGGCATGGCTCTGCTCCGCGGTCCCCAACGGCGGTTCGCGGAGGAAATCTTGGGCTATTCTTTCGACGCGAGGAATCCAACGTATCTACCCTGGGCATGGCGGTGGTGTCCATCTTCTCCGTCGGAGGTGGTCGGCCAGGCTGGTAGTCCTGTGTAGGGATCATGGGATCTCACACAGGTCTCCGGCAATGGTGATCTAGTCCGGGGTGTCATGGCGGCCGGTGAAAACTGAGCCTCGACCTCGGTCTTGGCGGATGATGGCGGCGTCGGTCGACGTCGTTACCTTGTCGAGGCGTCATCTTTGCCCGTCTTGGCACTACACTCGGCGAGTTGGGGATGCGCGGCTGCCGGTGAAAACCATGCTCTGACTTCGGTTGGTGGACGATGGCGAGGTGTCGCGCCGCTACCTTCTTGAAGGCATCATCGTCACAGTCTGCGGTTTCTCACTTGTGCTGCTCCGGGGGAAACCCTAGGTCCAGGTCTCCCGGATCGGACGATGGCGGCGCGCCCTGCGTCGTTCTACCTCCTGGGGCATCGTTTTTGGAGCAGCTGCTGGATGTTGGCGGTTCTCGGTGGAGTGGTGTTCATCTACCGCATTGTTGGCGCTGTGTCTCAGCGGCATGGTGCTGCAGGGTATCAACGACAAATGCGAGATGATGTATAGGTGCAGGATGGTGGAGCCGTCTGGCGTCATGGTGGCATCGACGGTAGGTCTTGCAATGTTAATGCGATGATCTCTCTTGAAGATGGAGCCGAGGAAGACGGCGGGAGCAGCTCCTGTGGCGTGGGCGTTGGCTTATGCTGTGAGTCTGCTTGACTGGATGTGCTTCTCACCTGCTATTGGGCGGTTTGAGAAGGCATTTAGTTTTGGTTGATGTGAGTTGGTGTATTGTCACCCTCTTCATCCCACTGTAGGTATAGTTAGGTTGCTTCGAGATTGGTCTTTTGTATTGTTTCTTGTAAGGTTCGTGAATAATCTAATAAAAAAAGCCGTGTGCATCCTTTGGATGCAGAAGCTGGGGCGATATTTCCCCCATTTCGAAAAAAAAGTGACATGTTTCCAAAACAGACATGTAGACATACACAATACTCCCTTTGTTTCAAGAAAGGCCATACAAACTTAATCAAAGAAGTCACCGTATTCTGATTTTGAGAGATTTCATAGACAAAAATATCAACATAAACACTAACAAATCATATCAAATATATTGTTATAACATTCTAATTAAAATTGTAGATACTGGTACTTTCTTCTATATATTTGGCCAAACGCATTTATTTAATATTGTAGATTTGGTACTTTATATAATATATTTGGTGCAGATTAAGGCATAGCAGTGATTGATGCCTTCCCGCCGATCGGAGTTTAAGTGCACGTACTCGTAATTTCTGTGATATTGCATCATTCTTTTTAATGAAATAACATGGTGTTCCTCCTCATCCGATCTAGCTTTTTTTAAATTGATTTGGTCGTACTTAATAAATTTTGACTCTTGACTATAGCTATGTGCCTTGAATGTTGGAACGGAGGAGTGCCATTTTCTCGTGCAGCAAGAAAATGGACATAACGTTGGCCAGAACATTGAAATTCATACTAGATAAATTCTACACCGATTATTCAGAATTTATCGAAAAATGTAGGCTGGAGTAGTCACCCAGAGGCACATGCATATGGCCAAACATTACTGTTTTCAGCTACAACATGAGTTATTCTGGAAAAGTCCTGTCTAAGTATTCTCAAATTAGACTTATATAAAATGTACAAGAATTTGTTTAAAAATAATGTAGAGCGACAATACTTGTTAACGATATTTTTTGAAGCTTCGCTGATCGATAGTTCGGCACTTGTCCCCCCAGTTTTTTTTATGGTTAAACGGTGCACGCAGCCATGCATATCGATGGATCCTTCGTGTGGATGAGGACAAATTCGTATGCTGCCAGCTGCCGCTGCCTATAGTGTATACAATGAAATGGAGATCTATACGTGATACAGATGGACCATACTATGCTGCAGAAAGTGGTTCGGCTTATGGACGACTATGCGTCTATACGCATAAAGGCACCTGCAGAGGGGTGAACTTTATGCACGGTGAGCAGGTAGCTAGTTGAGTTTCTTTTGCGGGAGGTAGTTAGTTGTTTTGAAATTGTAAGAAAAGGACATAAGTATGAGCTATTGAAATCTTCAGCAACATGTTTATATTGAAAATTATTGCCGGTCCAGGACTTCAATATGGTAGAGCAGAGATATCAGGTCTCTGTTTTTGAAATTTAAAGAGAAATAGATTACAACCATTTTTGTGAATTATTTAGGATTTTTTTTTTTGAGTTTTAAAGCAGTCGATCCTGCCATCCGATTAGATAGAATAGAAGGTTAATTACAAAGAGTCTTTGCAAGAGCAAAGATCAGTTCCCCAATCCCACAACCGGGAGAGGGCAGAAGCGTAAGGACTAAGGCCTGAAACCTTTAAAGAACAACCGCTAGGTCTCCAGGATCCTGAGAGTGAGCGAAAGTTCTCTGCGCTATATCCTCCCAAATAATGTAAGCCACACTGTCTGGCATCAACGACTCGTTGCGGAAAATCCTTCTATTTCGCTCTTTCCAGATGCCCCAAATGGTGTAGATGAAGGCACCATTAGCCTCCCTCCGTTTCCCGCTTTGAAGTGTTGTGACCATCCCGTCCCACCATGAGTTTAAGCCATGCCCAAGCACAGGCGGCGGCACCCCAATGGTGCCAATCCACCCAAAAATCTTGTCGCGAACCGACTTGGCGAAACTGCAGTCCAAGAGTAGATGTTGCACCGTCTCGGGGTGTATCCTGCACAGTTTGCAAATGGGGTCATGTGGCCACCCCCGAATCGCCAGATTGTCCGCCGTCAAGACCTTCCCGTGGAGCGCCAGCCAAGCAAAAAAACGGCACTTCGGCTCCGCATGCGCGTTCCACACCTTGGCCGTCCTGAACGGAGGATAGGCCCCGGCGAACTGACAACGATAAGCCGAAGCCGTAGAGTAGACTCATGAAGCGGTCCAACGCCAAGAGATCGCATCTGCACGTGGCTGCAGCACCACCTCTCGAAGCGCTGTCCAAAGCTTGACCAATTGGGCGAGCTCTGCCGCAGTGGAAAGGCGAAAAAGGGAGCGCAACCAGTTCCTATCCTGCAACTCCTTGAGAACTGTTCGAGACTTGCGTGATGCGATGGCGAAAAGCTCTGGGTACTGCAGCTTGAGTGCGCCTCCGGGCATCCATCGGTCATGCCAAAACAGGCACTTGGCGCCGTCCCCAATAGTGATATCCGTTGAGGCCCTGAACAGCTCCATATATGTGGCGTCGCAAGGAAGAGTCATTCCTTGCCAAGGTCTTTCCTGGTCGGCCCAAGCATACCAAGGCCAGCGAAGCCGCAAAGCCCTTCCAAACTTCTCAATGTCGAAAATGCCAAGGCCGCCCAGCTCTTTAGGTCTGCAAACTGTGCTCCAGTTGACCAGTGAGTGCGGCCGCGATCCCGGTGCCGCTCCAGGCTTCATCCAAAGGAAGCCGCGCTTAATTTTCTCAATCCTTCGTATGATCCACTTGGGCAGCTTGAAGACAACGAGGTGGTATATGACCATGGCAGACAGAACAGAGCGGCAAAGAAGCACCCTTCCCACCCTGGTGAAGTGTTTTCCCCACCATCCCGCGAGTCTCGCACCCAGCTTGTCAATGAGGGGCTGGAAGTGAATAGCCTTAAGCCTAGAGTGATGGAGTGGTAGGCCAAGGTAGGTGCACGGGAACTCCCCGCGCTTTGCCGGGAAAGTCTGCAAGGCTGCCAATATTTGCTCCTCGGTGCATCGTATTGGAAAAGCCTCTGATTTTGCCAGGTTTGTCCGCAGCCCACTCGCATCCCCAAATGTGGCCAAAATCTGTCGTACCACACACATATCCTGCGGGTCTGGGCTAACAAAAATTCCCGCGTCATCGGCGTAGAGAGAGACGGTGGAGCGAACCGGTCGCGGCCTGATCTGACGAAGGATGCCCTCCTCCGTAGCAAGCCGGAAAAGGTGGTGCAATGGGTCGATCGCCAGAATGAAGAGCATCGGCGATAACGGGTCCCCTTGTCGAAGACCACGAGCATGAGGAATCTGAGAGCCTGGCTTTTCATTGAGGAGGATCTTCGATGATGCCGTAGTAAGCAACTTGCAGATCCACGTCCTCCATCTCGGCCCAAATCCCATGGCCTGAAGCAGCTCAAGCAAGTATGACCAATTGACTGTGTCAAAAGCCTTGGCAATGTCCAACTTTAGAAAGAACCCCGGAGTATTCTCCTTAAACATCTCCCTGATCAGGCCTTGCACATGAAGAAAATTGTCATGGATACACCTCTTTTTGATGAATGCAGACTGGCTCGGAGAGATAAGTGCAGGTAGGTTTGGTGCTAGGCGTGATGCAAGCATTTTGGAGAAAATTTTGGAGAAGCTGTGGATGAGGCTGATTGGTCTGTAGTCTGCTATAGAGCCCGCTTCCGCTTTCTTTGGCAGAAGAACAATGTTGGCCTTGTTGAGAAGGCCAAAACATGACCCACCCTGTTCCGCGAGGGCCACCATCGCGTCAAACAAGTCTTCGCTGATAGTCTCCTCGTCCCAAGCCTCCAGCACCGTATCATGGCCCTCCATCCGCAACCAAAATGCTTCAAATCTGAAGGTGGAATATTGTGGGATGTCCGCTGCTCCCAGGAGAAGCAAAGCAGCGTGGTCCGAAACCGAGGAGGGCAACGCCTGCAAGATTGCTGATGGGAAGTAAATGTCCCAGTCATCAGAACAAAAGAAGCGGTCTATCCGAGTCAAAATCGGATTTTCTTGCTGATTTGACCAAGTAAACTTGCGCCCTGTCAATCTGAGTTCCCTGAGGCGCATGGCGTCGAGGGCAGCCTTGAATCGTCCCATGAGCCGCCGGTTAAGGTTCCCACTGTTTTTATCTGCCGCCATGTAAATCAAGTTGAAATCACCAAAAATCAACCATCTGGGAGGAGTAGTCGCTGCCAGGCTTCTGAGCTCGTCGATGAAGGCATTTTTCTGGGCTTCTCCCTGCGGACCATAGACTCCGGTAGCCGTCCAGGACGCCCCGTCCGCTCTGTTAGTTATCGTCGCGCAGATAGTGTTTGTTGTCAGGCTCGCATTAGATAGACTGTAACAGCGAGCAGCTGCTGCTAGAATTACGCCTCCCCTTGTTCCGTCCGCAGGCAGGAATGCAAAGTCATCAGCAAAATCCGGCCCGATCGCATCGATGATCACCTGCCTATCCACAGCCTGAAGCTTTGTTTCCTGCAAACAAACCAAGCTGGCCTTTGAAACACGCACCAGCTCGCGCACTGCATCGCGCCTGGCCTGGCTATTCATGCCACGAACGTTGCAGCAGAGTAGTTTGAGATTTGCTACCTCCATCAGGAAAATGAGCTGCTATTGGCTGCGCCGCCGAGCCACACGAGAAGACATGAAAGGACACCCTTGAGAGTACGCACGGAATGCAGACCTCGCTGCTTGGAGAAGTTACAGCAATGGCGCCCAGGCAACAAACTGCCACGCCTCTTGGTCACGATCAAGCTCATTTGGTGCTCAGGCAACAAACTGCCGCACCCCGCTGATCGATTGCACCAGACACAGGACCTACCCCTAACCGACTGATGGCACATCTGCCCAGACTTGCAACTTTGGAAACTGACACTGACACTGAAACTGGAGGGCCCCCACGGCGACATTGGCCGCGTGCCACCCTCAGACGCATACAACAGCTTCATCTACGCTGCAATCGGCGGCGGGCGCCGCCCCTCAATGATCCCTGCAGCAGCCGGGATTCCTTTCTTCTTGTTCTTGATCGCCATGACAAGCGCCTCGATTGCTTCCACAGCCATGTCAGAGAGGGGATTATATGGATCCACACATAGGAGGGGGCTTTTAATAGGTCTATAGGAGCGTACATGCGGATGTAGATGTATGGTAAATACACTAAGGCACCGTTTGGATGTATGCATTTGGGCATGGCATTGGGTATTGAGGCATTCGGGGCCCGAATACCCCAATTTGGCCTGTTTGGCTGTGCTAGGTATTCGGGCTTGGCATTCGGGCTCAATATTGGCCAGCCCAAATAACACATCGCTTGGCCCCTCCCGAATGAAGAGGGTCTGAGCTCGACATCTCTTTGGCATTGGAGCGAGGACGAACTTCTTTCGTTCCCCCAACCCTAGCGAGACCAAGCGACGGCGGCGGCTCACCGAATACCCCGCCGACGGAGGTCCAAAACCGCCCGCCCGCCTCTGCTTCTTCCCCGCCGACCACCGCCGCCCTTCCCTCCACCTTCCCCCGTTGTTTTCCCCTCCGAGTCTCACCGCCCTCCTCTGTTTCTTCCCCGCAGGACGCTGGAGCTCCACTTCCGAGCAGGACGCCGGCAGCACGCGCGGTGGTGAGAGAGCAGGAAGAAGAAGACGTTTTAACCCCGATCTAACCGATGTAATATTTTTTGGGCACCTCTTGATTGTTTGCGTTGTCCATTGATGCATGATCTGTGTGTGTGTTTAAATCGTTTGCAAACATGTATCTGACTCAATACATCACTTTGACCATCCAAACAGGATTTGACATTCAACCAGGGTTTCAATTCTAGGTACCAAATATCTAACCATCCAAACAGAAATATTGGTATTGATGTCAATGCAAATACCTCACGATATTGATATTACAACGAATGCAATGCCAAGCCTCCCAATACAAACATCCAAACGGAGCCTAAATCCTTGCCAGATTGTACATCGTTCATTTTGGCTATGCTTTTCGAGGAAAGAAAAAAAAAATAGCTATCTACGAATCAAGACAAGCAACGCTTTTGGTAAAAGAAAATCGAAAGAGGGGCATGTCATGTCCTGCATCGGTTGATGTGTGCAACATTTTTCATTAGGAAGCTCTCATCCAAAATATTACACTTCAAAGATCAAAAAGCTTAAATACAAAGTTTAGCCTCTAAAATAGATCTACCATATTCCCTCCGTTTATAATTACTTCAGATTTACCAAATATTTACTCAAAAATATCAACATCCATGATATGAAACCTATTGTATTAGAATCATTATAAAGTTTATTTTTATATTATATATATTTTATTATATTTTTTTCTTCTTATATTCTTAGTCAAATTTTGTAAAGATTGACTTCTACTAAATCTAGAATGCGAAAGTAAATAAAAACAGAGGGACTATATCCATTAAATAAACTATTTGGTGGATCGACATGCATGCGACATCCCATGTGACTAACTCAAAAGGTTGCACCCAGAATTCTTATGCTTCAATTGTTCCATAGGGAGAGGATCGGACCACAAATCGATCTATTGTGTGGCCCTATGGATGTCATGCAAAAAAATGGGCACCTCTAGCCTTGTTAAAACAATATCATTTCGGCAACTCTTAATGGATCACCATAGGGCTATAACTCCCGCTCTAGTTTGAGTCTTTCTTCTTGTCAGTCACGTCAATCAATTCCCAAAAATATGTCTAAGATTTAGACTTTTATTCTATGCAATGTCGCCTTTCGTTTCAAGAATTGGCCACCGGGGACAAACAAAAATTAACAACAAAAAACACTTAAACCACACACTAACGATGATCCGTGGTTCCACCGACTTTAAGAAGTAATGGATCCACCACCTATTTCATTGTGATGAGCTGTAGATAATTTAGAGCGTGCACAAATAAGCAGCTGGCTCTGCCTCTTTTGTGCCCATGCCCAAGCAAATAAATGGAGAAGTAACACCAAAACAGCGTCTGCAAAGAGGTTTATCCCCTAGCTAGTGAGTAGGGGGCCGGCGCAGAGGATAGGGGCCGATGGTAGGGGTCGGGAGCAAGAGAGCCGAGAGAGGCGAAACGCGTCGGACGCATTCAAGCCCTGGGTTTGTAGTACATGTGCTCTTGTTGTACCCCAAAGGAAAGATAGCTAGCCGGTGATGAGGGAGAGAGCCGTGTGCGGTCCCGGTTCCGATGGGTAACTGCCGCCGGTTTTGGTGACCCTGCTAAGTGTGATCGATCTGGAGCACGCACGTACGAGTAGTACGACTCCTTCAACACATTCAAATCCTAAGTGTAGCTACCATGTGCCTTGGTACCTAGAGAATTGAACATGCATGCATAAGTTTTCTGGCCATATCCAATGCTAGCTAGTACATCCATCGTGTTCCACACATGGAGATCTTTAATCCCTGACTTCTAATTGTACTGTGTTAGGTTGGAGTATCAAGTTTCCTCAACATGATCTAAGTATAGTCACGGGAACTTAGGAATTCTTGTACATGTAGGACACCAAGCATGATACTAGCTCCCTCCGGCAAACAAAATATTTGAACATGCAGTGGTAGGCTTAGGGTTGGATGCTAGTGCTCAAACATTTGACAATATACTCCGTATGTCCCTAACTGCCCCCAGGAAACCCGGCGCAAGACATTGAGCGCAAGAAGCATGATGCAAATTAAGCTCTTGTGATTGGTCCACTTGGCAGATTGTAGTGCTTTTTTAAATCATGTTCATGCCTCTTCTTTGTTCACGTAGCCTTCATCATATGGAAAGTACCACTAGACTTTTCTCTACTTGATTGTACACCTGTGAAATGAGAAATCAGTTCTACTAAATCAAGATATTCTCATGTCCAAGTCGGTGCACCGAACTGTCCGACTAATCCATCCGTTGAGATTCATGCAAGGATTGGCACGAGAGAATATTAGATCATGTGGCTACCAACATCGGCTAACCCATAAACTGTTTTAGCTCGGCTTCCGTGCAGGTGAACTCATGATGAATTAGTTTTGTAGTTTGCCTTGTCATCAACCGTTTTAGTGATATATATGTGAGCACTTATGCAACATATTTTGTAGAAGATTTTACATGAGCTTTTCCACATCGTGTTTCTAATGGGATGCATAGTGGTGCATTACCTGGTATGCTAAACAAACTTAGTATTTAGAAACATGTCATTGTTAGTTTAGATTGAGAAATGCACATGATGCAACACACGGTCAAACTTTATAAGAGTGGATACAACATAAATATGTTTCGCAAAAAAAAAGATACAACATAAATATGTATCAGCTGAAAAAGGGATGAAATAAACGTTCACTCAACCATGAAACAAATCATGGCTCGTGCAAATGAACTAGTGAACTAACCAACAACTCTGCGATAGTTTTATCTTTCAGTTGCCCTTCTTCCTTGTGCATGCCCCAAAGAATGAATATACATGGCCTACAAGTATTCATGGTGGAGGAGGGAAATGCTAGGTAAGGAGTGGGTTTGCGGTGCCTATTAGCTAGCTAAAATCGTAAAATGCTTGAAATTGCACTAACAAATATTTGATAGATAGAGAAAGATATGCAAGATTTAGCAGAACAAAGGTGGGCTTAATTGTCGTGATCAGTAGACTCAGAAATATGTTTCCACCTAAGTCAACTGAGATTTTTGTTATATCTAAGTCGATGAATATATTATGCTAACTGTTACAGAGACATCGTATGGATATAGGGATGCAGCTGGCACGATGGCATTGGGGTCAGCTGGCCCAAATGAATATTTCATTTTTTCTAATTAGTGTTAACTACTTTATTTTTGTAGAAGAAGACACCATCCTAGTAGAGATGATAGAGATGACCACATGCTTATGGTGATTTGTTTTCTAGATTCGTCCATATATGGCTGGATCAGGTTGTCGATTTATCCATAAAAAATATCTAAGGCTGGTCATAGTGCATAATATCATATAGTAGTATCATGCATATGATACTTGTCTATGATACTATCACTATAGTGAGTTGTATTATAGAGTAGTATCATAATCTTCTAAATTTATTGTTTTGTAGAATCTCAATACAAATCTGTGAACAAGATCTATTTGATATTAACTTTTCTCATACCGTGCACTATGATACGGTATCCACCTATGTTACTCTAATCTTATCTCTCCTCATTAATTAGATGCCACGTCAGCATTTTTGTGGGCCTAAGATGCATGATAGTACCTAAGATACTAGCACTATGGCCAGCCTAAAGGGATGACTAAAGTTTTAGCAAAACAAGAAGCTTCATGATGTTACTTTTGGTGCAGATTTTCATGTACATCGGAGGTGTCTTTTGGGGAGGGCACCGGGGAGTGCACCTAAAATTGGGATGCACCATAAGGTCCATAACATTATTCAGTTCGAAAGAAACCAATTCACTGAGCAGACAAAAAGTATCCCAATTTAGGGCAACAAAATACACTTGGCTTTGTCTTCAGAGGATAACATCTGGTCTATAGCTATACCAATCCCAGCAAAATTAAACGCCGGCCGAGCATAAACATGCAAGTGGCAAGCATTTTCTCAGCTAGCAGTTAGTAGTGGTAGCACTACTACCCTGTAACTCCCACATGATGAGCACATGCAACATATACATATGTGCCAAACACGGAAACACTGCAACATGGCGAACACTGTTCAACTATGAAATCAGTTTGTCTGCGGTCTGCCTCATGCGCGCGTCAACAGCTGATATCTAGCGCGATGCATCCCTTCCATACAGAGGCAGGCCGAGCTCAACCTCTTCTCAAAAAACAAAACAAAAACTAGCGCGCGCCCGGCCATTAACTGATGGCCCATCAATACGACCCAGCCAACACGGTTTAGATTAGCTAGCTAGCTGCACGTACACATACATGCACCGACCTAAATCATTTAGGCCGAGTTTGGCTCGGGCCAAGTTTGAGCAATTTGATTGGCATTGGGAATTTGCGTATGGTGTCACAAGGCTTTTAAAACGGAGTAAAAGTTGACCCGAGAGGTATGCATGATATGGGCGTTCCCGGTGAGCGTATAGCAGGGCGTATAGTGAGAACATAGTTGCACACGTCCTCTCCTCCCCTCTTTCCTATCTTTGTTCTCACCGTCAGCAGTTCCACTGCCCCGGTAGATCGAAGACCATCGCTGCAACAGTGTAATAGTAGGAAATCGAAAGCCTTTGCCGGCAAGCCTTCATCGATGCCCACGCTGACCCGTTTTCCTCTAGTTCAAGCACCGCCTTCCCGAGGTTTATAAATGGTAGTAAGTTCTCAATCCACTCTCATGCGGTTGGAAATGTGCAGATCTGTATAAGGAATCGTAGTTCTATGATTATTCATTACATGCACGGAAGATTTGTAGTTGTAGGGTAAACTATCGGCCAATATGCTCGGTTATGGTCGAATATGCTCATTTTTGTTCTTCTACTATGTCTGTGTGCTTCGTAAATAACATATCTACATGTACATACATGTGGTTTATGGTTACATTTTGCCCGATTGGGCAAGATACGACTTTTAGGGTTAGATTGGCGCAATATTTGGAGTTTTTTTGCATTGCTCGCAGTTCCTTGTAGTATGATGACATATGATTACTTCACATTATGTGTCCAAGATCCAGTGGGATACATGAATCCATTTCTATTATGATTGATCGTGGGTACACGATGTCTAATATGACGCAGGGCTGATAATTAATCTACAACACTTGTAGGTAGGGATGTTGATGGCAACAACTATATGTGTACGAATTCGTTGGGACTCCAAGTGCAGAGTGTTGTAGCAAACGCTTTTTCACCACAAGGGTGAATCAAGGGTTTATATCGAACTCTCGAGGAATTGGCTTAGAAGCTGAATTCTTCCTCTCCTCTTCTAGTAACCTGCAAAATAAAGTTCTTGCTTTGTGTCCCCAACTCCACCGTGTGGTTGTCAAGCACAAGGTTCCGTATTAGTAATAGGAAATACAAGTATGAAGTAAAGTAAGTAAAGTAAAGTAAGCAACCTAGCAAACTAAATAAAAGCAGATAAACGCTAATGGCATTTGGGTTTTGTGTGTGTATGTGGAGAAAGTATTTTTCGTATTTTATAATTAAATAATAGTGGTAAATATAAAGTGAGGCAATAGTGTTGGAAAGGTGTTTCTAATGATTTAAAATGGACCGGTGTTTATGGGTTCACTTTTCTACTCTCTTTTTAATTTGTAGTGGGCTCTAACAATTTATCAATGACATAATATTGGTGGAACTTCAACATGTGTTTGATAAGCATTCATGTTGGCATTACGTCCTAACATAGAGATGATGCAACACATCTCTATTATACTTCTCAAGAAAGCGAAACTCCAAGCAATCTTGAACTAAGAATCAACAGATAACCTTAAGTAATTCGACATAATGTTTGCATATCAAATATGCTACCCTAAATAAACAACATTATCACACTATCACATGATAATTATAAAAAATGTATTCACTTTATCAATAGTGAGGCAACAAAAGAAAGGTAAATACCATAGTAGATCTTGAATTTGTTGTTGATGAGTGCATTTTTAGCATGTTTTTGCATCGTTATTCTATCAAGACATCATCGAGTAGTGGTAGGATTTTTGTATTTAACCGCGCTACCGCGCCCTTTTATGCTTGTCTATACAGGATCTCAAAATAATAATTCAATAATGAAATATCAATGAAAACTGTCATTTTCTGGCATTTTGACGTGATAGAATTATTTTTACACTTAATCATGCACATGGGCTAAAGGACAATGCGAGTACTATTTCCAGTGGCTTTAACGGGCATCGGTACGAGCAAGGCCTGCCCGTACCACCCTCCAGAAGCACCGCCTCGTAAAATACTTTCACCTCCCGCGGACAGATCGGAGATCAGACACACACAACTCCACAAAACAGAGAAACATCGCCCTAGATCAGATCTCAAGAAGGAACTTGGAGAAGACAAGATCCGGGCTACTACGTGGATCCTCAGAGGAGAAGGCATCATACCCTTCATCACCATCAACCGCTGCACCTCCACCATCATCATCCTCCAACCATAGTTATAATCTTGATTGCTATTGTGGATTTGTATTCGAATTCATTCCATTCCTTCAATTCCATCCATAAGATTATGATGATGTTCTTGATTGTCTCCATGTGTGAGTATTCCTATTAGTTCTTGGGGAGATGGAGAAACCCTGGCATGAATATGAGATGAATCTAAGATGATCTATGGATTTAAGTATTAATGTTTGTTAGTTTTCTCTCTTGATATTACATGTTGTGCACCATGTAATATATGCCTTATGGTCTTGAGAGGGAACTACTCTTTGAAGTGTGGTAAAGTGAACGGCGGAAAGTGACATTACCATATCGGCACTTTGACACATGAATAATGGGGATAAGAGGGATTCACACAACTCATATGGATAACCACGGGGTAAACCCCTTAATAGAAAGGGATTTCTATTTTCGTGCCCTCGGTTCCTTAGTTGTACTCAGTTTTCCCCAGCTCCTTAGTTTTTCCTCAGTTTTACCCAAACTTTTGTCTGAAACCATCACACGTGATGTAACGGCCGGTTGCCCGACGGTTGACCGTTATCTTCTGACTAGTGGGGCCACGTAGAGCCCGCAAAGACACGTCAGACCATCCATCTTTGTTTGACCGTAAGCATCGCTGTATCCCTGACCAAAACGCGAACGAGTGGGGCTTCGGTATATCGAATGACAAGTGGGGCCATGACGCTGATACAAGGGGCAATACACGGGTAGGATTAGATTTTTAAATGGAGCTCTACAGCGATGGCACGGAGGAGGTGGCATGCGGGGTGCCGAGATGAGATCGACGTCCACAATGAACTGCATGAGGCGAGACCAGACGCATTAGATAGATATGAACTAGACGCGTTTAACCATGCAAAGAAGAGAAGAAATGGTCGACGACATCGAAGACTACGTCAAAACTTTGACTGACCGTGTCGGACACGAACACGAGCAATGTAGAGAAAACTAGTGTCTCTCCTTTCTGGCGTGTATAGGTGGGTGCTAGGAGAGTGTGGTGGCGAAGGGAAAGACCTCGCGGCGGTCTGTGGCGTCCAGATAGCGGGTCGGCGTGGCCGTGCCCACGCGGCGTGCATGCATGTTCGGCATTGGCATCAGCATGTACGTTCGGCATTGGCCTCGGCGGTATCTCTGGTGTGTCGTGATCGAATGAGGGGACGGGATTGAGGGTGCATCCCGACGTTGACCTAGTGGCGGCGAGCATAGCCGCTGACCATGCCGATATCGGCATCGGCATCGTTTGAGGCTGTGGTGCTCGAATCAAGTTGGGATTTGTTTCTCGTAGGCCAAAATGAATTTGAAACAAGTTTCATGTTGAAGGTTAGGTAACGAAAGTTTGTAACTATCCCAAAATTATACTAGCGCCATGGTGAGGTTCTTTTTGATAGAGCTATACGGTTGGGCAAACTTTTTTGACACTTTTTAGATAGGGTTCCTTGTTGTTACACGTATGGCATCATGTATGGAAAATTTGTGGTCATTTGGAGATGTTCGAAAAAATCACTTTGCTTAAGCGCATGCCGTTTCGTCTCGCTGAAACCAGCTTTTCTAACAAGGTGATTTTTTCTACCTTCTCTAAATAACCTCAAATTTCATACAGCTGATCTTCTATACATAGATAGATAGATTGTTTCGTTTTTACATTTTTCGAACTTTTTATTTCCCTTTATAATACCCAATTGATTTTCAGGTCAAAACCTCGAAAAACAGCATCATGTATGGCATCATTTCACCCTAAATTTCAAATTTTCTGAAACTTTCCCTTTTAGATATTCCTTGTTGTTATAGGTATGCCATCATGTATGCCAAACTTGGTTAGGTCTCACTGAAACCAGCTTTTGTAACAAATTAGGTGATGGTTTATCATTTTTTTGCGTGAAAAGTAATGGCTACAACAAATTGTTGATGGTTTATCATTTTTTTGCGTGAAAAGTAATGGCAACAACAAATCGGTGATGGTTTATCATTTTTTTGCGTGAAAAGTAATGGCTACAACAAATTGTTGATGGTTTATCATTTTTTTGCGTGAAAAGTAATGGCAACAACAAATCGGTGATGGTTTATCATTTTTTTGCGTGAAAAGTAATGGCTACAACAAATTGTTGATGGTTTATCATTTTTTTGCGTGAAAAGTAATGGCAACAACAAATCGTGATGGTTTATCATTTTTTTGCGTGAAAAGTAATGGCTACAACAAATTGTTGATGGTTTATCATTTTTTGCGTGAAAAGTAATGGCAACAACAAATCGGTGATGGTTTATCATTTTTTTGCGTGAAAAGTAATGGCTACAACAAATTGTTGATGGTTTATCATTTTTTTGCGTGAAAAGTAACGCCTAAAATAGTTTATAATTTTTAGCGCGTGAAAAATAATACAGAAAACCGCTTCAGCATACTTAGAGGGTGGAAGCTAATTAACCGCCAACAGAGAGAGAGAGGGGTTATCCTGCCCGTTCCCTATATCATACGATCAACGGTCGGCGGGCACGATCCGCGTGACATGGGCTAGACCAATCAGGGCGATGATGCACGTCTGCGAGAATTTGTGAAGAGAGAGGGCAAAACTGAGTACTATCAAGAAACCAAGGGCACCTGAGTAGTAAACATTCTAAGGGATTCAAATTTGAGATTTGAAAAATGGAAAATGTGTGTTTTGTACAATGAAACCCATCTTGGCCTACCTCAAACTATTTGCAATACCAATATACATCAGTGTGAGAATTGTGGCCTCATTTAGACAAAGTATGATTTGGGGGAAGCTGTTTTGGGAAGGGCTTGTTGTGGAAAACCATGCACCTTCATAGCTACTAGGTGATTTGAGAAGTGGCAATTTGTGGTAAAACTTGATTTATCTATGATTTATCTATGATTTGAGAAGTGGCAATTTGTGGTAAAGACTCCATGAGTAAGTGCCACTCTTTTTAGGATTTTTTTGCACATTAAATGACTCATTTAACTAGTTAATCCCATTTGTTGACTCTCTGTTGACCAGCCACTTGAGGGTAAAACTGAGTATATTGCACTAGCCAGTATTAGCACTCGAGGGGAAAATTGAGCACACAAAAAATGCTAGTATAAGACTCGAGGGTATACCTGAGTATATCTAAATTTCCAGGGTTAGACTCGAGGACACGTGCAATTGTTGACGCGTAGACGCGGGTCGCGGTGGAGAAGTCGAGACGTGCAATCGTGGACGCGTGTCGCGTTGCAGAAGTCCAAGACGTGCAGACGTGCACCGGTGCACGCGTAGGACGCGGGTCGCATTAACCACCCCTCGCCTTTATAGACGCCTCCTCGCACTCTCTCTGTCACTCTCACTCGCTCACGCATCGCCAACTCTCTCACGTCCCATCATCTTCTCCAAAGCAAAAACCCTCTCCCTCTCCCTCTTCCTCTTCCTCCGCCGTAGAGATGGACAAGGAGAATGCCAATCCCATCGTCGAGGTGGGCTCAAAGCGCGACGCCTCCATCTTCGGCGCCGTCCCCTCTACGGACGACAACGCCTCCGCCGCCGCCGCCGTCGCCGGTGCATCGGACGCTGCTGCCGCCGGTGGCGTCGGATCCGGCGGGATGGGTCGACCCCTACGACCCCGTGCCGTACGTCCCGCCCCCGAACCCCTACGACACCTCCCTGGAGGACCCATGGAACGAGGTAACTACGGTTTGCTTCCTTTTTTGTTCCCCATTCCTTTTTGAACCCTATTTTTGCTGGTGTAGATGGATCTGTAGATGGATGAGTATTGGGCTAATATTTGCGCCGATTTTATTCCATTTTGTTTTGATCACTTCTTGATTTCGTTTAAGATTTGGGGTTCGGCTGTTCGGTTAATTTATGCAAGTAATATTGGATCTCAATCAGTTAATTTATGCAAGTAATCATGGGATCTCAATAAGTTATTTTAGGTCCCGTTATTTTATGCACTAATCAAAAGATATCAACCGTTTAATTTTGCAAATAATCTCGAATGTGTTCAAGTTTAGATCTAGTTCAGATCTAGAATCTGTTTCTTTGCCTATGATGAATGGTTGGGCACAAATTTTTACAGGGAGGGTTCAGCGAACCATTGCTGTGTACAAATCTGTTGTGCATGAGCTTTAGTTCGCTAACACCTTCCCTGTAGATATATAATCATGTCCACTCTAACTGAGGCTGACTCTGTTTTTTTAACTTTGTTATCATGTACGTTAGTCATCGTTGCAACTCATTCACTAGTTTCTGTTTGATATGGATCAGATGTCTGGCAGCGACGGCAGCGACGAAGAGGAGGAGGACGTCAAGACTCGCCAGGTCTGCGGAGGCTGCAGGTCGGCCGCACATCTCCTACTTCGCCAAGGAGGTGTACAGGTGCCCCTTCGCACCAGGAGACTCGGCGCCACGGACTTCAACTGCCTCGTCACGCATGCTGAGAACATCAGCAACACCTTCCCCAACGTCGGCACGACGGTGAACGTCCACTCCTTCCGCGCCAAGCACGGGCGCTCGGCATGCACCTCCGCAGCTTGCAGCGGGTGGAGATCTCCGCCGGCCGCATGCCTCCGCTCAAGCCCAAGGCTCCCAAGGGGAGCAAGAGCAACAAGTGGAGGCAGAGCCAGATGGGGTAGGCGGAGTCCCTGGACGTGTGCTGCTGCTGCTGCCTCCTAGTTTGTTGTTGGGATCCCTTTGTTGTTAGCTAGGGATCCCTTGTTGTTATGTTAGTATGATGGTGCTGTGAAGAACCTGTTACTATGTTACTATGTTGGCTGTGTATGCAGCCTATTATCTATCCATATTATCTAGGGATTATCTATCCCTAGTCTACTATATTTTGTTGGCCGTACTTAGTTTTCTTGATTTACTATGACTGTGAATTTATCGTACATTATCCTGGAGATTTGCTTCTAGATTTAACTACATACATATGGACCAGAGGGAGTACTAGATTTGCTGCCATATTGGGCAAACAACGAGGAACAAAAGGCACAAATAATTGAAGAAAGTCAGAAATGCAAGCTTCTCTAGATTTTATACTAATTTGGTGAAAAGGACAGAGAGAAAGAGGGGAAAAGGTGCACTTAATAATGCCAATTTTGGGCCGAGAGAGACAGAACCCAGCTCCTGCTCACGTGCAACCAAACGCTTCTCGTCCTGTCCCACGCGGTCCCTTTCTACCAGCCCCACGCGACGCGGGCCCACACGACGCGGCCCCACACGACGCGGCCCCACACGTGACAAACTAAACGGGAATCCTGCCGTCTGAGTTGCTTCTGCGGGTTTCAGACAAACGTTTGGGGGTAAAACTGAGGAAAAACTAAGGAGCTGGGGAAAATTGAGTACAACTAAGGAACTGAGGGCACGAAAATAGAAATCCCTAATAGAAATAGTCAATATGTGGCTTGAAGAAGACTAGCTGTTGTGGTTATTTAGAGATGCGATGACCGATGGCTTTCTAGGCGCATCTTATTACGGAACTCTCCCACACTCAACATGCTTAAAAGCATATTTTATCTTAATTAACATAAATCCTAGTGCTAGAGGTGGATCCAATAATCCCTAAGAACACTTTGTCTCATTAAGTTTCAACCCATTTCTTATAAAGTTTGTACTGCTTTATTTACTTTATTTGCAACCATTTACAACACCCCCTTTAAATAATTTGAGATTAAAAAATTATATTAAGTAATCTTTAGTAGAAAGTAGCAAGGGGCATTAAGACCCTAACCAGTAGCCTCTCGTGGTTTGATACTTTTATTTCGAAACTAGCTACAACTGATCTGTGTTCTTGCAGTTATCAAGCTATTTTCTAACGTCGTTGCCGGAGAGCTTGTGGTGACCCGGCATACCACTGCATGGTGTAGTATGCAAGTCTGACATAACACCAATGAAACACCATTCCACTAGTATTACATCGCTTAGAGTGGTACAAAAGAAACATATGCGGGTCCAAGGCATGTCTGTAGAATAACATATAGACTATGTTATAGAAGATCAACACAGCCTCCTACTTTACAATGAGGTAAATCTGCAAATAAACTCCAGAAGAACGACTCGTAATCTAATCCTATCACGAACTCTATCTATAGAGGATTTTATTAGCTATAGAGGTTATGAAAAGATTCTAGCTAAATAGGAGCTAGGTTTAGGAAGCTAGTTCCCTTCTATGGCTAATCTAGGTTTTCTCCTTGTTGGATGTGGTATCTGACTCCTCTGACAGGGTCCTGTCTCTTGAAGTAGTTGTTGACTCCTCGGCCTTCGAGTTGCACTGTAGATCCTCCTTCGATGCCTCCATATCTAAGCAGGGGATAAGAGTGAGATGAGTACGAGCGTACTCAACAAGTTTATTATAGGAAAGAGGTGTTTAATGCACTAGCTACAGCCATAGAACAGAAAGTCATAGGCAATGCAGGTTTTTGTAATCATTTCTTCAAAAGGTTGCTTTTATTCTGAAGAGCTATGTCTGTCAGCATTCACCGGTTGACTAGAACTTCATGGAGTTCCTTTCCGGCGTCAGTTCCATATCCCGGAACAGGGAGTGACTGGTCACAGTTCGTTACACTCTACAGATGTGTGTTGCTTTACCTATAAGAGATCTTAACCTTGGTGCCAACCGGGCAATTTCCCTGTCCACACTTGTCAACACCTAGATTTTTAATTCCAGATGCCTATTATGCCATACATCGCAATTCCAGGAAGATTGTTTTTGCGAGACATAGCAGTCGATATCACAGAACATTACAAACCATAATCGTCTTACAACAAGGGATCTCATGATCCAATATTAAAACAACAGTTGATCTACATACCAACATACACACACATAGCGGAAGAAACGTAGTAGCGGTCCATCTGTTCCACAGGCAACGCTTGACGTCGGGAGGTGATCCTAGTTATCATAGACATCCTGCTGTCCATCTTCCTGGTACTGGTGCTCTTCTTCATAGTCTGGCCATTTGAATAGCAGGGACAAAGCCATGAGTACTTTATAAAGTACTCGCAAACCAAACTAATGTAAGCACTATCAGCTATAGTAGGGTTTCTAAGCTCTAGGTTTATTTGCATAGAGCCAATTTTATTTCATCAGCACTTAGTAGTAGAAAACTCTTTATTTGCCTAACCAAACTCAAGTGGGAACACTAGTGTCATTCCCACAACTTGGTGGTAGTCAAGTCAAGTTCACCTTTCAAGTCACCAGTCATTTTGAAAACATCTGACAACGGAACAGTATGGCCATCCAATCGTCCATGACCACGGACACGGCTATTCGAATAGGTTTAACACTCTGCAGAGGTTGCACAGTTGTGCCACAACTTTTGATTACATCCGTCAGGGACAGCCCTGAATAATCTTACTCAGTATGCGGATGATTAACCATTAACCTTTCACTTACATCCCCTAGTATATGCACCTTGATGTCTACGTGTGCTTCTATTATTGTAGATAGTGTTGGGCCTCCAAGAGCAGAGGTTTGTAGAACAGCAACAAGTTTCCCTTAAGTGAATCACCCAAGGTTTATCGAACTCAGGGAGGTAGAGGTCAAAGATATTCCTCTCACGCAACCCTGCAATTAAGATACAAGAAGTCTTTTGTGTCCCCAACCTAATACACTTGTCAGATGTATAGGTGCACTAGTTCGGCGAAGAGATAGTAAAGTACAAGTGATATGGATGAGTATGATTGATAGAAACAATCTGAAATAAATATGGGAGCAAGTAAACATGCAGTAGAACAGTAAATAAACGGTGATTCGATATTTGGAAACAATGCCCAGGGATCATACTTTCACTAGTGGACACTCTCAACAACGATCACATAATAAATAAATAACTTCTCCTCACTTGTGCTACTTTCAAACACTCTCTTGTTGGATAACAAACACCATTCATTGTGTAGGGCTACAAGAGCACACCTCAAGCCGGAGTAAACAAGCTCCACACCATCCGGAATTCATATTAAAGTAACCTCTAGAGTGCATAATAGACCGTTGCAATTTAGACCGAGTACTAACATAGCATACACACTGTCACCAATAGCTATGAAAGGGGGAATAGATCACATCAATACTATCATAGTAATAGTTAACTCCATAATCTACAAGAGATTACAATCATAACCTACGCCAAGTACTACATGATGCACACACTGTCACCTTTACATTCATGGAGGAGGAATAGACTACTTTAATAACATCCCTAGAGTAGCACATAGATTAATAGTGATACAAAGCTCATGATCACATAAAGATCACACCATGGGAGAGAGATGAACCACATAGCTACCGGTAGAGCCCTTAGCCTCGGGGGAGAACTACTCCCTCATCATGGGAGTCAGCAGCGGCGATGAAGATGGTGGTGGTGTCGATGGAGATAGATCCGGGCAATTCCCCGTCCCGGCGCGTGAAACAGAGACTTCCCCCGAAACTTGTCTTCGCGATGGCGGCGGCTGCAACTTTTCTCGTCTCGTGGCTTGATGTTTTAGGGTTTTCGACGGAGGTAATATATAGGCGGAAGGGCAACCTCGGAGGGGTCCCGACACCATAGGGGCCCCCCTTGGCCGCGCCGCCATGTAGGGTGGGGCCCCCTTGGCTCCCCTTTGGCCCCTCTCTGGCTCTCTGGAACCTTCCGTGGAAAATAGGAAGTTTGGCTTTTGTTTCGTCCAATTCTGAGAATATTTCCTGTGTAAGATTTCTGAACCAAAAAGCAGAAAACAGAACGGCGCTTCGGCATCTTGTTAATAGGTTAGTTCCAGAAAATGCATAAAAATGATATAAAGTGTGAACAAAACATGTAGGTATTGTCATAAAACTAGCATGGAACATCGAAATTATAGATACGTTGGAGACGTATCAAGCATCCCTGCTTAGTTCACTCGCCCTCGAGTAGGTAAACGATAACAAGGATAATTTCTGAAGTGACATGCTACCAACATAATCTTGATCAACATTATTGTAAAGCATATGAGATGAATGAAGTGATTCAAAGCAATAGATTGCTAACAAAAAGATAATGACTAAACAACTGAATCATATAGCAAAAACTTTTCATGAATAGTACTTTCAAGACAAGTATCAAAAAGACTTGCATAAGAGCTAACTCATAAAGCAATAGATTCAAAGTAAGAGGTTTGAAGCAACACAAAGGATGATTAAGTTTCAACAATTGCTTTCAACTTGTAACATGTATATCTCATAGATAATTGTCAACATAAAGTAATATAACAAGTGCAATAAGTAAACATGTAAGAATCAATGCACATAGTTGATACAAGTGTTTGCTTCTAAGATAGAAAGAAGTAGGTAAACTGACTCAACATAAAGTAAAAGAAAGGCCCTTCGCAGAGGGAAGCATGGATTACTCATGTGCTAGAGCTTTTTATTTTGAAAACATGGAAACAATTTTGTCAACGGTAGTAATAATTAATATGTGTTATGCATAAAACCTCTTATAAGTTGCAAGCCTCATGCATCGAATACCAATAGTGTTCGCACCTTGTCCTAATTAGCTTGGATTTTCATGGATTATCATTGCATTACATATGTTTCAACCAAGTGTCACAAAGGGGTACCTCTATGCCGCCTGTACAAAGGTCCAAGGAGATAAATCGCATCTGATTTCCCAGTTTTGATAGATCTCAACTTGAGGACATCCATACCGGACAACATAGAAAGCAGATAATGGACTCCTCTTTAATGCTTAAGCATTCAACAATAGATAATATTCTCATAAGAAATTGAGGATTAATGTCCAAACTGAAAACTTCCACCATGATACATGGCTTTGGTTGGCGGCCCAATGTTCTTCTCTAACAATATGCATGCTCAAACCATTTAATCATGATAAATCACCCTTACTTCAGACAAGACCAACATGCATAGCAACTCACATGATATTCAACAAAGGTGTAAAAAGTTGATGGCGTCCCCAGAAACATGGTTACCGTTCAACAAGCAACTTATAAGAACTAAGATACATTGCAACATATTCATCACCACAATAGTTTTTAAGCTATTTTCCCATGAGCTATGTATTGTAAAGACAAAGGAATGAAATTTTAAAGGTAGCACGTAAGCAATTTACTTTGGAATGGCAGAAAAATACCACATATAGGTAGTTATGGTGGACACAAATGGCATGGGTTTTGGCTCAAGGTGTTTCGATGCACGAGAAGCATTTCCTCTCAGTACAAGGCTTTGGCTAGCAAGGTTGTTTGAAGCAAACACAAGTATAAACCGGTACAGCAAAACTTACACAAGAACATATTGCAAGCATTTTAAGACTCTACACTGTGTTCCTTGTTGTTCAAACACTTTTACCAGAAAATATCTAGACCTTAGAGAGACCAATCATGCAATCCAAATTTCAACAAGCTCTACGGTAGTTCTCCACTAATAGATTTAAACTACATGATGCAAGAGCTTAAACATGATCTATGAGAGCTCAAAACAATTTCCAAGTATCAAATTATTCAAGATAATATACCATTTATCACATGAAGCATTTTCTGTTTCCAACCAAATAGCAATCAACGCAGCGGTTTTCAGCCTTCGCTATGAACATTAAAGTAAAACGAAGAACACAAGTGTTCAAATTAAAAAGCAGAGTGATACGTCTCCAACGTATTTATAATTTCTGATGTTCCATGCTAGTTTTATGACAATACCTACATGTTTTGTTCACACTTTATATCGTTTTTATGCATTTTCCGGAACTAACCTATTAACAAGATGCCGAAGTGCCAGTTCCTGTTTCTGCTGTTTTTGGTTTCAGAAATCCTACAAAGGAAATATTCTCGAAATTGGACGAAATCAACGCCCAAGATCTTATTTTTCCACGAAGCTTCCAGAGAGCCGAGAGGGACCAGAGGGGAGCCCTGGGGGCCCCACCCCACATGGCGGCGCGGCCAAGGGGGGGCGCCAGCCTATGGGGGGCCACCCCCTGGCTCCTCCAACGCCGCCTCTTCGCCTATATAATCTCTCTGCCTCGAAAACCCTAAAAACATAAGCCACGGGACAAGAAAAGTTACGCAGCCGCCGCCATCGCGAAGTCAAGTTCGGGGGACAGAAGTCTCTGTTCGACGCCGCCGGGATGGGGAATTGCCCCCGGAATCCATCTCCATCGACACCACCGCCATCTTCATCGCCTTTGCTGTCTCCCATGATGAGGAGGGAGTTCTCCTCGAGGCTAAGGGCTCTATCGTAGCTATGTGGTTAATCTCTCTCATGGATCTCATGAGCTGCCTTACATGATTGAGATCCATATGATGAGCTTTGTATCACTATTAATCTATGTGCTACTCTAGTGATGTTATTAAAGTAGTCTATTCCTCCTTCATGATGTAATGGTGACAATGTGTGCATCATGTAGTACTTGGCGTAGGTTATGATTGTAATCTCTTGTAGATTATGGAGTTAACTATTACTATGATAGTATTGATGTGATCTATTCCCCCTTTCATAATGTAAAGGTGACAGTGTGTATGCTATGTTAGTACTCGGGCTAAATTGCAAAGATCTATTATGCTCTAAAGGTTACTTAAATATTAATGCCGAATGTTGTGGCGCTTGTTAACTCCAGCTTGAGGGAGCTCTTGTAGCCTGATACGCGCGAAGCACACGTCCGTTGGGAACCCCAAGTGGAAGGTATGATGCGTATAAAAGCAAGTTTCCCTCAGTATAAAACCAAGGTTATCGAACCAGTAGGAGCCAAGAAGCACGTGAAGGTTGTTGGTGGAGGAATGTAGTGCGGCGCAACACCAGTGAAACCGGCGCCAACGTGGAACCTGCACAACACAATCAAGATACTTTGCCCCAACGTAACAGTGAGGTTGTCAATCTCACCGGCTTGCTGAAAACAAAGGAATAAACATATCGAGTGGAAGATGATGTTTGTTTGCAAAGAACAGTAAAGAACAATGATTGCAGTAGATTGTATTCAGATGTAAAAGAATGGACCGGGGTCCACAGTTCACTAGTGGTGTCTCTCCAATAAGATAACTAACATGCTGGGTGAACAAATTACAGGTGAGCAATTGACAAATAAATATTCAATACATATCAATGATGATTACTATGAGATTTAATCAGGGCATTACGACAAAGTACATAGACCGCTATCCAGCATGCATCTATGCCTAAATAATCCACCTTCGGGTTAGCATCCACACCCCCTCCATTAAGTTGTAAACAACAGATAATTGCGTTAAGTATGGTGCGTAATGTAATCAACACAAATATCCTTAGACAAAGCATCGATGTTTTATCCCTAGTAGCAACAGCACATCCACAACCTTAGAACTTCCTGTCACTGTCCCAGATTCAATGGAGGCATGAACCCACTATCGACCATAAATACCCCCTCTTGGAGTTACAAATATCAACTTGGCCAGAGCCTCTACTAGCAACGGAGAGCATGCAAGAACATAAACAACACATATATGATAGATTGATAATCAACTTGACATAATATTCTATATTCATCGGATCCCACCAAACACAACATGTAGCATTACAAATAGATGATCTTGATCATGTTAGGCAGCTCACAAGATCTAAACAATGATAGCACAAGCGGAGAAGACAACCATCTAGCTACTGCTATGGACCCATAGTCCAAGGATGAACTACTCACGCATCAATCCGGAGGCGGGCATGATGATGTAGAGCCCCTCCGATGATGATTCCCCTCTCCGGCAGGGCGGGCGATCTCCTGAATCCCCGAGATGGGATTGGCGGCGGCGGCATCTCCGGAAGGTTTTCCGTATCGTGGCTCTCGGTACGGGTTTTCGCGAGAAGGCTTTAAGTAGGCGGAAGGGTAGGCCAGAGGGGGCACAGGGCCCCACCCCATAGGCCGGCGTGGCCAAGGGCCGGCCGCGCCGCCCTATGGTTCGCCCTCGTGGCCCCACTTCGTATCTCCCTCGGTCTTCCGAAGCTTCGTGGAAAAATAAGACCCCGGGCGTTGATTTCGTCCAATTCCGAGAATATTTCCTTTGTAGGATTTCTGAAACAAAAAACAGCATAAAACAGAACTCTTCAGCATCTTGTTAATAGGTTAGTGCCGGAAAATGTATAATAATGATGTAAAGTATGTACAAAACATGCAAGTATTGTTATAAAAGTAGCATGGAACATAAGAAATTATAGATACGTTTGGGACGTATCATAGCCCTACACAATGAATGGTGTTTGTTATCCAACAAGAGAGTGTATGTAGCACAAGTGAGGAGAAGTTATTTATTTATTATGTGATTAATGTTGAGAGTGTCCACTAGTGAAAGTATGATCCCTAGGCCTTGTTTCCAAATACGCAAACATCGCTTGTTTACTGTTTTACTGCATCTTTACTTCCTGCAATATTACCACCATCTATACCACCTGTGTTTTACTATCTCTTCGCCGAACTAGTGCACCTATACATCTGACAAGTGTATTAGGTGTGTTGGGGACACAAGAGACTTCTTGTATCTTAATTGCAGGGTTGCTTGAGAGGACTAGCTATCTTTGACCTCTACCTCCCTGAGTTCGATAAACCTTGGGTGATTCACTTAAGGGAAACTTGCTGCTATTCTACAAACCTCTGCTCTTGGAGGCCAACACTGTCTACAAGAATAGAAGCACACGTAGACATCAAGCTATTTTCTGGCGCCGTTATTTTACTCTAGCCCATGATCATGGTAAACACTAATGTCATATTTTTACATATTCATGTAGAGTGTTTGAATGTGAATTTTGAGAGGTGGAATCATCTCAAAATAATTCATGGTTGATTTCTAATAAATGTTTGAATTTTGAAAAGGTACTGTCTTGTTATTTTTACTACAAGTGTTCTACAACTCTTCTGAGGTTCAAACCAATTTAGTTGGCTAGATAATTTCATAAGCTTTCCAGAAATATTTATTTCATAAATTTTGGCTTAGTAGATATTTTTCTATTTAATTTGGAATAGGGCAGCAGTATTGAATTTAGGATAAATGAATTAAATCGAATTTGAATTCGTGGGCTAGGCGGGAAAGCTAAACGGGCCAGAGAAAAAGAGAAAAGGGCCGGCCCAGTGGCACATCTCGCACGCACGGGCGGCCTGACAGCGGGTCCCCCTGTCAGCGTCTAATTAAACGCCGAAGCGCTACGCGCGAGGAGGGCCATTGGATTAGAACATGATCTAACGGCGGAGGCTCATCATCATCAACAGCGAGCTCAAACCCTACTGGCGGTGAACCTAGGGGGTTGGAGGCTCACCGGAGGTCAGGCGAGCGTCGGCGATGAGGTAGATCGGCGTTGTCGACGACGGCGATGCTCCTGGTACCGGTAGCAGCTCCTGGGGTGGCTCCAATCGTCGGCGAGCTTGCAGGGGTACTGGCGGAGCTCCGGCAAACAATTGGGGGCTACGGGCTAAATTGGGACAGGGTATTGCTCGAGGAGGGTCAGTGAGATGAGTGGAGGCGAGTGGTGTGAAGAAATCGAGCGGGCGAGTTCTCTATTTATAGCGAGCGAGAGGTGCCGAGGCTCACGGACATGGCGACGGTGTCGATGGTGCTACAGCGGCGAGAGGCGTGGGCGAGGACACATCGCTGCTCTCTACGTCATGGTGATCATCACGCGCGTCTCGGCATAGAAAATGGAGGTCGATCGCGATCAGGAGCATGACGTGTCTGGCGGTACCGTGGCGGCCGTCGGCGATGATGGCGACGGCGACAAGGCACGGGGGAGAGAGGGAGGATGTCTGGCGTGTTCTTGGTGTCGTGGCGATGCTCAGGGCAGAAGCGGAGGTCAAGGCGAGGACGGAGTCGACGGGGCGAGCGCGTGCTCTGGCGTGCCCTGCGTCGCGATCATGCCGGTCGTGGTGTCACTGGGTGACATGGGCGTGTACTGGCCTGGGCAATGTCGTGCTCTCCTGGACCAAGGGCGTGTACCATCGTGTTCAGTAAAGAGAGGGGAAGCTCCAGGACATGATGAGGTCAACCAGAGAGGAGAGGAGAGGAGAGGAGGATGATGGTGAGTGACATGACCATGTCCTGATCATGATCATCAAGGAACAGTGGTGCAAGTGCTTGGCATTGTCCAGGGGGTTCAAGAGGAGACTAATGATGACATAGGAGTGATGGTTTAGGCTAAAACCCACTGGTTTTTAGAGTGTATGCACATAGCAGATTCTTGCACACAAGGTGTTTGTTGAAATGGCCGCAAGAGAAATTATTTTCAATTTTGCCAAAAAATTTTATGGGTGTTACTCTAATATTGTTTGACATACCTTGGTGGCATTGGTTTGCAAAATGAAGTTGATTTGGTGAAATTCAAATTTGGGATGATCTTAATTCTGTTTCAAAGTTGCAACTTTGGATGCTTATAATAAGAATTTGAAAATGAATCAGCAAGGTTGGTAAACTACAAGATGATCACCTTGATGTGTTCTTGGATGAGGAGCAAAGAGATGGTAAAGTTTAGTTTAGAAATTGTTTACTACAGGGGCTCAAAGTAGGCATCCTGATATTATTTGCAAAAGTGACCATTATCATATGTGCATTGAATTTTTATTTTTCTTTGGATTTGTTTTGCTTTTCTTTGATTCAAAGGTTATTATTTTGAGTTTATTAACGTTTTCAAGCCCTCTAAACAAAGTAAATATGGCATATGTGAAGATTTGCAAATGTGTCCATAGGCTCATATATGATGCTATTTTATTTTATTTTCTTTTGCTTTGTTTCTCTTTGATCCAAATAGGCATGGTTTAGGGTTTAGAAACATTGTTAAACACTTCAAACAAACATCATGGCAACAACACAACATTCATGCACGAACACTATGCACACAATTGAAAATCAAACCAAGTTTTTGTTGGCTCCAAATTTTGGAATAAGGGGAATTCATTTTCTTCTTTGCTTTGAATTTTTGGGTTGTTACAACACTTCCTTTGGTGTGAGGCCCGGTATAAGGTCCGAGACAAAAATGCATTCCCCCGCGACCTCGCACACCCACCCTTTGTTGCAATTCCGACCTTGGGTCCTCGCCGGGATATATCACTTGGATATCTTCCGACCTCGACAACTACCAGGTCGCAACCATGGTCCTTCGCCGGCCATTGCAACCCATCATAGACCGCATTACCGTGGGGAATTAGAGTGGGATCCCCACCCTCCGGTTGTTCTCGCAAGACACAACTGCTACGGTAAGCGCATCCGTTGATGTACGAGAGGAGAAAACACACTTGACTACTCCGTCCCATTCCAAATCTTATGGTTAACACGGGTATTACGGCACAAGAATCACTGTACAACATTTGTTTTTAATCCTAGATGGATATAAACCCTTACAATGCAACCTCCACCAAACTCATACCATGGTTCCATTGCCCACCACTTAGTCATATTCATAAATATGAAGATAGCAATTTTACTTTTCATGCAAGAGTGATAAGCATAGTATTTTGCAAGTAATTTAGTAAAAATACTCAAATGACATGTGCAAGCGATGAACTTGCCTTTCTTGACTGCAATATTATGCAGGCAAGGTCTTCGATACGCAATAACTCCAAATTCTGAAATATCATCATCGTCCGGTAAGGACGATGTTTAAAAGATTGGGAAGGATGCAGTAGTGCATAAGTATGAGATGCAATCGCTCTAAGCGTGACCTAACCCCAATGATTTAGGACTAGTGAGTTGGTATGATTGGTTTAGAGTGCGTTGCACTTTTAGAGTGATTCACAAACAAGGTTCTCATTAAGGGTTGGTTATTTTGTATCATAAGTAATGTAATACATCACAACAATAATATTAATGGCACACAACAATAGGATTGGGTATAATCCTAACATGTAATGAACAGTGGTTGGTCTTAGTACTATATGGCATGATTAATGGTTACTTATCATATACTTCAAAAGAATAACTTTTGAAGAACATGTTCTTTGATAAAGAACAAGTATGACAATTGGGTTTGTGGGGTTCTATGGTTTCCTATGATTCCAATTAGTTTCTGGAGTAAGTATTAGATGGATCACAACAAATTTGGATTCATCGACACCTAGAGCTTGTAAGGTTGAGTTAAGCCTAGGCATCCTGAGCAATTAATTATACATGGTTGCGATCAAGGTTGATTCATCTTGCTGGTGATAGCTAACTAGGGTTTATAGATCCTATTAGGTACGGTGGATGAATACTCTCTATTTTCTTCAAAAGAATAACTTTTGAAGAACACACTTCTTAAGTTATAAGAAGTATCTCAATTAAGGTTGAGATTGTCTAGGTTTGCTATTGGATCCACTAAGTAAAGAATGGTTGGTTCCTAAATAGGATGATTCCACAAAGTAATGCATAATATTTGACATAGTTGCTATTGGAGTTCATCACAATGGTGTGATGCTAAGCATGGATAAATAAGGATGATGGTTTTGGCAGTAGGAGCTAGGGTTTAGACTTGGTTGATCCTACTTGATTATCTAGGTCTGATGAAGATGAACACATGGGATACTTATTTAGTAGTGATAGGGTTCCCATATTTTATGTGGACATAGACATGCATTTAGTTGCTAATTATGGATCTATGAATGACAATGGAGTAACATGATCACATGTTTGACCTAGGGTTTAGGTTATAATCAAGTTAGGGTTCATATGAATTAATGGAGCTAGGATTCCTAATGGCATTAGGGTTTTAGAATCCCACATAAAATTATGAACTACTATTTTATGTATAATGGAACTAGGGTTTTCTAATCTACCATATAGTTCTTAAGGTAATAACTTCATTATAAATTTGAAGTTATTAATAACTTTGAAATAAAAATAATATTGAATTTGGTATTTTATTATTTTAAAGAATTAATAATTAAGGTAATTATTATTTAGGTTTTAAATCCTTCTAATAAGGATTTAAAAAAACAAATAAATAAAATTATTTTTAATGTTTTCTTTATTTATTTACTGGTTTTTATTTAATTTGGAAAGTTTTCCTAATTATTGAATTTTAATTGAATTTAGAATTAATAATAAAGGCTTAAATAAATAGGGTTAAATAATTAAATTTTTATTTAAAATAAAATTTTCATATTATATTTTTATTTAATAGAGTTTATTTTTCTGAACATTTTAATATCTCATTTGAATTTTTCTGAGTTAAGATGAATTTTATAAATTCTTGCAAAGTTTTAGATGTTTTTCTAGAATTCGATTTAAACTAAAAATAATAAACACACCCGGGATAGTGTTACCCATGGTCACTGACGAGTGGGCCAATGGTCCATGTCAGCAGCCACGTTTGCATGGACCAAGTCCAACTGTTGACTGGGACAGGAACACGTCGCCGGCGAGCAGGACGGTGACGGTTCCGGCGCTACAGGCTCCCGCTACCCTACAGATGTGTGTTAGGATCGCCTTGATGTGGTGAGACGGACGAGCGGCGCCAGTGACCAAATGGTCACCGGAACCGGCAACGACGAACGGTGCTGCGGTGGCGCTAGTCCGGCGAACCTCAATCTCGAGCTAGGGATGTCTATTCTACGCAATAAGAGATGCTAGAGATGCGCAGGCTCACCTCAAAGCTGATAGGCTGCTCGAGGAAGACGGGGATGGTCGGAGTTGCCCTCACGGACATGATTTCCGACGAGCACCTGAGAAAGGGAACGCTCGAATTCATCTGATTGAGCCCGCCATATCTCGATTCCTTGATACTGGATGATCTACTCGACTTGGCGGAGCTCCTCGTCCACATCACGGATTCCGGGGTGGTCCCAAACGATGGCTTCGTGCTAGACTCCGGCGATAGGTTGCACATGAATTGGAGCGATGGAGAGGAATCGAGAGAAAACTGAGAGGCGTCGAGGTTCTAGGGTTGCCAGGCGAAGCTAGTGGTGCTTTTATACGGCTTGACAAGGACGAAATCGCCCTTTCCGTCACCGGCGATGGCTCAGATGCGCCGGCGATGTCGGCAGGGCTTTGTGCACGAATCTGGATGTTTTCAGATAGAGTCGGACGCGGAGGATCTTGTACGCGCCTCTGGGCTGGTCGTTGACATCCGTGGCGGTCAAGAACGGCGGCGATGACGGTGCCGTCATGGTGTCGACCTCGCAGAGGAAGACGAAGACATCATCTCACCTCGCACGAGTTTTAAAGCAGGTGAAATGGTATGGACCTGGTCTGGGATGTGCTTGGGCTGGCGTTGATGGGCTTCTTGGTGGGCTACACGGTCAGGTAAGGTCCTTTTCTCCTTTTCTTTTATTTCTGTTTTCCTTTTTCTGTTTTCCATATAATTAATTTAAATATTGTTTTGAATTCAAATATTTTGTAAACTTTATTGTTTGAATTCAAGTGAGATTCACTCCTGGCACTTAAAAGTTTGTTATTTTATTTTATAAAATTTAATAGGAATACTAAAGCATTGGTTTATTAATTACTATTGATATTTGAATTAAACAACCATATAGGCATGAATTTGAATATTGTCTTTGGAAATATTCAAATTATTTTCCAAATGATTGTTTTCTTATTTAATGATATGTAGAGTTTTATTTGGTTTTATCTTGTTGTGTGATAAGCATGCTGTCATGGGGAACACCATCAATATGCCTTTGTTGAATATAATGTGAACTACTATGCATGCTCATCTTGTTTGAAGTAAGGGAGATTTACCATGAGTTGCAAATATTGGAATATGCATATTGTTAGAGAGGAACATTGGGCCCGCCAACTAAATCCATGTTCACATGGTGGAAGTTTCAGCTAGGCAAAAGTTTAAATATCTGTTGTCCTTGCTTTCCCCGTATGGATGTCCAAAAAGTTGAGATACGTCAAAATTGAGAAATCAAATGAGACTCATCTTCTAGGACCTTTGTACAAGAGGCAAGGAGGTACCCTTTGTGACACTTGGTTAAAACATATGTATGTGATGAAAATCCATGGAAGTCCAAGCTAATTAGGACAAGGTGTGAGCACTATTGGGATATTATGCATGTGTTATCACCAGAATTTGACCAAGCCAGTGGGCCGCGATCAAGACGGATTTGAAGATATACATATAGAAGAGATATGTGAATCGGCCTTGTTTACCAAGTTTGGGCTAGTTAGCCCGTGTATCTTTATAGTAGGTTATGTAGAAGTTAGAATTTATCTCGTGCACGGTTTGGTGCACGCCCACATTAGAAAGTCCCCTGGACTATAAATATGTACCTAGGGTTTATGGAATAAACAACAACCAACGTTCACCACAAACCAATCTCGGCGCATCGCCAACCCCTTCGTCTCGAGGGTAAGCACCATGCTGCCTAGATCGCATCTTGCGATCTAGGCACGAGCTTGATGTCTACGGGTGCTTCTATTCTTGTAGACAGTGTTGGGCCTCCAAGAGCAGAGGTTTGTAGAACAGTAGCAAGTTTCCCTTAAGTGGATCACCCAAGGTTTATCGAACTCGGGGAGGAAGAGGTCAAAGATATCCCTCTCAAGCAACCCTGTAATCACAAAGCAAGAAGTCTCTTGTGTCCCCAACACACCAAATACACTTGTCAGGTGTATAGGTGTACTAGTTCGGCGAAGAGATAGTGAAATACAAGTAATATGGATGTATATGAGTGGTAATAGCAATCTGAATAAAATATGGCAGCGAGTAAACATGCAACAAAACAGTAAACAAACGGAGATTCGATGCTTGGAAGCAAGGCCTAGGTGGACACTCTCAACAATGATCACATAATAGGACTACTCTACACCCTTTTGTTGGATGATGAACACATTGCGTAGGATTACACGAACCCTCAATGCCGGAGTTAACAAGCTCCACAATGCAATGTTCATATTTAAATAACCTTAGAGTGCAAGATAGATCAACATAATTACACCAAGAACTAACATAGCATGCACACTATCACCATCATGCATATGTAGGAGGAATAATACACATCAATACCATCATAGCAATAATTAACTTCATAATCTACAAGAGATCATAATCATAGCCTACGCCAAGTACTCACACGGTGCACACACTATCACCTTTACACACATGGAGGAGGAATAGAGTACTTTAATAACATCACTAGAGTAGCACATAGACGATATTCAACTAGATCACATAAAGAGAGAGATGAACCACATAGCTACAGCGGAGCCCTCAGCCCCGGGGTGAATTACTCCCTCCTCATCATGGAGACAGCGATGGCGGTGAAGATGGCGGTGGAGACGGCGGTGGAGATGACTCCGGGGCATCCCCGTCCCAGGGTGCCGAACAGAGACTTCTGTCCCGAATTGGAGTTTCGCGATGTGGCGCCCCTGGATGTTTTCTGGAGTTTCGTGAAGAGGTGTCGAAGTTTTAGGTCACGACGGCTTAAATAGGCGAAGAGTCGGAGTCGGAAGAGTCCCGAGGGCCCACCCCACAGGGTGGGGTGACCACCCTCCGGCCGCGCCTATGGGGAGGACGCCCTCCTCCTGGCTTGCCCTTCTGCTCGTGAGTCTTTAATAGAATTTCTGTAATTTTTCTGGATTTTCCGAGCACTTTGGTTTTTGGGCCTTTTCTGCAATAAACAGACATAATAAACAGAAACTGGCACTGTGGCATCTTGTTAATAGGTTAGTTCCGAAAACGCATAATAATGACATATAATGTGTATAAAACATGTAGGTATCATCAATAAAGTGGCATGGAACATAAGAAATTATCGATACGTTGGAGACGTGTATCAGCATCCCCAAGCTTAGTTCTGCTCGTCCGAGCAGGTAAAACGATAACAAAGATAATTTCTGAAGTGACATGCCATCATAACCTTGATCATACTATTGTAAAGCACATGAGATGAATGCAGAGATTCGAAGCAATGATGAAGATAATGAGTAAACAAATGAATCATATAACAAAGACTTTTCATGAATAATACTTTCAAGACAAGCATCAATAAGTCTTGCATAAGAGTTAACTCATAAGCAATAAATTCTTAGTAGAAAGCTTTGAAACAACACAAGGAAGATATAAGTTTCAGCGGATGCTTTCAACTTTAACATGTATATCTCGTGGATAATTGTCAACACAAAGTAATATAACAAGTGCAATAGGTAAACATGTAAGAATCAATGCACACAATTTACACAAGTGTTTGCTTCTAAGATAGAAAGAATAGGTAAACTGACTCAACAATAAGGTAAAAGAATGGTCCTTCAAAGAGGAAAGCATCGATTGCTATATTTGTGCTAGAGCTTTGATTTTGAAAACATATAGAGAGCATAAAAGTAAAGTTTTGAGAGGTGTTTGTTGTTGTCAACGAATGGTAGCGGGTACTCTAACCCCCTTGCCAGGCAAACCTTCAAAGAGCGGCTCCCATTTTATTTTGTTTTTGGGTGGCACTCCTTCCAACCTTTCTTTCACAAATCATGGCTAACCGAATCCTCGGGTGCCTGCCAACAATCTCATACCATGAAGGAGTGCCTTTTTATTTTAATTTTATTATGATGACACTCCTCCCCACCTTTGCTTTCTCAAGCCATGGCTAACCGAATCCTTCGGTGCCGTCCAACAATCACATACCATGGAGGAGTGTCTATTTTTGTTAATTAATTTGGGACTGGGAATCCCATTGCCAGCTCTTTTTGCAAAATTATTGGATAAGCGGATGAAGCCACTAGTCCATTGGTGAAAGTTGCCCAACAAGATTGAAAGATAAACACCACATACTTCCTCATGAGCTATAAAACATTGACACAAATCAGAGGTGATAAATTTTGAATGGTTTAAAGGTAGCACTCAAGCAATTTACTTTGGAATGGCGGAGAAATACCATGTAGTAGGTAGGTATGGTGGACACAAATGGCATGAATATTGGCTCAAGTATTTGGATGCATGAGAAGTATTCCCTCTCGATACAAGGTTTAGGCTAGCAAGGTTATTTGAAGCAAACTCAAGTATAAAATGGTGCAGCAAGACTCACATATAAACATATTGTAAGCATTATAAGACTTTACATCGTCCCTTGTTGTTCAAACACCTCAACCAGAAAATATCTAGACTTAGAGAGACCAATCATGCAAACCAAATTTTAACAAGCTCTATGTAATTATTCATTAATGGGTACAAGGTACATGATGCAAGAGCTTAAACAAGATCTATATGAGCACAACAATTGCCAAGTATCACATTATTCAAGACATTACACCAATTACTACATGTAGCATTTCCCGTTTCCAACCATATAACAATTAACGAAGCAGTTTCAACCTTTGCCATGAAAATTAAAAGCTAAGAACACATGTGTTCATACGAACCAGCGGAGCGTGTCTCTCTCCCACACAAGGATGAACTTATTCAGAGAATGAAAATAACAAAACAAAAACAAAAATAAAAGCACACAGACGCTCCAAGTAAAGTACACAAGATGTGACCGAATAAAAATATAGTTTCACTAGAAGAAACCTGATAAGTTGTCGATGAAGAAGGGGATGCCTTGGGCATCCCCAAGATTAGATGCTTGAGTCTTCTTAAAATATGCAGGGATGAACCACCGGGGCATCCCCAAGCTTAGACCTTTTACTCTTCTCGATCACATTATATCACCCTCTTCTATTGACCCTTGAAAACTTCCTTCACACCAAACTTCAAGCAAACTCATTAGAGGGTTAGTGCATAATCAAAAATTCACATGTTCAGAGGTGACACAATCATTCTTAACACTTCTGGACATTGCACAAAACTTCGAAAGTTAATGGAACAAAGAAACTCATTCAACTTAACAAAAGCGGCAATGCGAAATAAAAGGCAGAATCTGTCAAAAACAGAACAGTCCGTAAAGACGAATTTAAAGATGGCACCAGACTTGCTCAAACGGAAAAACTCAAAACTAATGAAAGTTGCGTACATATCTGAGGATCACGCTCGTAAATTGGCAGATTTTTTCGAATTTTCTACAGAGACTGTGCCCAGATTCATGACAGACAGCAATGCTGTTTCTGCGCAGCGATCCCAAATATAACATCAACTTTGACATAGAAACTTTACTTGGCACAAAAACATGATAAGGAGAGGTTGCTACAGTAGTAAACAACTTCCAAGACACAAATATAAAACAAAGTACTGTAGCAAAATAACACATGGGTTATCTCCCAAGAAGTTCTTTCTTTATAGCCATTAAGATGGGCTCAACAATTTTGGTGATGCACCCGCAAGAAATAGTATTTGAAGCAAAAGAGAGCTTCAAGAGGCAATTCAAAACACATTTGAGCCTAACATGCTTCCTATGCAAAAGAATCTTATACACAAATGAATTCATGAAGAGCAAAGTGACAAACATAAGAGGATAAAACACGAGTAACTTAAAGATTCTCAACATAAAGAGGGGAAACTTAATATTATTAAGATGCATATAACCATATTTCCCTCTCTCATAATAACTTTCAGTAGCATCATTGATGAAATCCACAATATACCCGTCACTTAAAACATTCTTATCATGGTTCATATGCATAGAAGTATCATTAATTTTGGCATAAGAAGAGTTATTCTCATTAATAGTAATTGGAGCAAGATTATTATCAAGAATTTGAACATGGTAAACAAGTTGCATACTAAGGGAATGGTTTTTGGCAAGCCCATCATAATTATGACAAGTTTCATAAGGATAATTGTAGCATGTGTCATATACATCTCTATAGCAATTATCTAAACCAGAATATGTAATATCATCATTTTCACTAAAAGTAGAGGTCTCAAATACAGGATCTTCAAGCACAACATCCCCAAGCTTAGAGCTTTCAATATCATCGTTTAAGGGGACATGAATAATGCTATCATCATTAATTTCATAATCAGTACCAAAGAGATTTTCAATATCAAAGGCAGTGAGCTCATCCAAATCATGATCACTAATATATGTAAAGGGCATAGGAAGATCATCGTATTCAGATTCATTATCACAATAATCATTAGGAGCAACATACTTACGGTTACCTAGCGTTATCTCATTCACGCGGGGATACGCCGTTACCTCTTTCTTTTTATTCTCCTTCTTCTTCTTCTTCTTCTTCTTCTTCTTCTTCTTCTTCTTCTTCGTTCCCTTCTTCTTCTTCTTCTTCTTCTTCTTCTTCTTCTTCTCTTCCTTCTCCTCGTTCCTTCTTTAGGAGGAAGAGGCTTGAAGGGTGGCTTGTCCGCATAACCTGATTTTCTTTTAGAAACAATAGAAGAAACTTGGGAGGATCCCTCCTTTTCATTAATTAATTGAAAACACACAGCGGTCCTATCATATTTTGGCAAGGTGTCATCTTCTAAAATATTTTGTATGTAAGTATTTGTATGGCTATTATCAATGCAATAAGAAAGACAACCATGCAGGACATCATCAATATCAAGATCGTTAATATTTAACAAAGAAATTTTTCTTGATAACTCTTCACACTTCAAAAATAAGGTAAGTTCATCATGCTGATTAGGAATAATTTCATCATCACAATACAAATTTGCAGCACTCATGGGGTTTGAATTATCATTGGAGGAACATTGAAAATTAAAATGACCAACTCTATGGCAAAGTTCACAAATAAAAGGATAGAGGGCACACACTTTTTCTCCAAGATCATCTAGAGCTCTAGACCACTTTCTAGTTTTTTCATTTCTGTGATGGATACAATATTCATCTTCTATTTGATTAATTCCACAAGGTCTATGTATTCCACAAAAATTAACATGCTTATAGGAAATAGCATTCTTAGGAGTTTGAGCACGCTTATTGCAATTATTTACAACAATTTCATTCTTCATGCAAGCGTCTTTAAAAGGTTCATGATACTTATCAAAATTCTTCCTAGGCAATTCAATGTGAGAAGAAAAAGCTTTATAAAGATTTGCAGCAACTTGAGAGTCAAGACCATAAGTAGCACTCATATTTCGAAATTTATCAGTATTCATAAAAGTTTCAATGCATTCATAATCATAGTTTATACCTGACTCTTTACCTTTGTCGTTCTCCCAATCTTCAGCGTTCTCCTTAATCCGATCAAGAAGGTCCCTTTTAAACTCTTCTTTATTGCTCGTGAATGATCCAGAACAAGTAGTATCCAGCAAGGTTTTATCTTGAAAAGAAAGTCTTGCATAGAAATTATCAATGATGATATTACCTGGAAGCTCATGATTGGGGCATTTGAGCATTAAAGTCTTCAATCTCTCCCATGCTTGGGCAATACTCTCTCCATCATGAGGCCAAAAATTATATATATGGTTTCGATCTTTGTGAATTTCACTTGGAGGATAGAACTTGGAATAAAATAGAGGCACAATATCCATCCAATCAAGAGAGCGTCTGTCCTTCAATAGTTTATACCAATGCGCCGCTTCACCAGATAGCGACATAACAAATAATTTCTTTCTAACTTCATCCATTGAAATGCCTGCACACTTGAATAACCCGCATAATTCATGCAAAAACAGTAAATGATTCCTAGGATGGACAGTTCCATCCCCTTCATAGCGGTTATCCATAACACGTTCAATAATTTCCATAGGTATTTTATACGGAATACTTTCAGCAGGTGGATTTAAAATATCAAAAGCATCATTAGATTTATCGCATATGGGAGATAAAGTATTATCAGAGCAAAATATTTCTTTCAAAGCGGAGGAGCTAAAAAGATTATTTTTATGTAAACTAGCTTCCCCAAGCTTAGACTTCTTCATAGCATTAGCAGTAATTGCATTCATACTAATAACATTGCTACTATCATGTAAATAAGGTTCCATAGGTTTTTTAATTTTCGCATCAAACCATCCATGTCTTAAATCAGGAAATAGAATAAGAAGCTCTTTGTTGTCCATTATGCCTAACTAGTGTAAACAAGAAACAAAAAGATGTAATTGCAGAGTCTAAAGGAATATAGCTTCGAGTACACACACAATGGCGCCAGAAAAGTACACTGAACCGGAGTGTGAGTACCTTTTACCTTTCCTCCCCGGCAACGGCGCCAGAAAAGTGCTTGATGTCTACGTTTATTCTTGTAGACAGTGTTGGCCTCCAAGAGCAGAGGTTTGTAGAACAGTAGCAAGTTTCCCTTAAGTGGATCACCCAAGGTTTATCGAACTCAGGGAGGAAGAGGTCAAAGATATCCCTCTCAAGCAACCCTGCAACACAAGCAAGAAGTCTCTTGTGTCCCCAACACACCAAATACACTTGTCAGGTGTATAGGTGTACTAGTTCGCGAAGAGATAGTGAAATACAAGTAATATGGATGTATATGAGTGGTAATAGCAATCTGAATAAAATATGGCAGCGAGTAAACATGCAACAAAACAGAAACAAACGGAGATTCGATGCTTGGAAGCAAGGCCTAGGTGGACACTCTCAACAATGATCACATAATAGGACTACTCTACACCCTTTTGTTGGATGATGAACACATTGCGTAGGATTACACGAACCCTCAATGCCGGAGTTAACAAGCTCCACAATGCAATGTTCATATTTAAATAACCTTAGAGTGCAAGATAGATCAACATAATTACACCAAGAACTAACATAGCATGCACACTATCACCATCATGCATATGTAGGAGGAATAATACACATCAATACCATCATAGCAATAATTAGCTTCATAATCTACAAGAGATCATAATCATAGCCTACGCCAAGTACTCACACGGTGCACACACTATCACCTTTACACACATGGAGGAGGAATAGAGTACTTTAATAACATCACTAGAGTAGCACATAGACGATATTCAACTAGATCACATAAAGAGAGAGATGAACCACATAGCCAGCGGAGCCCTCAGCCCCGGGGTGAATTACTCCCTCCTCATCATGGAGACAGCGATGGCGGTGAAGATGGCGGTGGAGACGGCGGTGGAGATGACTCCGGGGCAATCATCCACAGGTGCCGGAACAGAGACTTCGTCCCCGAATTGGAGTTTCGCGATGTGGCGGCGCCCCTGGATGTTTTATGGAGTTTCGTGAAGAGGTGTCGAAGTTTTAGGTCACGACGGCTTAAATAGGCGAAGAGTCGGAGTCGGAAGAGTCCCGAGGGGCCCACCCCACAGGGTGGGGTGACCACCCTCCAGGCCGCGCCGGCCTATGGGGAGGAGGCCCTGGGCCTCCCCCTGGCTTGCCCTTCTGGCTCCGTGAGTCTTCCGCGAAATAGAATTTCTGTAATTTTTCTGGATTTTTCCGAGCACTTTGGTTTTTGGGCCTTTTCTGCAATAAACAGACATAATAAACAGAAACCGGCACTGTGGCATCTTGTTAATAGGTTAGTTCCGGAAAACGCATAATAATGACATATAATGTGTATAAAACATGTAGATATCATCAATAAAGTGGCATGGAACATAAGAAATTATCGATACGTTGGAGACGTATCACCTGCCTACGTTGTTCATGCGTTGCTCGTACTGAAGCCTTTTTGATGGCGAGCAACGTAGTTATCATAGATGTGTTAGGGTTAGCATTGTTCTTAGTATCATATGCTGTCGTAGTGCAACCCTTGCGCATCTAGCCGTCCTTGTACCTCATCATGGGTGCAGGGGCGGCACCCCGCTTGATCGTTATTTAGTAGATCTGATCCGTTACGGTTGCTCCTTGATTCATCAAGGATTAGTTTAACATCTGCAATAGTTAGGCCTTACAAAGGGTTGGAGGATCCAGCGGCGTGTAGGGTGTAGTTTGCTGGCCCTAGACAGGATGTTCCGAGGATCAACCTCGTGTTGGTTTTTAGGCCTTGTCTAGGATTGGTTTACGATCACCGTGCGCGAGCGCGAGGCCCAATCGTGAGTAGGATGATCCGATTATGCGGTGAAAACCCTAAATCGTCGTGGATCTCATGTGCTTTATCTTGATCAAGCACCACCATATATTCGGCCACCTTGGACGAATCATGGGTGGATCGGCTCCATGAGCCGATTCACGGATAACCTGAGAGCCGATCGAGGCTCGTATTTAACGTGTACGTGTGTGCCTGCAGGAAACTAAGCGAGGCATCATCCACACCTTCGACCAGGTATAGGTCACGTGGCTTGCAATTTGCATCGGCGCGCGACCAGGAGGCTTTGCGGGCCGTCGCTCGAGGGACCGGGGCCAGCCGTAGCCCTAGTTGTTCTGGCTCTACTCTGTGACCGCCACGCCCGCCGGTGGGTTTCTCGACGTCAACACATTCGCACCGGTGGGACTATCCTCAACATCAACCACATCGCCGTCTACATCGGAGATGGCGGAAGAAACTCCGGTCACTTACGAGGAGCTCAATGGCGAGCTCAAGAAGAAGTATGACGAGGTCAAAGTCCTCCTCGAAGCCGACCTCATCGGCTCTTTCCACAGGACCCGCTCCCATGGCATCAGATGGAAGGGGTTCTCACCTGAAGGCGCCCTTGATGGAGTGGACCTATCCACCCCGTCAGAAGAACGCACCAGGTCGCTGCGTCAGGAGATCAACTTCATGGTGGCTCATTCTCTGCACCACCATTCTGAGAGCCGGTGAATACGTTGGAGCGCGTCGCTCTGCGCGTGATCCAGGAGATCATGAGCCATCGGTACTCTCCGTCAGGACCAGCTCTAGGGACTCACCAAGGAGAGGTGCCACTCCAGTCCCGTCCACCGCTGCCGTTCGCATTGGCAGCGCCCGGCGCGAACTCATCGGCCGCCGCGTCTACAAGATTGGTGGTGACCCCGGTGACTACCAATTCCTACATGACGCGCCCAAGGAGATCCCGCACGGATACGCATGCGCATACGTGCGACTGCAGCACTGGGCACTCTCGAACCAGGTTGCAAGCGGGGACTTCTGAACAACAGGAGGAACGTCGGAGGCAGACCCCGAGAAGCGACGTGGCTAGCTAAACACGCCACCCCGACAAAACTCCAGCCCAGCCCTGCAGCTGGCTCGAACCGGAAAAACAAGCATGGCTGGTTAAGTACGCCACCCCGACGAATCTTCAAGGTTCGGCACCTTCAGCCATCACCGCGGATCAGATTTGTACGATTCTGAAAGATCAGTTCGGCATGATGCCGAAAAGGAAGACGGTCGGCTATACCAAGCCGTACCCCAACGAGTACGAATTGATCCCGCTACCACCCAAGTATCGGCTCCCGGACTTCACAAAGTTCAGCGGATCAGATGGTTCCAGCTCCATAGAGCATGTGAGCCGATATTTGGCGCAGCTGGGCATGATCTCAGCGTCAGACGAGCTGAGTGTGAGGTACTTCTCACAGTCCCTCACAGGATCGGCTTTCGGTTGGTACACGTCGCTGCCACCGAACTCAGTCCAGACTTGGAAGCAGCTGGAAGAACGGTTCCATGAGCAATATCACTCGAGGCTTCCGAGGCTGGCATTGCCGATTTGGCACAAGTACGACAGAAGCGCGGGGAAACAGTGTCGGAATACATCCAGCGCTTCAGGACCGTTAGGAACCGATGCTATTCGGTTCACGTAAGCGAAAAAGAAGCAGTCGAGTTGGCGGTGGTGGGGCTATCATCATCGATCAAGGACGTGGCCTCCCAAGCGGACTACCCTTCATTAGCACACATGGTGCGAAGCTGTCAGCGTATGAACAGCGCCACCCGATGTCTACCAGGACAAATTCAAGCGTGTGGTTACCATGGTTGACGCAGGCGAAGATGAAGGTGCTACGGGAGAACAAGAGGTCGCAGGCTGAGTGGACTCGAGCTGCAGGCCCAGTAACCTGCAAATGGGTGAAGCCACCAGGGCCTCCAAGAGGGTTCGACTTCGACGTGACGAAAACCGAGCAGATTTTCGATCTCTTACTCGCGGAGAAGCATATAAAGATACCCGAAGGCCACAAGGTCCCTACGGTGCAAGAGCTGAACGGAAAGCCATACCGCAAGTGGCATAACACGTTCACCCACACCACTAACGACTGCAGGGTGTGGCGTCAGCAGATCCAAATGGCAATAGAAAATGGGCGACTAATTTTTAACCAGTATGCCATGAAGGTCGACACACACCCCTTCCCCGCCGTCAACATGGTGGAGTTTACCCACCTCGGAGGGTGCCAGCCAGGTTTCTCAGCCAACATCAACATGGTAGAGCTTGGACACCACTCTGAGAAGGACGGGGATGAGGGCAGCTGCTCTCAGAGCAAAGACACAGAGGGGGCCGCTCCATGCGATCGGCTCCGTCAAGATGGCAAGCGCTACGAGGGAGAAGTGAAGTACATAAGATATCAACGACCCCTCTCCGATCACCTCCTCAACAAGTATGTGAGTCGGTATGACCAACGCGGCGACACGGCGACGATGATGAAAGAGATCGTCTGGCCAGAAACGACAGAAGGCATCGTCGGCATAATCACGATGAGGAGCGGCAGGAGCGCCACGCCAGGGAGCAAGACGACACGGGCAGGCATTGGGACTGCCCCTTCTTCGACACTGCTGGGATTCAGAATGAGCCGATTACCAACAATCGGCAACTGCCCAAGCAACCAGAAAAGAAGGAGGCAGCCAACGTGTCTGTGTTCGAGCGCTTAGGGCCTCTCCCACCACAAAGCAGACGTGCTGAGACCCCTCGGTTGGAAGATCTCGAGGATTCGGAAGACGAGGGGGAAGACGAAGAAGACAGTACCACCGTCCAAGGTGGTGCCCCGATGGTCTCAGCCATTCACAAAAGCGATTCAGCGATTGCGCGGTCTGGAGGAAGCCGAAAGGTTGTACTTGCATACGCTGAGGAAGGCACGACCTGATCTGGCTGCGAAAGTCAGAGGACCCTGGATGAGGAGGGATTGCCGCAAAGAAAAGAGTGGCGCCCAAGCAAAGGAAAGCCGATGATGAAACATCGGCTGGCACAAACGTGGTGCTCGTTCGTCCGGCGAAGTATAGAGCTCCACGATTACACGATGCACCCGAGGTGGACAACAGCAAGCGCACCAACGTGATAAAGTCGAGATTGGGCTGGTTTTATCCACCGGCCCGGACGAGTAGCAAGACTACGTCAATAAGCAAACATGACGAGGCTGATCCTTGCGATCGCCCCCACCGAGCAAGCAACGTGGAGGCCGATTCCAGAATCGGCCAAGATTATCCTCACCATCTATTTTGCCCGGGATCAACGTTTGACCCAACAGGGACTACCTGAAGAGCCGATACCATCAATTCTCTTGACAGAATCGGCTCGGGGGATAAAACATGAGGATATGAGATAATACTATGAGGGGGCCATACACACGGCCTATTAAAACATGCAAGGATCGACTTTAGAATTGAGAAGTAGCCGATGCGCAGCCATCTAGTGGAATTATGCGATGTTTATCGAGTCTCCACCAAATTCAGGCCAGCGGTGGTGCCTTAGGGAATAAAACAATGGAAATTTCAAGCCGATCGGGTTCCTAACCTTTTTGTCGAGGATTTCCAATCTTTGGGGCTAGTTCAAATTATCGGCTGTCTGAGGAAGAAAATCAAGTACTTTAGGGCATGCGCAGGACTCCGATGCAGTCTCCTTTGGTGCATAAAACAATGGAAATTTCTTCGATGGAACCTTTTTGTCGAGGATTTCCAATCTTTGTAGTTTGCTCTACTCGGGATCGGCTCGGGATCACAGAGAGATCCTGATCCTTCGCAACCTTCTTCACAAATGATGAGTACTGAAGAGGATTATTGGGTTTGGTTGGAAAAGTTTGAAGGTTTTCCTGAAGATCCTGCATTTTCTGCCAGATTTAGAGAATCATCAGTTGAAGAAGGGAAGGGCGAATTTCAAAGGACCGATGCGGTGCTATCGGCTCATTACGCATTGGCAAAGGGGACGAATCGGCAAGGTCAGAGAGGGAATCGGCTCAATTAAACTCAGAAGAAATCGGCAAAATCAAATTGGGGAAAAGTTCTTCATTAATAGGCGAGATTCTTACATAAAGAGCTAATTGCTCTCAAAAGGAAATACTAGGGGATACATTGCCCCATCTACTACTGCTGGCCCTATTCTAGAGGTCCTATCTACGGGCCATCACGCCCTCGTCGTCGCCGTCGTCGCTGCCGGCGCTGCTCCCGGCGGGCTCGTCGTCGCTCCAATGGCCGCCGACCGGGCCCTAGTTGTCTTCATCTTCTTCGTCGGCGTCGTCTCGTCGCTGTCGAAGTCGCTAGGTTGCCCGGCCAAGGGTAGAACCGCTTGGCCGGCGGCTCGTCGGAGGAGCTGTCGTCGTCGTCCTCCTCCTCCTCTTCCTCCTCCTTCACCCCCTCGGAGGAGGTGAAGTCATCCCGGGAGAAGCGATCGTCATCGCTCTCCTCCTCCATTCCCGTTGGCGAGACGGAGGTCGCTCTCCCGTCCGTCGAGGACTGGTCGTCTCGGGACCAGATGGAGAAGTCATGGTCTGACTCCTCCCCGGCCGGCGCGGCGGATGTTGGCCGCGTGGACCTCCGCCGGGTTGTACTCCGCGTCGGCTCACGGGATGTGGAGGACTGGCTGGAAAGATCCGATGGAGCAGAGGAGGAAGAAGACATTGTGGCGCAGGAGGGCTTTTGGAGTGCTAATGCGAAGGAGATGCAGAGGAGAGCTGTTAGTAGCGGTTAAATAAAAGGGGATATAGTGGAAATTCAATGCCACAGCAGTTTCCGAGGAAGTGGTGCCTAAAGAAAAAAAACTGCCAGGTCACGCGGAGAAGTTGAGAAGGCAGGGCATCATGATGAAGGATACCGCGACGGTTCTGCTCTGCCACGACATGATCCGACGAAGGAAAGCGTAATGATTTTGGAAATGTCATTTCCAAAACCAGGGGGCATGTGTTATCACCAGAATTTGACCAAGCCAGAGGTGGGCCGCGATGAAGACGGATTTGAAGATATACATATAGAAGAGATATGTGAATCGGCCTTGTTTACCAAGTTTGGGCTAGTTAGCCCGTGTATCTTTATAGTAGGTTATGTAGAAGTTAGAATTTATCTCGTGCACGGTTTGGTGCACGCCCACATTAGAAAGTCCCCTGGACTATAAATATGTACCTAGGGTTTATGGAATAAACAACAACCAACGTTCACCACAAACCAATCTCGGCGCATCGCCAACCCCTTCGTCTCGAGGGTTTCTCCGGTAAGCACCATGCCGCCTAGATCGCATCTTGCGATCTAGGCAGCACGAGCTGCCTACGTTGTTCATGCGTTGCTCGTCTGAAGCCTTTTTGATGGCGAGCAACGTAGTTATCATAGATGTGTTAGGGTTAGCTTTGTTCTTAGTATCATATGCTGTCGTAGTGCAACCCTTGCGCATCTAGCCGTCCTTGTACCTCATCATGGGTGCGGGGGCGGCACCCCTTGATCGTTATTTAGTAGATCTGATCCGTTACGGTTGATCCTTGATTCATCAAGGATTAGTTTAACATCTGCAATAGTTAGGCCTTACAAAGGGTTGGAGGATCCAGCGGCGTGTAGGGTGTAGTTTGCTGGCCCTAGACAGGATGTTCCGAGGATCAACCTCGTGTTGGTTTTTAGGCCTTGTCTAGGATTGGTTTACGATCACCGTGCGCGAGCGCGAGGCCCAATCGTGAGTAGGATGATCCGATTATGCGGTGAAAACCCTAAATCGTCGTGGATCTCATGTGCTTTATCTTGATCAAGCAGGACCACCATATATTCGGCCACCTTGGACGAATCATGGGTGGATCGGCTCCATGAGCCGATTCACAGGATAACCCGAGCCGATCGAGGCTCGTATTTAACGTGTACGTGTGTGCCCTGCAGAAACTAAGCGAGGCATCATCCACACCTTCGACCAGGTATAGGTCGGTGGCACGCCCTTGCAATTTGCATCGGCGCGCGACCGGGAGGCTTTGCGGGCCGTCGCTCTGAGGGACTGGGGCCAGCCGCAGCCCTAGTTGTTCCCGGCTCTACGGTGTTGACCAGTCACTGCCCGCCGGTGGGTTTCTGACGTCAACAGCATGAGGCAAACAAACTTGTAGGAAGTAATTATGCATAAGCCATACTATTTATCACTACCATTGACATGAGTAGCACCTCTCAAAATAAATATTTTGAACACTCCTATTGCTTTCAAAATAAAAAGCTCTAGTACATGGGTAATCCCTGCTTCCCTCTGCGAAGGGCCTTTCTTTTACTTTGATGTTGAGTCTTCATCTTCTACCTTATGCACCAATTAAGAGAGCATAGTTGTCATTCTTAGTGCAATGTGAATAGTCCCAAAATTATTATTGATTTATTCATGATTGCGCTATTGCTTGCTCTTAAATTATTTGTATATAGTCACCCTCTGAACTTTGAAGGTGTCATTGCATTTCTGTTTTGCTATTCCATAAAGACATGTCGAGTACCAATTTATTATGTTTACTCTATGATCATAAACACACAGTTGCTTTTCAATGCACTATTATTCATGATCCTTTGTTTGAGCTATGATACGTCCAAAACGTATCTACTTTCCCGAACACTTTTGCTATTGTTTTGCCTCTAATTTGTGTATTTTGGATGCAACTAACACGGACTAACGTTGTTTTCAGCAGAATTGCTCTGGTGTCTCGTTTTTGTAAATCCAACTTTCGGAAAATCCTCGGAATTTATGCAGAAGGCCCTATTTTCCCAGAATACTGACGGAGCCAGAAGGACAAGTAAGGTGGAGGCCCGAGGGCCCCACACCATAAGGCGGCGCGGCCTAGGGGGGCCGCGCGGCCCTATGGTGTGGCCCCCTCGGCCGGCCTCCGACGCTCTCCTTCGGACTACTTATTGGCCTCGACCTAAAACGCACGGGAGAAGTCGAAGTCGCGAGAAACCATCCAGAGAGCCGCCACATCGCGAAACTCCGTCTCGGGAGCCAGAAGTCTCCGTTCGGCACTCCGGGGACGTGGAATTGGAGGAGATCTTCACCGCCATCACCGCCAACGCCTCTCCATCGACCAGCCATGTTTCCCCCATCCATGTGTGAGTAATTCCCCGCTGTAGGCTGAAGGGGATGGTAGGGATTGGATGAGATTGGTCATGTAATAGTCATAAGATTGTTAGGGCATAGTGCCTAGTATCCGTAGATGTCACTTTTATGATATTGTTGCAACTTGTTATGCTTAATGCTTGTCACTAGGGCCCGAGTGCCATGATCTCAGATCTGAACATGTTATTGATTCATGAAGATATTCGTTGTTTATGATCTTACCTGCAAGTTGTATACACATGTCGTCCCGGAACCAATGGCCCCAAAGTGACAATCGGGACAACCGGAGGGGATGGTAGTGATGTGAGGATCACATGTGTTCACGGAGTGTTAATGCTTTGCTCCGGTACTCTATTAAAAGGAGTACCTTAATATCCATAGTTTCCCTAGAGGCCCGGCTGCCACCGACTGGTAGGACAAAAGATGTTGTGCAAGTTTCTCATTGCGAGCACGTACGACTAAATATGGAACACATGCCTATTGATTGATTAGTACTTGGATACCGTTTTATTATTATCTGCAAATGCCCCTGCTTTGATTCTTATATGAGTTTCTCTCATCCATGCAACGCCCATTTCCGTCCCTGTGCCTACGTATTTTAATCCTGCTGTTTACTATAATCACTACTGCTGTCTTTATTTCACCGCTGTTATTTTACTATTCCTACTGCTATAAAACTGTTACTACGATAAACTCTTGCGAGCAAGTGTTTCCGGTGCAGCTGAATTGACAACTCCGCTGTTAAGGCTTACAAGTATTCTTTGTCTCCCCTTGTGTCGAATCAATAAATTGGGTAATACTTCCCTCGAAGACTGTTGCGATCCCCTATACTTGTGGGTCATCAAGCTACTCTTCATGTTATAACATAGTTGCTTAGTTCAATTGAATTATATCTATCATGCCTATGTTAGAGTACTTAGATCCTAACTCACAATGTTTTACATGCTTGATCAAGATTGTGTTGGCTTCATGTCACCTCAAAAATTATTTTGTTATCACTTACCTACTCTAGGATGAGCAGGAGTTAACATGCTTATAAGAAATAGTACTTTCAGAAGTTTGAGCATGCGTATTGCAATCATTAATATAGTTTCATTTTTCATGCAAGTGACTTTAAAAGGTTCATGATATATGTCCCAATTTCCTTTAGGAACATTAATATGAGAAGAAAAGGTTCTACGGAAATCAACAATAATTTGAGGATCAAGACCATATTTAGCACTAAGCTCTGAAAATTTGCAGTTTCAGCGAAATACTTAATGCAATCATACTCATAGTTTATACCTGATTTTTTACCTTTATCGTTATCCCAATCTTCGGTATTGCTTTGAATTGTTTCAAGAATATCCCACTTAGATTCAACCTCCCTACTTGTGAAAGATCCCTCTAAACAAGCATCTAGATAGTCCTTGTGTTGCCCTGAAAGCCTTGCATAAAAAATATTAATAACAATGTTACCGGGGAGCTCATGAATGAGACATTTGAGCATTAGCGACTTCAATCTTCCCCACGCTTGGGCAATACTTTCTTCATCATGAGGATGAAAATTATAAATATAATTCCTATCTAAATGCATTTCATCAGGGGGATAAAATTTAAAATAAAAGAAGAGATTCAATCTCCTTCCACTCTGAATGATGAGGATCATCTAGTAGCTGATACCACTCCCTTGCTTTGTCCTTAAGTGACAATGGAAATAATTTCTTCATGGCATTTTCTCTTGATAAACCTGCAACCTTAAACAACTCACAAAGTTCTTTAAGTTTCAACAAGTGATCACTTTGATGGACTGTTCCATTCCCTGCATAACGTTCATCCATGATTTTTTAACCAATTTTTATAGGTATTTTAAAAGGAATACTTTCAGTAGGTTGATTTAAAATATCACAAGCATCATTAGAATTATCACATATGGGAGATAAAAATAACATTGGAGCAAATTTTCTCCTCTAAAGTTGGGGGACTAAAAATATCATAAAAACTAGCTTCCCCAAGCTTAAACTTTTCCATAGTATTAGCAATAATGGTGTCCAACGAATTCATACTAATAACATTGCTATTAGCATGCATATAAAGTTCCATAGGTTTTTTAATTTTCTCTTCAAACACCTTATGTCCTAACTCAAGATAAATACTATAAAGCTCTCTAATTTTTTGATGTTTTCCATTAAACCTAACTAGTGATAATAAAAACAAGAAAAAAAGATATAATTGTAGAATCTAAAGGAAATAACTTCGAGCACTCACCAGCAACTAAAAGACTTAGTAGCCAGAGGATGTGAGTACCTTTTACCTTACCTTCCCGGCAACGGTGCCAGAAAAGAGCTTGATGTCTACGCACGCTTCTATTCTTGTAGACAGTGTTGGGTCTCCAAGTGCAGAGGTTTGTAAAATAGCAACAAGTTTCCTTTAAGTGGATCACCCAAGGTTTATCGAACTCTCGGAGGTAGAGGTCAAAGATATCTCTCTCAAGGAACCCTGCAATTACGATACAAGAAGTCTCTTGTGTCCCCAACACACCCAATACACTTGTCGGGTGTATAGATGCACTAGTTCGGCGAAGAGATAGTGAAATACAAGTAATATGGATGATTGTAAGTGGTAATTGAAATCTGAAATAAAAATGGCATCAAGCAAACATGTAGCAGAACTGGTTGTAAATAGTGTTTCAATGCTTGGAAACAAGGCCTAGGGATCATACTTTCACTAGTGGACACTCTCAACAATGATATCATAATTGAATACATAAATATCATCTCTTCACTACGCTACTCTGAACCACTCTCCGGTTTGACAACAAACGCAAATTCATCACATAGGGATGCATAAGCACTCCTTAAAGTTCGTGTTCCCAATCTATGGACGTCTCACGCTATCACTTTGAGCATACAATGATAGTACTAACAAGACACCACAATTCATAAGTATTTCTGTAAATTAAGCTTAAGAGACACACACGGTATGCACACTGTCACCTTCATACCGTGGGACAAGGTGTCTCTGGAGATCACATAATAAAACCACTTGAGTAGCATAATAGTTGAAGAATAACATCTACTTATTCAACTAGATTAGAATGTTCATGATCACATAAAGATAATATCATGGGAGAGAAATATAGACCACATAGCTACCGGTAAAGCCCTCAGCCTTAGGGGAGAACTACTCCCTCCTCATCATGGGAGTCAGAAAAAGCGGTGAAGATGGCGGTGGAGTCGATGGAGATGGCTCCGGGGGCAATTCCCCGTCTCGGCAGGGTGCTAGAAAGAAGAAATCTGTCCCCCGAATCTTGCCTTCGATGGTGGCGGAGCTATAGAACTTTTCGTGGACGGAGGCTGGTTGATTTAGGGTTTTTGCGTTGGGAGGCAATTTATAGGCGAAAGGGCGAGGTCGGTGGGCGCCAGATGGGCCCATAGCATGCCTAGGTGCGGCCAGGGGCTGGGCCGCGCCTAGGGGTGGTGTGGCCACCTCCTGGCACTTCTTCGTCTGCCCTCTGGACTCCGTCTTCGTTACAGTAAAATAGGAACTTCGACTTTCGTTTCGTCCAATTCTAAGAATATTTCCTGTACAACTTTCTGAAATACAAAACAACAGAAAACATGGAACTAGCACTGTGGCATCTTGTCAATAGGTTAGTTCCAGAAAATTCATAAAAGTGCAACGAAGTGTAAACAAAACATATAAAATTTGGTGTAAAAAAAGCATGAAGCATCAAAAATTATAGATACGTTTGGAACGTATCATCCACCAGCGGCCTTTTGTCCCTCCCGGCCCATCTCGTGAGATTCAAGTGCTCCAGATAGTTCCCTGGATGAAATATTGACATCCCAGAAATTCTAGCTCAATTTAACTTTGTTTATGTCCCTGAAAGTTAAGTACATAAAAGAAGGTTTTCTGTCCTACAGAGTTATATCCCAAATAAATGGGATTGTTTGGCAAATCCCCAAAAATCAATATAAAACATGGATATACCATCATAAATGTTGCAAATATGTGGGAATGTGTGTCAACAAACTACAAAGTTTATGCATGCATTTTACATGCATCAGATGTTCCTACCGAACATAATAGTCTGATCAAAGACCATTTTTTATTCATGCACTTGGTTTAGTAGGATCACCCCTTTCCTTTCCTTTGTGTTTGTGCTCTATTCTATGAGTCTACCTTCATGATATCCATTAGGCAATGATCGACGATTGGTTTGCTACTGATGATGATGATTTTAATCTGTCACACTATGTATCACAGAGATGCTCTACTAAACCATATGGTCACACAATTTTTTTGCATTATACTTGATTCACTAGATCCATCTTTGGGATTTGTGTGTCCAATGTATGTATGAGGCTCAAATATGTTCATCATGCCTCTGTTTTATTGGGCCGATGATTAAATTGTGTAGAACCTTGTGTTCAAGGGATGATCGTGCAAAACCTAGTGTCATGCATAAATACATTGCTTGTGCGTGATCCTTCGTCTTGCAGGATAATCTCTTAGCATTTTTTTGCTAGGTTAATATGAGGCTCCCGATGTCTAAATTATGTTTGCAATTTTCTCTAATCGACCGATGATTAAAATGTGGCATAATCTTATGTGAAAAGGTGTCCATAAGACCTTGTCCTTTGTGTATGCACATTTCTTGCGCATTTGAGTTGATCTTGTAAGCACTTCTTTTTCTTCGTGTCTTCTTATGTGAGGTTATATCTCTTTAACACAATTGCTTGTGCATGTTCTAATTGTTTTTGAGTGCTCCAAGATTATGATGGGTGCTTCTAAGGATATTGGAGAAGGCAGTGCCGCAAAGAGGCTGAGGGGAAGGCCACCGAAGGTGCGGTACTTCCATGGCGACATTGGTCCAAGCCATTTCACCAAGGTCATCATGGAACTAGGGTTGGATTTGCTACCAATTCATGACGCCTTCTGTCAGTACCTTGGCACCATCCCAAAGACCATCGTCATGAAGACTAACACCAGATGCTCTTGGAGGGTGAAGCTGAAGGACGTCATCAACAAGATTTTCATGGATCAAGGATGTGAAGGATTTGCAGTTGCTCACGACTTCAAGATCGGGTACTTCATGAATTTCAAGGCGCTCAAGCGCAATGTCTAGAAGGTTACGAACTTTGACTACATCATGACTGAGGTGGTGAAGAATTGCCCACAACATGAGCCAGCCATTGCAATGATTGATGAGCGAATGCTGGGATTTGGTTATCTGTCTGTCGTTGGAACCATGTTTACTATATGTCTGTCATCGTGAACTGTGTTCTTCTAGTAAGTGTCGTATGAACAAAGTAATTTTGGCTATATTGTTCATTTACTATGATGTTGTTATAGTGTAGTCTTGTTAAGAGTTGAAATCCTTACCACTCTGGGAAGAGGTTATCACACCCTCCCATTCCGCACAAAACCATATAGCAAGTTCAGTATCTTGCTAGAATAAAACATTTCACCAGATGACATGCTTTTTTTTTGCTCCCGCAATGCGAAAATGGATTTGTAGTCAACCAAAGTACCAAACTATGTGGACAAACATATCCGACAACAACGACATAAATAAAAGCCTTTTACGAAGCAAGTTAGGGTAGGTTAGATATGAAACCTAACAAAAAAAAGAAAACCAAAATAAGAAGAAGGGAAAAAGTGAACTAAGATTCTCCCGCCACACGGATCAGTGATCTTCATGCAGTCCTATTATAAGCCAAGACTTGAGCCAAGACTTTCGGTACATTCCAATCCGTCAAGTCACTTTTACCGCTGTGCCAAAGTTAACTTTGCTCGTTCTCTACCTGTTCTACTCTTCTCATACTCTTTAGAATTTCACTCTTAACTGAAGCATCTGAAGGTCTCCGTTGGATATGCGCAAACCATCTTAGTGGGTGTTGGATTAGATTTAGTCGATCAGTGCCACACCTATTCAAGTCTCGTTTTTACTCATGCAGTTTCATGGCGGGTTAATTAAGTTGCAAGAGGGGAAAAGACCCATGCGTGCAACCATACTCGCCCCTAATTGCTTTTGTTAGAGCTCATCTTCTGTTAGTGCAGTGTGATCCATACTGGGCATGGTCGAGGCCTCGCAAGCATATCATGGGTTGGCACCTCTTTTGATAAATCTTGCGGCTCCTCCTACTGTGGTGCATGCACTGGAACGTGCCCATGGGGGCGGGCGCATTAACCCCTACCTCCTCAACCAGCCTGCCGCCATTAATCTCCTCCTAGCTCGCCCCATCACCCGCCCTCTCCTCCTCCATCGATCTCCTCGTATAAATCCCCGAGCGCCACACAGCTCACTCCCACACACCAAAGCTTGCTATCAGCTCACAGAGCCGTGGCAGTCTCAGCCAAGTTTTGCTGTACGTTACTTCCATTGCTAGCGCGCTATAAGTGGTTTGGAGAACCGTGGTGGCTAGGAGCTCCATTCACGAGGTACGTACGTGCGTCCTTGTGGAGGAGATCGATCGACGCCCGTCGGCCATGGACAGGGAGCTGTTCAGGACGGTGAAGCAGGCGACCCGGAACCACGCCAGGGTCCTGTACCACCGCCTGGTGTGCCGCCTGCCGCACCTCCTCGCCGTCACGCTGCTCCTCGTCGTGCTCCCGCCGCTGGTCTCCACGCTCTCCCTCGACGCGCTCTGGGCCGACGCGCGCGCCAACGCGCCGCTGCTGGCGGCGGCGTGCGCGGGTTGCTTCGCCGCGGCGTACGCCTACGCCATGTCCCGGCCCCGGCCCGTGTTCCTGGTGGACCTCGCCGGGTACAAGCCTGGCCCGGAGCACGAGGCGACGCGCGCTCGGGCCATCCGCCAGTTCGGGCTCGCCGGCGGGTTCGACGACGAGAGCATGTCGTTCCAGAAGCGGATGATGGAGAGGTCGGGGCTCGGCGAGGCCACACACTTCCCGGCGTCGCTCATGAGCATCCCCGTCGACATGTGCCTCCGCACCGCTAGGGACGAGTCCGAGGCAGTCGTCTTCGGCGTCGTCGACGAGCTGCTCGCCAAGACCGGCGTGCCCGCCGGGGACATCGGCATCGTCATCGCCAACTCCAGCCTCTACAGCCCGACCCCGTCCTTCGTCTCGCTCATCGTCAACCGGTACCGCCTCCGCGAGGACGTCGTCAGCCACAACCTCAGCGGCATGGGCTGCAGCGCCGGCATCATCGCCATCGACCTCGCCAAGCATCTACTTCAGGTATACATACATACGCCACTCTCCATCCATGCGAATTCAATGCACCACTAGTAGTACCACCAATGCATGGGCGTGTTGGCCTTTACGAGTAGCGACCCATGCATGAAGAGCATGTTCTAGTTTTTTGTGCGGGTCGACAAGGAAGTACGTAAGTAGCACTTGACATCGCATCACGCATGTCATTATCATCGAAATGTTGTGACGCACGACCACGACACAACATGGCTGATGGCTAGATATAGAGAATACAATCATGACGTTCCAGCTGAATTTTCATGTAGGTATAGAATACACGAATACTCCGACATCAAGTGTCCTTTCCTGGTCAACGTATTTACGCCCGTTTGGAATGCTAATACTCCATCTGATTTGTAATACTAGTACTCAAGGATTATTGTTGTGCCTCCACTATGGAAATTAATAATTCCACTTTTTATTACAACTATATATGTTCATCGTGAAATAATGAATATCTTTATGTGAAATGACATAATAGAAAACATGGTCAGTGTGTAACTTTTTATAAACTGAAAATAACATTTATTCGTTTTAAAATGAATTTTCTCAAGTGTATTCTACAAATCAGAAAATTTTCATTAAATAATACATAACGTTTTGGTCTACGCAAAAATTCAAAATCATGGTTCTATAAAGGGTATCTGTCACACTTTTTTTTTTGTCTAGATCAGATCTGGTAAGGTATGTCTATAAGTTTCATGTACTCCGTATATCTTTTGTGCTTGTGCTTGTGCTTGTGCTTGTGTGGATATTTTGAGTTGTTCAAAGATTTCAAATAAAGGGCTACTACGGATGGGATCCATAACGATTATTTGTTGTGCCAATGGCCTAAATGCATATGCTGTGAATTAGACGGTGCAACTTACTCTATGCTCCAGATAGATAAGGGGGTTTTTAGGTAGAGGGTGGCTTTAGGAGCTATATATAGTATATAAATCCACACATATTTGTGCTTTCTCCTACCATGCCCTACTATTATGTCCAAAAGCAAATCTATACCCACCAACAGAGACATGATAGCATTAGAGGATTTGGGGGGTCTGCAGAAAGATGTGTGCATTAACAACCTACCATGCATGTCCTCTGTTGTGCAATGCCTAGTGCTCTTAACAGTGATTGCCCATGCTAACCGAAAACCTTCATCAAGTCTCATACTGTATTATAAATGTTGCCATGCTGCCATAGCATGTCCAATCGTGTAGAAAGTTCAATTTCGAACAGTTGGGATCAACTGGAGAGGTTACGGGCCATCTTATGCTTAAATGATGGTCCCAAAAATATGAAGACCCTCAATTCACCATCATAATCTATGTTTAACACCGTGGTAGATTGATCTGGCCTTTTGAACTAGATTTTTTTTTCTATTGTACTACTACCTTCAATCTGATTTAATCGACGCGGAATAATCCTTACATACTCCCTCCATTAGAATTTATAAAAAAAAACTTACAACCTTTGAATCGAGGGAGCATGTGCTAATGCTGCCTCTGCTCTGCGTCGATCTAGTCGGACTGAGGGAGTCGTTTGATTAACCATTTTTATCCCCACACAACCACGAGATGACTGTGCAAGCCCTCTCGGCAGCGACCCGGCCGTATATACTTGAGCTAATTAACGGACCGACTATTATTGGTACCTGCAACATGTCTGCAGCGAAGGCCGGTCGCAGAGGCAGGGGTGCACCTAGGGCCCCTTGACCGTTGGAGATTGATCGATCCAGTAATAACCAACAAATGCATGTCAGTGTGTACAGCCACTGTTTACTACTACTCCATGTGACGAGCTGCATCTGCTGGGTCACGTCGTGTCTTCCATTTCAGAAAGTTTTGGTCCACGCAGTGCAGAGCAATCAACACACTGCATGCATGCGCGTACTGAACTGAACATGTATAGCATTATTGTGCGACGGACGAACACGGTGACAAATTCAGTAATGGTGGATGCTAGGACACCCGCGGAAAGAACGCGCGATGTAGCTAGACTAGAGGACCAGCCGAGGGAGAAGAATCCGTATCAGTGTAGGATTAGTAGCTTGGCGCAATAACTGGGAATCAAAGCCTGTTGTGGTCCATGTCCATGAGATGATCAGTGAACGAATCTGATTCCATGAAATCGATCTGTATGAACAGTCATGGACATGCACCTATGTTTTCTACATGTTGTTGTAAGCAGTATCGTCTACTTATGTTTGATTGGTTTGCTAACGATGGCACGCATGCTTGCAGGTGCACCCGGACACGTATGCGCTGGTGGTGAGCACGGAGAACATCACCCTCAACGCCTACCTCGGCAACAACCGCCCCATGCTCGTCACCAACACGCTCTTCCGCGTCGGCGGCGCCGCCGTGCTGCTCTCCAACCGCCGCGCCGACCGCGCCCGCGCCAAGTACCAGCTCATCCACACCGTGCGCACCCACCGCGGCGCCAGCGACCGGAGCTACGGCTGCGTCACGCAGGAGGAGGACGACACGGGCAAGCGCGTCGGCGTCTCCCTCTCCAAGGAGCTCATGTCCGTCGCCGGCGATGCGCTCCGCACCAACATCACCACCCTCGGGCCCCTCGTGCTCCCGCTCTCCGAGCAGCTCCGCTTCCTCGCCACCGTCGTCCTCAAGCGCGTCTTCCTCCGCTCGGACGTCAAGCCCCACATCCCGGACTTCACCCTCGCGCTCGAGCACTTCTGCATCCACGCCGGGGGCCGCGGCGTGCTCGACGAGCTCGAGCGCAGCCTCAAGCTCAGCGCATGGCACATGGAGCCCTCCAGGATGACGCTCTACCGCTTCGGCAACACCTCCAGCAGCTCCCTCTGGTACGAGCTCTCCTACTGCGAGGCCAAGGGCAGGATCAAGAAGGGCGACAGGGTGTGGCAGATCGCATTCGGATCAGGGTTCAAGTGCAACAGCGCCGTCTGGAAGGCGCTCAGGGCCGTCGACGCCGCCGAGAGCCTCGGCCCGTGGGCGCAGGACGTCGACGTCCTCCCCGTGCACGTGCCCAAGGTCGTGCCCATCGACGACGACGAGGCATCCTACAAACCAACAAACTAGTTTCACAATACTCTTGGGTTTATTAATTAATCCTCGGTGAATCGAACCTGCAGCTACTTCCAAGTGCGTGCACTATATATAGGGCATTCTTTCTTATAATACTACCGTGTAAATCTGATATGAACCAATGAATGAATGAAGTGCAAAATTGATTCTTCTTCTTTTTTCCACATTAACGGGGAACTCGCCCCGGCCGCTTGTTGCATTACGAGTAACTCGAAAGAAGCCCAAGCCAATAGGATCAAATTAAAAAGAATTCTCAGCCGACTCCTAAACAAGGATTGCAGCATGATTTGCACTCTGTTCCGGTATACAAGGCCACTTTGGTTTTTGAGACAAACTTTGACTTATAATTGAGTCAACCAAATATGAGTTACATGTTAGTTAAAACTATATGATTAGAAACTGTTCAATGATATATTTTTAGATGACATATAACTTATATTTGGTTGACTAAATCATTAGTCAAAGTTTGACATGAAAACAATGTGGCTTTATATTCATGAACGGAGGGGGTATTATCCTTGAGTTGCAACATAAGTTACAGCTGAAATTTTTCAGTTGCACACGAGATTGTAACTGAGATTTGACTACCTTCATGTACATCACATTGTCTGGCTAAGAATTAGTTAAGTTAGTCACATCTATTGAAAAAAAATTAGCGAGGAAACTAGCCCTTGTCGAGACACATTAAAGAAGTTGTTGGGAACTAGTGGGCCCAACAACTTGATTTTTTTGTTTTTCCTTTTGAAAAAGCATGGCTATCGATGCTTCGGATGGACGTCAAGCAGGTCACCTTGTTGTCAATTTCCCAAAGTTCGGCAGACAGTGTGGTCCTTACGCCGCGAGACAATAAGTGTGCACTGTGGGGTCCCCCGGAGGTCGGGGCTAGACAAACCCAGATCTCCATCTGGCATAAGCCTAACCTAGATCTCTAGGGCCTACAGGGTGAGAATCGGTAACACAACAGTGACTCTACGACTCAAAGAGTAATACAAGCTTATAACTGAACGAAAAACCAAAGTATTACAAGAAGAGGTCACTAACCTGACAATTCATCAATCAACGGAAGCAAAGTTATGCTATTCTAAATAGCAAGATAGCAAAAAGCCTAAGAGGCCAGGAGCACAACGGCGATGTCCCAGCCCATAGATTCCAGGCTACCACCTGGGAATCCCAAGCTACTCGTCGATGTTGACCTAGAAACCACCATTTGTTGGAGCGACTTCGTCTGAAACAAAGCATGCAAAGCTGAGTACAGGGACTCAGCAAGACTTAGTACAACCTTTTAGCAAAGCTGGTATGCGAGGCTTTATGTGGAGCTTATTTTGCGGAAAGCCAGTTTTCCTTTGTAAAACAACAGGGAGCAGAAGCTCGTCTATTCAGATAATTTTAAAAAGGGGATAAGAGAGCGATATCTCTAGCTCTACTGTCAACACCCGGATTTTTAAGTCCAGATGCCTGTTATGCCATACATCGCAATCCCAGGAATATTGTTGTTGCGAGACATAATAGTTGAATATCATAAGTCATCATTCATTACATACCATAGTCGTCTTACAAATAGAGATCACATGATCCAAATTACACAAATAGTTAATATATTGATCAACGAACAAACACAAGTTCATAGCGGAAGCGTAAAGATAAGGGACTCTCTAGTCCATAGGCCAACGCTTGACGTCAGGAGTAGTCCTAGTGGTCGTAGACGTCCTGCTGTCCATCCTCTTCATACTGATGTTCCTCTTCATAGTCTGGCCATTTGAATAGCCGGGACAAAGCCGTGAGTACTTTAAAGTACTCGCAAACTAATACTAATGTACATACTATCAATTCTATTAAAGGGGTGCTAAGCTCTAGTTTCTTTTGCATAAAGTCAATTTTAGTTCACAAGTATTTGAAATACAGACTCTTCATGTGCTAACTAACTCAAGTGGGAACATTAGTGTCATTCCCACAACTCTGTTGTAAGTCAAAGTCACCAATTCGATTTCAAATCACAAGTCACCCTTCACATGTCACATTTTTGAAAAGTTCTGATGACGGAACAGTATGGCCTTTCCAACCGTCCATAACCGTGGACGCAGCTATTCGAATAGTTCTACACTCTGCAGAGGTCGTACACTTGTGCCACAATATTTGCAATAATCCGTCAGGGTTAACTGGCCCTGATTTATCACACTCCGTGTGCGGACTACCAACCATAACCTTTCACTTACATATCCTAGTATAGGCACCTCTCCCCATGAGCTTGGCCTCCCAGTGAAGACAGACAGTCAGCCTGGGAACTGCACAGGGCTTGGGCCGGACATTCACCTCATTTCACGTCATATCACATCATTCCATATTTCTTTGGAGGCAGCCCTTGGCATAACCCCGATGACGCTTGTTCAGAGGGAACCCATACTAAGATACATAAACTTCTAGTTAAGCCCTACCCATATCAGGTATTGTGGGGGTAATTGTAAATTGGAATGGTATCGCATCCGAACCCAACCATCAGTTTTTGTAAAGTTCACCCTGTCATCCACAAGTCACATTCACCTTCAAAATCTTTCAATAGAATGACTCATCATTCCAAGGTTTTCAAATTCATTTCAAACTCACAAGTTCCCATCTAGAATAGTCAATTTTAATTTAGCACCAGCATCTAAGTATGAGGGGTGCTAAGTAATTTGCTTTACTTCTAGGCTAACATTGATACTCTTGTACTAATCCAATACTAACCTAGTGAATCATGAATCAAAAAGTACTTTTGATAAAACAAAAGTAAGTAAAGCTTGTAAAGTAAAACTGGGCAATAGGATCATGAACATAAAATAAATGGGAAATGACTTGCTCATGGTGAGCTTTGCACTTTGCAAGAGTATTATCTTGCAAACAATAGAGCTTGCATTGGTGTTAGCTTGCCTTGGTGGTTGAGGTGATCAAAGTGCTCTTCTTCTTCTGGGTAGAATCCTTCCTCTCCCTGGTATTCTCCCGTACTAGCGTCTATACAAGAATACGGGGATACAATCACCAAACCATCCATTGGCTATTCTAAACATCACATGTATTCACACAAACTATTCTATTCACACAATTAATACAAATTGGTGCATTGGGGGTATTGCTTGAGGAAAAATAATTTCCTCTCATTTCATATGTAAAGGATAGTTTCCATATAGTTCTTGAGGAATAATTTCCTCTCCTTGAATCTTCTTTAAGATTTCATTTCTCAAACAATCACACATGAATTCAGGTTGACCTAGGTCAGCCATTCATGATCATTATTTGAGAAAATGATTTAAATGAGGTAGACCACCTCCTACCATTTAATAACTCTACAAATGATTTAAATCTCCAAGTCTTTTATCTAAGAGTGTTTGACCAGAGGTTCCAACATCACATGAATTCACTTGAGACATGATTTGAATGAAATGAAACACCTCATATAATTTACACAAATTAAACTAGCATCACACATTACTATTAAGTGGGTAGATGTGTTTTTTTTCTTATTTAAGAAAAATAATTTCCTCTCATACTAATTAAGGTGTTACTTTTAATTACTTAGAGGAATAATTTCCTTTCATTATCTTATTAAGATTTAATTTCTCTCATGAATAATATATGAACTAGGTTGACTAAGTCAACCTCTTCATACTCATCATTTAATAAAATGATTTAAATAAGGTGAAGCACTCTCTACAATTTAATCTTAATATGGTAAAGACTTAATATCATCAAACAATTCATATGAGACCTAAATGACCAGAGTCTCTACCTCATTTTGAATTGTTCATGACAAGATTTAAATGAGAGAAAAACTCCCATGTGATTTATTAATAGTTTTGGACAATATCTTTGACTACAAATAGCCATATAGTCCTTTAATTAAGCTAGGCCATGATCATTCAAAGTAACCATACCATATTTTTGCATAAACAATTAGTGTAAGTGAAATGTGAATTATAGCAATTGGATTCACTTAAAAATTCAATTTGGTTGATTTTTAAGATTTATTTGAATACTGAAGAGTATATGACTTGTTATTTTTGTCACATTAATTCTACACAAGATTTCAAGGTGGAACCAGTGGGGTTGGATAAATCTTTTTGCCAGCTTTCCATCAATATAAAGTTCATCAAAATTGGTTGAGTAGATTTGAAACTATTTAATTTCTAAGACAGGACCAGTATTTGAATTTGAACTAAAATGAATTAAACCAATTCAAATCTTTGGGCTCTGGCGGGAAATTTAACAGGCCAAACAGAGCAGAGGGAGATGGGCCGGCCCAGCTAACGCGGCGGGCCATCTGACAGGGGGCTCCACATGTCAGCGACTCGCGTTCACCGAATCGGTACCTTTTAACTCGAGCCGTTTGATTAGAGGGAGATCGGGCGGTCGATCGTCGTCGTCGTCGTGGACGAGAGGGGAGGTCACCGGCGGCTCAGGTAGGGGGTTGGAGGGCGCGACAGGGCTTCGGCGGTCGACGGCGATGTTCCGTTCGAGGTTGTCGATGACGGCGGTGCTTCTCGAACAAGTCGCAGGTCCTGGGGTGGCTTCTAGCTCCGGCGGCTTCTGCGGCGGAGCACGGGCGGCGATGGTGCAATTGAGCGGCGGTGGTACGCAATGTTGAGGGAAGAGGGTGCGAGGAGGCTCAGAGGAGGGAGGTGAGTCGGATGGGGTGCTCGGTTGAGTCGAGGGAGCGCCCTATTTATAGAATCGAGAAGGGCCGTGGGCGCTGCGGTGAGGTCAACGGCGAAGTCGTCGTTCCAAAGCGGCGAAGGAGCGAGGAAGGGGCGCAGGAGGTAGGCGACGTCATGGCGGTACTTTGAGCAGTAATGACGTGGTACGGCGAGGTGTACGACGGTCGGGCGATGGCGCGTACTGGCGCGGCCGAGGCGGGATTGCGTCGTCGTCACCGGCGGCGGCGGTCACGGGTCGCGGTCAAGAGCGTGTCTGGCGGCTTTGGGCACGTGCGGCGATGCTCCACGCGTCGAGAGGAGGTTCAGGGCGGGCGCGAGGTGGCCGTGCTGCGCGTGGCCAGTGGTGCCCGCACGTGCACTGCTGCGACGTCAGCGGCATGGCCTGGCCGTCCTGGGCGCGCGATCTCCGGCGGCTGTCGACGTTTTCCGCGACCGTGGCGGTGCTAGGTGGTGCTAGGGTTGTGAGGTGGAGGTACTGGACACGGTGGCCGTGGCCAGAGAAGAAGAAAGGGAGGGGTGGCTCGACGTGGTGTCCATGGCCGGTGATACGTCTCAAACGTATCTATAATTTCTTATGTTTCATGCTACTTTTATTACAATACTTGAATGTTTTATACATACTTTACAGCATTATTATACATTTTCCGGCACTAACCTATTAACAAGATGCCGAAGTGCCAGTTGCTGTTTTCTGCTATTTTTGGTTTCAGAAATCCTAGTAAGGAAATATTCTCGGAATCGGACGAAATCAACGCCCAGGGGCCTATTTTTACACGAAGCTTCCAGAAGACCGAAAGGGAGACGAAGTGGGGCCACGAGGTGGCGACACACCAGGCGGCGCGGCCTGGCCCTTGGCCGCGCGGCCCTAGTGTGTGGGCCCTCGTGACGCCCCGACCTACCCTTCCGCCTACTTAAAGCCTCCGTCGCGAAACCCCCACCGAGAGCCACGATACGAAAAACCTTCCGGAGACGCCGCCGTCGCGAATCCCATCTCGGGGATTCGGAGATCGCCTCCGGCACCCTGCCGGAGGGGAATCATCACCGGAGGGGCTCTACATCATCATGCCCGCCTCCGGATTGATGCGTGAGTAGTTCATCCTTGGACTATGGGTCCATAGCAGTAGCTAGATGGTTGTCTTCTCCGCTTGTGCTTTCATTGTTATAGATCTTGTGAGCTGCCTAACATGATCAAGATCATCTATTTGTAATGCTACATGTTGTGTTTGGCGAGATCCGATGAATAGAGAATATTATGTTAAGTTGATTATCAATCTATCATATATGTGTTGTTTATGTTCTTGCATGCTCTCCGTTGCTAGTAGAGGCTCTGGCCAAGTTGATACTTGTAACTCCAAGAGGGAGTAATTATGCTCGATAGTGGGTTCATGCCTCCATTAAATCTGGGACAGTGACAGAAAGTTCTAAGGTTGTGGATGTGTTGTTGCTACTAGGGATAAAACATTGATGCTTTGTCTAAGGATATTTGTGTTGATTACATTACGCACCATACTTAATGCAATTATCTGTTGTTTACAACTTAATACCGGAAGGGGTTCGGATGATAACCGAAGGTGGATTATTTAGGCATAGATGCATGCTGGATAGCGGTCTATGTACTTTGTCGTAATGCCCTGATTAAATCACATAGTAATCATCGTTGATATGTATTGAATCTTTATTTGTCAATTGCTCTTTGTAATTTGTTCACCCAACATGTTAGTTATCTTATTGGAGAGACACCTCTAGTGAACTGTGGACCCCGGTCCATTCTTTTACATCTGAATACATTCTACTGTTTTTACTGTTCTTTGCAAACAAACACCATCTTCCACTCGATACGTTTAATCCTTTGTTTTCAGCAAGCGGTGAGATTGACAACTTCACTGTTACGTTGGGGCAAAGTACTTTGATTGTGTTGTGCAGGTTCCACGTTGGCGCCGGTTTCACTTGTGTTGCGCCGCACTACATTCCTCCACCAACAACCTTCACGTGCTTCTTGGCTCCTACTGGTTCGATAACCTTGGTTTCTTTCGAGGGAAAACTTGCTGCTGTGCGCATCACACCTTCCTCTTGGGGTTCCCAACGGACGTGTATATCTACGCGCATCAAGCTATTTTTTCTGGCACCGTTGCCGGTGAGATCAAAACACGCTGCAAGGGGAGTCTCCACTTCCAATCTCTTTACTTTGTTTTTGTCTTGCTTTATTTTATTTACTACTTTGTTTGCTGCACTTAAACAAAACACAAAAAAATTAGTTGCTAGCTTTACTTTATTTACTGTCTTGTTCTCTATATCAAAACACACACAAAATTAGTTACTTGTCTTTACTTTACTTGTTTAGTTTACTTTTTGTTTACTTCATCATGTTTCCTCCTAAGTACGCTCTAAAAGACATACCGGTAGGCTGAGGGTCTATAATTGGAAGAGATAATATAGAAGATTTTTTCACTCATGTTAGTATAGCTGAAGATTTTGAAGATAGACACTTGGTAGAACTTGCTCCTACTTATGAAATTGCTGTTGCTTCTTTAGTACACATGTTGGAAATTAAATTTGTTAATCTCAATCCTATAATTCAGCATATGTTTCTTACACTCTCTGATATGGAGGAAGGAGAAAAGAAATATTTTGTCTTAGAAACTCTTCTAAAAGAATTTTGTGGTGTAGCAAGAGAGGCTAGAAAAGTCTTTACTAAATATAAAATGCTTGGTTCTTACACCAACTTTGCTAGTACCCTTAAAAAGATGGATATGGATAGAATTAAGTATACTAATAATGTTAATGATGGTAGATAAATTAAGGCGCCAATACCTAGTAAGCTCCTAGGGATGTATGAAGCTTTGGAAAATAACTATGCTTGGCTTGTTCCTGAAAATTTGTTTGATGAGAATAGAAAACCTAAGAGTAATGAAAAGGGGGCCTCTGAAACTTACATAGACAAGATAACATGCATTGTGGAAGAAACTTCCCATGCCCCTGGAGATAATGTTGATGCTCCATCTCTTGAAAATACTTGATTTGCACTTTCTGCGCCTAGCTGAAAGGCGTTAAAGAAAAGTACTTCTTGGGAGATAACCCAAGTTACATTTTATTTACTGTATTGTTGAGTCTTGGAAGTTGTTTACTACTGTAGAAACCTCTTCTTATCATGTTTTTGTGCCAAGTAAAGTTTTTATGCTAAAGTTGATGTTATATTTGGGATCGCTGCGCAGAAACAGCATTGCTGTCTGTCACGAATTCTCGCATAAGTCTCTGTAAAAAAATCGAAAAAATCTGCAAATTTACGAGCATGATCCTCAGATATGTACGCAACTTTCATTAGTTTTGAGTTTTTCCATTTGAGAAAGTTAAGTGCCCCTTCCAGATGCATCTTTACGGACTGTTCTGTTTTTGACAGATTCTGTCTTTTATTTCGCATTGCCGCTTTTGCTATGTTGAATGAGTTTCTTTGTTCCATTAACTTTCAGAAGCTTTGTGCAATGTCCAGAAGTGTTAAGAATGATTGTGTCACCTCTGAATGTGTGAATTTTTGGTTATGCACTAACCCTCTAATAAGTTTGCTTGGAGTTTGTGTGAAGGAAGTTTTCAAGGGTCAAGAGAAGAGGATGATATACTATGATCAAGAAGAGTGAAAGGTCTAAGCTTGGGGATGCCCCGGTGGTTCATCCCTGCATATTTTAAGAAGACTCAAGCATCTAAGCTTGGGGATGCCCAAGGCATCCCCTTCTTCATCGACAACATTATCAGGTCACTTCTAGAGAAACTATATTTTTATTCCGTCACATTCTTATGTTCTTTACTTGGAGCGTCGGTTTGCTTTTATTTTTGTTTTGTTTTGAATAAAGTTGGATCCCTCCATTCTTGTATTGGAGATATTACGCTCCGCTTTTTCATATGGAACACTTGTGTTCTTAATTGTGCTTTAATGTTCATGGCGAAAGCTTATTGCTTCGTTAAATTGCTATTTGGTTGGAATCGGAAAATGTTGCATATGGTTTGGTAAACTTGGCAATTGTTTGAGCTCTCATAGATCATGTTTAAGCTCTTGCATCATGTAGTTTAATCTATTAATGAAGAACCACCGTAGAGCTTGTTTAATTTGGTTTGCATGATTGTTCTCTCTAAGTCTAGATATTTTCGGGTAAAGTGTTTGAACAACAAGGAAGACAGTGTAGAGCCTTATAATGCTTGCGATATGTTCTTGTGTGAGTTTTGCTGTACCTGTTCATACTTTTGTTTGCTTCAAACAACCTTGCTAGCCCAAACCTTGTACTGAGAGGAAATGCTTCTCGTGCATCCAAACACCTTGAGCCAAACTCCATGCCATTTGTGTCCACCATATCTACCTACTATGTGGTATTTTTCTGCCATTCCAAAGTAAATTACTTGAGTGCTACCTTTAAAATTTCATTCCTTTACCTCTACAATATATAGCTCATGGGACAAATAGCTTAAAAACTATTGTGGTGATGAATATGTAGTTATGTGTCTTAATTCTTATAAGTTGCTTGTTGAGCGGTAACCATGTTTTCTGGGGACGCCATCAACTTTATCTTTGTTGGATATCATGTGAGATGCTATGCATGTTCGTCTTGTCTGAAGTAAGTGGACTTCACGATCAAATGGTTTGAGTATGCATATGTTAGAGAAGAACATTGGGCCGCTAACTAAAGCCATGTATCATGGTGGAAGTTTCAGTTTGGACATACAACCTCAATCTCTTATGAGAATATTAACTGTTGTTGAATGCTTAAGCATTAAAAAGAGGAGTCCATTATCTGTTGTCTATGTTGTCCCGGTATGGATGTCTAAGTTGAGAATAATCAAAATCGAGAAATCCAATGCGTGCTTTCTCCTTAGACACTTGTACAGGCGGCATAGAGGTACCCCTTTGTGACACTTGGTTGAAACATATGTTATGCGATGAGAATCCGTGTTTCCGAGCTAAGTAGGACAAGGTGCGAGCACTATTAGTACTCTATGCATGAGACATGCAACTTGTAGGAAGTATTATGCATAGCACATATGAATTATTACTACCGTTGACAAAATTGTTTCTATGTTTTCAAAATAAAAGCTCTAGCACAAAAATAGTAATCCATGCTTCCCTCTGCGAAGGGCCATATCTTTTACTTTATGTTGAGTCAGTTTACCCATTTCTTTCTATCTTAGAAGCAAACACTTGTGTTAACTGTGTGCATTGATTCTTACATGTTTACTTATTGCACCTGTTATATTACTCTATGTTGACAAATATCCATGAGATATACATGTTACAAGTTGAAAGCAATTGCTGAAACTTAATCATCCTTTGTGTTGCTTCAATGCATTCTACTTAGAATTTATTGCTTATGAGTTAGCTCTTATGCAACTCTTATTGATACTTGTCTTCAAAGTACTATTCATGAAAAGTTTTGCTATATGATTCATTTGCCTATTCATTATCTTTGTTAGCAATATTTTGTTCAGATCACTCCATTCATCTCATATGCTTTACAATAATGTTGATCAAGATTATGTTGGTAGCATGTCACTTTATAAATTATTTGTGTTATCGTTTACCTACTCGAGGACGAGTAGGAACTAAGCTTGGGGATGCTTGATACGCCTCAAACGTATCTATAATTTCTTATGTTCCATGCTACTTTTATTACAATACTTGAATGTTTTATACATACTTTACATTATTATACATTTTCCGGCACTAACCTGTTAACAAGATGCCGAAGTGCCGTTCTGTTTTCTGTTTTTGGTTTCAGAAATCCTAGTAAGGAAATATTCTCGGAATTGAAAATCAACGCCCAGGGGCCTATTTTTACACGAAGCTTCCGAAGACCGAAAGGGAGACAAGTGGGGCCACGAGGTGGCGACACACCAGGCGGCGCGGCGGCCCTTGGCCGCGCGGCCCTAGTGTGTGGGCCCTCGTGCCATGATAACCCGAAGGTGGATTATTTAGGCATAGATGCATGCTGGATAGCGGTCTATGTACTTTGTCGTAATGCCCTGATTAAATCACATAGTAATCATCGTTGATATGTACTTGAATCTTTATTTATCAATTGCTCGCCTGTAATTTGTTCACCCATGTTAGTTATCTTATTGGAGAGACACCTCTAGTGAACTGTGGACCCCGGTCCATTCTTTTACATCTGAATACATTCTACTGTTTTTACTGTTCTTTGCAAACAAACACCATCTTCCACTCAATACGTTTAATCCTTTGTTTTCAGCAAGCCGGTGAGATTGACAACCTCACCATTACGTTGGGGCAAAGTACTTTGATTGTGTTGTGCAGGTTCCACGTTGCCGCCGGTTTGGTGTTGCGCTGCACTACATTCCTCCACCAACAACCTTCACGTGCTTCTTGGCTCCTACTGGTTCGATAACCTTGGTTTTTTTCTGAGGGAAAACTTGCTGCTGTGCGCATCACACCTTCCTCTTGGGGTTCCCAACGGACGTGTACATCTACGCGCATCAGCCGGCATGGCCATGTCAATGCCAAGTTTGGCCTCCTCCTCTAGGGTGCTGTGCATGTTTAGAGAGAGAGGGGACCAGGGAGCAAAGTGGAGTTGTTTGGGGCAGTAGGGTTAGGCCAAAACTACTCACAATAGAGTTTTTGATTTGTTCCATATTTGCAAATTGCAAATTTTGCCCAAATTCAAATGGGTTCAAAAGGTTGCAAGATTTGGAAAAGTTGTGTTTGATTGAGTTGTAAATGCTCAGAGACAAAGAGAGGTGGTGGTGGAATTTAGAAAATCAAAGAATTGCAAAAATTGCTAAGTGTGAGATTGTTCCACATAACAAAAAGTCCTAACTTTACATGAGCATAGATTTTGATCCAAAGTGAATTTGGCATGGTTGTCTTTACAAAAGTTGTTCATCTTGATGTCCTCTTGGATGACATGCAAAGACTTGAGCAAGTTTGGTTTGAAAATTTTGAATTGCAAGGGCTCAAAGTAGTGACCAGAATATAATTGGCAGATTTGACCATCATCATATGTGAGCACAATTTGAGTTGGATTTTGATTTGAATTGTGTTTATTTGGTTCCAATAGTTGTAATAAGTGTTTAGAAACATAATACAACTAATGGTGAAGACCAAATTTGTCTAGGTCAAAGATTTGGAAAAATGGCATAAACCATATGTGAGGGTTTTGTGATTTTCTAACTTTTATTCTTTTATTTTTATTTGCTTCATTTTGACCAGAGTGAGGTTTATTTGGTGTTAGATTGAGGTGGGTAAAAGGTTCACACCCTTTTAGGACAATGGGGGTGCCTAGGTCAAGATTTAATATTTTGGCTAAGTGCCACATATGCCTCTATGCATATGTTTGATTTTATTTTGTTTCTTACTTGAATTGGTTGGTAAGTACTTTGTTGAGTGTGTTGATGTATTTCAAAACATATACCAAGGTTAACACTCAAGGTTGGAGCATTTGCAAAAAGTAGCCATAGGCTTGCAAATGCCTTTTTCTTATTTAAGATCACCTCTTTTTATTTTGGTTTTTCAAAGATTGGTGACAAGAGAGATGAGGTTTAGGGTTTAGTGGGGTTCACCATGGTTCACCACTATTTAGCAAAAAAATATTAAAGGTAGAGTTCAAGATTTACCTATTAGGGCTATATGCCCACATATGTCTTTTCTTTTATTTTGATTTCTCAAAATAGATCCAAATGATTTTTGAGAAGGTTAGGGTTTAGGGTTTTTCTTATTTGATTTATTTCTCTTTTATTTTATTTGGTTGGTGATCTTCACTTGATCATGATGCGTCTCCAACGTATCGATAATTTCTTATGTTCCATGCTACTTTATTGATGATACCTACATGTTTTATGCACATTATATGTCATATTTATGCATTTTCTGGAACTAACCTATTAACAAGATGCCGAAGAGCCAGTTGCTGTTTTCTGCTGTTTTTGGTTTCAGAAATCCTAGTAAAGAAATATTCTCGGAATTGGACGAAACTTTCGCCCAGGGTCCTATTTTTGCACGAAGCTTCCAAGACCGAAGACCTAACGAAGTGGGGCCACGAGGCAGCCAGGGGGGTGGCCGGCGCGGCCCGCCTTGGCGCGCGGCCCGCCCCTGGGCCCTCGTGTGGCCCTCGCGTTGACCTTCCGCCTACTTAAAGCCTCCGTCGCGAAACCCCGTCCGAGAGCCACGATGGAAAACCTTACAGAGACGCCGCCGCGAATCCCATCTCGGGGGATTCGGAGATCGCCTCCGGCACCGCCGGAGAGGGGATTCATCTCCCGGAGGACTCTTCATCGCCATGATCGCCTCCGGAGTGATGAGTGAGTAGTTCACCCCTGGACCATGGGTCCATAGCAGTAGCTAGATGGTCGTCTTCTCCTTGTTGTGCTTCATTGTTAGATCTTGTGAGCTGCCTAACATGATCAAGATCATCTATATGTAATTCTATATGTTGTGTTTGTCGGGATCCGATGGATAGAGAGTACTATGATTATGGTGATTATCAATCTATTGTTCATGTGTTGTTTATGATCTTGCATGCTCTCCGTTATTAGTAGAGGCTCTGGCCAAGTTTTTACTCTTAACTCCAAGAGGGAGTAATTATGCTCGATAGTGGGTTCATGCCTCCATTGAATCTGGGACAGTGACAGAAAGTTCTAAGGTTGTGGATGTCTTGTTGCCACTAGGGATAAAACATTGATGCTATGTCTAAGGATGTAGTTGTTGATTACATTACGCACCATACTTAATGCAATTGTCTGTTGCTTTGCAACTTAATACTGGAGGGGGTTCGGACGATAACCTGAAGGTGGACTTTTTAGGCATAGATGCAGTTGGATGGCGGTCTATGTTCTTTGTCGTAATGCCCGGATTAAATCTCACTATATTTACCATGTCATGTATATGCATTATTATGCCTTTCTCTATTTGTCAATTGCCCGACTGTAATTTGTTCACCCAACATGCTTTATCTTATGGGAGAGACACCTCTGAACTGTGGACCCCGGTCCTATTCTTTCCATAGCATACAATCTACTTGTTTCTGTTTTCTTTGCAAACATCTTCCACTCGATACGTTTAATCCTTTGTTACAGCAAGCCGGTGAGATTGACAACCTCACTGTTTCGTTGGGGCAAAGTACTTTGGTGTGTGTGCAGGTTCCTAGTTGGCGCCGGAATCCCTGGTGTTGCGCCGCATCACATTTCGCGACCATCAACCTTCAACGTGCTTCTTGGCTCCTGGTTCGATTAAACCTTGGTTTCATACTGAGGGAAAACTTGCCACTGTGCGCATCATACCTTCCTCTTGGGGTTCCCAACGGACGTGTACATCTACGCGCATCAAGCACTTTTTCTGGCGCCGTTGCCGGGGAGATCAAGACACGCTGCAAGGGGAGTCTCCACTTCTCAATCTCTTTACTTTGTTTTTGTCTTGCTTTACTTTATTTGCTATCTCGTTTGCTATATCAAAAACACAAAAAAAATTAGTTACTCGCATTTACTTTATCTAGTTTGCTTTATTTACTGTTGCTAAAATGGCCAACCCTGAAAATACTAAGTTGTGTGACTTCACAAATGCAAATAATAATGATTTCCTATGCACACCTATTGCTCCACCTGCTACTACAGCAGAATTCTTTGAAATTAAACCTGCTTTACTAAATCTAGTCATGAGAGAACAATTTTCTGGTGCTAGTTCTGATGATGCTGCTGCCCATCTCAATAATTTTGTTGAACTTTGTGAAATGCAAAAGTATAAAGATGTAGATGGTGATATTATTAAATTGAAAGTGTTTCCTTTCTCATTAAGAGGAAGAGCTAAAGATTGGTTGCTATCTTTGCCTAAGAATAGTATTGATTCATGGACTAAATGCAAGGATGCTTTTATTGGTAGATATTATCCTCCCGCTAAAATTATTTCTTTGAGAAGTAGCATAATGAATTTTAAACAATTATATACTGAACATGTTGCTCAAGCTTGGGAGAGAATGAAAACTTTGGTAAAGAATTGCCCAACCCATGGACTGACTACTTGGATGATCATCCAAACCTTCTATGCAGGACTAAATTTTTCTTCGCGGAATTTATTGGATTCAGCTGCTGGAGGTACCTTTATGTCCATCACATTAGGGGCGGCTACAAAACTTCTTGATGATATGATGATAAATTACTCTGAATGGCACACGGAAAGAGCTCCACAAGGTAAGAAGGTAAATTCTGTTGAAGAAACCTCTTCCTTGAGTGATAAGATTGATGTGATTATGTCTATGCTTGTGAATGGTAGATCTAATGTTGATCCAAATAATGTTCCTTTAGCTTCATTGGTTGCTCAAGAAGAAAATGTTGATGTGAATTTCATTAAAAATAATAATTTCAACAACAATGCTTATAGGAACAACTCTGGTAATAACTATAGGCCATATCCTTCTGCTAATGGTAATGGTTATGGTAATTCTTATGGGAATTCTTACAACAATAATAGAAGTGTACCCTCTGGTCTTGAAGCCATGCTTAAAGAATTTATTAGTACACAAACTGCTTTTAACAAATCTGTTGAGGAAAAGCTTGATAAAATTGATACTATCGCTTCTAGAGTTGATAGGCTTGCCTCTGATGTTAATCTTTTAAAGTTGAAAGTTATGCCTAATAATGATCTTGATAATAAGATTACTACTACAGCAAATGCCATCCAAGTTAGAATTAATGAGAATATAAGATTAATGGCTGAACTGCGTGCTAGGTGGGATAGAGAAGAAAATGAAAAACTAGCTAAAGAGAATAATGTAGCTAAAGTTTGGACTATTACCACCACTAGTAATGCTAATTCTTCACATGTTGCTGCACCTCCTACTATCAATGGTAAAATAATTGGTGTTGGCAATGTTTCTACTCCTAGTGCAAAGCGTACAAAGCTGCCTGAAATTGCTAAAACTGCTGAAACTGCTTGTGATAAAACTGCTGAAATTTTTTCCAACCTTGGGAACAATGATCCCATTGCTGTAGCTCATAATGATTTAGATTTTGATGATTGCCACATCTCTGAAGTTATAAAGTTCTTACAAAAACTTGCTAAAAGTCCCAATGCTAGTGCTATAAATTTAGCCTTTACAAAACATATTACAAATGCTCTCATAAAAGCTAGAGAAGAGAAACTAAAACTTGAAACTTCTATTCCTAGAAAGTTAGAAGATGGTTGGGAGCCCATCATTAAAATGAAATTCAATGACTTTGAATGTAATGCTTTATGTGATCTTGGTGCAAGTATTTATGTTATGCCTAAAAAGATTTATGATATGCTTGACTTGCCACCATTAAAGAATTGTTATTTGGATGTTAATCTCGCTGATAATGTTAAAAAGAAACCTTTGGGGAGGATTGATAATGTGCATATTACGGTTAACAATAACCTTGTCCCCGTTGATTTTGTTGTCTTGGATATCGAATGCAATGCATCTTGTCCAATTGTGTTGGGAAGACCTTTTCTTCGAACTGTTGGTGCTGTTATTGATATGAGGGAAGGTAATATTAAATATCAATTTCCTCTCAAGAAAGGTATGGAACACTTCCCTAGAAAGAGAATGAAGTTGCCTTTTGATTCTATTATTAGAACAAGCTATGATGTTGATGCTTCTACTCTCGATGTTACTTGATTTGCACTTTCTGCGCCTAGCTGAAAGGCGTTAAAGAAAAGCGCTTATGGGAGACAACCCATGTTTTTACCTACAGCAATTTTTTGTTTTATTGAGTCTTGGAAGTTGTTTACTACTGTAGCAACCTCTCCTTATCATGTTTTTGTGCCAAGTAAAGTTTCTATGTCAAAGTTGATGTTATACTTGGGATCGCTGCGCAGAAACAGCATTGCTGTCTGTCACGAATCTGGGCATAATTCTCTGTAGAAAATTCGAAAAAATCTGCCAATTTACGAGCGTGATCCTCAGATATGTACGCAACTTTCATTAGTTTTGAGTTTTTCCATTTGAGCAAGTCTGGTGCCATTTATAAATTCGTCTTTACGGACTGTTCTGTTTTTGACAGATTCTGCCTTTTATTTCGCATTGCCTCTTTTGCTATGTTGGATTTATTTCTTTGATCCATTAATGTCCAGTAGCATTATGCAATGTCCAGAAGTGAAAAGAATGATTGTGTCACCTCTGAATGTGTGAATTATTAATGATGCACTAACCCTCTAATGAGTTTGCTTGAAGTTTGGTGTGAAGGAAGTTTTCAAGGGTCAAGAGAGGAGAATGATATACTAAGATCAAGAGGAGTGAAAGCTCTAAGCTTGGGGATGCCCCGTGGTTCATCCCTGCATATTTTAAGAAGACTCAAGCATCTAAGCTTGGGGATGCCCAAGGCATCCCCTTCTTCATCGACAACATCATCGGGTTCCTCCCCTGAAACTATATTTTTATTCAGTCACATCTTGTGTTCTTTACTTGGAGCGTCGTTTTGTTTTCGTTTTTGTTTTTGTTTGAATAAGATGGATCCTAGCATTCACTTTGTGGGAGAGACACGCTCCGCTGTTGCATATGGACACATGTGTCCTTAGGCTTTACTCATAATGTTCAAGGCGAAGTTTCTTCTTCGTTAATTTGTTATATGGTTGGAATTGGAAAATGCTACATGTAGTAATTCTAAAAATGTCTTGGATAATGTGATACTTGGCAATTGTTGTGCTCATGTTTAAGCTCTTGCATCATATGCTTTGCACCCATTAATGAAGAAATACATAGAGCTTGCTAAAATTTGATTTGCATATTTGGTTTCTCTAAGGTCTAGATAATATCTAGTATTGAGTTTTGAACAACAAGGAAGACAGTGTAGAGTCTTATAATGTTTACAATATGTCTTTTATGTGAGTCTTGCTGCACTTGTTCATCCTTGAGTTTGCTTCAAATAACCTTGCTAGCCTAAACCTTGTATCGAGAGGGAATACTTCTCATGCATCCAAAATCCTTGAGCCAACTACTATGCCATTTGTGTCCACCATACCTACCTACTACATGGTATTTCTCCGCCATTCCAAAGTAAATTGCTTGAGTGCTACCTTTAAAATTCCATCATTCACCTTTGCAATATATAGCTCATGGGACAAAATAGCCTTAAAAACTATCGTAGTATTGAATATGTACTTATGCACTTTATATTTTATTAAGTTGCTTGTTGTGCGATAACCATGTTTCTGGGGAACGCCATCAACTATTGTTGAATATCATGTGAGTTGCTATGCATGTCCGTCTTGTCTGAAGGTCTATCATTTTAGTGGTTGGAGCATGCAAAATTGTTAGAGAAGAACATTGGGCCGCTAACTAAAGCCATGAACCATGGTGGAAGTTTCAGTTTTGGACATATATCCTCAATCTCATATGAGAATAATAACTTTGCTACATGCTTATGCATTTAAGAGGAGTCCATTATCTGTTGTCCATGTTGTCCCGGTATGGATGTCTAAGTTGAGAATAATCAAAAGCGAGAAATCCGAAATGCGAGCATTCTCCTTGGACCTTTGTACAGGCGGCATGGAGGTACCCCTTTGTGACACTTGGTTGAAACATGGCATGCAAAGATCCGGTAGTCCAAGTTAAGTAGGACAAGGTGCGGGCACTATTAGTATACTATGCGTGAGGCTTGCAACTTGTAAGATATAATTTTCATAACACATATGCTTTATTACTACCGTTGACAAAATTGTTTCATGTTTTCAAAATAAAAGCTCTAGCACAAATACAGCAATCGATGCTTTCCTCTGCGAAGGACCATTCTTTTACTTTTATTGTTGAGTCAGTTTACCTATCTCCTTCCACCTTAAGAAGCAAACACTTGTGTGAACTGTGCATTGATTCCTACATACTTGCATATTGCACTTGTTATATTACTTTATGTTGACAATATCCATGAGATATACATGTTACAAGTTGAAAGCAACCGCTGAAACTTAATCTTCCTATGTGTTGCTTCAACACCTTTACTTTGATTTATTGCTTTACGAGTTAACTCTTATGCAAGACTTATTGATGCTTGTCTTGAAGTACTATTCATGAAAAGTCTTTGCTATATGATTCAGTTGTTTACTCATGTCATTACCTTTGCTTTGATCGCTGCATTCATTACATATGTTTACAAATAGTATGATCAAGATTATGATGGCATGTCACTTCAGAAATTATCTTTGTTATCGTTTTACCTGCTCGGGACGAGCAGAACTAAGCTTGGGGATGCTGATACGTCTCCAACGTATCGATAATTTCTTATGTTCCATGCTACTTTATTGATGATACCTACATGTTTTATGCACATTATATGTCATATTTATGCATTTTCCGGAACTAACCTATTAACAAGATGCCGAAGAGCATTGCTTTTTCTGCTGTTTTTGGTTTCAGAAATCCTAGTAAAGAAATATTCTCGGAATTGGACGAAACTTTCGCGGGGTCCTATTTTTGCACGAAGCTTCGAAGACCGAAGACCTAACGAAGTGGGGCCACGAGGCAGCCGGGGGTGGCCGGCCCGCCCGGCCGCGCGGCCTGCCCCCTGGGCCCCTCGTGTGGCCCCTCGCGTTGACCTTCCGCCTACTTAAAGCCTCCGTCGCGAAACCCCAGTACCGAGAGCCACGATACGGAAAACCTTACAGAGCCGCCGCCGCGATCCCATCTCGGGGATTACGGAGATCGCCTCCGGCACCTGCGGGAGAGGGGATTCATCTCCAGGAGGACTCTTCATCGCCATGATCGCCTCCGGAGTGATGAGTGAGTAGTTCACCCCTGGACCATGGGTCCATAGCAGTAGCTAGATGGTCGTCTTCTCCTTGTTGTGCTTCATTGTTAGATCTTGTGAGCTGCCTAACATGATCAAGATCATCTATATGTAATTCTATATGTTGTGTTTGTCGGGATCCGATGGATAGAGAGTACTATGATTATGGTGATTATCAATCTATTGTTCATGTGTTGTTTATGATCTTGCATGCTCTCCGTTATTAGTAGAGGCTCTGGCCAAGTTTTTACTCTTAACTCCAAGAGGGAGTAATTATGCTCGATAGTGGGTTCATGCCTCCATTGAATCTGGGACAGTGACAGAAAGTTCTAAGGTTGTGGATGTGCTGTTGCCACTAGGGATAAAACATTGATGCTATGTCTAAGGATGTAGTTGTTGATTACATTACGCACCATACTTAATGCAATTGTCTGTTGCTTTGCAACTTAATGGAGGGGGTTCGGACGATAACTGAAGGTGGACTTTTTAGGCATAGATGCAGTTGGATGGCGGTCTATGTTCTTTGTCGTAATGCCGGATTAAATCTCACTATATTTACCATGTCATGTATATGCATTATTATGCCTTTCTCTATTTGTCAATTGCCCGACTGTAATTTGTTCACCCAACATGCTTTATCTTATGGGAGAGACACCTCTAGTGAACTGTGGACCCGGTCCTATTCTTTCCATAGCATACAATCTACTTGTTTTTTGTTTTCTTTGCAAACATCTTCCACTCGATACGTTTAATCCTTTGTTACAGCAAGCCGGTGAGATTGACAACCTCACTTTCGTTGGGGCAAAGTACTTTGGTTGTGTTGTGCAGGTTCCTAGTTGGCGCCGGAATCCCTGGTGTTGCGCCGCATCACATTTCGCGACCATCAACCTTCAACGTGCTTCTTGGCTCCTACTGGTTCGATTAAACCTTGGTTTCATACTGAGGGAAAACTTGCCACTGTGCGCATCATACCTTCCTCTTGGGGTTCCCAACGGACGTGTACATCTACGCGCATCAGATCACTTTAGGATTTTAGGGTTTAGCACATACGCATATTAACACTCATCATGGCAAAACACAAATACTAGGTATGAGCACTATGCATAGCACCCAATGTAAGAAAAGTTTTTGTTGGTTCTCATTTTTGGAAAAAATGAAATTCATTTTCTCTTTGTTTTGAAATTTGGGGTGTTACAAACCCTTCCCCTTAAACAAATCTCGTCCCGAGATTTTAAGAAAAGTTAGGTTCCTAAGAGAGATTGGGCGATATGATTTAACAGGAAAACATACTTGGCATGGCCTGAGGTGCTTCCTGTGCTTCTGCTGCATTCATGTGGTAGAGGCGACCTCCGCGGTTGTTCGGGTTGTTGGGGGCGAACTTCTTGCCGGTGGAGACACGGCGCTGTTGCTGAGCTGGTGCAGAGGTGTTGCCGGCGAGCTTGGCCAGCCTTTTGGGGCACTCATTGGAGTAGTGTCCCACTATGCCGCATTCATAACAGGTGATAGTGGCCTTGTCCTTGGGAGTGACGGGGATAGCATTGCTTCCGGTCCTCGGGGCTGTGTTGGAGTTATTGGGGTTATTGCTGGCAGGGGCTCTCTTCGGAGCGCGGTTGTAGTTGCTGTTGTGGTGCACATAGTTGTTGTTGTTGTTGTTGTGGTGGGGGCCTCCGGGCCTTAGGTTTCCTCCACTCCGGTTCTCATAACCGGGGCGCGACATCTGGTTCTGGGGCTTGGTGTTTCTGGGGTTGAAACCACCGCTTGAGCTGGGGCGATACCGTGGGGTATTGCTGGGCCCGCTTTGGTGCATCATGCGGCGTTTCCGGTTCTCATTTGCCTGATGCAGTTTGCCTTCCATCTGAATGGCAGAGTCCACTAGAGCTTCGAGGTCGGCAAAGGGGATGTTGACTAAGACTGTCTGCATCTCATCGTGCAGACCGTTGAAGAATCTCTCCTTCCTTTTCTCGGTGGTGTCAGTTTCATCGGGGCGTACCTTGACAGGGTGAGGAACCTGTCGCGGTATTCTACCACCGACATCCGTCCTTGCTTCAGTTCACGGAATTCATCTCTCATTTTCTTGATCAAACCTGGTGGCACATGGTACTTGCTAAACTTGAGCTTGAAGTCAGCCCAAGTCATCATTTGTCCGGCATTTAATGCACGGGCGCTTGTCCACCAAGCTCTTGCTGGTCCGGCAAGGTAGTGCGTAGCAAACAACACCTTCTCATTCTCATCCACTCCAGCTACTTCCAAGTTGTTTTCCATCGTTTGCAGCCAATCATCTGCATCTAAGGGCTCTTCCGTCTTGCTGAAGACAGGTGGGTTGGTGTTTTGGAAATTCTTAAGTTTGGATCCGGGATGATCATGGTTTCCATGGCCCTGATTGGCGATCTGCTGCAGTGCTGCTATGTTGGCTTGCCTTTCAGCCCTCTCATCTTCTTTGTCGGCCAAAAGTGTTTGCAGCAATTGCATCATTGCATCTTGATTGCGATTCGGAGGGGCCATCTGAACAGGTAGATAGATCATGAGATAAGAGGGAATTTTCTATGGCTTATTTTGTGTTAAGTTTAAACTTAAAACTTGAAGTCTTTTGGTGATGAACATAACACACATTTATTCATTCATGACAAACATCACACCTTACAAGGGAAAACACTAAGGGTTTTAAGAACCCTTCTTCTTAAAGCTACGATACATGGTGCGGGATACAACTCACACCTACATAAGTGAAGCTAGTGCAACTACTCCTCATCGTCTTCATCCACATCGATGGGAATGATCCCATCCTCTCCAGACTCCAGAAACTCATAGTCCTCCTCATCAGTGAACTCATCCTCCTCCATCTCTTGGATCTGGTCCTGCTGGGTTTGGACAGTTGCCTCCAAGGTGCGTATCTTCTCGCGAAGACGCGCGATAGTAGCGTCCTTCTTGGCACGTTGCAGGCGGAGTGACCTGCGGTCCTTGGCGAGTAGCCTGATGGCATCGTCATGATGAGCCAAAGCCATCTGAGCACGGTGGGCGTGGACACGCGTCTGCTCCAGATCCTTCCGGGTCTCGTGAAGCATAAAGTCCAGATGCTCCACATGATGCTTGAGCACCGGGTGCGAAGAGAGTGCCATGGGCTCTCCCATGGTGTCATGCCTCGCGAAGTGGGTGAAGCGGGTCCCCTGGAGTGCAGCGATGTTCTGTCCGCACACACGAGCAAGTCCCTCCTGAAGGGCATGAGCAAGCCGTCCACCCAGTTGCTTGCCTTGAAGGAGAAAAGGATCCTCTCCGACATGGGAGGCTCCGTACTTCCCTTCAAGTCAGCGGTAATCATCCACTGCTGTTCCCCTCCGGGAGTGTTGTGGATCCGGACTCCGTGAAACTCGGGAGGTGGGCGTTCAAGCTCCTCGGACACCAAGTCCAAGTCTCGCTCGAAAACCAAACTTCCTCCATTCCCCAGCTGGTAGGACTCCGTCTGGGCGTAATGCTCCATCTGAAAGTGAAATGGATAAGTAAGTTAGAGATGTGAACAAGTGTGGCAAAATTTTAGATGGATTTATAAGGAGGAGCATGGCTTATTATTTTTGAAAAGTTCTTGCAGAGAAGAACATGAGTAAGTTTTTCACAAATATTTACTTCATTTGTTTTTAGAAACTAAAGTTTTCAGAACGTCCATTCTAAACTAGGGTCTCCTAAGGTCAAACAATGGCTCTGATACCAACTTGTCAACACCCGGATTTTTAAGTCCAGATGCCTGTTATGCCATACATCGCAATCCCAGGAATATTGTTGTTGCGAGACATAACAGTTGAATATCATAAGTCATCATTCATTACATTCCATAGTCGTCTTACAAATAGAGATCACATGATCCAAATTACACAAATAGTTGATCTATTGATCAACGAACAAACACAAGTTCATAGCGGAAGCGTAAAGATAAGGGACTCTCTAGTCCACAGGCCAACGCTTGACGTCAGGAGTAGTCCTAGTGGTCGTAGACGTCCTGTTGTCCATCCTCTTCATACTGTTGTTCCTCTTCATAGTCTGGCCATTTGAATAGCCAAGGACAAAGCCGTGAGTACTTTAAAGTACTCGCAAACTAATACTAATGTACATACTATCAATTCTATTAAAGGGGTGCTAAGCTCTAGTTTCTTTTGCATAAAGTCAATTTTAGTTCACAAGTATTTGAAATACAGACTCTTCATGTGCTAACTAACTCAAGTGGGAACATTAGTGTCACCAATTCGATTTCAAATCACAAGTCACCCTTCACATGTCACAACTCTGTTGTAAGTATTCCCACAAGTATTCCCACAACTCTGTTGTAAGTCAAAGTCACCAATTCGATTTCAAATCACAAGTCACCCTTCACATGTCACATTTTTGAAAAGTTCTGATGACGGAACAGTATGGCCTTTCCAACCGTCCATAACCGTAGACGCGGCTATTCGAATAGTTCTACACTCTGCAGAGGTCGTACACTTGTGCCACAATATTTGCAATAATCCGTTAGGGTTAACTGGCCCTGATTTACCATACTCCGTGTGCGGACTACCAACCATAACCTTTCACTTACATATCCTAGTATAGGCACCTCTCCCCATGAGCTTGGCCTCCCAGTGAAGACAGACAGTCAGCCTGGGAACTGCACGGGGCTTGGGCCGGACATTCACCTCATTTCACGTCATATCACATCATTCCATATTTCTTTGGAGGCAGCCCTTGGCATAACCCCGATGACGCTTGTTCAGAGGGAACCCATACTAAGATACATAAACTTCTAGTTAAGCCCTACCCATATCAGGTATTGTGGGGGTACTTGTAAAATTGGAATGGTATCGCATCCGAACCCAACCATCAGTTTTTGTAAAGTTCACCCTGTCATCCACAAGTCACATTCACCTTCAAAATCTTTCAATAGAATGACTCATCATTCCAAGGTTTTCAAATTCATTTCAAACTCACAAGTTCCCATCTAGAGTAGTCAATTTTAATTTAGCACCAGCATCTAAGTATGAGGGGTGCTAAGTAATTTGCTTTGCTTCTAGGCTAACATTGATACTCTTGTACTAATCCAATACTAACCCAGTGAATCATGAATCAAAAAGTACTTTAGATAAAACAAAAGTAAGTAAAGCTTGTAAAGTAAAACTGGGCAATATGATCATGAACATAAAATAAATGGGAAATGACTTGCTCATGGTGAGCTTTGCACTTTGCAAGAGTATTATCTTGCAAACAATAGAGCTTGCATTGGTGTTAGCTTGCCTTGGTGGTTGAGGTGATCAAAGTGCTCTTCTTCTTCTGGGTAGAATCCTTCCTCTCCCTGGTATTCTCCCGTACTAGCGTCTATACAAGAATACGAGGATACAATCACCAAACCATTCATTGGCTATTCTAAACATCACATGTATTCACACAAACTATTCTATTCACACAATTAATACAAATTGGTGCATTGGGGGTATTACTTGAGGAAAAATAATTTCCTCTCATTTCATATGTAAAGGATAGTTTCCATATAGTTCTTGAGGTATAATTTCCTCTCCTTGAATCTTCTTTAAGATTTAATTTCTCAAACAATCACACATGAATTCAGGTTGACCTAGGTCAGCCATTCATGATCATTATTTGAGAAAATGATTTAAATGAGGTAGACCACCTCCTACCATTTAATAACTCTACAAATGATTTAAATCTCCAAGTCTTTTATCTAAGAGTGTTTGACCAGAGGTTCCAACATCACATGAATTCACTTGAGACATGATTTGAATGAAATGAAACACCTCATATAATTTACACAAATTAAACTAGCATCACACATTACTATTAAGTGGGTAGATGTGTTTTTTTTCTTATTTAAGAAAAATAATTTTCTCTCATACTAATTAAGGTGTTACTTTTAATTACTTATAGGAATAATTTCCTTTCATTATCTTATTAAGATTTAATTTCTCTCATGAATAATATATGAACTAGGTTGACTAAGTCAACCTCTTCATACTCATCATTTAATAAAATGATTTAAATGAGGTGAAGCACTCTCTACAATTTAATCTTAATATGGTAAAGACTTAATATCATCAAACAATTCATATGAGACCTAAATGACCAGAGTCTCTACCTCATTTTGAATTGTTCATGACAAGATTTAAATGAGAGAAAAACTCCCATGTGATTTATTAATAGTTTTGGACAATATCTTTGACTAGAAATAGCCATATAGTCCTTTAATTAAGCTAGGCCATGATCATTCAAAGTAACCATACCATATTTTTGCATAAACAATTAGTGTAAGTGAAATGTGAATTATAGCAATTGAATTCACTTAAAAATTCAATTTGGTTGATTTTTAAGATTTATTTGAATACTAAAGAGTCTATGACTTGTTATTTTTGTCACATTAATTCTACACAAGATTTCAAGGTGGAACCAGTGGGGTTGGATAAATCTTTTGGCCAGCTTTCCATCAATATAAAGTTCATCAAAATTGGTTGAGCAGATTTGAAACTATTTAATTTCTAAGACAGGACCAGTATTTGAATTTGAACTAAAATGAATTAAACCAATTCAAATCTTTGGGCTCTGGCGGGAAATTTAACAGGCCAGACAGAGCAGAGGGAGATGGGCCGGCCCAGCTAACGCGGCGGGCCAGCTGACAGGGGGCTCCACATGTCAGCGACTCGCGTTCACCGAATCGGTACCTTTTAACTGGAGCCGTTTGATTAGAGGGAGATCGGGCGGTCGATCGTCGTCGTCGTCTTGGACGAGAGGGGAGGTCACCGGCGGCTCAGGTAGGGGGTCGGAGGGCGCGACAGGGCTTCGGCGGTCGACGGCGATGTTCCGTTCGAGGTTGTCGATGACGGCGGTGCTTCTCGAACAAGTCGCAGGTCCTGGGGTGGCTTCTAGCTCCGGCGGCTTCTGCGGCGGGGCACGGGCGGCGATGGTGCAATTGAGCGGCGGTGGTGCGCAATGTTGAGGGAAGAGGGTGCGAGGAGGCTCAGAGGAGGGAGGTGAGTCGGATGGGGTGCTCGGTTGAGTCGAGGGAGCGCCCTATTTATAGAATCGAGAAGGGCCGTGGGCACTGCGGTGAGGTCAACGGCGAAGTCGTCGTTCCAAAGCGAGGAAGGGGCGCAGGAGGTAGGCGACGTCATGGCGGTACTTTGAGCAGTAATGACGTGGTACGGCGAGGTGTACGACGGTCGGGCGATGGCGCGTACTAGCGCGGCCGAGGCGGGATTGCGTCGTCGTCACGGGTCGCGGTCAAGAGCGTGTCTGGCGGCTTTGGGCATGTGCGGCGATGCTCCACGCGTCGAGAGGAGGTCCAGGGCGGGCGCGAGGTGGCCGTGCTGCGCGTGGCCAGTGGTGTCCACACGTGCACTGCTGCGACGTCAGTGGCATGGCCTGGCCGTCCTGGGCGCGCGATCTCCGGCGACTGTCGACGTTTTCCGCGACCGTGGCGGTGCTAGGTGGTGCTAGGGTTGTGAGGTGGAGGTACTGGACACGGTGGCCGTGGCCAGAGAAGAAGAAAGGGAGGGGTGGCTCGACGTGGTGTCCATGGCCGGCATGGCCATGTCAATGCCAAGTTTGGCCTCCTCCTCTAGGGTGCTGTGCATGTTTAGAGAGAGAGGGGACCAGGGAGCAAAGTGGAGTTGTTTGGGGCAGTAGGGTTAGGCCAAAACTACTCACAATAGAGTTTTTGATTTGTTCCATATTTGTAAATTGCAAATTTTGCCCAAATTCAAATGGGTTCAAAAGGTTGCAAGATTTGGAAAAGTTGTGTTTGATTGAGTTGTAAATGCTCAGAGACAAAGAGAGGTGGTGGTGGAATTTAGAAAATCAAAGAATTGCAAAAATTGCTAAGTGTGAGATTGTTCCACATAACAAAAAGTCCTAACTTTACATGAGCATAGATTTTGATCCAAAGTGAATTTGGCATGGTTGTCTTTACAAAAGTTGTTCATCTTGATGTCCTCTTTGATGACATGCAAAGACTTGAGCAAGTTTGGTTTGAAAATTTTGAATTGCAAGGGCTCAAATTAGTGACCAGAATATAATTGGCAGATTGGACCATCATCATATGTGAGCACAATTTGAGTTGGATTTTGATTTGAATTGTGTTTCTTTGGTTACAATAGTTGTAATAAGTGTTTAGTAACATAATACAACTAATGGTGAAGACCAAATTTGTCTAGGTCAAAGATTTGGAAAAATGGCATAAATCATATGTGAGGGTTTTGTGATTTTCTAACTTTTATTATTTTATTTGTCTTTGCTTCATTTTGACCAGAGTGAGGTTTATTTGGTGTTAGATTGAGTTGGGTAAAAGGTTCACACCCTTTTAGGACAATGGGGGTGCCTAGGTCAAGATTTAATATTTTGGCTAAGTGCCACATATGCCTCTATGCATATGTTTGATTTTATTTTGTTTCTTACTTGAATTGGTTGGTAAGTACTTTGTTGAGTGTGTTGATGTATTTCAAAACATATACCAAGGTTAACACTCAAGGTTGGGGCATTGGCAAAAAGTAGCCATAGGCTTGCAAATGCCTTTTTCTTATTTAAGATCACCTCTTTTTATTTTGGTTTTTCAAAGATGGGTGACAAGAGAGATGAGGTTTAGGGTTTAGTGGGGTTCACCATGGTTCACCACTATTTAGCAAAAAAATATTAAAGGTAGAGTTCAAGATTTACCTATTAGGGCTATATGCCCACATATGTCTTTTCTTTTATTTTGATTTCTCAAAATAGATCCAAATGATTTTTGAGAAGGTTAGGGTTTAGGGTTTTTCTTATTTGATTTCTTTCTCTTTTATTTTATTTGGTTGGTGATCTTCACTTGATCACTTTAGGATTTTAGGGTTTAGCACATACGCATATTAACACTCATCATGGCAAAACACAAATACTAGGTATGAGCACTATGCATAGCACCCAATGTAAGAAAAGTTTTTGTTGGTTCTCATTTTTGGAAAAAATGAAATTCATTTTCTCTTTGTTTTGAAATTTGGGGTGTTACATCTACTGATCAATATATTGAATCCACCGAATCTTCATCATCAGCGGGACCTATCAACTAGGATCATCCCCTCTATACCCTGAGAAGGGATCCTTATCACACATTTGTCAAGTTTTACGATTAGGTTCATGTTGTCTATGATCACAAAGTCCATCACCAAGTCGTCCGTAACCGTGGACACGGCTTTTCGAAAAGATTTACCCTGCAGGGGTGAACAACTTTACCCACACGCGCCGACCGACTCTTAGCGCCGTCACGTACACGCTTCCTTGGCGTGCCGGCAGAGGGTGATCGACCAAAACCTTTCCCTTACTTCTCCTATTCCATGAGTCAAACTAACTGGGGAACTCCGTCATCGTAGGTAGCCATTCTCCGAGGCGGTCCCGGTCATTGTGTGCAGGGGATCCAGTTCAATGCCTCCAGCATCCTTCACCCCGGTCACGCCTTGTATGATGCACCTTTGAAAACATTTTCCATGCCTTCGCCATGCAGAATGCCAAATGGAACTCGCAATCTAATTTAGTTATGGGTAAGCTAGAAAAGTTCGGGCCAAAGGGTTCCCACGGGCCCCGTGTGGTTGTACGCTCAGTCTTGGTTTCGAAGGCGAGAACTCAGGTCCTAGTATCAGCGACAACGAGCCAAATCACCACATCCCCATGTGGCGGCCCATCCAAGCCTTAAGCATGTTTAATTATCTTCACTGATCTTACCATGTCATCCTGCCATACTAGGTTCAATCGTAGCTCTGATTCATCAACCGGATGGATCAGAATTCGTCAACTAAGCATGACTAAGCATATTCGATACAACGGCTCTAGCGATGCACACGAGGTCAAACCTAGTCTTGCTGGGAGCAGTGGATCAGAGTATTTTAGGCTATAAGGATGGTAAATTTAACACATAGGATAACTATATTTGCAAATAAAACATATTAGAATCATGTATGCAATATGTAGGAATCAGAAGTAAAAGCATTTCGAAACCATATATGAACCAGGTTAGGGCATGCCTTTGTCCCTGACAAACCAATGTGGATCTTCGGAGATCCCATGCTTGACTTGTTCGTCGATGGACAAATATTGATCAGCGTCGTTGTAAATCTTCATCGTCTCGGCACTTGCTCTATCGATCGCGAAGAAGCAAACACCGGAAAGGTAAAGGAACAATCAACACATGGCATCGATGCAATGCGCATACAAGAATGATGATATGGCATGTTAATTAGGTACTGAAATAACCTTAAGACATCATCAATTTAACTGGGGTTCGACGGGACTAGGGTTAGTAGTTCCGGAGCCTCGGAGGGGTTGATTAAGTTCTTCAAAGACAACTAGGTTTCAAAGTTGTTTATCAATGGATGATTTTGCTACCAAAATGTAGATCTAATTTTTCTGAAAATTTTGATATATTATACATATTTTTCTACTATAAAATGAATAAGTTATGAATTTTACAAGTTTTATTCATTTTAAATCATTTCTGAAAATTCTTGGAAATTAATAAAAACTTGACAGACTGGACCCACATGTCAGGGTTTTAATAATTTAGGAAAAGATTAAATATTTGACAAGAGGACCCACCTGTCAAGATATTTATCAAATATAGAAAATTAAAAATAGAAAAAGAAAAGGCTTTATGACATCATGATGATGTCATCATGGCCGATGCTCACAGGTTGAGCATGGCCACGGTGTTGTGGTGCTCGCGCGGGCACGTGAGCATGCGCGTTCGACGCGCCAGGTCATGGGCGACCATCTGGTGGGGGCGTCGCCCGCCAATGGTTGCCGGAGATGGCCGGCGGCAAGCTCGTGTGGCGCCGCGGGCAGGTGCACGTCGCGGGGTGTTTCTAGAGAGATAGAGAGGAAGCGGAGGGACGACGAGGACCGGCGGCTCACCACGGTCGCGAGGAGCTTGGGGGCGTGTCGAGACGAGGCCTTATGGTGCCACGGCGGTCGTCGGCATCTCTGCTGGCCGCGGAGAAGAAGCAAACGGCGTCGGCGATTGACGGCTCCCTGCGTCGATTCCTTTGGCATGAACGACGTCGGCGACGAGGCAGAGACGAGGGTGTGCTCGGGGAGGCTTGGGGAGGCCTGTAGCGGCAGGGCGGAGCGTCCGCCGGCGGCATCTGGGAGGTTAGGGTTTGGGCCGTGGCTCACAGAAAGGAAGAGGGGAAGCAACGCTAGGGTTAGGGTTTCACGGTGGCACGAGGAGCTAAGTAAGCGGCCGGTGGCAGCGGAAATGATCTCGACCACCGGCGGCATTGGGCAGCAGGGAGGCGGCCACCGAGCTGCTTGGAGGAAGAAGACGAATGAAAATTTGTGACCCCCCCTTTTTAGGATTTCCCTGGAAAAATAAAAACAGAGATAGATTCAATTTTGTTTGATATTTGCAACCTTTTGAAAACCCATAAGTTTTGGGGAATATTTATGAAAGTCCACCTATTTTAGTTTTGAGGTTTTGAAATATTTTAGAGAAGTTTAAAATAGAGGGAAAATTTGCACACATTAGGGTTCTCACAATTGTTCTCATTGTGCAACTTTCTTAAGAAAATAATATGATGTTCATGATGCACAAACAACTCTTATTAGGTTTAGAGAAAACAGGGATGTTACATGCACCATCTCAAAAAAGGCTTGTGCTTCTATAGATCTCCAAGGCTGAAACATTTTCTTGAGTGAAAACAAGAACAACCGAGATTAAATGATATATGTTTAGGATTAGTGGTAGAATGGATGAGATTAAATTATACCACGATACTCTTTTGGGGGTTTGTACTATTTTGAGCCTTGGGGGTCTATGGAAGCACAATCCCTTAAAAAATGTGATGCCTCACAAGAGAGAGGGATAAAATCGGAGCGGAAAAACAGACATAGCGAATTGATGCCACATTTGTTTTCATATTTTTCCGAAAGTGGAAACAAATACAGAAAATAAAAAACAAATACAAAAGCATATGCAGACAGATATGGTGCGGAAACGGAGCGGAAAGTTCGCGTTTGCATGAACCAAGAGATCACCTGAATCATGAAGAAAAGATAAAGCAACACAGGTATTCGACAAACCCTGATCCCTAACCCTAGCGTGACTGCTCAATATTTGGGGAACAGAGGAAGGGTTGAAGGATGCAAGCTTTTTCAAAAAAATCCAACATATTTTGGCGTTTTTTCGAACAACCTATCAAAATCTGATAGTTCTATGTCCTGCAAAAGTAAAGTGGAACCATTTGATGAATTTAACGTGATGGTTTTTAAATTTTTTATGCTATATAGTCTGTCATCAGCGAACCATACAAAATCATACGAGCTGAAACCGGAAAACAGCCCGTCGTTTTCCTTTTTGGAGGAAGCAGCCGTCTTTTTCAGACCCATACGGCGCCTACCTGGCTACAACATGTCTACATGCACGAATCTTGCGCGCAGCTTTCTTTGATCATTTTTCGTCGCGTCTATGCCCAGATTGGCATGGATAAGCGACGGACCAATACGCGAAAAATCAGAGTCGCATTGACCTGGTGGCTGAATGCAGAGTGCAGATGCAATGCACGCGGAGAACGTAAATGCAGCTAACGAACGATTGAGCAGGCACGCCGGCCGGCAGCGAACCACCCGCTCCCAGCAATCATGGGACGAATTTCGGGAGGCGACCGCTGTCACGTCGTCATTGGCACGCATCCTCCACGCTTCACGGATCAGCTAGCAGGGGCGGTCGGGCATGCTAAATGAAGAAGCTAGCCATGGCGATCTGGCGATGGGCAGCGGCACGGCGCAGTGTCGCCGGCCGGTCACCGACGTGTGCCGTGTCGGCGCATGGCACGGCCGGCATGCATGCATGCGTCTTCTGCCCATCCGTATATATGTCCTCGGCGGTCATCTGTCCACCATCCGAACATCGCCGCCAAACAAAGAAACCTACGCCACCGGACGTTGGTCCTCGACCTCCAGACACGGGCACAATCGCCGCCCGGCGGCTAGGTTCTGCCGGCGTGACTCCTCTCTCGGCAGTGTCGGGCAGCTGTGAAGAAAAATCTCGTACCCGGTAGGAGGTGGCTTGGAGTTTTGTGGCGCAAACAGGCAAAGTCATTTACTTCTTGTCTTCTGGATCCACATGTGTGGTGCAATCAAGTTGGGGGCAAGCTTAGGGGCTTTCAAGGAAGACCTAGAACACTGTCAAATCGGGAGGAATAATTTGTTGAGTCAATGAATTATGAACAGACAAATCGGTGCCCTATTCGGCACTGCTGATAATTTGACAGCCTTTTTGTTTGCAATGGTTTTAGTTTAGGATACCCGTAAACTTTGGCTGGCTGTCTCTTCCTAGATGGATCATGAGAGAGACCGTCGATGTGATGGGCACGCCTTACAAACAATTGATATAGGTAACATGAGCCAAATGTTTTGAGGCGTTTGGCTATTCACCACAACCTTGCGAAAAACACGTGGAGCCCTTGGGACGGTGCTCGCTGCCTCGCTCCTCCCGGCCTTGGTTCCACCGTGCATTAGGTCGCCAGATTCCCTCCGCGCACTAGCCCATGCACGATCATGTTGCGAAATTCATGAAGATTTAAATTCTCTACAATTTCTATGTGAATCCTTTGATCAAAATGGCGTGTAGCATTTTTATTCTTTTTTTTACCATCGTGTTCTTGTTTACATTTCTCCCTACCATTTATGTTCCAATTAATAGCGACGGTAAGAGCGAACGACTGACATTATCTCATTAGGTTCGATTAATACTTGGAATTGCTTCCATAAAAGGTACTACGGTGTTCCTTGTGGTTGTGTTCATCAACAAATAACTGCAGAAAGGGTGTCACAAATGTTCACATGAATGAAGCTTTAGTATTCCATGAATTCAAAAGCATATGTCAGTACCAAAGGAGTCAAGAATATTTTTGTGGCCAAGTCTAGTTTGGAAATGCCTTAGAAAACATGACGGAATCATCACCATATGCTGTAGAACTGCGTAGGGGAGGTCATGGAGAATAGGGTGAGAAATGAAACCACAAGTTCTAGCTTTGATTTGAAATTGTGTTGATAAGAAACAAATAAGGTGGTCAAATAACATACTCCATTGAAAATTTATTTACGTGATTTTGGCTTGTTTTGGTCCCTGCACGACATTGATATATTGATGCCATTTTACTTTGATTTTACTTTATAAGGTATGGCTGGTGACAACATTGGCTTCATGTACAACATGCACGGGGCGAAAACCACATATGGTACTTTTCTTTGTACCAATTAAATAAATGAGGATTTGAAGCTGGAATAAGGATGAACTACATGTTGAAGGATCTAATCTAGTTCACCATACATGGCAACATGTTTTCTGAAACTAAACAAGAAATGACATTGATTGAGGGCAGAACTGTTCTAAAATCACAATGGTTGCACAAAGCTTTTATGCATGTTGTCGCCACTTTGGAGAAAATAAAACACAATATCATGACTTTACATTAATAAATTGTGTGCATATTTTGCTTTGTACGCCTTAGTAGCCATATTAAGCCCTTGGGTCAGTGTCCAACTATTATTGCATCGCCTCCTTTCATGTATAACCTCAGGATAAAACATATTTCATGAAGGCTGGAGGGGAGGACTAGCTAACGGAGGTTCAAGTCTCCGCGTTGTTGAGGGACTTGCTTGGTGTTCTGGACTTCACATCAGCGGTATGAAGTGGTGAAAACCCAAGGTCTGGTCTTAATTGGTTGTGCCTGACAATGACCTTGGTGGAGGCATTGTTTTGAGAGCGGGGACTATCTTTAGGGTGAAAATCTAAGATCTTTGATCGGGCGACGACGGTGTTTGAGCACTGTTCCCTTCTTGGAGGCGTCGTTTTTGGAGAGTCTATAATTCAGGTGTTGTCTTGGCGGTAAATGTATTGTTGTTGTTAGGCCCAAGATACTGTAGCGGGACTTTTGTTTTTTAGTTTTCTTTTCTTGTTTTTGGTTGTGTGCATCCGCAGTGCCATTAGGGTGGTGCGTTGTTGCAGAGGCTGTGTGTAATTGGTATCTTCTTGATATTAATATATTCCCTTTATCGAAAAAAGGATAAAACATTCACTAACATTACGGCTAAACTCGACAGTTTCAAAATCCAGAATTGCAATTTTAGGCGCCTAACTACTGCACAATTTTAGTTGACTGAATAAATTTCCAATCAAATGGGAGTTATAAAAAACATGTAAATTTTTGGATGCAATGAAGCCATACTTAATTTGCATTGCGAACATTAAAATAAGATGTCACATCATATGTTGAATAGACGAAGATCCAGCACCAGGCCATGGATTAATTAGATCTAGGCTAGATTCGTTCAGCCATTTTATGTCAAGATTAGGTTATGGCATAAAGAACCATTAATCGAGGAACATGGACCTTTTGCATCACCAAACAGTGGACGGCGGTCCCACGATTAAATGAACATGAACAACGAACTATTCAGAGACCATGGGTCCCAAGTGACCAAGCCCCAACATAATTTGTATAACTGCAGTACTAATTCAAATCAACCTGCATCCATTCTCATGATACTGCCAGTTCTCATGCTACACGACCGAGCAAGAAGAAGAATGAAGCGGAAGGTACACGCCCTGAGATATGCACACCATGTGGATGCAGTTGCAGGCACATGCAGTTAGTCTTCAGAATTCTATGGGTGCATGTGCATCTATCGTTCACAAGCTTTGTGTTGACATTGCATCACTCTAAGAATGTAGAGTGTGCATTCAGTAGTCAAGCTGTGACTTGCAGTCTTGCATTATCTAAATGCTGTAGGTTAGTTTTTTTTTCTTCGCTTGGTCTTGTTTATACTTTTACTACTGTAACAGAAACCAGATTCAAATACTCCCTCCGTTCTATTTTTTTTTTAACGGTGGGAGTATATGGATTGCAACTTTTCTTCTTTGGGTTTAAGTGAATGAAAGGGTGATCTGTTTTCGCTCCGCTCCCCCTAATTGAATGTACACGTCCTTGTGAAGCCTGTGTGAACAAAGACTTCAGCAAGGGTACGTGGATCCAATTATTGTTAGCTAGTCTGAGTCGATCAGGTACAGGCAGGTGCAAAGTGAACACACGCTGTTTATTGCACGCACGTACTAGTGTTCATTACGGCATTGCGCATTTGGCACTTACAGTATGTTGCGAGCTCTATTCTTCTCTCAGCTGGCTACCGGTTTCTCTGGCATTGGCATACACTACAGGGTCGATAAGGATTAGCTTGTGCAAGTTGGATGTCGTACTGCTTGCACCTTACGAGTTGTGCGCATTTGGTGCGTTGTCCCTTCGAAAGACGAATTCATAGATCAACAGTGCTTTATGATTTGTGCGCATTCACTACGGAATGTTCGGTGGAAGTTGTTCCTTTTGTTTTGCGGTTTTCCTTTTCTTTAACAAAAATTCAAGATTTACCGTATTTATTAATTAAAAAATGTCCAGATATTTAAAGAGAAATAGAGTGAAAAATGAATAACTGATACACTCATGGTCAAGCCCACCCAAACGACAACATGGCAAGGCAGCACCCACTCTTACCGAACAAAACAGAGATATGTCCACTCTCGCCGACGATATATCAGAGACCACAACAGGACATCAACCACACCAACACAACCAACGGCGACCCACTCTATCAAACTAGTTGATCTCTCACCACTACTAAAAAGAAGAAGCCACGTCTGCTATCAAAGGAGTAGACATGGAACGCTCCCACAAATGTGAAGAAGTCTGCATCCACAAGACCATGCAACAAAAGGTGATTCTCAAAAAAAAAAAAACGTAGCAGACAAGTAACAAAATATTCATCTCAAATAGGCCCAAACGTACGTAGCTCCGTTCTTTAGCCCAACACTGGCTTTGCTACACAGGGCCTCGATCAGCTACTTTGTTGGTATTGCCTGATCTGGCCATTCTTTATTAAAGGAAAGTGGGCTTGCTGTCGGAGGTGGAAGGAACAAAGTGTATGAAACTGCTTTGTTGGGCTTATGACTTATGACTGTGATTTTTTCCGGGCCTCGTGTATTTGTACTTCGACCACTAATATGAAGTGGATCTTATTTCTGCCACTATCTAAAAGAAGAAGATTCTTATCAAAAAAAAAAATCTAAAAGAAGAAGATTATTATACAGTTTTTTCTCTAGCGAAAAAACTAGGGTTTCTTTGTCCTCCGACGGCGGCACCATTGAGAGTTCCGCTATGTCCGATCGGATCGCGTGTCCATGGCATCGGAGAAAGATCACACGAGGGAGACGGAGAAGGTCTCAGAGAAGGAAACGGGTGAAGCCCCAGAGAAGAAATCAGAAGCGGGAGGTCCTAGTGGTTTAGCGGGGGCTCCGTGGAGGAACTTCTAGGACGCTCGAACCTAGATGAAGAGGCAGATGCGAGATTTGTCTGGGAGGATGAGGTGAAGGATTCATCGGTGAAAGCGAAATGGCTAGCCATTGCAAAGGTCCATACTCAGCGAGGGTTCAGCCCCAATGCGCTTTATGCTGATAAGCGATCTACTTGGAACCCGGCGAAAGATGTCACGCGGAGGAAGATCGAAGACAACTTGTTCACAGTCCAGTTTGCCTGCCTTGGGGATTGGAACAAGGCGATGAATCAAGGACCATGGGTTTTCAGGAATCAAGCGGTGATGACGGAGAAATATGATGGTTTTTAAACCCTAGATATGTTGTCTTTAAAAAAATCACTGTTTGGGTTCCCATACATGCTCTTGAAAGATGTAGTAATCTGAGGCATGTGTAGGAATATGGGAGAAATCAAGGAAGTACAAATCAGAAGCCCGGTTATGTTGGTGAGTTCGTCAGAATACAAGTAAGGTTAGATGTTAATTAGAAGCTCACTAGGTTCGTAACTATGACAAAAGGAAAACATAAGGAATAGTATCAAGTGAGGTATGAGAAGTTGCCGACCTTTTGTAATAATTGTAGTCATCTAGGGCACTGGCATGAGGAATGTGGTGATGGGGTTCATGATGAGTCAAAATTTGAGTGGGGTGATTTCATGTTAGCTAGAGGTAGTCGTACGTGGCATAGGGCGTGGAAGGGGAGGTGGACGCAGTTCAGCTCCGGGACATGCTGCATTCATGGGTAGAATGGGTGACCCAAATATTGCTGCATGGGATAGAAACATCGAAGGAGGATGGCGGAGGAAATACAAGAAAACGTCTCAACTTTGAGGGAATGAAAAATCCTGAAAACACTTTACTGCTTCCTGGTCTAGGGGCAAAGTATCAGATAGCGTAGGTTTGTTTGATAATGCAAAAAATGGAGAGGGTATAATTCTAGAAGGTACGCTGGAAAGGTGCAGCCCCCAAAGAGGACAAAGGTGGATGATGAATCAAATAACACTGATAGCAGTGGAAACCCAATATTGGCGGCCTCCGGGATGGAGGCTGTGCGGGAGCAATGAAAATGTTAAGCTGGAATTGTCGCGGTCTCAAAGAGGCTTCGCAATTAGGCCTCTTCTGGAAATCATCAACTGTAGAAGCCCATATATTGTTTTTTGTTTGTAGACTCATTTGGAGTTGTTCCCGGCAGAAATGTTGAAGAGAAAGTTGTGAATTGATTTTAAGGAGGTTGTTGCTAGTGACAGAAGAATTGGTGGTTTAATTGTTTTTTTGGAAAAAAGAGGAGGTGTTGTTAGTAAGACATAATGCAGATTTTCATAGATGTTATGATTTTTTTTCCGAAATGGAAGCATCGCCCCAGCTGATACGTCTTCAACGTATCTATAATTTCTTATGTTCCATGCTAGTTTTATGACAATACCAACATGTTTTAGTCATACTTTATAATGTTTTTATGCATTTTCCGGTACTAACCTATTAACAAGATGCCGAAGCGCAGTTCTGTTCTGCTGTTTTTGGTTTCAGAAATCCTACACGGAAATATTCTCGGAATTGGACGAAACAAAAGCCACTGTCTTATTTTATCCAGGAGGGTTCCGAACACCGAAGAGGAGACGGAGAAGGGCCACGAGACGGCCACCCCATAGGGCGGCGCGCGGCCCCGGCCGCGCCGCCATCTGTGGGCCCCTCGGGCACCCCCTGCGCTGCCCCTTCGCCTACTTAATCCCTCCGTCGCGAAAACCCTAGTACCGAGAGCCACGATACGGGAAAAGTTCCGAGACGCGCCGTCAATCCCATCTCGGGGATTCACGAGATCGCCTCCGGCACCTGCCGGAGAGGGGAATCATCACCGGAGGGATCTACATCACCATGCCCGCCTCCGAACGATGCGTGAGTAGTTCATCCTTGGACTACGGGTCCATAGCATAGCTAGATGGTTGTCTTCTCCTCTTGTGCTATCATGTTTAGATCTTGTGAGCTGCCTATCATGATCGGGATCATCTATTTGTAATGCTACATGTTGTGTTTGTTGGGATCCGATGAATATTGAATACTATGTCAAGTTGATTATTGATCTATCATATATGTGCTATTTATGTTCTTGCATGCTCTCCGTTGCTAGTAGAGGCTCTGGCCAAGTTGATACTTGTAACTCCAAGAGGGAGTATTTATGCTCGATAGTGGGTTCATGCCTCCATTGAATCTAGGATAGTGACAGAAAGTTCTAAGGTTGTGGATGTGTTGTTGCCACTAGGGATAAAACATCAATGCTTTGTCTAAGGATATTTGTGTTGATTACATTACGCACCTTGTTTGCAACTTAATACTGGAGGGGGTGCGGATGCTAACCTGAAGGTGGACTTTTTAGGCATAGATGCATGCTGGATGGTGGTCTATGTTCTTTGTCGTAATGTCCTAAGTAAATCTCATAGTAGTCATCATGATATATATGTGAATCTCTATTCTGTCAATTGCCCAACTGTAATTTGTTCACCCAACATGCTATTTATCTTATTGGAGAGACACCACTAGTGAACTGTGGACCCCGGTCCTTTTCTTTTACATCTGAAATACAATCTACTGCAATCACTGTTCTCTGTTGTTTTCTACAAGCAAACATCATTCTCTACACCATACGTTTAATCCTTTGTTTTCAGCAAGCCGGTGAGATTGACAACCTCACTGTTAAGTTGGGGCAAAGTATTTTGATTGTGTTGTGCAGGTTCCACGTTGGCGGGAATCACTGGTGTTGCGCCGCACTACACTCCTTCACCAACAACCTTCACGTGGCCTTCATCTCCTACTGGTTCGATAAACCTTGGTTTCTTACTGAGGAAAAACTTGCTATTGTACTCATCATACCTTCCTCTTGGGGTTCCCAACGGACGTGTGCTTTACCGTCACAAGGAAGCTGTTGCTACACGCCACAAGCACCAGCTTCTGCATCCAAATAATGCACACAACTTTTCTTTATTTCGCAAAGCCTTACAAGGGAGATACAAAGATCAAATCGAAGCCACCTTTTCAGCGACAACTCGCTATACCTACAAGAGTGATGAAGGGGGTGACCATGAACAGGGCCATTACCCTGACAATAGACCAACACACATCATCTAAAACTGAATGCCTTCCCAAGCCGCCCATTGGCGGCTGAGAAGCAGGACCAGTCAAGCGGATCCTGAGCGCACGCCATTACACACGCCACAGAAATCTCTACCACCGTCTTCCTCGCACCCATCTTCAAGAGGATCACCGCAGTGACCTTGCCGGACCTGCCGTCGATGTCACCATGATGCCAGACAGCTCCACCATCCTGCACGCGTCCAGCAGTCCGCGCCCGTCTTCGATACCCTGTAGCTCCACGCCGCCGAGAATCATCGACGTCAACGGGGTACATGAACACCACTCCACCAAGATCCACCTCCATCCAGCCGCTGCTCCAAAAACGATGCCCCAAGAGGTAGAACGACGCAGGAAGCGCGGTCATCATCCGACGGAGCAGCACGAGTGAGTAGCCGTAGACTGCGAAGACGATGCCTTCAAGAAGGAAGTGACGCTTAACGCCGCCATCGCCCGCCAATCGTGGCACGATTTTCACCGACAGTCGTGAGTCCCCAACTCGGCAAGAGCAAGCGGAGAGGCCAGCAAAGATGATGCCTTCGCAAGGGAACGAAGCCAATAGCCGCCGCCATATCCGCCAAGAAAGATGTCAAGGCGCGGTTTTCACCGGTGGCCCCTTCATCGCTAGCTCGTCGTCGACTAGATCTTCATCGCCGGAGTAGACGGATCTCGTGATCCGCCACCCCAGCAACCAGCCGACCTCCTCCGGCGAAGCAGGAAGCCACCACCACCAAACCCGGATCAGATCCTGGGCGCCCTCTTTGACTTGAAGATAGCCAAGAGGAGACCCTGCAACCGGTGAAGGTCGGCAGCGCCGCCGCCCGCCGAGGCCCAAAGGGCTCGGGGCCAACGACCACCACGAACTTCGCCGATGTATGATCTCCCAGTCGTCGCCATCTCGGATCGCTGCCGCTTGAAAGGAGTGGAGGGACGCCGCCGCACCCCGATCGCCAGGCTGAGGAAAGCTGCCGCCGCCGCCGCGCCGCAGGGGCTTTGCCCAGCGACGCTCCGGGCGGCAGCGGCGGAGAGGAGATCGCGCAGAGGAGGGCTAGGAGAGGGAGGAAGGGGCGCGCCGGTGCGGCGCGGCAGCCATCGCGCGGACGCAAGGAGTTCAGTTGGGATGAAATTGCTCGAGTTCGGTTGCTATTTGTATAGATGTTATGATAGGAGTTGGGCAGGATAATGTGTGGATATTTACTGGAGTGTACGGTGAGCCTAGATGAGAAAATAAAAATCTAACTTGGCGGAGACTACGAGATTTGAGCCTTATTTCTGATATGCCATGGTCAGTTATGAGTGATCTTAATGATATTATTTATCCTTTCGAGAAGGAAGGTGGCAGATCTAGACCCGCTCACTGCACGGAAGCTTTCAGAGATGCTCTTGTTGATTGTAATCTTGAGGATGTTGGATATACAGGTGAAAAATTCACTTGGCATAGGGGGATATTAGGGAAAGGCTTAACAAGGCACTTGCTAATGGGTCCTGGAGTGCTAAGTTTCCCGACTCTAGTCTTGACCACTTGGGGTCAGTTCGGTTCTGTGATAGACTGGAATGGAATGGAACCGTTCTATTTCTAGAACCCATTCTTGCGTTCGGTTTGGGGATGGAATAGAATGGAACGGTTCCTCGGAATGACATATTCCCTCCAGATGCGGAACCAACCCGTCCGGCCGATTCGGCCGAACCAAGTGGAACGGGTGACTGTCACACGCTGATTAATTAAGTTTAGCATTAATTAACCAAGTTTAGCAATAATTAATCAAGTTTAGCACTACTTAATCAAGTTTAGCAAATAATTAATCGAGTTTAGAAAAATTAATCGGGTGACTATCTCACCCATTCCATTCCATTCCATTCTCATCGCATTCCAAAACCGAACACAGGGATGGAACCGTTCCGTGACATTTTTTTGTCCAAACCGAACACAGGGATGGAACGGTTCCGTGACAGTGGCATGGAATGGTTTTATTCTATTCCACCACATCCAAAAAACGAACACACCCTTGGACTACTATCATTCTGATGTGTATTGAGGAGCAGGTTCGAGGCCCATAAGTGCTAAGATTTGAAGCCCGCTAGTTAAAGGAGAAAAGTTTCATGGATATTGTGCAAGGGGCCTGGGATTCGACCAGCCCACAAAGTTTGAATATGTCTTTGGCAGGAAAACTTGCCAACGTGCATGATCATCTTCATAAGTGGGATAGAACGGTGTTGAAGAAGTCAACAAATAATCTGAGGAAAACCCAATGTGAGTTGGAGAATGTGGTGCGGCAAACTCTATCCCCTGAAGTGCGGAAAACAGAGCTATCAGAGGAAATTGAGAGGCTTTTGGAGATGGAGGAAATTCATTGGGCACAAAGAAGTCGTATTAATTGGCTTCAATATGGAGACAAGAATACAAGTTATTTACATATTTTGCTACTGCAAGGAGAAAAAATAACTGCATTAAGAAATTGGTGGATGAAAATGGTAATGTTCTGGAGGGAATGGCTTGTTTCAGGATATTTTACAGGTCTCTTTGCAACCGAAGTTGATGAATCTAACCCAGCGCTGTTAAATAAAGTTACTTCAAGGGTTTCAGCAGAGATGAATGGTGATTTGAGGAAGCCATATACTGCTGCAGAAGACAAGAAGGCATTATTCTCTATTGGAGACACTAAGGCTCCTGGTATGGATGGTTGATACGTCTCCAACGTATCGATAATTTCTTATGTTCCATGCTACTTTATTGATGATACCTACATGTTTTATGCACATTATATGTCGTATTTACGCATTTTCTGGAACTAACCTATTAACAAGATGCCGAAGAGCCAGTTGCTGTTTTTTTTTGGTTTCAGAAATCCTAGTAACGAAATATTCTCGGAATTGGACGAAATCAACGCCCGGGTCCTATTTTGCCACGAAGCTTCCGGAAGACCGAAGAGGAGTCGAAGTGGGGCCACGGCGCCGCCACCATGGGCGGCGCGGCCCAGGCCCTGGCCGCGCCGACCTGTGGTGTGGGGCCCTCGTGTGGCCCCCACGTTTCCCTTCCGCCTACTTAAAGCCTCCGTCGCGAAAACCCCGGTAGAGAGCCACGATACGAAAAACCTTCCAGAGACGCCGCCGCAATCCCATCTCGGTGGATTCGGGAGATCGCCTCCGGCACCCTGGAGAGGGGATTCATCTCCCGGAGGACTCTACACCGCCATGGTCGCCTCCGGAGTGATGAGTGAGTAGTTCACCCCTGGACTATGGGTCCATAGCGGTAGCTAGATGGTCGTCTTCTCCTAATTGTGCTTCATTGTTGGATCTTGTGAGCTGCTTAACATGATCAAGATCATCTATCTGTAATTCTATATGTTGTGTTTGTCGGGATCCGATGGATAGAGAATGCTATGTTATGGTGATTATCAATCTATTGTTTATGTGTTGTTTATGATCTTGCATGCTCTCCGTTATTAGTAGAGGCTCTGGCCAAGTTTTTGCTCTTAACTCCAAGAGGGAGTATTTATGCTCGATAGTGGGTTCATGCCTTCATTGACACCGGGACAGTGACAGAAAGTTCTAAGGTTGTGATGTGCTGTTGCCACTAGGGATAAAACATTGATTCTATGTCTAAGGATGTAGTTGTCGATTACATTACGCACCATACTTAATGCAATTGTCTGTTGCTTTGCAACTTAATACTGAATGGGGTTCGGATGATAACTTGAAGGTGGACTTTTTAGGCATAGATGCAGTTGGATGGCGGTCTATGTACTTTGTCATAATGCCCAATTAAATCTCACTATATTTATCATATCATGTATATGAATTGTTATGTTCTTCTCTATTTGTCAATTGCCCGACTGTAATTTGTTCACCCAACATGCTTTTATCTTATGGGAGAGACACCTCTAGTGAGTGGACCCCGGTCCTATTCTTTACATCGCATACAATCTACTGCAATACTTGTTTTACTGTTTTCTTGCAAACAATCATCTTCCACACAATACGGTTAATCCTTTGTTACAGCAAGCCGGTGAGATTGACAACCTCACTGTTTCGTTGGGGCAAAGTACTTTGGTTGTGTTGTGCAAGTTCCACGTTGGCGCCGGAATCCTTGGTGTTGCGCCGCACTACATTCGCCACCATCAACCTTCAACGTGCTTCTTGGCTCCTCCTGGTTCGATTAAACCTTGGTTTCTTTCTGAGGGAAAACTTGCCACTGTGCGCATCATACCTCCCTCTTGGGGTTCCCAACGGACGTGTACATTTACGCGCATCAAGCCTGTTTTCTGGCGCCGTTGCCGGGGAGATAAAGACACGCTGCAAGGGGAGTCTCCACTTCTCAATCTCTTTACTTTGTTTTTGTCTTGCTTTATTTTATTTACTACTTTGTTTGCTGCACCTAAACAAAACACACAAAAATTAGTTGCTAGTTTTACTTTATTTACTTCTTGCTCTCCATATCAAAAACACACAAAAAATTAGTTACTTGCATTTACTTTATCTAGTTTGCTTTATTTACTGTTGCTAAAATGAATACCCCTGAAAATACTAAGTTGTGTGACTTCACAAACGCAAATAATAATGATTTCCTATGCACACCTATTGCTCCACCTGCTACTACAGCAGAATTCTTTGAAATTAAACCTGCTTTACTGAACTTGGTTATGAGAGATCAATTTTCTGGTGTTAGTTCTGATGATGCTGCTGCCCATCTTAATAACTTTGTTGAACTTTGTGAAATGCAAAAGTATAAGGATGTAGATGGTGATATTATTAAATTGAAAGTGTTTCCTTTCTCATTAAGAGGAAGAGCTAAAGATTGGTTGCTATCTTTGCCTAAGAATAGTATTGATTCATGGACTAAATGTAAGGATGCTTTTATTGGTAGATATTATCCTCCCGCTAAAATTATATCTTTGAGAAGTAGCATAATGAATTTTAAGCAATTAGATACTGAACATGTTGCTCAAGCATGGGAGAGAATGAAAACTTTGGTAAAGAATTGCCCAACCCATGGATGACTACTTGGATGATCATCCAAACCTTCTATGCAGGACTAAATTTTTCTTCGCGGAATTTATTGGATTCAGCTGCTGGAGGTACCTTTATGTCCATCACCTTGGGGCGGCTACAAAACTTCTTGATGATATCATGATAAATTACTCTGAATGGCACACGGAAAGAGCTCCACAAGGTAAGAAGGTAAATTGTTGAAGAAACCTCTTCCTTGAGTGATAAGATTGATGTGATTATGTATATGCTTGTGAATGGTAGATCTAATGTAGATCCAAATAATGTTCCTTTAGCTTCATTGGTTGCTCAAGAAGAAAATGTTGATGTGAATTTCATTAAAAATATTAATTTCAACAACAATGCTTATAGGAACAACTCTGGTAATAACTATAGGCCATATCCTTCTGCTAATGGTAATGGTTATGGTAATTCTTATGGGAATTCTTACAACAATAATAGGAGTGTACCCTCTGGTCTTGAAGCTATGCTTAAAGAATTTATTAGTACACAAACTGCTTTTAACAAATCTGTTGAGAAAAGCTTGATAAAATTGATATTATTGCTTCTAGAGTTGATAGACTTGCCTCTGACGTTAATCTTTTAAAATTGAAAGTTATGCCTAATAATGATATTGATAATAAGATTACTACTACAGCAAATGCCATCCAAGTTAGAATTAATGAGAATATAAGATTAATGGCTGAATTGCGTGCTAGGTGGGATAGAGAAGAAAATGAAAAACTAGCTAAAGAGAATAATGTAGCTAAAGTTTGGACTATTACCACCACTAGTAATGTTAATTCTTCACATGTTGCTGCACCTCCTACTATCAATGGCAAAATAATTGGTGTTGGCAATGTTTCTACTCCTAGTGCAAAGCGTACAAAACTGCCTGAAATTGCTAAAACGGTGGAAACTGCTTGTGATAAAACTGCTGAAATTTTTTCCAACCTTGGGAACAATGATCCCATTGCTGTAGCTCATAATGATTTAGATTTTGATGATTGCCACATCTCTGAAGTTATAAAGTTCTTACAAAAACTTGCTAAAAGTCCTAATGCTAGTGCTATAAATTTAGCCTTTACAAAACATATTACAAATGCTCTCATAAAAGCTAGAGAAGAGAAACTAAAACTTGGATCTTCTATTCCTAGAAAGTTAGAAGATGGTTGGGAGCCCATCATTAAAATGAAATTCAATGACTTTGAATGTAATGCTCTATGTGATCTTGGTGCAAGTATTTGTTATGCCTAAAAAGATTTATGATATGCTTGACTTGCCACCATTGAAGAATTGTTATTTGGATGTTAATCTTGCCGATAATGTTAAAAAGAAACCTTTGGGGAGGATTGATAATGTGCGCATTATGGTTAACAATAACCTTGTCCCGTTGATTTTGTTGTCTTGGATATCGAATGCAATGCATCTTGTCCTATTGTGTTGGGAAGACCTTTTCTTCGAACTGCTGTTATTGATATGAGGAAGGTAATATTAAATATCAATTTCCTCTCAAGAAAGGTATGGAACACTTCCCTAGAAAGAGAATGAAGTTGCCTTTTGATTCTATTATTAGAACAAGTTATGATGTTGATGCTTCTACTCTTGATGTTACTTGATTTGCACTTTCTGCGCCTAGCTGAAAGGCGTTAAAGAAAAGCGCTTATGGGAGACAACCCATGTTTTTACTACAGTACTTTGTTTTATATTTGAGTCTTGGAAGTTATTTACTACTGTAGCAACCTCTCCTTATCATGTTTTTGTGCCAAGTAAAGTTTCTATGTTATAGTTGATGTTATATTTGGGATCGCTGCGCAGAAACAGCATTGCTGTCTGTCACGAATCTGGGCACAAGTCTCTGTAGAAAATTCCAAAAAATCTGCCAATTTACGAGCGTGATCCTCAGATATGTGCGCAACTTTCATTAGTTTTGAGTTTTTCCATTTGAGCAAGTCTGGTGCCATTTTAAAATTCGTATTTACGGACTGTTCTGTTTTTGACAGATTCTGCCTTTTATTTCGCATTGCCTCTTTTGCTATGTTGGATGAATTTCTTTGATCCATTAATGTCCAGTAGCTTTATGTAATGTCCAGAAGTGTAAAGAATGATTGTGTCACCTCTGAATGTGTGAATTATTAATTGTGCACTAACCCTCTAATGAGTTTGCTTGAAGTTTGGTGTGAAGGAAGTTTTCAAGGGTCAAGAGAGGAGTATGATATACTATGATCAAGAGGAGTGAAAGCTCTAAGCTTGGGGATGCCCCGTGGTTCATCCCTGCATATTTTAAGAAGACTCAAGCGTCTAAGCTTGGGGATGCCCAAGGCATCCCCTTCTTCATCGACAACATCATCAGGTTCCTCCCTGAAACTATATTTTTATTCGGTCACATCTTGTGTTCTTTACTTGGAGCGTCGGTTTGTTTTTGTTTTTGTTTTTGTTTGAATAAAATGGATCCTAGCATTCACTTTGTGGGAGAGAGACACGCTCCGCTGTTGCATATGGACAAATATGTCCTTAGGTTTTACTCATAATGTTCAAGGCGAAGTTTCTTCTTCGTTAAATTGTTATATGATTGGAATTGGAAAATGCTACATGTAGTAATTCTAAAATGTCTTGGATAATGTGATACTTGGCAATTGTTGTGCTCATGTTTAAGCTCTTGCATCATATACTTTGCACCCATTAATGAAAAAATACATAGAGTTTGCTAAAATTTGATTTGCATATTTGGTCTCTCTAAGGTCTAGATAATATCTAGTATTGAGTTTTGAACAACAAGGAAGACGGTGTAGAGTCTTATAATGTTTACAATATGTCTTTTATGTGAGTTTTGCTGCACCGGTTCATCCTTGAGTTTGCTTCAAATAACCTTGCTAGCCTAAACCTTGTATCGAGAGGGAATACTTCTCATGCATCCAAAATCCTTGAGCCAACTACTATGCCATTTGTGTCCACCATACCTACCTACTACATGGTATTTCTCCGCCATTCCAAAGTAAATTGCTTGAGTGCTACCTTTAAAATTCCATCATTTACCTTTGCAATATATAGCTCATGGGACAAAATAGCCTTAAAAACTATCGTAGTATTGAATATGTACTTATGCACTTTATCTTTTATTAAGTTGCTTGTTGTGCGATAACCATGCTTCTGGAACGCCATCAACTATTCTTTGTTGAATATCATGTGAGTTGCTATGCATGTCCGTCTTGTCTGAAGGATCTACCACCTTAATGGTTGGAGCATGCATATTGTTAGAGAAGAACATTGGGCCGCTAACTAAAGCCATGAATCATGGTTGAAGTTTCATTTTGGACATATATCCTCAATCTCATATGAGAATAATAATTGTTGCTACATGCTTATGCATTAAAGAGGAGTCCATTATCTGTTGTCCATGTTGTCCCGGTATGGATGTCTAAGTTGAGAATAATCAAAAGCGAGAAATCCAAAATGCGAGCTTTCTCCTTAGACCTTTGTACATGGAGGTACCCCTTTGTGACACTTGGTTGAAACATGGCATTGCAAAGATCCGGTAGTCCAAGCTAAGTAGCACAAGGTGCGGGCACTATTAGCACACTATGCATGAGGCTTGCAACTTGTAAGATATAATTTACATAACTCATATGCTTTATTACTACCGTTGACAAAATTGTTTTATGTTTTCAAAATAAAAGCTCTAGCACAAATACAGCAATCGATGCTTTCCTCTTTGAAGGACCTTTCTTTTACTTTTATTGTTGAGTCAGTTTACCTATCTCCCTCCACCTTAAGAAGCAAACACTTGTGTGAACTGTGCATTGATTCCTACATACTTGCATATTGCACTTGTTATATTACTTTATGTTGACAATATCCATGAGATATACATGTTATAAGTTGAAAGCAACCGCTGAAACTTAATCTTCCTTTGTGTTGCTTCAACACCTTTACTTTGATTTATTGCTTTATGAGTTAACTCTTATGCAAGACTTATTGATGCTTGTCTTGAAATATTATTCATGAAAAGTCTTTGCTTTATGATTCACTTGTTTACTCATGTCATTACCATTGTTTTGATCGCTGCATTCATTACATATGTTTACAAATAGTATGATCAAGATTATGATGGCATGTCACTTCAGAAATTATCTTTGTTATCGTTTTACCTGCTCGGGACGAGCAGAACTAAGCTTGGGGATGCTGATACGTCTCCAACGTATCGATAATTTCTTATGTTCCATGCTACTTTATTGATGATACCTACATGTTTTATGCACATTATATGTCGTATTTACGCATTTTTGGAACTAACCTATTAACAAGATGCCGAAGAGCTAGTTGTTTTCTGTTTTTGGTTTCAGAAATCCTAGTAACGAAATATTCTCGGAATTGGACGAAATCAACGCCCGGGGTCCTATTTTGCCACGAAGCTTCCGGAAGACCGAAGAGGAGTCGAAGTGGGGCCACGAGCGCCGCCACCATAGGCGGCGCGGCCCGGCCCTGGCCGCGCCGACTGTGGTGTGGGGCCCTCGTGTGGCCCCCACGTTGCCCTTCCGCCTACTTAAAGCCTCCGTCGCGAAAACCCCGATCGAGAGCCACGATACAAAAAACCTTCCAGAGACGCCGCTTTCGCGAATCCCATCTCGGGGGATTCGGAGATCGCCTCCGGCACCTGCCGGAGAGGGATTCATCTCCGGAGGACTCTACACGCCATGGTCGCATCCGGAGTGATGAGTGAGTAGTTCACCCTGGACTATGGGTCCATAGCAGTAGCTAGATGGTCGTCTTCTCCTAATTGTGCTTCATTGTTGGATCTTGTGAGCTGCTTAACATGATCAAGATCATCTATCTGTAATTCTATATGTTGTGTTTGTCGGGATCCGATGGATAGAGAATGCTATGTTATGGTGATTATCAATCTATTGTTTATGTGTTGTTTATGATCTTGCATGCTCTCCGTTATTAGTAGAGGCTCTGGCCAAGTTTTTGCTCTTAACTCCAAGAGGGAGTATTTATGCTCGATAGTGGGTTCATGCCTTCATTGACACGGGGACAGTGACATAAAGTTCTAAGGTTGTGATGTCTTGTTGCCACTAGGGATAAAACATTGATTCTATGTCTAAGGATGTAGTTGTCGATTACATTACGCACCATACTTAATGCAATTGTCTGTTGCTTTGCAACTTAATACTGAATGGGGTTCGGATGATAACCTGAAGGTGGACTTTTTAGGCATAGATGCAGTTGGATGGCGGTCTATGTACTTTGTCGTAATGCCCAATTATATCTCACTATATTTATCATATCATGTATATGCATTGTTATGCCCTTCTCTATTTGTCAATTGCCCGACTGTAATTTGTTCACCCAACATGCTTTTATCTTATGGGAGAGACACCTCTAGTGAACTGTGGACCCCGGTCCTATTCTTTACATCGCATACAATCTCTTGCAATACTTGTTTTGTTTTCTTGCAAACAATCATCTTCCACACAATACGGTTAATCCTTTGTTACAGCAAGCCGGTGAGATTGACAACCTCACTGTTTCGTTGGGGCAAAGTACTTTGGTTGTGTTGTGCAGGTTCCACGTTGGCGCCGGAATCCCTGGTGTTGCGCCGCACTACATTTCGCCACCATCAACCTTCAACGTGCTTCTTGGCTCCTCCTGGTTCGATTAAATCTTGGTTTCTTTCTGAGGGAAAACTTGCCACTGTGCGCATCATACCTCCCTCTTGGGATTCCCAACGGACGTGTACATTTACGCGCATCAATGGTCTTCATGCAAAATCTTAAAAAAATGCTGGAATATCCTAGAGAACGGAAGGGTGATGGTGTTTCAAGTCTTGCGCTATTAATTGCACGAAGAAATCACGGCCATCTCACGGAAGCTTCGCCATGGATTTCACCTAGCTGCCGCTCGGCCTATCGCGCCCAAAACTCCCAGAGAAAAATTAAGGTCCAATTAACAGTTTCTAGGCCCGACTGATGAGTGGACGTCAAGGTAGATTGCCAGAGTAGCAGCAGCCCAAAGATGTGGGCTAGCAATGAAACACTTGGTGACGGGTGAAAATCTCGTTTTACGATATTTGACAAACAAAATAACCTAAGAGACCCTGCGGACAAGACCGGTCCATCCAAAGCATTGAACAACCCGATCCAACGGTTTGAGCGCAAAATTGTGAGTTATATTGATATAGTTAATATCTTTTTTGAGTGGCTGATATAGTTAATATCATCATTCACTTTGATACACGTGCTTCCTCCTTCTACGCATTCGAAGACCTTGCTTTTTTGGAAATAAAAACCCATTCAAGAACTTGCATGGCACCTATAAAAAACCACTATAGCAAAGTTAGCCTAGTCATAACATGCATATGTTACTAATCTATGTTACTACCTTCATAGTGGGGAGTAACATATTTATGGTATCACGTAAATTCATATTTATTACTAGCTAGGAGTATGTTGTAGACTCATCTTGTCTTAAGAAGTGTGATGTTGTAGTAACATAGCTAGTTACCACAAGATACCGCTCGCCATTTAATAGCATGCCATCTTAATGCCTATGTGGTACTATTTTAGTCACTCCCACTATGAGTAGTTATATCGGTATTATGGCCGGAAATAAACATTTAATCTTAGGTGTATATGCTCCTCGGTCCTGCCAACATGAAAAACGTTTTAAGAGAACTATGGAAGAAAAATCACGCATAGATCTAGATATTCTATGTCTTTACATCATGAAAAACGTTTTAAAAGAACTTATATTTAACGCCAAAATTTGTCTTTTATTCACGACATAAAAAATTAACTTTTCATGAAACAACTTTGTGAGCACGTAAAACATTGAGATGGATGATGCATGCCATTTTTTTGTTGATATTTTTAAACATTTTTAATGTGTTTACCACTTTTTAAAAACCATATGCTTCTGGGTGAAAACCGGTATAGCGATATTTAAAACCATGATCTCCATCCATATACTCTTCTGATTTGAGCTGCATTTCATAGTTCAGACATTCACTGACACACCAGTAATCTAGACTATTATACTATCCTTGATTATTTGTTTCTCCATAATTTACTGACACTAAGCAAGCAAACGATGGTTAAGTAGGTGAGATGTCTACTCTCCAATGTTTAGATGCAACAGTTCTCTGAACTCCACCCTCCTGGTCTCGGTATGCAGCGTCCTCTTCTTGTTGGGCCAGTAGGTGACCCATATCCTCCCCTTGATCTCCCACTCCATGGTCTTGCCGGCGGCCGCCGCGCCCATCCTCCAGCACACGGCCTCCCCGTACTCGTCGCCGGCGAAGATCACTCCGCCGTTCCTCGTGAAGGGCCTGCTGGGACTGGTGTACCTGTTCCTGAACCACGACCTCGGCTGGAAGAGCTCCAGCTTTGGCGGCTCGCTGGAGAAGACCTCCCTGCCCCCGCCGCCGTCGCCGTGGAGGAACCAGCTGAGCGACGCCGTGTTGCCATGCACCGAGTGCTCGAACTTCCAGGGCTTCATGCTCCTCGTCACCGTCTCGTGTGCCGACAAGCTGATGCCGATCGACGCCGGCGCGGCGCCGAACGTCGTGTCGATGCCCTTGTCGGCGCCGACCTCCTGGACGGGATTGTCCGTCGACCTGCTCACGGTCAGCGAGAGGATGTCCGACTGCGCCAGGGGAGTCAGCTGCAACGATATGCGCGACGGGAAGTGCTTCTCGTCCGAGCCGTACCCCTGCCTCGCCATGAGAGTCTCGGATACCAGCTGGATCACGTCACACCTGCAGAAGCCAGAAACAACAACTGATCAATTAGTAAAACGATAACAGTTCTCGCTGATTAATGCATTGTGAAATGAGTTGCATGGAATGGATCGGAGACGTACCTGATGTTGTCGACGTTGACGGCGACGTCTATCCAGTTCTCCTTGAAGGCGACTCTGTAGACGAACTGGATGACGCTCTCCAGCTGCTGGTAGTTAAGCGAGAAGAGCAGCCTCTCGTCTTTGGCCAGCTGCTGCTGTTGGTTGTGATGGGACGACGGGTGGTGCTCCATGGTCATGGCCACCACCGGGCAGTACAGCTGCACCTTCCACAGCCTGCTCGCCGACAGAGCGTAGGAGAAGACCGCGAAACGCGGCGGTGGCGCCGGTCCCGTGCCTGACCGGAGAGCCTCCATAACCCAGTTGGTGACGCCCAGGTTCACCGACCGCATCCACTGCTCCTCCAGGCTGGACCCGAGGGCCAGCATCAGCTCCCTCGCCGCGTGACGCATCTCGTGGCCGTGCTGGCTCAGCCGCGCGGTGATGGTGCCGATGAACTCTCTGCGGAGCGTGGACGGAGCCTCATACACGCAGACCAGGAATGCCAGCATCAGGACCGACAGGCTCAACATCCTGCCTGAATCTTCAGACATCTGCACATTTGGCAGCATCAAGATTGCCCTGCTGCTACAGTATGGCCCATACCTGAGCACCCCGCATATGATCTCGACCAAGAACTGGGTAGCGAGGTCGTCTGTGGTATAATTTGCAGGTTTCGGCTTGGGGCTCCATAGTGAGACTTGATCATGATCATCACAGATGGAGAAACACAAACTGAATGAACGGGTTTCGGTTTCAGATTGCCTACTCATCACCACAAGGTTCAGAGATTGGTTTGTGGATGGTGAAGTGCATATCTGGAGAGAGTGGGATTCCTTTGCTCTCCATTGCTTGGGGAGGCTCCGGATCCACTGCCAAATGTCAGGAACCAAGCCAGAAGCCATGGTCTCTCTCTATGGATGGACTCCATGACCACCACCTCTGCCCAATAAATAAACAAATCAAGGCACCAGGTAAACTCTAAACGGCAAGTACTAGAAGAAAGTCAAAATTATTAGGAATCATCGGTAAGGTAAGTTGAGGACAACTGGAACTCTAGTTTGCTATCATTGCAAAGGGCCCTTTCAAATGATGTGTAGATCCAGTAATGTCTATTTCAGCACATTGTTGAGTAGTGCAAGGGAGCGTTTTCTTGCTAACGCGGTGCCTATCCGAGATATCCCTGTATGCTCTGCTTTTTTGCTTTCAAGCACACGCCAAGCTTGGTTTCAGATTATATATCAAGGAAAATCAAAGTAGTCTAGTCGAACGGAGAAGGGTGATCAATCAAGACAAGAGGAAGAAAGCCCAACTTCAGGAACTTGGAACTCGATCGCTATTGCTTAAGTCAGTAGGTATAGGGGGTTAGCACATGGCATGATGTCAAATGTGCTAAGATGACTTTTGTCCATAAACCTTTTTGTAAGATAAAAATGAAAAATATATTTAGTCCCTTCGCGTTTTCCAGTAGGTAAAGGGTAGTTTCAGTGGTGGTACTTCTTTTTGTCACTGATGGACCGAATAAGAAGAGTTCGAAAAGAGAAATACCACGAAGAGCAAAAACAATCTTTGAATGTTTCTTAACCCGGCTTCCTCCCAATATATGGGGCATTACCTTGTTTTAATGAATTTTAGTCTTTTGAGGTTCCCCGAAAAGAAAAACAGTTTCCTAGTTTAAAAGCTTGGCAGGAATGGCTTTAACTTTCACATAGCATTTACAAGAACAACCTTTTCCAAAATATGACTAGTATTCTAAATAGAATTTTGTTTTCGTGGTGCGGTTAGGTACAACGAGGTACCATTCTTTGTACCTTTTCCATGTGAGAACAGAACCAGATCCTTCTCGTAAATTTTGTATCATCCAATTCCATATTCCTCATCCCTCCATTTCAGCTTTTTGTTGAGAACATGGATGGATGCTTCATGCCTCTTATATCATCAGACAGTAAGTATGTTAGAGTACGTCATGGGCCTGAGCCCGTTAGTCTTATGGTTTCTTAGGGGTCAAGTAAGCCTTGCTTGGAGTCAAGTAAACCTCTCTATATAAGGAGAGGAGATGTATCAATCTAAGCAAGCAAGAATTAAGAAGGATATCCCTTCCCTCTTGCCACCGGCCGTGGGCAAGGCCCCCGGCCGGCCCTCTCGCGCCATCGCAGCCATCTCTCTCTCCCAAACCCTAGCAGCCACATAACATTTGGTATCGAGACCTCTACGATCATGTCTTCGAGACCCACCCACCGCCGCCTCCGAGACGCCGCCGGCCTCCTCCGCCGCCGCGCCCTGCCGCCGCCTCCACGGGCGTCGCGCCCCGCAGATGTCGCCGGTGCCGCCCCCTCTCTCGCAGCAAGAGCTCTCGACGGCCATCCGCGATCTCACCACTGCTGTCCGGGAGATCCGCCTCTTCTGGCCGATCCCTACGGGCCGCCGCGCGCGGCTGGCCGTGGCGTGGCACTTCTCCCGCACCCCGTCCTGCTTCCCGCCGCGTCCATCATCTCGGGTCGGGCCATACCTCGGCGCCGGGGGTCCCTCTTCTCCGGCAGGCCGCCTTCTTCCCCGCCGGGCGCTACGCAACAGCGCATGCCGCCGCCACCAACGCCACCGGCCGCTGTCCTCACCGACGCTCCCGTCGTTCGGTGGGCAGCGCAACAACGGCTGCGCGTCGCCACCAACACCGCAGCAGCCTGCCACCGACGCCGTCCCGCCTCGGCGGTGTGGGAGCGACCTTGGCCGGGCTCTACATCGACACCGCCCGGATGCCCTTCCACAGGTCTGTTTCCCGTCGCGTCACCGCTTCCGGCTTGGATCGCTATCCGCCACGTATCGGCGGCGGTGCAGGCTGCTGCGCGCGGCCTCCTTGTGCGTCGGCGTGTGCGGGAGATGCGTGATCTGCAGCTGCAGCTCCTTCAAGTTGCGCTTCATTGCGCAACGGACCTCGATCTCGTCCGCTGCGTCGAGGATCTTGGGCGTACGGTTTCCCCCACGGGCGGCGGACATGCTGTTTTTCCCACGGGCAGCGACCTCAAAGTCTGCGCCATCGACAGTCATTCGGCGGGGAGAAGGCATGGTGTCACCGACAGGAGCGCACCGCGTAGCACCACGCATTCCGCCGCCGGCCGCGCGTGGCTCCTTTTGTCCCGCTGGTTTCCATGGGATCCAGGTGGCTGTACAGGTGCACGTCCGACGAGCGGACGGTGTCCACTTTATGTTCAGGGGTCAACAATAAAGCGTCCCAGTCCATTTCAGGTTGAGAGTAATAAAAACAAGCCGAGATGTAAAAGGCTCGTTTTTAGGTGTTAGGTTTGTGTTGCGTCGAGTCATGGTTTGTTTAGGTTGCAGCTCGAGGACGAGCTGCGTGTCCAGGTGGGGTGTAGTGTTAGAGTACGTCATGGGCCTGAGCCGTTAGTCTTATGGTTTGCTTAGGGGTCAAGTAAGCCTTGCTTGGGAGTCAAGTAAACCTCTCTATATAAGGAGAGAGATGTATCAATCTAAGCAAGCAAGAATTAAGAAGGATATCCCTTCCCTCTTGCCACCGGCCGTGGGCAAGGCCCCCGGCCGGCCCTCTCGCGCCATCGCAGCCATCTCTCTCCCTCCCAAACCCTAGCAGCCACATAACAAAGTACTTCCTGCATCACCAAAGGTTTAGATAGCTCACCAACTGTTGAAATCATCACCTAAACAACTTTATTCTAGGAATCTCTCTATGCCATAGATTGCCTTCACCAGTTGCTATCCACGAAAATATCGTTACAAAAAAATATTTAAAAAGTTCGGATGCTAATTATAACTAATATCTATATACTGAAAAAGGATTATAGTCTAAAGAGCAGTTATACTCCATTGTAAGGTCTAGATTTGAATAGCACATGACCCAAGTAACATGTTATACATAGGCATTGCCCCACAAGTACTGATATCTGATTGTATTATTTATTAAGATCATTTCATTTCATGCATGTGTTCAATCATAATGCAAGCACGCAATCAAGATGAGGTGGTGCATGAACATAAACGGAATGTCTCATAGGTCAGGTCATCAGGAACAAAATACAGAAAATAGTAGATTTAATGGGCCAGAAATGCAGGCCAATTGAGGACTATATCACCAGCCAATTGAGGTCAACAACATATGACAAAATTACATTGGAAAAGGGACAAATAGCTCAACAAGCTTTATGAACTTCAGATCTGCGATAGAACTAATTCTTGAAAGAAAATAGTTTGGGCGAAAATAGCCAACACAAACAAACAAACTGACTACTTTATCTGAAAAGAAGATCTGGCCAATATCTACAAGATCGGGATCCTCTTTGCTCACAAGGAAAATACATTTGATTGGGCAATATACCTTCTTATCATACAACTGTCAAATTAAGAAACACATGCTGACAGCAAGCAGATCAGAATCACAACCAACCCACGATGAACATAATGGACTGTACTATGCCTTCTATGAACATGAAAAATACTGAAATAGATCTGAAGTCATCATAAGATAAAGATACAAATAAACTACACCACTACCTAACAATCCAGACCAAGGCCACGAATAATCAGCTGGGAACATCAAAGCTATCTGATGTGATGCCTGCCGTCCCAGGATCTCAGATACTTCTGTCCAGCCATGTCTTTATAAAAAATCAACCCCTACTTTATACATTTTGGTAATCGCCAATTAATCTGTCAGTGTGACAAGAGTAGTGAAGACTCCATAGCCAGCAAAACCCAGGCCAAAGATAAGGAAACTGTAGTCCAACACCCTTTGCCACAGGCTCATTGACGAGCCAACGATGTTGAGGTGGAACAAGGTAGGCAGCACAAAGGAGAGCAGAGCACACATTGTGCTCCCTACAAAGGAGACAAATGATCCGAATTCAGGTACGAAGGATGCCACCACAGCGAGGATGGTCACTGTGAAGATGCGGCTCGAGTGCAGGCCTAGCCATTCAGCACCAGGAACACTGTTGGAAAGCTTCTGGAAGCATCCACTTGATCTGAACCTATCCTCCACTATCTCGTGGATTGGGTGCATCATAACAGGGAATGTGAATGCTAGTGCAATGCATAGGCCAACCTGTCGAGGGATTTTCCGAACTGTTAGAATACAAAAATCACTATTCCAGCAAGTTAAGTTCCATGTGACGACAAATTATTCAAATTTGACAACATTAGAGATTCACACTTCTATCATACTCTTCAATTAAGGAACACTGGGGCTGTAACGTGAAAATGCAAAATATTTGAGTAGAAGCAATGGCATGCTTCAACAATAATCATGCAAATAGACTGTGAACATTGCACTAACCTTAACTGCGGCAGATGACCAACTATTTGGAAGATTAAGTGTTATGATGTCCATAGTAGCCTCGCCATAGGCCAAATACCCACATATTCCAAAACATGAATACACAAATATGATGCCCACAACTGCTTGAGAAAGTACCCAGCGAAACTTTCTCCGTTCCGCCATTGATGATTCTAGTGCCAATGTCATGCTGAATCCTTCAAAGCAGAAGACTGCAACCCCAAAAGCAAAAGGTATCGCCGTAACTCCATTAAAAGCACTTCTATTTGCAAATGGATGATCAATTAGTTGAAGATCCTTTCTGATAACCATTGCCATCGCTAGGACATTGCATACATCAGCAAATATGCTGAATGGTGAAAGAGAAGACAGTGAACGGATGAAGGATAATGCAATTTGCACAGGCAGGAGGACGGCGAAGATGAAGCCAGCTGATGACATCGACTGGCTAAACACGGATTGGAGATTTTCGCCAATGAATACTAGGTAAGCTACAGATCCACCAGCTTGCGAAACAAGGATAAGAATCTCTGTCAAGCATCGACCTACAGTCCCAAAGCACTTGTCACCCAAGTCTCCATATGTATAGTGAACATCACATGGTTCCTCAGTTTCTTCCTTTTGCAATTTATCTCTACAGTCCACCTTCAGATAAGAAATCGATACCAAGTAAATTAGACAGCTGGAAAGTAGTTGTTATCAATGTGATCTTAAATGTGCAGAATTCCAACAAACTATCAGGCAGGGTGTAGTCAACAAATTCAACATGCTGAAGAAGCATAAAAGAAAACATAATTCAAAAAGCTTGTCCATTCAACCTAACTACTACATGTGTGGAAAAATTATCATGTTTACAGAAATAATACTACCAAGAATGGGCTAACACCATAAGATTGACAATTTATAGTGATTCTGTTCTGATACCCTCCCGGGAATGGTTGTGGTTTCGTGATTCATTTGGTTTTATTTCCTATTGTTTGGGAAAATCTTGACTTCATCCCTGAGTTACTGGAGATCCTTCATGGACCACAATTTTTTTTTTTTGGGGGGGTGGTGGGAGGGATGAAAAGGTACAGAAAGCCTCCTTAATTAACAGTTGGGGACAGGATATCCCCAGCTGTACCCATAAGCAAGACAAGAGTGCACAATATTTTATCCCGAGTGACCAAATACTAACCCCGTCGACAGCATAGCTTCTAGACTCTGATTGTTCACAACAATATGCCAATATGGTAGTGAGTATTACGGATAGGATTAATGTTTGAGACTCTTAATACTCATTGAAATGTAAGCACAAACGCCATTCAGCTTTTATCCACAGCACATCCCAATCTGCTCAAGCTGACTGCAGTGCAAGATGTAGGCCACCGTACCAATTCCGGAAAATTTGGACGGCAGCAGCTAAGCTAACGATAAACAGCCATACGGACCAGTGAAGAGAATGCGGCAGTGCTAATGTAGTAATGTGGGTAGGTGGTGTTACGGTACTGACGAGGAGGAGCATGCAGTAGAGCGTGGCGAAGCCGGCGGCGGCGACGCCGATGGATCCCGCGACCCAGCCGGCGGCGCGGAAGGCGTAGGGCAGGCCGAGCACCCCCGTGCCGACGATGGAGACCACGACGTTGCCCAGCGTCTGCGCCCACGTCGCTCCTCCCCCGGCTGCACCTCCACGCCCCTTGGAATCCTCCCGCGCCAGCAGCGGCGCTGCCTCGCCCTTCGCCTCCGCCGCCATCACCCTCGCCGAGAGCCGTCGTGGGGGCGGTGGTCAGGCCCGACTGGCAGTGGTAGCGGAGAGCTTGAGGATGCGAAATTGGGCTTTCTTGGAGTTGCGAAGTCGCCGGGGAAGGAACAGGGAGGGAGGCAGGCGTCGTGGCGCAGGGTGTTTCCTGGATCAGTCGGGGCATGGGTTCACGTGCTGGGATGGATCTCTGGGCCCCAAAAAAATATTCGTCCAAGTGATGCAAGTGGTTCATCATTAAGGTACCATCTATTCTTTTTATTACTCTAAAAAATTAAACTAACTATTATCCATGACATTACCAAGTTTGTTTATTTTTTAACCAAAGAGGGTAAAGGGTACCCTAATAGTGGATCACTTGCATTTATAATTCGTTCACCCATTAATTTACGAGACTTCTAAATTTCTTTTTTTTATAAGCCTTGAGTCCTAGTAAAATTAGACCCACGTGTAAAATTATGTTGTACTGTTGAGTTCAAAAATATAATTGTACTAGTATTGTTAAATATGGTGTTTGAATTTGTTCTGAACTGCGGAGAACACTTGGAAACTGAACTGATGGCCTATTCGGTGGGTCTAGACTTGGAGTTCCAACATAGTAATCTATCAATTATCATTGACACCGACTGTTCGCAGCTTGTGGCGGTGGTTAGAGAAGACTCTCAAGATCGTTCTCCTTATCTTCATTTAGTTTTCGAGATTAAGAGATTAATATGTATTGGTAGAGTTTGCAAGTTTGTAAAAGTAGATCGTGGACAAGTTAAGGTTAGCCGCGTGCTTTCCAACTTGGCTAGGGCGGAGCATCACTATTCGTTATCGTTCGGTTCTGGTCACAAAGTATTTCTTCGGGAGCTCGAAAGGGAGCGTCTTGTAAGCCCTATTATTTAATAAAGATCTAGTTTTACTTGCAAAAAAATGTGGTGTTCGTATCTCTTTTTTATCAAAAGTTGATGTCTTTTCGAATAATAGAGAGATGTACGAGTGAACACAAACACATAAAAATACATAAATTCAGGAGTAGAGGAATATACTTGTAGTTGCAGGTTTATGAAATCTAGCATAAACTGCTAAAAAAGCTTGAAAAATCATTATAGGTGCTGAAAAAGCGAAAAATAGGTTGCATCTCGCTTGACTTGCTCGTACACCCCGCTCGTTCCGTCCATCTAGGACCCCCCTGGTTCGTACATGTGGAACTTCTCTAAACCGAGATTCAACTAAGATTGTTATATCCCGTTGCCGCCGGCGAACGCCGTGACGTGAGATGGATACAATGGTGCTTGTGGTAACAACCGGACCTGAGGAAGAAGAGGATTAGAAAGAGATGAACGGAGACAGTTCAGAGAGTTTCAGACTTCAGTCATTTTCTTCATGCCTCTCGTGGTGCCCTCCTGTGTGTATTTATTCATCCTGTTGTAAGGCTGATCTGCCGGGCCAAGCCCACTTACAATAGCCCATAGTTCAGCACATTCCAGGATATACAGGGTGTTAAAAGAAAGAAAAAAACTTCTTCTACGATGGAAATGTGGAGCTTGGCTTGTACTGGTCAGTGAGTAAGATGGGGCGGTTGGAGTTACTCTATGGATGTGTTTGGTGCAGGTTCTACAACGTAACCAGTTAATGATGGGATCTGAATACATTAATTAGGTACCTGTAATGAAACTACGACATCGCTTCACAAATTTGTTTTGCCGACATCCCTCTCTAATCTGCTTCCCAGTTAGAGGATTATCCACTACGACATAGCTCGTCACGTTTTTAAACGCCGAGCCACAACCGTAATCGTGGCTGTTGCGTTAGCATGGCAAAAACAAATGCCGCTGCGGAAAATTGCATCGGGAAAATTGCGGACCTAGCTTCTTTTTCGCACAACACTTAGGGTTTGTCGAGCGCTCACCACACCAATCCACCTTGGAACATTAATAAATGATGAAAAATTAGTGCCGTGTATGTATAAGGCGCTTACTATTTTCAGTCAACCGATTGTCAATAATAAATATATTTGGAAGATGAAGATACCACTGAAAATGAAAGTATTTCCGTGGTACCTTCGTCGCGGTGTGATTTTAACCAAAGACAAACGGGTTAAACACAACTGATATGGTTGTAAGAAATGTGTTTCAACTGTCGGTTTGCTAGATCTATATGGTCAATCATTCAGATGAGTTCTACCTTATGCCCGCCTCATAGCATTGCAAATATATTTAGTAATTGGCTAAATGGGGTAGATACTAGGTATAAAACGCTTATCACAATGCGCGCAATTGCAGTCGTATGGACGCTTTGGCTATGTAGAAATGACAAGCTTTTCAATGACAAGAATTTTTCTCTCATGCAGGTCATTTACTGATGTACGTCTTTGCTCCGTTTATGGTCGCCACTTTAGCGCTTGGAGGACCGAGACCTCTTTATGAAGGTGTCTACACGGTTGGAGAACACGGCCAATGAGTTTATTTCCAAACATGGGTGGCTACATATTAGACGGATTGAAGCCAACGAAGGGTAGTCTAGTTGGCTCTGTTTTATCCGTCTTTTATAATTTATTTGTTTTCAAACTTGTTACTCAAACGGTTGTGTGCACCTTAGTTATGAAGAGGCTGGATGTAATGCTTGAATATTTTGAGTAATGAAGCGCCATTTATCGAAAAAATAGGTAAGGTGCGACGTATTATTTTTTCCATGTTTCCAGCTCCTTTGGGCGGCAGAAAAAGTTAATCACAATCAACGCTAATAAATTCATTTCTCTATTCCATTCAGATTGTAATTTCCATGTCATTAAGATATTAATTTCATTAACAAATAAGCTCATTACATTACACTGCAACCACTTCTTATGCAACCATTTCTTATGAGATCCATTTGTATCTCATTAATCCTTTTCTATAAATAAAGTGGTACCGATTTAAAGTTTAAGAGAGGAAACATATTAAGCTCCTATATTCAACACCGCTATATCTAAAAAACATGTATACGGATTTCGTTTTCAATGAATTTGGGCTTGTTAAAAATACAGAAACAAGCTCAAGAACCTCACACAGAGAAACACCAAGAAGCAAAAATAAATAGGGGATGAAAATATGCAAGGGATTAAGCCCCTAAGATGACGTGATCAAGTTACCCTACCGAAAGACCCTCTTGATAGTGCGGCTATCTATCCTATAACCTGGTCTCCCAACAACAACCTTGGGACTAGTAAAAGGAAAATCTAGCAAGGTCTTACATTTACCTTGCGCATCCCACTTGATCTTGATGACAATTCTTCAAGCTCCATTCAAACCAGAATGCTTCGACCGATCACTGTTGCTTCGTGAAGATACATAGTTTGCTCCCCCATACATCACTCACTACTAGGAAATAGGCTATAGGCCCAGGGTTACCACCCGCACACCCAAAAAGGTGCATGCCGGCGGTATTTTCCGCCGGCGCACCTAGTTTATGGGGCGCCGGTGGTGCTCAAATACCGCCGGCGCGGTGAAGGCTCTGTCCGCCGATGGTAAGGGTCGGCTAGGTCCGAGCTAGCCCAAAATTGGAGCCTACCTTACCGCCGGCGTACCACCATGTTGGTGCGCCTGTGGTAAAAGCATTACCATCGGAGCACGAGCATGGTGGTGCGCCGGCGGTAAGGGGCGGCTCTGATTTTCCCTCCACACCCTCCCTGTGGATCACCTTTTGAGTTTTCAAAAAAATAGAAGAAAATGATAGAAAATTCAAAGATAAACCTTCGAGATGCCAATGTGTTAAGTCATCTAGTTTTAGCGAAAATTTAAAAACATGAATTTCCATATGTTATGAAAAATGGTGTCATGTTATGGTAGAACGAGATTTCTGGTTGCATACGACCTCCGATGAAAAACTTTATTATATCAAAATGTAGCTACACGAAATTTCCTATTCGATTTCAACCACCCGTCGGCCGTTTAGACAATTTTTTGATTCGTCAAATTCAAAATAGAAACAAGACTTTTTTTAGCTTTTAGATTTTGATGAAAAAATAGAAAATTACCCCCGGCGCACCACCATATTGGTGCGCTGGCGGTAACCGGTGCTATATATGCAAAACTATCCCACCAGACGCTTCTTGTTTCTCACTTTCTCTCCTTCTCCTCCTCCTCCTCCTCCTCCTCCTCCTCCTCTTTCCCTCATCCTCGTCCTCCACCTCCTCAACCCGCACCTCCTCAACCCGGTGACCACCTCCTCAATCTCGTCAGGACCTTCCTCCGGTGACCACCTCCTCAACCTTGTCAAGACCTCCTTCCGGCGACAACCTCTTCAAGCTCGCTGGCGACCTCTCGTCCGGTGACCCACCTCCTCAACCCTCGCTGGCCACTGTGAAGAACGTGAAGAACACATCACCACGAGATCTAGATCAATATTCTTCCTTTTTTGAATTTTGAAAAATACAATGCCGGAGCATTAATCTCCTTACTGTTGGGGGACTAGGACATGTGCTGGCAATAAGTCGAGTTAAGGCGATACCACCGGCTTGTTCCCGCCGGCGCGGCTTGGTGCGTCGGGATATGTTTTTTTAGGTGCGCCGGGGATAGCCTAATTCCTAGTAGTGACTATGGGATAGATTCGTTAAGGCATGTCTTCAGATATCCATTATCACCAAATGGACGACAATATTTAAGCATCGATATGATCTTTTTGAGATCTTAGCATGAACTTGCCCTTCTCAACCTTGATGACGACCACCAGTTGATGTCATTCTCTCATGGGCTATATTATATCTTACTTTTGATGCATGCACATGGCAAAATACCTAATCCACATAGATAACACAAATAAACATATATGATGAGTTAGTTCACAAAGCACAATTGTCAAATCTTACCCTACCACATGATCACATGATCCAAAGTGGAATAATCTTTATGTTTCATGTGATGACCAACTTGAATTTAATCTTCACTCTTAGTCCTGGAAAACCTTGTATCTTCTCATGTTCTATCATAATATCTTGAGGTACAAAAAATGAGTTCGTATCACGACAAGTGTCATGGGAAATGCCGCGCATATCGTTGTAGTTTCTCCTCTTATTTTCTCCAAGCGTACTGTTAAAAGAAATTTTGATAGATTTTCCATGTATGCTAGTGTGTGGATATTATCACAACCATGAGTGGTATCGTATCATCGTCTTGGTCCTGAAAACATATGTAGGTCTAAGACAATGTAGGTGTTGCCATAAACACATTTTTAATAATGCCAAGATAATTTTTATTAAGATGAACGGACTATTCAAAGTACTGTGGACGATGCGGTATAGGTCAATCAAAAAAACTTTGCAAACTTAGGTAGTTAGGCTAGAAATCAATTTTCACTATTCATTTCACGGAGACAAGAAGGTACCGGGAGATTTACATGTTGTAGAGGTTCCTAAGTTTTAGAGAATTTCAAGCGAGAGGCAACGAGAAGCAGATTTCGGTGTAGGAGAAGCGAAGATGAGACCGGATGGAGAAGGAAAGGAACTGGGACTAGTTGGCACTGGTCTTTTATCGTGTCTTCCATTCTTTTAAGACTGAGAATGCCACACAATTTTTAGAGTTAGGCGAAACCCATAAGGTTAACTATAGTTCGAGAACATGAAAACACGTGATGGATGAAAGGAGTGATTCATCGATCAGGATAGTCCTGCATAGATTTGTTGTTTTGTTCTGTAGCAACACATGTATGTGTAAGAATGACCTAGCTAGCTTTTTGTTGATCACTTGTGTTCAATAGTAACAAATTAAAATATTTTTGTTAGAAATTTGTTGAATAATTGGGCCATCCATATCAAACGTATGAGCATTCCACTAGTATTTACATGAATTTAGAGAGTAAACCTCTCGATGTCAAGAACGGGTAAAGATGTATGATGTCTACGTTCCCCCTCCTTTCCTGTAGACAGTGTTGGGCCTCCAAGAGCAGAGGTTTGTAGAACAGCAGCAAGTTTTCCCTTAAGTGGATCACCCAAGGTTTATCGAACTCAGGGAGGAAGAGGTCAAAGATATCCCTCTCATGCAACCACAACCACAAAGCAAGAAGTCTCTTGTGTCCCCAACACACCTAATAGGTGCACTAGTTCGGCGAAGAGATAGTGAAATACAAGTGGTATGAATGAATATGAGCAGTAGTACGGCGCCAGAAAGCTTGCTGGCGTGCGGTTGATGGTAGTAATATTGCGGGAAGTAAACATGCGGTAGCTGCAGCAGTAACTCGATAAAACAGTAACAAGTAGCGATAGCGATATTTAGGAACAAGGCCTAGGGATTAGACTTTCACTAGTGGACACTCTCAACATTGATCACATGACGAATAGATAAATGCATACTCTACACTTTTGTTGGATGATGAACACATTGCGTAGGATTACACGAACCCTCAATGCGAGTTAACAAGCTCCACAATTAATGTTCATATTTTAGTAACCTTATAGTGTAAGATAGATCAAAAGACTAAACCAAGTACTAACATAGCATGCACACTGTCACCTTCATGCATATGTAGGAGGAATAGATCACATCAATATATCATAGCAATAGTTAACTTCGCAATCTACAAGAGATCATGATCATAGCATAAACCAAGTACTAACACGGATGCACACACTGTCACCATTACATCGTGCAGGATGAATAGAGTACTTTAATAACATCACTAGAGTAGCACATAGATGAATAGTGATACAAAACTCATATGAATCTCAATCATGTAAGGCAGCTCATGAGATTATTGTATTGAAGTACATAGGAGAGAGATGAACCACATAGCTACCGGTACAGCCCCGAGCCTCGATGGAGAACTACTCCCTCCTCATGGGAGCAGCAGCGGTGATGAAGATGGCGGTGGAGATGGCAGCGGTGTCGATGGAGAAGCCTTCGGGGCACTTCCCCGTCCGGCGGTGCCGGAACAGAGACTCTGTCCCCGGATCTTGGCTTCGCGATGGCGGCGACTGGGAAGGTTTCGCGTCCGTGGCTTTCTCTCGGGGTTTTAGGTCGGGACCTTTAAATAGGCGAAAGGGGAGCCTCGGAGGGGCACCGGGTGCCCTCACCACCAGTGGCGCGGCCGGGCCTGGCCGCGCCCGGGTGTGGTGTGGGGCCCCCTGGCCCATCTCTGGCCCCTTCGGTGATCGGAAGCTTCCGGAAAAATAGGAACCAGGGCGTTGATTTCGTCCAATTCGAGAATATTTCGTTACTAGGATTTCTGAAACCAAAAACAAAGAAAAAGGAACGGCACTTCATCTTGTTAATAGGTTAGTTCAGAAAATGCACAAATATGACATAAAGTGTGCATAAAACATGTAGGTATCATCAATAAAGTAGCATGGAACATAAGAAATTATCGATACGTTGGAGACGTATCGCATCCCCAAGCTTAGTTCTGCTCGTCCCGAGCAAGTAAACGATAACAAAGATAATTTCTAAAGTGACATGCCATCATAATCTTGATCATACTATTTGTAAACATATGTAATGAATGCAGCGATCAAAACAATGGTGATGACATGAGTAAACAAGTGAATCATAAAGCAAAGACTTTTCATAAATAGTACTTCAAGACAAGCATCAATAAGTCTTGCATAAGAGTTAACTCATAAAGCAATAAATCAAAGTAAAGGTATTGAAGCAACACAAAGGAAGATTAAGTTTCAGCGGTTGCTTTCAACTTATAACATGTATATCTCATGGATATTGTCAACATAAAGTAATATAACAAATGCAATATGCAAGTATGTAGGAATCAATGCAGTTCACACAAGTGTTTGCTTCTTTGAGGTGGAGAGAGATAGGTGAACTGACTCAACATAAAAGTATCCTTCAAAGAGGAAAGCATCGATTGCTATATTTGTGCTAGAGCTTTTATTTTGAAAACATGAAACAATTTTGTCAACGGTAGTAATAAAGCATATGAGTTATGTAAATTATATCTTACAAGTTGCAAGCCTCATGCATAGTATACTAATAGTGCCCTTGTCCTACTTAGCTTGGACTACCGGATCTTTGCAATGCCATGTTTCAACCAAGTGTCACAAAGGGGTACCTCCATGCCGCTGTACAAAGGTCTAAGGAGAAAGCTCGCATTTTGGATTTCTCGCTTTTGATTATTCTCAACTTAGACATCCATACGGGACAACATGGACAACAGATAATGGACTCCTCTTAAATGCATAAGCATGTAACAACAATTATTATTCTCATATGAGATTGAGGATATATGTCCAAAACTGAAACTTCAACCATGATTCATGGCTTTAGTTAGCGGCCCAATGTTCTTCTCTAACAATTTGCATGCTCCAATCATTAAGGTGATAGATCCTTCAGACAAGACGGACATGCATAGCAACTCACATGATATTCAACAATAGTTGATGGCGTTCCCCAGAAGCATGGTTATCGCACAACAAGCAACTTAATAAAAGATAAAGTGCATAAGTACATATTCAATACTACGATAGTTTTAAGGCTATTTTGTCCCATGAGCTATATATTGCAAAGGTGAATGATGGAATTTTAAAGGTAGCACTCAAGCAATTTACTTTGGAATGGCGGAGAAATACCATGTAGTAGGTAGGTATAGTGGACACAAATGGCATAGTAGTTGGCTCAAGGATTTTGGATGCATGAGAAGTATTCCCTCTCGATACAAGGTTTAGGCTAGCAAGGTTATTTGAAGCAAACTCAAGGATGAACCGGTGCAGCAAAACTCACATAAAAGACATATTGTAAACATTATAAGACTCTACACCGTCTTCCTTGTTGTTCAAAACTCAATACTAGATATTATCTAGACCTTAGAGAGACCAAATATGCAAATCAAATTTTAGCAAGCTCTATGTATTTCTTCATTAATGGGTGCAAAGTATATGATGCAAGAGCTTAAACATGAGCACAACAATTGCCAAGTATCACATTATCCAAGACATTTTAGAATTACTACATGTAGCATTTTCCAATTCCAACCATATAACAATTAACGAAGAGGAAACTTCGCCATGAATATTATGAGCTAAGAACACATGTGTTCATACGAACCAGCGGAGCGTGTCTCTCCCCCACAAGGATGAACTTATTCAGAGAATGAAAATAACAAAACAAAAATAAAAGCACACAGACGCTCCAAGTAAAGTACATAAGATGTGGTGAATAAAAATATAGTTTCGGGGAGGAACCGATGATGTTGTCGATGAAGAAGGGGATGCCTTGGGCATCCCCAAGCTTAGACGCTTGAGTCTTCTTAAAATATGCAGGGATGAACCACGGGGCATCCCCAAGCTTAGAGCTTTCACTTCTCTTGATCATAGTATATCATTCTCCTCTCTTGACCCTTGAAAACTTCCTTCACACAAACTTCAAGCAAACTCATTAGAGGGTTAGTGCACAATTAATAATTCACACATTCAGAGGTGACACAAACATTCTTTACACTTCGGACATTGCATAAAGCTACTGGACATTAATGGATCAAAGAAATGAATCCAACATAGCAAAAGAGGCAATGCGAAATAAAGGCAGAATCTCATCAAAAACAGAACAGTCCGTAAAGACGAATTTAAAGTGGCACCAGACTTGCTCAAATGGAAAAACTCAAAACTAATGAAAGTTGCGTACATATCTGAGGATCACGCTCGTAAATTGGCAGATTTTTGAATTTTCTACAGAGGCCTGTGCCAGATTCGTGACAGACAGCAATGCTGTTTCTACGCAGCGATCCCAAATATAACATCAACTTTGACATAGAAACTTTACTTGGCACAAAAACATGATAAGGAGAGGTTGCTACAGTAGTAAACAACTTCCAAGACACAAATATAAAACAAAGTACTGTAGTAAAAAAAAACACATGGGTTATCTCCCAAGAAGTTCTTTCTTTATAGCCATTAAGATGGGCTCAGCATTTTAATGATGCACTCGCAAGAAATAGAAGTTGAAGCAAAAGAGAGCATCAAAAGGCAAATTCAAAACACATTTAAGTCTAACATGCTTCCTATGCATAGGAATCTTGTAAATAAACAAGTTCATGAAGAGCAAAGTAACAAGCATAGGAAGATAAAACAAGTGTAGCTTCAAAATTTCAGCACATAGAGAGGCATTTTAGTAACATGAAAATTTTTACAACCATATTTTCCTCTCTCATAATAACTTTCAGTAGCAACATGAGCAAACTCAACAATATAACTATCACATAAAGCATTCTTATCATGAGTCTCATGCATAAAATAATTACTACTCCCAACATAAGCATAGTCATTCTTATTAATTGTAGTGGGAGCAAATTCAACAAAGTAGCTATCAAATATAGGAGGTATATTGTAATCATAATCAAATTTATCCTCCATAACAGGTGGTAACAAAAGACTACTATCATTATAATCATCATAAATGGGAGGCAAACTATCATCAAAGTAAATTTTCTCCTCAATGCTTGGGGACTAAAAATATCATGCTCATCAAAACCAGCTTCCCCAAGCTTAGAATTTTCCATATCATTAACAACAATGATGTTCAAAGCATTCATATTAATATGTTCCATGGTTTTTTTAATTTTCGCGTCAAACCATCCATGTCTTAAATCAGGAAATAGAATAAAAAGGTCATTGTTGTCCATTATGCCTAACTAGTGTAAACAAGAAACCAAATGTCGCAATTGCAGAGTCTAAAGGAAATAGCTTCGAGCACACACACAATGGCGCGAGAAAAGTACTGTTACCTGAACCGGAGTATGAGTGCCTTTTACCTTTCCTCCCGGCAACGGCGCCAGAAAAGTGCTTGATGTCTACGTTCCCCTCCTTTCTGTAGAGTGTTGGGCCTCCAAGAGCGAGAGTTTGTAGAACAGCAAGTTTTCCCTTAAGTGGATCACCCAAGGTTTATCGAACTCGGGGAGGAAGAGGTCAAAGATATCCCTCTCATGCAACCACGCAACCACAAAGCAAGAAGTCTCTTGTGTCCCCAACACACCTAATAGGTGCACTAGTTCGAGCGAAGAGATAGTGAAATACAAGTGGTATGAATGAATATGAGCGATAGTACGGCGCCAGAAAAGTGCTTGGCGTGCGTTGATGGTAGTAATATTGCGGGAAGTAAACATGCGGTAGTAACAGTAGTAACTCGGTAAAACATAACAAGTAGCGATAGCGATATTTAGGAACAAGGCCTAGGGATTAGACTTTCACTAGTGGACACTCTCAACATTGATCACATGAGAATAGATAAATGCATACTCTACACTTTTGTTGGATGATGAACACATTGCGTAGGATTACACGAACCCTCAATGCCGGAGTTAACAAGCTCCACAATTAATGTTCATATTTTAGTAACCTTATAGTGTAAGATAGATCAAAAGACTAAACCAAGTACTAACATAGCATGCACACTGTCACCTTCATGCATATGTAGGAGGAATAGATCACATCAATATATCATAGCAATAGTTAACTTCGCAATCTACAAGAGATCATGATCATAGCATAAACCAAGTACTAACACGGATGCACACACTGTCACCATTACATCGTGCAGGAGGAATAGAGTACTTTAATAACATCACTAGAGTAGCACATAGATGAATAGTGATACAAAACTCATATGAATCTCAATCATGTAAGGCAGCTCATGAGATTATTGTATTGAACTACATAGGAGAGAGATGAACCACATAGCTACGGTACAGCCCGAGCCTCGATGGAGAACTACTCCCTCCTCATGGGGCAGCAGCGGTGATGAAGATGGCGGTGGAGATGGCGGCGGTGTCGATGGAGAAGCCTTCCGGGGCACTTCCCCGTCCGGCGGGGTGCGGGAACGAGACTCTGTCCCCGGATCTTGGCTTCGCGATGGCGGCGGCTCTGGAAGGTTTCGCGTACCATGGCTTTCTCCGTCGGGGTTTTTAGGTCGGGACCTTTAAATAGGCGAAGGGCCTCGGAGGGGCACCGGGGTGCCCTCACCACCAGGTGGCGCGGCCAGGCCTGGCCGCGCCGGTGTGGTGTGGGGCCCCCTGCCCATCTCTGGCCTCTTCGGTGATCTGGAAGCTTCCGGAAAAATAGGAACCAGGCGTTGATTTCGTCCAATTAGAGAATATTTCGTTACTAGGATTTCTGAAACCAAAAACGGAGACTGCACTGACATCTTGTTAATAGGTTAGTTCCAGAAAATGCACAAATATGACATAAAGTGTGCATAAAACATGTAGGTATCATCAATAAAGTAGCATGGAACATAAGAAATTATCGATACGTTGGAGACGTATCAATGTACAAACTCGAAAACGCAGTGGAAGATGCATACGAATTCTGTTTTCGATGAACTTAGGCTTGTTAAAAAGCCAGAAGTAAGCTCAAGAACCCCACACAGAGAAACACCAAGAAGCAAAAAAAAAAAGGAATAGGATATTAAAATATGCAAATGGTTGAGCCCCTAAGGTGACGTGATCAAGTTATCCAACCGAAAGCCCCTCTTGATTGTGCGGCTATCTATCCTATAACCCGGTCTCCCAACAATAACCTTAAGTCCAATAAAAGGAAAATCTAGCAAGGTCATACCTTTGCCTTGCGCATCCGCTTGATCTTGATGACAATTCTTCAAGCTCCATTCAAGTCAGAATGCTTCACTCGATCATTGTTGCTTCGTGAAAACACATAGTTTTCTCCCCCATACACCACTATGTATAGATTCGTTAAGGCATGTCTTCAGATGTCCATTTGCTCAAATGGAGGACAAGCTTCAAGCATCGATCTGATATTTTTGAGATCTTAGCTTGAACTTGCCCTTCTCAACCTTGACGATGATCCGCAGCTGATGACATCCTCTCATGGGCTATATTAGATCTTACTTTTCATGAATGCCCATGGCAACATACCTAATCCATATAGAAAACACAAACAAACATATATGATGCGTTAGTTCACAAAGCACAATTGCCAAATATTACCCTACCACAAGACCACATGATCCAAAGTGGTATAATCTTTGTGCTTCATGTGATGACCAACTTAAATTTAATCTTCACTCTTAGTTATGGAAAACTTTGTATCTCCTCATGCTCTATCATTTTGTCTTGAGGTACATTGAGAACTATCCATTTGATTGCATGCTCAAATCATGAGACTATCATGATACTAACTTTGAGCTATATCTTGAATTCTTCTCTTGAATCGATAATCTTGATGACAATACTCAAGGTATATCTTTATCTTCATGGCATTCACAGTGGAATCCACCATATGAACTACAAGAATTACCTATGAAATAGTACTTCATATAAACTCAATGAAAATATTAGTCCATAGGAAAATTACCAAAAACACACATAGGGATAATGTACCCTTACAATGGGGAGCAGAAACTTGCAGACTGTTCCATTAAAAATTGAAAATGCAATCATGCATCACCTAACATACAAGCGGGAGGGAAAATCACATACAATTGTTTATACAAAAGAAAGCACATCAACATGCACTCATTATTTTGATTGTTGTAGTATCGAACAAATATACGTATAGAGTTTAGTGTGTGTCGAGTTTGATCGATATATGCACACATTTGTACAGAAAAGATGAAAAAAATCAGAAAACCTCTTTACACCAATAAAAGGGAAAAACTGTTTACACCAATAAAAGAGAAAACCTCTTTACACCAGTAAAAGATAGATCCTCAACTCATAACTAGTTTAGAGGGATTTATTATTTGAAATTGAGGAAGTATCATGCCCATGCAGCAAGTATGGACATGAGAGCCGTCCCGACAAGCAAGGAGATGTTTATGATGACCTGCAACCTTCCGTTGTTTTGCACTCTAGGGTTCATGAAATCTTCAGCTAGAAGGTCAACAAGTGCCATGTAGTTTAGAATTCCGGCAGCTGCGGCATCGAGGAGCCCTTGCACGATTAGCGCCCTAGGGCTGTTCTCGTCATAACCAGATGATATCCCGATTCCGATCACCACACCAAGTGGTGTGGTGAGTGAGAAGAAGAGCGACATCATCAAGACAGACTTTAGTCGGTACCTAGCCTATACAACAGAGGCAGGGAAATTTCATTAATCACTTAGCCGTCATTTTCTACCATCTATGGCTAAGAAGGTTGTGAGTCATGTTTTGTATGCCATATTAACGCTTAATTACTATCAAAGTAAGTAAAAAGTATTAAATACAATGTCGGTGAATCGTGTGATGTGTCAATCTGTTCGATCCCCTTAAAATTTAAAATTTACAGTTTTGATTGAATATGCAGGTATTAATTAGAAAATATGCTAGAATTGCCACCGAAAAAGGTGCATTATATTTTTCCACATTGTAGAATATTTTCAGTGTTTGTAAGTCAAGACTTCATTTTAAATTTTAAATTTTCTTATTAAATCACATAAAATGTGTACATGTGCATCAACAAAAAGGTCATAATCTAGCGCGGGGCTAAGCACGACTCAAATTGTTTGGCCTTAATTGCTGGTATAAATTGTTAGATGAATGTAAGTATTTGTTTGATACAAATCAGGGACTAAGAAAATGTTAATTCTAAACCCTGAACTATTATATTTGGTTCCCAAACCCTGAACTCCGGAAGAAAGAAACCTAAAGTTCGGACAATTATTTGAAATGAACCCTGGGCCATTTTAAAATAAATCTTAAACTACACGAGGTCACCGGCAATTACTTATCTTATATGTTTTCCTAATTAACAAGTTCGTGATCATATTGTTTGATGACTATTTAGGCTCATGGGGTACCTCCAAAAACTTAATATATTATATACTAAAAGAAATATATAGAAATATAAGGAAGACAGCACGTTAATCAACATAATTGAAATTAATTAGATGCTTCAATCTATAATTAACCACTTAGAGTTTTTCCAAAAAGATGGAGTCTACATCAAAAAAATAAAATGGTTGATCTCGCGAGTCCCGAACACGCCTCTTCCAGGGATCTGCTGCTGCCAGCCACCCTGCCCCCCGTTCCTCTAGCAACATCTTCCACCTCCTCTCGTAACACTACGGGAAAACACGGCGTTGCCGTGCGACGAATCGCACGGCAAAGGAGCTTATTTGCACGGCAAAGCCTTCGCCGTGCGTAGACGCACACCGTCGATCGTGTGATAATGGCTCGAGCTGCGGGTGTATGTGCCAAAGGGTCCCAATCTTGGTTCTCCATGTGTATATGTCCTAAACAAACCTAAAAGAATGAAAAAGTACATTGGTGCACCCTCGCGCGGAGAAATCTAGGGGGTAGACCCGCCGGGGCACACGTTCCGTTGGGGAGGAGGGGGAGAACGACCGCGAACACCGGAACCCCACCAAATCTTGCATGTGGGTCTATGATATGTGTCAAAGTGTGGTGCAAGGTCTAATGGTGCAAAAGTATCTCCCTAAACCCTAAACCCTAAAGGGGAGGCTTCGAGCACTAAACCCCTCTAAAACCCTAAACCACGACGCTGGAGAACCATGCATCATAAACCTAACCCTAACCCTAACCCTACACCTAACCATAAATACTTACATTGAACCTAAACCCTAGCCCTACCCCTAAACCCTAGCCCTAACCCTACACCAAACCCTAACCAGTAGATCAGGCACACCCTCGATCGTGTGATAATGGCTCTAGCTGGGTATATGTGCCAAAGGGTCCCAATCTTGGTTCTCCATGTGTATATGTCTTAAACAAACCTAAAAGAATGAAAAGTTACATTGGTGCACCCTCGCGCGGAGAAATCTAGGGGTAGACCCGCCGGGCACACGTTCCGCTCTTTTGGGGGAAGGAGGGGGAACGACCGCCGGAGCACCGGAACCACCAAATTTTGTATGTGGACCTATGATATGTGTCAAAGTGTGGTGCAAGGTCTAATGGTGCAAAAGTAGCTCCTAAACCCTAGACCCTAGCCCTAACCCTACACCTAACCTAACCAGTAGATCGGGCACACCCTCGATCATGTGATAATGGCTCGAGCTGCGGGTATGTATGTGCCAAAGGGTCCCAATCTTGGTTCTCCATGTGTATATGTCCTAAACAAACCTAAAAGAATGAAAATGTACATTGGTGCACCCTCACGGAGAAATCTAGGGGGTAGACCCGCCGGGCACACGTTCCGCTGTTTTGGGGGAGGAGGGGGAGGAGAACGACGGAGCACCGGAACCCCACCAAATCTTGCATGTGGGCCTATATATGCTATGTGTCAAAGTGTGGTGCAATGTGTGATTCACCAAATGGTGCATGGCATGGATCCCCGGTCTGACATTCCTCAACTTCGGGCGATAACACTTAACAGATTCCTGGACGTGTACGGTGAAGTGTCCCGCCGCGGGTATATCGGGGGCTAGACTGTGCCAAAGGGTGCCACACATGGTTTTCCATATGTCCATGGACTAAACAAACCTAAACCTATGAAAAGGTACATTGGTAGAACCTCGCGCGGAGAAATCTAGGGGGTAGACCATCCGGGGCTCAAAGACGGCCGTTTTTAGGGGGAATGACCCCCGGAGCACCGGAATGCCACCTAAACTTGCAACTGGACCTAAAACCTAACCCTAACAAACCTAAAAGAATGAAAAGTACATTGTGCACCCTCGCGCGGAGAAATCTACGGGGGTAGACCCGCCGTCCCGCTATTTTTGCGGGAAGGAGGGGACGACCGCCGCAGCACCGGAACCCTGATATATGTGGGGGATGAACATGGAGAGTAAGTTTGTATTGCACATTGTCTTAAGTAACACTAATAAATAGTCATCAAAAAGTAAAACTAATTAAAAAATAAATATGAATGTTAGATGAAATAAAATTGAAAGAAAAAATAAAATGAATGGTGGCGCACGGCAAAGTAAGATTCGGACGGCAAAGGAGACTTTGCTGTGCATACTGGTTGCGCACGGCAAAGGGAGCGCAACGCGTCCAGACCCTTTGCCGTGCTGCATTTCGTTGCCGTGCGGCCTGCAGGGTCTTTGCCGTGATGGGTTTCTTTGCCGTGCGTTCTGCTCAGACTTTGCCGTGCGCATATTCTTTGCCGTGCGCCACTGCTGACTATGCCGTGCTGTTTTTCATTGCCGTGCGCTGCTCTAAATCTTTTCCGTGCCTTTTGTGTTTGCCGTGCGTGATGTTTGCTGCGCACGGCAAAGATTGCTTTGCCGTGCAGAGGCTCACGGCAATGATTGCCTTCACGGCAACGACAATTTTTCCCGTAGTTAAGCTTTATCATCCATCGGCCTTCCTTTGTCACGTTCAGTGGCAATCGCAAACATCACTCTAATCTTCTCCTCCGTTTGTTTTTTGCTCGATTGCGTTCTGTTGGCCTAGATGGCCAGATCACCTCTAAAGTCTTGATGCCGACCGTCACGGCTTTGTCTGACGAACTCGCCACATCTTCTCCGCCAGCAGATACCAGCATGATGCATCCCTGCCCTAAGATGCATCAATCATGCATATTCTAACTTCCTACATACGTGCACTACATCACGATACATGCACTGACATGCACCCATCCATGACAGTCTTTCCTTAGTGCTATTTAATGCTACCGTGCCACGAGAAAATCAGTGAAGAAGATGTGCCACATGACCACATCAACCACCATCATCAGCATTTCTACCATTGTCGTCAACAAGATCAGGCAACAAGAGAGTACCGCATCAGTTGATCAGACCGGCTTTGTCTGACGAACTTGCCACATCTTCTCCACCAGCAGATACCAGCATGTTGCATCCCTAAACCAAGATGCATCAATCATGCATACGCTCACTTTCTACATACGTACGTGCAGGACTGCACGTAAATGCACTGACATACACCCATCCATACTAGTCTTGATTTAGTGCTATTTACGGCTACCGTGCCATGAGAAAGTCAGCGAAGAAGATGTGCCACATCAGCCACCATTATCACCATTGCTACCATTGTCGTGAATAGATCAGACAACAAGAGAGTACCACATCAATTGATCTTAGGTGTTACTAAAAGCTAACCATCTGACATGATCACATTGGTATGGCCGCGAGAAATCAAGGAGCATTTGATTGAGAATGGACAATCGAATCACAAATTAGGTTTCAGCTTTGTTGGTACCCTTTTAGCCAATATGCAACTATATAGTCAGGTAACACATGTATACAATTCTTTATTAATGGTTGTAATTATATGTGAGAGATCTATCAGCAATATTGCATGTTGGGTAGGTTCAATCCACTAGTCATTGCAATTTAATTGATATGTTTCAATATGTTACATATTTAAAGAGGTCAAGTTTGTCGAATCAAGAAATTATAATTATGAAAAGAAAATTAAGGTATATGACTTATGCAAATCTATGACGTTGATTTATTTAATATTTTTAATTTGTATGATTTAAAGCATGTATGGTAGATAGTGTGTATGGTTTGTCAATTGATTTAGAGCACTCTGGTTTGTGTTAGAAAGTTTCACTATGTTTCACCGCGTTTTGAACACATACACAAAAGTTACACTTATTAACATGCACTAAAAAATAATGAGAACCATGATAGTGGATCTCGCCGCAATCCACCAAGCGAATTCCTTGCCGTGAGGGCATTGTCTCCATTGAAGAGCTTCGCCATGTCCATGGAGTCCGGAGTCTAGAGCAACGATGGAGTTGCCATCATTGGAAGTCACACTACCTCCCGATTCGGCTAAGAAAGGTGTTGCACGGTCGTGTTGTTATTGTTGATGAACTTCACCGACCACCATGATTGGCATATCTTCAATTGATATGTGCATCCCAATCGACCCTCAACCTGGTGGGGATAGTTGTGGCGAGTAATTTTTGTAATGCAGTAGTTGGCATGAACTGACCTGGTAGCTCATGTATCTCAGGGCTAGGCAAGGTCCCTGCTGCGCCCCCCGCCTGCTTATGCACGACTCGTCTTACCTTTCGTCGCCGCGCGCATGGGTCACCACCCCACGGGTGAGCCATCCGCCCGCTTCGTTTCCGCCATCATCCGCCCATGGCCGGCTGTGCTCTTTTGTCCTACGCACAAATCCACACCGCCTGTGCATGGTCACCGGCGGACCCCGTCACTAAGATTTTTTTTCCGCCTACTCTAATTATCTGGTACATCTTCCTTTTAGTTATGCGCATGAATTTTAATTACATGTACGGCAGCCAGCAGGCCTCACAATCCCTTCCGTTTAAAATTATTATCTCACATAGTAGCATATATAGAGAATAACCAAGCAACGATGCGGATGGGTATTTCCGACTTGGCTTGCTCATAGGCAGCTTTGTAGTGTATATAAACTGGCAAGGCTCGATGTAAAAGAGGGGTGGGACTAAAAACCTATTTCTCGCGTGGAGACTAAGAGCTCATTTGATTCATAGGATAGGACAATCATAGGAATAGAAAAATCGTAGGATTGAAATGTCATGCCTATGTGAATCCTATGGGACATGAAGTGTGTTGTATTGTATGAAAGGAATTTTACATGAGATATGACCTATTTTTTTTTCTTATAAGATTTGTACTACAAGAGTCCTATAGGATTACTTCATCTAAAGCAAGGTATGTTCCTATGAATCAAAGAACCTATATAGGATTTTTTTTTCATAGGATCCAAATTCTACACAATTCTTATACAAATTCGATAAATAAAATGAGCCCTAAAACCTGTTTTCTCGTGTGGAATCGCTCCAGGGCCTGGTGCGAGGCGTTCGACTTGGCCAGGCCGAAGAACTGCAACTGGCGAGCGTGACAAGTTCAATCGAAGCCAGCCAACATCGGGCCAACATACGACTTCCGTTGGTGGGAGAAAGAAAATCAATCGATCCATGGCAGTTTTGTAGAGTAGTATTATGTAATTAGGTGGGTGGATAAATTCGTCCAACCAAATGTTGGACCAAGGAAACAATCCTTTCTTTATTAGTAGGTATAGAATAATAGATGAACCTTTGAAGACTAAACCACCCTTCAAATTTTAACTTGGTTATTTAGTGTGGTTTTGGACCATTGAAGTTGCCGAAATAATAGTTTTCATGTCTTTACCTGGATAATACACACGCAATTTCCGTTGAATGAGAGAAGATTTGCATGACTTATTTATGTTCGTACTATTTTGTTGAATGAGGTCCCGGTCGCAGGTCTAGGCTCCCACCTAGATCCGCCATCGGCACAGTTGCCGGTCGCTCGGAGGTGCGTGGGGAGGCGGCGTGTGCACTATGTCGGCCTTGGGCCGGAGCGTGCGCGTGATTCGTGCTTAGGCTTGCCCGCTCTTCCGCCGGAGGGGGTCGGCCGGCGGGCGACAATGTGGGGGCTTGCTGATCTACCTAATAAAGGTGGTTGCCCTAGGGTTACTCTTGTGCGAAGATGGAGACTTTCCCGAGGCCGGTCCTATTTGATCTGGCCAGCGTGGTGAGTTTCGGAAGGCTCCGCCGGCGAATGTAACAATGCACCTTATGTCAGGAGTTTGCTGCATCGGGTGGTATTTGGTCGTGCGTACATATGCTATTATTCTGACTGTTTGGTTATGGAGGGAGCGGTGCAAAGTTCTGTTCTTTCTTGCCACTGGGTGACATTTTGGTCTATGATGAAGAGGCGGAGAATATCATGAAGGCCGGATTGGAGGACTAGCAATGGAGGTTTGAGTCTCTGCGATGTTGAGGGACTTGCTTGATGTTCTAGGTTTTGCAGCAACAACTTGTAAGTGGGGGCGGTAGCACAGGTAGAGGGTGAAAATTCAAGGTCTGGTCTTAATTTGTTGTGCATGGCAATGAACTTGTTGAAGAAATTGTTTTGAGAGCGGTGACTATCTTCAGGGTGTAAACCTAAGATCTTTGACCAGACGACGACGTCGGTTGTGCTGTTGTGCATAATTTCCGTCCTAGAGGCGTCGCTTTTAGAGATTCTGGAGTTTAGGTGTTGCCTTGGTGGTTGATCTATTGTTGCTGCTTGGGCTGGAATACCTTAGCGATATTTTATTTTCTTATTTTCTTTTTTTTAGTTGTATGCATCCGTACTGCCATTAGGATATTGCATTGTTGCAGAGACTGGATATAATTGGTATCTCTCGATATTAGTATATTTTCTTTATGGAAAAAATGAGGGGAACCGAAGACTAATGTGGAGAACTACATACCTGAACGATGCATCCTCCAAGGCCAATCCCTTCGAAGAATTGATGAAAAGTTAACGCGACCACGAGTGGTTTGATTTCGCTAGCACTCTCAGATGCGCCTAAAGACATGCCGATTATAACCGAGTGCACTATGATCCCCAGCTCCAGCACCTTCACATACAACATTGCATGAGCAAGCAGGGCAATTAGCATCTGTAACAGACGCACACAACGTGATGCATGGACAGTTTAGTTACTCTAGCTAGTATGGACGCATCGATCTGCACCTGTGAAATGACGCGGTGGCGGATGAGCTGCGCGCCGTCGTCAGATTCCCCCGCGAACGACGACGACGCGATGGCGGCCGACGCACCGTGGAAGTGGCCGCCTTGTGTGTGATCGGCGTCGGACGCTTCCAGGTACCCGGCGGCCGCGGAGGCCTTCTTTGCGTGGGCGCGCTGGAAGTACCCCGTGGCGATGGTGTCGACAACTAGAGTGGCGATGGCTGCAAGCATGGCGACGAATCCAGCGAACGGGAATTTCTGCCACGGCCCGTCGACGAGGCATGGCGAGCCGAGCCTCTCGAAGGCTTCTGGGAGGATGTGGACGAAGGACGTGGCGAGGATGACCCCCGCAGCGAAGGCCTTCACGGCGAAGAACAGGTCCGTGTCCGGGCGCAGCGCTGGAAACCTCCGTCCAAGCGAGGGGATGCCGCAGCCTGCAGCGCTGGCCACAAGGATACAGAAGATGGCGATGATCTTGAGCTTTAGCGCGCCCGCCTTATCGTGCTCTTCCTCGCTGGTCTCGCACTCGCACTCGGCGTGGGCAAGCAGAGGGAGGGACGAGACAAGGAGGAGAAAGCACAAGGCGGCAAGCTTGAGATCGGCAGCCATGGTTTTAGTTGGAGGGATCAAAAGAATGGTGATCTACCGGAGACGACATAGACACGCTTATATAATATACACATAGAGCTGCCAGTAGCTCTGGACTTGGTCAGGGTATGAACTGGTAAATATAATGGAGATATCACTGTCAACAACTCAACCTGATAGCAAGCGTAACGACTTAGGGCTCTTTTGATTCAAAGAACCCTTAAGAATTTTCACCTTTAGATTTTTTTTCCTATATATATCGCTTGATTCTTAGGATTAGATCCTCCCATAGAATTGCATTGAACTATGTTTTGAAAGAATATTTTCATCCACACAAATCTCATGGTGTAATTTTTTCTTATTTTTCCTAGTTGAAAAAATCTCATGTAGGTTCTATACGTGACACTCTAATCATGTGTTTGAGAATCCTGTGGATCGAAGTACGTGGCCCTTAATTTAGTAAGAACCAGTAATTATCAACCAATAATCAATTGTGGTCAACAAGGACAAATTTGAGAGTGGATAAATGAAAAGGTCGATTTTGAACCAAAGATACATTTGTCATTCACAACATGGATCTACACGCGTACGACTTTCTTTGTGTTCGATATGCATTCACCACTTTCTCGTTTAGTATCTCAGGTTGTACCTCATGTTTTTTCTAGTATCATTTCTGGCTTCACCACCATTAGAGCACCTCTCCGTCTATCTCTCCACTTTACTTTCCGGAGCAACCGGTAGGAGCTTTGCTTTTTCATTAAGATTAGGGAAATTGGCCAATTTATAAAAGAAACTGGCTGAAAACCGACTCTCCACTTTACTAGTTTACTTACACTTTCCTTTCTCCTGCCTGGGAATCCATCAAGGATTGGTACTTTGTAGTACTTGAACTTGAGCATATTCCAGTTTTTCAGATAGATGTCGCTGTAACCTCTATACCTCATGCGTGTGCACGCACACGTAAACGCCGCTCTCGCCGCAACCAATGACTCTTTGTCTCCGGTGACATATGGCTTCCGAGACGCCTTCCTCTGATCTGATCTCAGATCGGTCAAACAGAAAGAAAATATTGTTAATTGGGAGGTTGGGTGTCGACACCGTGAGCGCAGGGCTTGTCATGGTAGGCCCTGATTTCACTTCCCGTCTCGGTTTTCTCAGTCTTGCATGCAACCCACCTCTCAGTTCTAGTCTCTGGATAAAATAACAGTGCCTCATCAGCCCCCTTCTCTTCCATACTGCGCTGTGGGCCGGTATCATATGTAGCCTTCTGAGACGTTACCCTCCAAGGCCTCGACCGCCTCACCGCGCCATGGAGAGATGAGCTGCGTCGTACTTACTAGATATAAGGGAGCACGAATTATGATGCCAGGAACACCAAGATCAAAAGGGAACATATTTGCTTAGAAGTCATACTTTCAACTGTGCCATCACATGAGCAAGAGTGTCGTCATTTGTGTACACACTTCCAACATATACGACAAACATACAGAACCAGCAAAAGAATAAAATGATCGTAGGACAGTACCCTAGGGTGAGAGTAATTAAATCGTCGTTTAATCAAAATGCGAAGTCGGAAGCACGTCTGACTTGACTATTCGAGAGTAAATTCTATTCTTGCCATATATTTGTGACAAACTCGCATGTCAAATAATCTTCAAAACTATCATCACAATGCTATACGGTAGCGTATGTCTTAATTACACCACATTGGCGGTGGGTAGCGATATTTACTTATTTCGACGACATTTTGCGTCGGCGTGAATCTTTATGAAGTACCTCGAATGTCAAAGGGAAATTTAATAATGGAGAAGCCATTTCTTTGATAGCACCGAGTCTGATATGAGCAAAAATGTCGTCATTCATGTGAGATCATATTAGGCAACCTAATGCAATGTATGTTCGGATAGTCAATGCCAAGATAAGAGTACTATATTCATCATAAGTTTTTTTTTGATTTAGTTTTGAACTTGGCAGCACGTCTAACCGTGTTCGAAAACGTGGATTATCCATGTATTTGCAACAAATGAACCTGATGATTTGTTTTGACAAAAAATCACCACCCTTATGTGTTAATGGAGGAAATCCTTATTTCAACCACATTTATCACTAGACATCATACTAATTGATTTTATCTTTGAATCTTCATGAAATGACTTGAACATCGAAGGAGATTGACAATTCAGGAGGCCATATGTTTGACAACACCGAGTTGGGTGAGAATTTTTTTGCACTTTGTGTAAGTGGCACATCACGAACTAAAACAATATGATGATTCTAGGGCCAATGCTAACATGAAGAGTACTCAATTTTTCTTGTGCTTTCCTTTGATCGAGTTTAAAACTTGACAAAGCATGGGACTTTTAGTTTTTAAAGTGAGGATTATAGTATACAACACATTTTTTAATAGATGGACATGTTGATTTATTTTGTAAAACATGCACTACATTAATCCATCAGCGGTGGAAATCCTTGTTCGAATTACATTTAGCATCTTGTCATGATGGTAATAGATTTCACCTTGAAATCTTCATGAAGTGCCTCGAGTACAAGGGGGTTGTATATTCAAAAAGCACACTCTTTGACAATATATACCGAGTTTTAGATGACAAAAATTGTTATTATTGTGTAAATACTATGTAACAATATAAACTATATAATGATTATAGGTTTAACACTAAGGTAAGAGAACTCAACTCATCATATGCTTTCATTTCATCCAGTTTTGGACTTGCCAACACGTCTAGATTTAGTTTTAAAAGGGAAGGTACTTAGGATATCAACGGTGCATTGAATATTGGGGACTCTACACACTAACTCTCTGGCACCATCGAATCTCAAATGGGTAAATTTGATGCCATTTGTAATAGTATATATATATATTGATTTTAAGATTGAATCTAAGATAAGGGTACTCAGTTCATCCTACGCTTTAGTTTGATTAAATTTTGATTTCAATCCTTACCTGACTTCCGTTCTTGTTAGAGGGAATTATGTTTTCAACAGGTATTAGGCATGCAAATTTTCTAACATTAACCATTTTATTATGTTATCAAAATCCTTGTTTTAACCACGTTTAACGTCTAGACCTGATACCATGCATTATATTTCAATTGGATTTACCAATGGGACTAATAACTGCAAAATTCCTCAAAGACCAAGAGGGAATTGTATGTTTGAGAAGTAATTAAGTTCTTGAGTAGAACTAGGACTTCATATGTGCAATAATGTTTTCATTTTTTATAAACAGATACAAAAGATATATGACAAGAAAAAAATATAATAATGACATGGTCGACACCACGATAGGATTACTCAACTTTTCATGTGCATGCCTGCTCTCGGATTGCAACTTGGTGGCACGTCTGAGTTTAATTATATTTTGCGTGTCTATATTTTTAAGCCATGTATTTGTAATCACATGGCATGTTGAATTAGTTTTGATTTTGGAAGTGTCCAATAGAGCATTTAGGGGGAAAATCTTGATTTGAAGCACATTTAGAAGTTGGACTCCAAGCAAACAATAATATAATTGAGAATATGCAAATTAAATATGTTGGTTGTGAATATGTAGCTAAGATATCAAGGAAGCCTAGCTACCTGACCTGGCAACTTCAGTTGATATGATTATGAAACAAGCTTTCTACTCAAATTGCTATGATTCCCAACTAATGATCGGACTACCTATCTTGATGCTTTGAATCTGTATTTAGAGTTTTTTCCTAACTACCGGGACTACTAATTTAAAGTACAAATATCTCCTACGAATATGCTATTGCTCTTACTTTCTACCTGAATCCGAGCATTGAAGCAAGCTCTTTATCGCACCATTACCGAGTCTCTCCTTCTAAATTTAACCAATCCACATGTTATTGCAAAGAATAGCTTCTTACTCTTTTGATTGTATGTCCATTTTTGCTTGATGTCTGGCTCTCCTTTTTAACCGATGTGACATGCATGTAACATGTTCACTTTGTTGTAAACTTGTAATTTGCAGGACCCATTGTTTTAAACATGATTGTTTTGAACACAAGTGTGTTACCCGATGTTGGAGATATGCCCAAGAGACAATAATAAAAGTGTTTATTGTTATATCTTAGTGTTCATGATAAATGTTTACATCTCATGCTATAATTGTATTAACCGGAAACATTAATACATGTGTTGTGTAAACAACCAGAGTCCCTAGTAAGCCTCTTGTTAACCTTGCTTCTTGATTAATAAATGATCATGGTTTCCTGATCATGAACATTGGATGTTGTTAATAACAAGGTTATGTCATTGGGAGAATGATATAATGAACACACACCCATAATAAGCGTAGCATAAGATCAAGTCATTAAGTTCATCTTGCTATAAGCTTTCGATACATAGTAACCTAATCCTTCGACCATGAGATCATGTATATCACTTACACCGGATGGGTAATTTGATTACATCAAACACCACTTCATAAATGGGTGGCTATAAAGATGGGATTAAGTATTTGTAAAGTATGAGTTGAGGCATATGGATCAAGAGTGGGATTTGTCCATCCTGATGACGGATAGATATGCTCTGGGCCCTCTCTGTGGAATGCCATTCAATTAGCTTTCAAGCATGTGACTATGTCACAAGGGATGACATACCACAGTATGAGTAAAGAGTACTTATCGGTAACGAGGTTGAACTAGGTATAGAGATACCGATGATCAAACCTCGGATAAGTAAAGTAACGCGCGACAAAGGGAATCAGTATTGTATGTTAATGGTTCATTCGATCACGAACTCATCATTGAATATGTGGGAGCCATTATGGACCTCTAGGTCCCGCTATTGGTTATTGATCGGAGAGGGGTCTCGATCATGTCTACATGGTTCACGAACCGTAGGGTGACAAGCTTAAGGTTCGATGTTGTTTAGTAGATACGGAATATGAGATAGAGATAGAATATTGTTCGGAGTCTCGGATGGGATCCGGGACATCACGAGGACGTCCGAAATGGTTCAGAGGCAACTTATGTTTCGGAATTGTTCTGGAAGAATTCTGCTGTTTTGTATTTCAGAAAAGTTGTTCTGTAAATATTCTCGGAATTAGACAAAACAAAAACATAAGTTTCTATTTTTCAGTAACGCAGAAGGAGTCTAAAGGGGAGACGGAGAAAGGCCAGGAGTGGGCCAGACCACCCCTGGGTGTGGGCCCACCCCAGGCCGCGCCTAGGCATGGTCTGGGCCCACCAGGCGCTAACCCTAGATGGGTTTCATGAAACCCTAACCCTACCCTCCCACTATATATAGAGGTACGGGTTGGCCGGCCATAGCTGATCCGTACGCAACCCTAAACGGCCACCTCTCCTTCCTCCCATTTTCTCCTGCTCCGGCTTAGGCGCAGCCCTGCAGGAATTCTCCTTCACCACCACCACCACGCCGTCATGCTGCTGGGATTCCGAGGGGATCTACTCCTCCGCTGCCCGCTGGAACGGGGAGAGGAAGGACTACATTGACACCGTACGCGTGACCGAGTACGGATGTGTTGCCGGATTGCAGCACCGGAAGGATCTTATTCATCAACCACGAGATTTGATCTCGTTAGGGCTTTGGATCTACGAGGGTTAGTTTCTCATCTATCTCGTTGCTCCGATCTCATAGATTAGATCTTGGCTTTTCCATAGATTGGATCTTGGTTTTATTCGTCTTTGCGGTAGAATTTTTTGTTTTCCCTGGTATCAGAGCCGTGTCTATGCGTAGATCTGTTGCACGAGTAGAACACAATGGTTTTGTGGGTGTTGATGTTTTTGTTGTCTCTTGCTTTTCGTATACTTTGCATCTTGCGGGATTGGGGGATGAAGCGGCCCGGGCTAACCTTACATGACCGCGTTCATGAGACTTGCTCCACGCTTGACATGCAACTTGTATTGCATAAGTGGCTCAGCGGGTATCTGTTTCTCTCACCATTGTGAAGATCGAATTTACAATCTGCACTTGACAACACTTGTATCATCGTTGTGGTTCTTGTTCGTAGGTAAGATCGGATCTTATTCGAAAGCCCCAAGCCACGTAAAACATGCAAAGAAAATTAGAGGCGTCTAACTTGTTTTTGCAGGGGCATGTGATGTGATATGGTCATTATGTGATTTTGTTTATATTTGATGTAAGAGATGATCCTTATTGTAATATGGAAACCGGCAGGAGCCTGATGGTTGTCTTTATTGTTTCATGACCTGCGTGTCAATCACCATGTAATAGCTTTATTTCATTACTATGAGTTAGTGGTTCTAATAGTTGCTATGGATGGTGGACAACCATGAAGCGACGCCATGGACCTTGGCGCAATGCTGGTGATGATGGAGATCATGCCCGTGTGCTTTGGAGATGGAGATCAAAGACACAAGAAGAAAAGGGCATATCATATCACATTATCCATGCATGTGATGTTTATCCTTTTATGCATCTTATTTTGCTTAGATCGCGACGGTAGAATTATAAGATGATCCCTTACATTAATATCAAGATAATAAAGTGTTCTCCCCTCGTATGCACTATTGCAAACTTTCGTCGTTTTGAAGCATCTTGTGATGATCGGATGTGATAGATTCTACGTTCACATACAACGGGTGTAAGCCATGTTGCACACGCGGGAATACTTGGGTTTGCTTGACGAGCCTAGCATGTATGGACATGGCCTCAGAACACAGGAAACCGAAAGATTGAACACGAGTCATAAGGATGATATGATCAACATGTTGATGTTCACCATTGAAGCTACATCATCTCACGTGATGATTGGACTTGGTGTAGTGAATATGGATAGTGTGCCACTAAACAACTATCAGGGTTATTGAATTAAGTGAGAGTTCACTAGTAATTAGATTAAAACTTGAACTAAATATCATGAACATAGTCTGAATAGTATTTTGAATTAAATTTGTAGAATTGACATCCGTTATCTACCATGCGCTAGTCTTTTAATTGAAATAGAAACACTGTTAAATCTGACAAGTAACTTTACGGACTGGTACCATATTGTTAAAAAATCAAGAAATGATTAAGTCCTATTGCAAACTTTTGGTAAACCTCACATTGCTGATTCAAAGAGCAATGGTTTCAATTAGTACCTAAAATCATCTTGTCTCGGCGAAACTTGAAGTTCAAATCCGTAAAAAGTAAGGAGCTGGAAAGTTTGTTTTCAGAAATAAGCAAGGCGTGAGATATATTTGATATCTAAAACCTTATTGCAAGATGATAGAATATAATTTAGTGAGACTACATAAACTCATAAGTTTTATCGGAATGTACGAAGGTTGAATACGCTGGGCGTCTCGATCCTCCAACTAGTTGGACATTAATGATATTCGCATATCCATGATGTGGTCGTCCTCAGTATGCACCGTTGCTAAGACTCGTCGTTTCGAAGCATCACGTGATGATCAGGTGTTATAGATTTTACGTGTGCATACAACGGGTGCAAGCCAGATTTGCACATGTGAATACTGAGGTTAAACTTGACGACCCTAGCATGTAACATGGTCTCGGAAAGTTATCATGATTTGATGGATAAAAATTATGAGTGAAATTGTTCATCACATTAAAAAGTTACTGATAGTGAAATCCGGAACACTTGTCATGTGATGATCAACTTCAAAGCAAGAACCTCAAGGTTATCGGTATTTGACCAACAAACCTAGAATTTATTGATGTTGAAGTGTTTTATGAAATATGAGGAAAGCCAAAAGAGAAACTACAAAAGTTTTTGGCAGAAAGAAAGAAAAAGACTAGATAGTCCAGCTCAGGTGTATATAGATGATACACATGTTATGAATGCATTCTTTGTTTGGTCACACAATGAAATTCTTTGGTATTTGTACCATATTGGTTGGTATGAGATGTCATACAACACAACGCAATATAAGAATATAATGACCTAAGTGACTGACAAGGAATGTGGTAATAATGACCGTCTGGAACAAAATAAAGTGTTGTTATGTTCATCGTTGGCATTCTACCTAGCCCTTCAGATTTATAATAAAGAACTTTATAATTTTTATTTTGCTCTGGTCAAATGAAAGCAATGAGTTGTTCAAATTATGACCATAATCCATTTACGATGGATAAGTTATTATAAATCTTAATGGTGAAACACACATGCATAACACTGATGCTAAAATGCCATAAGGAAATGATAAGAATTCCACTTATTTATGGAACCGTCATTCAGGTCATGTTAGAAAGGAACGCATGAAGGAACTCCATGCAAATAGATTTTTGGAGTCATTCGATTTTTGAATCGTCCGGCGCTTGCAAATATTTTCTAAATAAAATGACTAAAATACCGTTCATAGGCCAAGAGTTGAACGGGCAACTAGCTTAGTGGAAACATACATGAAGATGTATATGGTTCATTAGGCATAGTTGTGTGCAGAAGATTCTTCTACTTCATAAAAACTTCCAATAATGAATTGAGTGTATATATATGGATATATTTCAATGAGGAAGAAGTTTGAAACATTTGAATAGATTCAAATCAATTTCAGCATGAAGTGGAAATCATCATAATAGAAAAGTCAAATATCTAAGATTGGATCATGGTGGAAATATTTGAATTACGAGTTTTTAGTGAACATCCAAGAGATTTACGAATTTTTTCCACAACTCACGTTTCTCGGAACACCATAGTTATGATGGAGTATTCGAAAGGCGTATCCAAACCTTGTTGGATTAATGATGAGATAAAATAAATTAATGCCATTATATTTTGTGGTTTATGCTTTAGAGACTACCGCTTCTACACTAAATAGAGCGTCATCATAATCCGTTAAAATGACACCATATGAGTTATGGCATGGGTATAAACCCTAATAGTCCTTTCTTAAATTTTGGTATGCATAGCATAAGTAAATAAGTTTACAACCAAAATCGGATGAATGTCTTTGTTGGTTATCCCAGAGAATAAATTGAGAATTCTTTCCACTATGAAGTCAAAGTTAAAAGTGTTTGTTGATGTTACTTGCTTATTTCCAAGAAATTGGTTCTCGCAAAATATTCGAGTGGGAGGACAATGGAACTCGATAAGGTTGATGAACCTGAGCATAATGGTCAGAGTAGCGCAGCATCAGAAATGGTTCTAGAAGCGGCTACGACACTCATGGCTCCCATGTCTATAAAGTGTTATAGCCATGGAGATCGAAGTATCTACTGAACCTTGTAGGTATGGTTTATTTTGTGATCAAATAAATGATTTGTATACGAAGGATTGATTTTGAACAATGATAAACCAACTACATACAAAGAAGTTACGATGGGCTCTGACTTCATTAAAATGGTTGAGTGCCATAAAATCCAAGATAGTATCTATAATCAAGCTTGGAGCTTGGCAAACCTTCTGAAGGAATAAATACTTTTTGAAAGTAAATGGATCTATAAAATAAATGAATATGGATGTAATATCCTTGAAGAAGATTGACTTGTCGAAAGAAAGTTTACGACAAAGTTCAAAGAGTTGACTGCGATAAGATTAGATCTTCCGTAGCGATGTTAATAGTCTATGCGGATTATTCTAGTAAACGCTACATATTTCTTTTATGAGATATGTTAGTAGGATGGCAGAAATACATTGCTTACCATAAGTGTGTATTGAGGATGTATACAAGATACAACCAATAATCAGAGAGTTTTGATTTCATCGAAAGGATGAAGATGCTTGCATTTGCAAGAAATTAAGTGGGAGCGCTGAGAGATATTTATAAGATATTTATAAATAGTGTAATTATGTACTTGATGTGATTATGTCAGAGTACATAGAATAAATATTGAAGTAGTTTAATATGAAAACGTCAAGAAGGTGTTTTTTTCTATGTGAAAGTTTAACAAAACTTGAGTGTATTTGACACTTAGTGAGTAAAAACACATGAGTGATTTTAGATCACGAATAATATGTAAACAATCAGATGTCATGTGCTCTAAAGTGTTACGAGCATATACCAGAATGATTAATGTGATGATCATTGGACAACAGTAAGAATATCCTTGAGTGCTTTAGAAGATACAAGGATATATATAGTTTTGTATGGGGTAAGGACAAACAAATCGATGTAAGGTGTTGCACCGATATTAGTTTGGTCACACATAAAATTGAATTTCAAATCTCAATTAGGCTAAGTGTTCATTAAAAGGTAGCAATGGGCTAGAAGAAGTTTATGCTAGATTTAGATGAGTTCTAAATATTGTAACAGATTCTACAAACGAATGAAGAGTATGTCATTGTTTTGATAATGACCAAGGGTGTTTTGAGTCGAAGATTTCTTTGAAACCTTGGTGTAGTTTTGGTAGTGTCAGAACTATGAAGCTATATTGTGTGTGACAATATTGGTAACATATTTCAGACCACGGAATTAAGGTATCACCAGAAGACCAAACATGTACGTTTAATGCCGAATCATTTTGAAAAATGAGTGATGTGTGGAGACGCAAATGAATTCCAAAATACATACGTTTCTGAGCGTGTCAGATTGTTGACTGAAACCTCTTCCATGAGCTAACATGATAAGCACCAGAAGGCCACGGTGTTAAATCTTTACAAATGTAAATAAGATTATTGACTCTAGTACAAGTGGGAGATTGTTGGAGATATGCCCAAGGGGCAATAATAAAAATGTTTATTGTTATATCTTAGTGTTCATGATAAATATTTACATCTCATGCTATAATTGTATTAACCGGAAACATTAATACATGTGTGTTGTGTAAACAACCATAGTCCCTAGTAAGCCTCTTGTTAAGCTAGCTTGTTAATTAATAGATGATCATGGTTTTCTGATCATGAACATTGGATGTTGTTAATAACAAGGTTATGTCATTGGGAGAATGATATAATGGACACACACCCATAATAAGCGTAGCATAAGATCAAGTCATTAAGTTCATCTTGCTATAAGCTTTCGATACATAGTAACCTAATCCTTCGACCATGAGATCATGTAAATAACATACACCGGATGGGTACTTTGATTACATCAAACGCCACTTCGTAAATGGGTGATTATAATGATGAGATTAAGTATTCGGAAAGTATGAGTTGAGACATTTGGATCAAGAGTGGGATTTGTCCATCCTGATGACGGATAGATATGCTCTGGGCGCTCTCGGTGGAATGTCATTCAATTATCTTGCAAGAATGTGACTAGGTCACAAGGGATGACATACCACGGTACGACTAAAGAGTACTTATCAGTAACGAGGTTGAATTAGGTATAGAGATACCGATGATCGAACCTCAGATAAGTAAAGTATTGCGTGACAAAGGGAATCGGTATCGTATGTTAATGGTTCATTCGATCACGAAATCATCGTTCAATATGTGGGAGCCATTATGGATCTCCAGGTCCCACTATTGGTTATTGTTCGGAGAGGGGTCTCGATCATGTCTGAATAGTTCACGAACCGTAGGGTCACACGCTTAAGGTTCGATGTTGTTTAGTAGATACGGAATATGAGATGGAGACCGGATATTGTTTGGAGCCTCGGATGGGATCTGGGACATCACGAGGAGGTCCGAAATGGTTCGGAGGAAAGTTATGTTTCGGAATTGTTCATGAAGAATTTTTCTGTTTTGTATTTCAAAAAAGTTGTTCTTGAAATATTCTCGGAATTGGGAACAAAAACAGAAGTTCCTATTTTTCTGTAACGCAGAAGGAGTCAAAAGGGGAGACGGAGAAAGGCTAGGAGTGGGCCAGACCACCCCTGGGCGCGGGCCCACCCCAGGCCGTGCCTAGGCATGGTCGGGGCCCTCCAGGCACCAACCCTAGATGGGTTTCGTGAAACCCTAACCCTACCCTCCGACTATATATAGAGGTACGGGTTAGCCGGCCATAGCTGCTCTGTACGCAACCCTAAACGGCCACCTCTCCTCCCTCCCAGTTTCTCCTGCTCTGGCTTAGGCGAAGCCCTGCAGGAATTCTCCTCCACCACCACCACCACGCCGTCGTGCTGCCGGGATTCCGAGGGGATCTACCCCTCTGCTGCCCGCTGGAACGGGGAGAGGAAGGACTTCATCGACATCGTACGCGTGACCGAGTACGGATGTGCTGCCAGATTGCAGCACCGGAAGGATCATCTTCATCAACCACGATATTTGATCTCGTTAAGGATTTGGATCTACGAGGGTTAGTTTCTCATCTATCTCGTTGCTCTGATCTCACAGATTTGATCTTGGCTTTTCCATAGATTGGATCTTGGTTTTATTCGTCTTTGCGGTAGAATTTTTTTGTTTTCTAACCATACACTCGATAGTATTGTCCAAGAGCTAATTTACTTTCATAGTTGTTAGCCAAATATATGTGTGGTGGCGATTGTCATTCGGTCCTATAAAAGACAGCAACTAGCGAGGAGCTAACGACCAGACGTGCTGCAACTTAGGAATCACCAGGCAGCTCCTATGAACGACAATATAGTTATATTCTTAAAAAGTTGAACCTTACCAAAAGAAAAGAAAAAAAAAGTGTGTTGATAACAGTGGAACCAGCTTATAAACAGTATCACCCAAACGGAATTTAGCAACTGAAATCCAGACCTGGACTATGTTTAGCATCAGGCTTGATATTTATAGTTTTGAACCATATTTAGCACACAGGTCTTCACATGAGGAAAAATGGTGGATACTTAAGTAGATTACATCCAAAAAAACAAACACATATATCAGTCATACCAGTGTAAAAACAAATAAATTGACGTAAAAACACATATATGAGTCATAACAGTGTAAAAACACCAAAAATACATATTTTATGTCATATTTTTGTACGTCATGTAAATAGAAATTTTTGGCCATGTCTATTTTTTTATTATGTTCTACTCGATTTTTGAAGTGAGATAAAGTTTACGTGACGTAAAAATTATTTACTGTTGGAAAGATAGAGGGTGGGTGTAGAATAGTTATTCTACACCCTGGGGGTCAAATAGCGCATAGAATAGCTATTCTCGAACCCCTTAATCCCGCTTTACCTTCTACTTCTGAACCGGAACCCATCCCGACTCGACCAATCTCAACCCCAACCAAACCCAAATCCCCACCTGCCTGCACTTCTTCCTCTCGACCACCCTCGAACCACACGCCATCCCCAAATCCCGCTCGCCTTCTCGTTCCCCGCCGCCAGTCGGTGCTGCTGTGCTATGTCCATCCACTTGTTCCCCGACCTCTTTCCTCCAATGACGCCCACCCTCCCACCAAGGTGTTCCCCCGGCCTCCCTCTATGGTGCGGCCCCGACCTCCATCGCCCAACACCGCCTCCTATTTCAATGGCGTGGCGCCGACTCCCTCCTCCACGGTGTGGCCTCGACGTCCTACGTCGACTGCACAGCTCCTCCCACCCTACTTCATCGCTTCGCCTCCCATCCTCTACTGCTGCCGGCCATTATCCCCTGCGCGCCGCCACCAACCATCACTCCGGCAACGCCGACATTAGCAACCACCCCGGCGTGCCACCACCCGCCCCACCCTAGCACACCTCCATGGACCTTCCACCCCAGCTTGCAGCCACCGGCCTAACGTTCCAGGTTGGTTGTGGACTCCAACGAGCATGGTCGCCGCCCCTCCATCCGGATCTCCAGCGGCACTGAACCCCACCGGCGAGCTCCCGCAAGTCAAGTCTGAGGTGCTCCTCTCCCCCAACTCCAAACTTCCGTCTCCCCGAACTCTAAACCGCTGGTACGTGTAGAGATACACGACCAAAAGTGTGCACCTACGCTGAACTGACCGCCCCGTCGAACTGAATTGCGATGTGTTTCAGCTGTAACGACAATTATCAATTTCTTGACTGAACATGAAATTGATTGCATTTTGTATCTGTAGGTGAAAGCGAAAATTACTCGGTGTGTGTAGTACGTTGCAGAGCATTTGAAGCTTATTTTCTTTCCTTTCTTGATAAACATGATATTGGCATGTGAATTCTCCTGTCAGGTCAATTTAATCGCCTGGAAAGTTCTCTTTGAACAAGTAGGTAGTTCACCTTATCTCACTGAAAGTTCACCTTATTGTCGGCCAGTTCACTTTGAGAACATGGAAAGTTAAATTTGTAACACACTGAATTTCATTTCCTCATTGGCTTGGAACTTCGCTAGTACTTCACCGCCTCGAAACTTCCATGTCGCCAGCAAGTGCACTTCCCCGCAAAGTCTGAATGGTTAAAAAATAATGTGCATGTGTAGAGAGTGCAGAATACAATGCATGAGTGGTACTCATATATGGTTATAAAAAGGGTACTGCATTTTTATTGCATATTTTGAATATGGGACATAAGGCTTCGAGAATGTAGAAGTCCAAAATGTTTTGACCCTGGGCGGTAGTTTGACAAGATTTTCACTTTGCCTTTTGTTATTTCCATTTTTCATTTGTACTGATTTAGACTATTGTACATGCCTTTAGCTGCTCTGCTAAACCAAACCAGTAACACCACCTTAAACATCAGTTAAACGGCCAACAGACAGGTCACATCAGCCACGCCGTGTGACAATGGTAAGCAGGCGGTGCGGCGAAGCGCGCATATTTGACTAGTATCTTTTGTGTTCACGGTGATTGCGCTGATGTGTGGGCACTCCCTATGGACCAAGGGAGGAAACATAGCCTCACATCCCACATATATGATGGTGAGAGTCCATGGTATCATTGGTTTGCATTATCTATTTTTTTACTGTTTCATTCTTCACATTTTGACCTAGGACTTAATGGTACACAATGCTCCGAAGTTAGTTTAAGGTGGAGACAATCGATAATGGAGGCATGGAAGAATAAATGAATAAATAGGCGATAGTAAGGCGAAGTAGGTTGAATGATGCAAATCTATAGAGAATCAAGACATAGTCATTAAATTCTAAGGTCGTGGTCCGGTTTACAAGCATCCTCATGTGTTCATCGGAGCTGGGCCAGAAATCTATTTTAGACACAACGCTTTTCGGCCTAGGTGTTCTTTGTATATACCACCCCCTTAACATCATTTAGTGCATTTTTATCGATGGCATACCAATATTTTTTCTGTATTATGGTCTCTCATGTGTGTGCATGGTTGCATGTGAAATTCCAACGCAAGACGATATCTATGTTGTGTGTGTGTTAATCACGGCTTGCAGCAAAATGGGAGTCCTAACATAACGAAGAGCCTAGAATAATTTTTGTGTTGTTGCGACATCACCCAGTTTGACACCTATGCCTCTAGGTTTTATAAACTTAGGTCAACCACAGAAGAAGGTTGTTTGTAGTAAGTACCTAAAGAGAGTGGTGTTTGATGTCTACGGGTGCTTCTATTCTTGTAGACAGTGTTGGGCCTCCAAGAGCAGAGGTTTGTAGAACAGCAGCAAGTTTCCCTTAAGTGGATTACCCAAGGTTTATCGAACTCAGGGAGGAAGAGGTCAAAGATATCCCTCTCATGCAACCCTGCAACCACAAAGCAAGAAGTCTCTTGTGTCCCCAACACCTAATAGGTGTACTAGTTCGGCGAAGAGATAGTGAAATACAAGTGGTATGAATGAATATGAGCCGTGGGCGAGAAAAGTGCTTGCTGGCATGCGGTTGATGGTAGTAATATTGCGGAAAGTAAACATGCAGTAGTAAGTAGTAACGCAGTAAAACAGTAACAAGCAGCGATAGCGTATTTAGGAACAAGGCCTAGGGATTAGACTTTCACTAGTGGACACTCTCAACATTGATCACATAAAGAATAGATAAATGCATACTCTACACTCTCTTGTTGGATGATGAACACATTGCGTAGGATTACACGAACCCTCAATGCCGGAGTTAACAAGCTCCACAATTCAATGTTCATATTTAAATAACCTTAGAGTGCATGAAAGATCAAAACGACTAAACCAAGTACTAACATAGCATGCACACTGTCACCTTCATGCTTATGTAGGAGGAATAATACACATCAATACTATCATAGCAATAGTTAACCGCAATCTACAAGAGATCATGATCATAGCATAAACCAAGTACTAACACGAGTGCACACTGTCACCATTACACCGTGCAGGAGGAATAAAACTACTTTAATAACATTGCTAGAGTAGCACATAGATAAATTGTGATACAAAACACATTGCAATCATAAAGAGATATAAATAAGCACTTCACTATGCCATTCATAACAGTGAATAAGTATTCTGTGAAATATAGCCTAAGAGACCCACACGGTGCACACACTGTCACCTTTACACACGTGGGACAAGGAGTCTCCGGAGATCACATAAGTAAAACTCACTTGACTAGCATAATGACATCTAGATTACAAGCATCATCATATGAATCTCAATCATGTAAGGCAGCTCATGAGATTATTGTATTGAAGTACATAGAGAGAGATGAACCACATAGCTACGGTAGAGCCCTCAGCCTCAGGGGAGAACTACTCCCTCCTCATGGGAGCAGCAGCGGTGATGAAGATGGCGGTGGAGATGGCAGCGGTGTCGATGGAGAAGCCTTCCGGGGGCACTTCCCCGTCCGGCAGGGTGCCGGAAGACTCTGTCCCCCGATCTTGGCTTCGCGATGGCGGCGGCTGGAAGGTTTACGTGGGTTTCGTCCTCCGTAATAGGGTTTCGCGACGGAGGCTTTAAATAGGCGGAAGGGCAGCCTCGGAGGGGGCACAGGGCCACCACACCATAGGGCGGCGCGGCCCCCTCGGCCGCGCCGGGGTGGTGTGGGGCCCCCAGGGCTCCCTGGCGGCTCTCGGGTGTTGGATGGTTCGGGAAAATAGGAACACAGGCGTTGATTTCGTCCGATTAGAGAATATTTCGTTACTAGGATTTCTGAAACCAAAAACAGCGACAGGAAGCGGCACTTCGGCATCTTGTTAATAGGTTAGTTCAAAATGCACGAATATGACATAAAGTGTGCATAAAACATGTAGGTATCATCAATAAAGTAGCATGGAACATAAGAAATTATCGATACGTTGGAGACGTACATCCCCAAGCTTAGTTCTGCTCGTCAGAGCAGGTAAAACGATAACAAAGATAATTTCTGAAGTGACATGCCGTCATAATCTTGATCATACTATTGTAAACATATGTAATGAATGCAGCGATCAAAACAATGGTAATGACATGAGTAAACAAGCGAATCATAAAGCAAAGACTTTTCATGAATAATACTTCAAGACAAGCATCAATAAGTCTTGCATAAGAGTTAACTCATAAAGCAATAAATCAAAGTAAAGGTGTTGAAGCAACACAAAGGAAGATTAAGTTTCAGCGGTTGCTTTCAACTTATAACATGTATATCTCATGGATAGTTGTCAATGCAAAGTAATATAATAAGTGCAATATGCAAGTATGTAGGAATCAATGCACAGTTCACACAAGTGTTTGCTTCTTGAGGTGGAGAGAGATAGGTGAACTGACTCAACATAAAGTAAAAGAATGGCCCTTCAAAGAGGAAAGCATCGATTGCTATATTTGTGCTAGAGCTTTTATTTTGAAAACATGAAACAATTTTGTCAACGGTAGTAATAAAGCATATGAGTTATGTAAATTATATCTTACAAGTTGCAAGCCTCATGCATAGTATACTAATAGTGCCCGCACCTTGTCCTACTTAGCTTGGACTACCGGATCATCACAATGCACATGTTTCAACCAAGTGTCACAAAGGGGTACCTCCATGCCGCTGTACAAAGGTCTAAGGAGAAAGCTCGCATTTTGGATTTCTCGCTTTTGATTATTCTCAACTTAGACATCCATACCGGGACAACATGGACAACAGATAATGGACTCCTCTTTAATGCATAAGCATGTAACAATAATTATTATTCTCATATGAGATTGAGGATATATGTCCAAACTGAAACTTCCACCATGATTCATGGCTTTAGTTAGCGGCCCAATGTTCTTCTCTAACAATATGCATGCTCCAATCATTAAGGTGGTAGATCCTTCAGACAAGACGGACATGCATAGCAACTCACATGATATTCAACAAAGAATAGTTGATGGCGTTCCCCAGAAGCATGGTTATCACACAACAAGCAACTTAATAAGAGATAAAGTGCATAAGTACATATTCAATACTACGATAGTTTTAAAGCTATTTTGTCCCATGAGCTATATATTGCAAAGGTGAATGATGGAATTTTAAAGGTAGCACTCAAGCAATTTACTTTGGAATGGCGGAGAAATACCATGTAGTAGGTAGGTTTGGTGGACACAAATGGCATAGTAGTTGGCTCAAGGATTTTGGATGCATGAGAAGTATTCCCTCTCGATACAAGGTTTAGGCTAGCAAGGTTATTTGAAGCAAACTCAAGGATGAACCGGTGCGCAAAACTCACATAAAAGACATATTGTAAACATTATAAGACTCTACACCGTCTTCCTTGTTGTTCAAAACTCAATACTAGATATTATCTAGACCTTAGAGAGACCAAATATGCAAACCAAATTTTAGCAAGCTCTATGTATTTCTTCATTAATGGGTGCAAAGTATATGATGCAAGAGCTTAAACATGAGCACAACAATTGCCAAGTATCACATTATCCAAGACATTTTAGAATTACTACATGTAGCATTTCCCAATTCTAACCATATAACAATTTAACAAAGAGGAAACTTCGCCATGAATATTATGAGCTAAGAACACATGTGTTCATACGAACCAGCGGAGCGTGTCTCTCTCCCACACAAGGATGAACTTATTCAGAGAACTAAGATAACAAAACAAAAATAAAAGCACACACAGACGCTCCAAGTAAAGTACATAAGATGTGACCGAATAAAAATATAGTTTCAAGAGAAGGAACGATACTTTGTCGATGAAGAGGATGCCTTGGGCATCCCCAAGCTTAGACGCTTGAGTCTTCTTAAAATATGCAGAGATGAACCACGGGGGCATCCCCAAGCTTAGAGCTTTCACTCCTCTTGATCACAGTATATCATACTCCTCTCTTGACCCTTGAAAACTTCCTTCACACCAAACTTCAAGCAAACTCATTAGAGGGTTAGTGCATAATCAAAAATTCACATGTTCAGAGGTGACACAATCATTCTTAACACTTCTGGACATTGCACATAACTTCTGAAAGTTAATGGAACAAAGAAACTCATTCAACTTAACAAAAGCGGCAATGCGAAATAAAAGGCAGAATCTGTCAAAAACAGAACAGTCCGTAAATACGAATTTTAAAATAGCACCAGACTTGCTCAAATGGAAAAACTCAAAACTAATGAAAGTTGCGTACATATCGGGGATCACGCTCGTAAATTGGCAGATTTTTCGAATTTTCTACAGAGACTTGTGCCCAGATTCGTGACAGACAGCAATGCTGTTTCTGCGCAGCGATCCCAAATATAACATCAACTTTAACATAGAAACTTTACTTGGCACAACAATGCAACAAAACTAAGATAAGGAGAGGTTGCTACAGTAGTAAACAACTTCCAAGACACAAATATAAAACAAAGTACTGTAGTAAAAAAAACACATGGGTTATCTCCCAAGAAGTTCTTTCTTTATAGCCGTTAAGATGGGCTCAGCAGTTTTAATGATGCACTCGCAAGAAATAGAAGTTGAAGCAAAAGAGAGCATCAAGAGGCAAATTCAAAACACATTTAAGTCTAACATGCTTCCTATGCATAGGAATCTTGTAAATAAACAAGTTCATGAAGAGCAAAGTAACAAGCATAGGAAGATAAAACAAGTGTAGCTTCAAAAATTTCAGCACATAGAGAGGTGTTTTAGTAACATGAAAATTTTTACAACCATATTTTCCTCTCTCATAATAACTTTCAGTAGCATCATGAGCAAACTCAACAATATAACTATCACATAAAGCATTCTTATCATGAGTCTCATGCATAAAATTATTACTCTCCACATAGGCATAATCAATTTTATTAATTGTAGTGGGAGCAAATTTAACAAAGTAGCTATCATTATTATTCTCATCATCAAATATAGGAGGCATAGTATCATCAAAGTAAATTTTCTCCTCAATGCTTGGGGGACTAAAAATATCATGCTCATCAAAGTCAGCTTCCCCAAGCTTAGAATTTTCCATAGCATTAGCAACAATAGTGTTCAAAGCATTCATATTAATATGTTCCATGGGTTTTTTAATTTTCGCATCAAACCATCCATGTCTTAAATCAGGAAATAGAATAAAAAGGTCATTGTTGTCCATTATGCCTAACTAGTGTAAACAAGAAACCAAATGTCGCAATTGCAGAGTCTAAAAATAGCTTCGAGCACACACACAATGGCGCCGAGAAAAACTACCTGGAACCGGAGTATAAGTGCCTTTTACCTTTCCTCCCCGGCAACGGCGCCAGAAAAAAGTGCTTGATGTCTACGGGTGCTTCTATTCTTGTAGACAGTGTTGGGCCTCCAAGAGCAGAGGTTTGTAGAACAGCGACAAGTTTCCCTTAAGTGGATTACCCAAGGTTTATCAAACTCAGGGAGAAAGAGGTCAAAGATATCCCTCTCATGCAACCCTGCAACCACAAAGCAAGAAGTCTCTTGTGTCCCCAACACACCTAATAGGTGTACTAGTTCGGCGAAGAGATAGTGAAATACAAGTGGTATGAATGAATATGAGCAGTAGTATGGCGCCAGAAAAGTGCTTGCTGGCGTGCAGTTGATGGTAGTAATATTGCGGGAAGTAAACATGCAGTAATGCAGCGGTAGTAACGCAGTAAATAAGCAGCGATAGCGGTATTTAGGAACAAGGCCTAGGGATTAGACTTTCACTAGTGGACACTCTCAACATTGATCACATAACAGAATAGATAAATGCATACTCTACACTCTCTTGTTGGATGATGAACACATTGCGTAGTATTACACGAACCCTCAATGCGAGTTAACAAGCTCCACAATTCAATGTTCATATTTAAATAACCTTAGAGTACATGAAAGATCGAACGACTAAACCAAGTACTAACATAGCATGCACACTGTCACCTTCATGCTTATGTAGGAGGAATAATACACATCAATACTATCATAGCAATAGTTAACTTCGCAATCTACAAGAGATCATGATCATAGCATAAACCAAGTACTAACACGGTGCACACACTGTCACCATTACACCGTGCGGGAGGAATAAAACTACTTTAATAACATTGCTAGAGTAGCACATAGATAAATTGTGATACAAAACACATTGCAATCATAAAGAGATATAAATAAGCACTTCACTATGCCATTCATAACAGTGAATAAGTATTCTGTGAAATATAGCCTAAGAGACCCACACGGTGCACACACTGTCACCTTTACACACGTGGGACAAGGAGTCTCCGGAGATCACATAAGTAAAACTCACTTGACTAGCATAATGACATCTAGATTACAAGCATCATCATATGAATCTCAATCATGTAAGGCAGCTCATGAGATTATTGTATTGAAGTACATAGAGAGATGAACCACATAGCTACCGGTACAACCCCGAGCCTCAATGGAGAACTACTCCCTCCTCATGGGAGCAGCAGCGGTGATGAAGATGGCGGTGGAGATGGCAGCGGTGTCGATGGAGAAGCCTTCCGGGGCACTTCCCCGTCCGGCAGGGTGCCGGGAGACTCATGTCCCCAGGATCTTGGCCGCGATGGCGGCGGCTCGGAAGGTTTCGTGGGTTTCGTCCTCCGTAATAGGGTTTTGCGACGGAGGCTTTAAATGGGCGGAAGGGCAGCCTCGGAGGGGCACGGGGCCACCACACCATAGGCGGCGCGCCCCCTGGCCGCCCGGGGTGGTGTGGGGCCCCGGGGCTTCCTCTGGCGGCTCTCGGGTGTTCGGATGGTTCCGGAAAAATAGGAACCAGGCGTTGATTTCGTCCGATTCGAGAATATTTCGTTACTAGGATTTCTGAAACCAAAAACAGCAGAAAGACTGGCACTTCGGCATCTTGTTAATAGGTTAGTTCCAGAAAATGCACGAATATGACATAAAGTGTGCATAAAACATGTAGGTATCATCAATAAAGTAGCATGGAACATAAGAAATTATCGATACGTTGGAACGTATCAGCATCCCCAGCTTAGTTACTCCCGAGCAGGTAAAGCGATAACAAAGATAATTTCTGAAGTGACATGCCATCATAATCTTGATCATACTATTGTAAACATATGTAATGAATGCAGCGATCAAAACAATGGTAATGACATGAGTAAACAATTGAATCATAAAGCAAAGACTTTTCATGAATAATACTTCAAGACAAGCATCAATAAGTCTTGCATAAGAGTTAACTCATAAAGCAATAAATCAAAGTAAAGGTGTTGAAGCAACACAAAGGAAGATTAAGTTTCAGTGGTTGCTTTCAACTTATAACATGTATATCTCATGGATAGTTGTCAATGCAAAGTAATATAATAAGTGCAATATGCAAGTATGTAGGAATCAATGCACAGTTCACACAAGTGTTTGCTTCTTGAGGTGGAGAGAGATAGGTGAACTGACTCAACATAAAGTAAAAGAATGGCCCTTCAAAGAGGAAAGCATCGATTGCTATATTTGTGCTAGAGCTTTTATTTTGAAAACATGAAACAATTTTGTCAACGGTAGTAATAAAGCATATGAGTTATGTAAATTATATCTTACAAGTTGCAAGCCTCATGCATAGTATACTAATAGTGCCCGCACCTTGTCCTACTTAGCTTGGACTACCGGATCATCACAATGCACATGTTTCAACCAAGTGTCACAAAGGGGTACCTCCATGCCGCCTGTACAAAGGTCTAAGGAGAAAGCTCGCATTTTGGATTTCTCGCTTTTGATTATTCTCAACTTAGACATCCATACCGGACAACATGGACAACAGATAATGGACTCCTCTTTAATGCATAAGCATGTAACAATAATTATTATTCTCATATGAGATTGAGGATATATGTCCAAACTGAAACTTCCACCATGATTCATGGCTTTAGTTAGCGGCCCAATGTTCTTCTCTAACAATATGCATGCTCCAATCATTAAGGTGGTAGATCCTTCAGACAAGACGGACATGCATAGCAACTCACATGATATTCAACAAAGAATAGTTGATGGCGTTCCCCAGAAGCATGGTTATCGCACAACAAGCAACTTAATAAGAGATAAAGTGCATAAGTACATATTCAATACTACGATAGTTTTTAAAACTATTTTGTCCCATGAGCTATATATTGCAAAGGTGAATGATGGAATTTTAAAGGTAGCACTCAAGCAATTTACTTTGGAATGGCGGAGAAATACCATGTAGTAGGTAGGTATGGTGGACACAAATGGCATAGTAGTTGGCTCAAGGATTTTGGATGCATGAGAAGTATTCCCTCTCGATACAAGGTTTAGGCTAGCAAGGTTATTTGAAGCAAACTCAAGGATGAACCGGTGCAGCAAAACTCACATAAAAGACATATTGTAAACATTATAAGACTCTACACCGTCTTCCTTGTTGTTCAAAACTCAATACTAGATATTATCTAGACCTTAGAGAGACCAAATATGCAAACCAAATTTTAGCAAGCTCTATGTATTTCTTCATTAATGGGTGCAAAGTATATGATGCAAGAGCTTAAACATGAGCACAACAATTGCCAAGTATCACATTATCCAAGACATTTTAGAATTACTACATGTAGCATTTCCCAATTCTAACCATATAACAATTTAACAAAGAGGAAACTTCGCCATGAATATTATGAGCTAAGAACACATGTGTTCATACGAACCAGCGGAGCGTGTCTCTCTCCACACAAGGATGAACTTATTCAGAGAACTAAGATAACAAAACAAAAATAAAATCACACACAGACGCTCCAAGTAAAGTACATAAGATGTGACCGAATAAAAATATAGTTTCAAGAGAAGGAACGATACTTTGTCGATGAAGAAGGGGATGCCTTGGGCATCCCCAAGCTTAACGCTTGAGTCTTCTTAAAATATGCAGGGATGAACCACGGGGCATCCCCAAGCTTAGAGCTTTCACTCCTCTTGATCAGTATATCATACTCCTCTCTTGACCCTTGAAAACTTCCTTCACACCAAACTTCAAGCAAACTCATTAGAGGGTTAGTGCATAATCAAAAATTCACATGTTCAGAGGTGACACAATCATTCTTAACACTTCTGGACATTGCACATAACTTCTGAAAGTTAATGGAACAAAGAAACTCATTCAACTTAACAAAAGCGGCAATGCGAAATAAAAGGCAGAATCTGTCAAAAACAGAACAGTCCGTAAAGACGAATTTTAAAATAGCACCAGACTTGCTCAAATGGAAAAACTCAAAACTAATGAAAGTTGCGTACATATCTGAGGATCACGCTCGTAAATTGGCAGATTTTTTGAATTTTCTACAGAGACTTGTGCCCAGATTCGTGACAGACAGCAATGCTGTTTCTGCGCAGCGATCCCAAATATAACATCAACTTTAACATAGAAACTTTACTTGGCACAACAATGCAACAAAACTAAGATAAGGAGAGGTTGCTACAGTAGTAAACAACTTCCAAGACACAAATATAAAACAAAGTACTGTAGTAAAAAAAACACATGGTTATCTCCCAAGAAGTTCTTTCTTTATAGCCGTTAAGATGGGCTCAGTTTTAATGATGCACTCGCAAGAAATAGAAGTTGAAGCAAAAGAGAGCATCAAGAGGCAAATTCAAAACACATTTAAGTCTAACATGCTTCCTATGCATAGGAATCTTGTAAATAAACAAGTTCATGAAGAGCAAAGTAACAAGCATAGGAAGATAAAACAAGTGTAGCTTCAAAAATTTCAGCACATAGAGAGGTGTTTTAGTAACATGAAAATTTTTACAACCATATTTTCCTCTCTCATAATAACTTTCAGTAGCATCATGAGCAAACTCAACAATATAACTATCACATAAAGCATTCTTATCATGAGTCTCTTGCATAAAATTATTACTCTCCACATAGGCATAATCAATTTTATTAATTGTAGTGGGAGCAAATTTAACAAAGTAGCTATCATTATTATTCTCATCATCAAATATAGGAGGCATAGTATCATCAAAGTAAATTTTCTCCTCAATGCTTGGGGGACTAAAAATATCATGCTCATCAAAGTCAGCTTCCCCAAGCTTAGAATTTTCCATAGCATTAGCAACAATAGTGTTCAAAGCATTCATATTAATATGTTCCATGGGTTTTTTAATTTTATCAAACCATCCATGTCTTAAATCAGGAAATAGAATAAAAAGGTCATTGTTGTCCATTATGCCTAACTAGTGTAAACAAGAAACCAAATGTCGCAATTGCAGAGTCTAAAGGAAATAGCTTCGAGCACACACACAATGGCGCCAGAAAAGTACTTATTTGGAACCGGAGTATAAGTGCCTTTTACCTTTCCTCCCCGGCAACGGCGCCAGAAAAGTGTTTGATGTCTACGGGTGCTTCTATTCTTGTAGACAGTGTTGGGCCTCCAAGAGCAGAGGTTTGTAGAACAGCAGCAAGTTTCCCTTAAGTGGATTACCCAAGGTTTATCGAACTCAGGGAGGAAGAGGTCAAAGATATCCCTCTCATGCAACCCTGCAACCACAAAGCAAGAAGTCTCTTGTGTCCCCAACACACCTAATAGGTGTACTAGTTCGACGAAGAGATAGTGAAATACAAGTGGTATGAATGAATATGAGCAGTAGTATGGCGCCAGAAAAGTGCTTGCTGGCGTGCGGTTGATGGTAGTAATATTGCGGGAAGTAAACATGGAAGTAGTAACGTAACGTGTAAAACAGTAACAAGCAGCGATAGCGATATTTAGGAACAAGGCCTAGGGATTAGACTTTCACTAGTGGACACTCTCAACATTGATCACATAACGAATAGATAAATGCATACTCTACACTCTCTTGTTGGATGATGAACACATTGCGTAGGATTACACGAACCCTCAATGCCGGAGTTAACAAGCTCCACAATTCAATGTTCATATTTAAATAACCTTAGAGTGCATGAAAGATCGAAACGACTAAACCAAGTACTAACATAGCATGCACACTGTCACCTTCATGCTTATGTAGGAGGAATAATACACATCAATACTATCATAGCAATAGTTAACTTCGCAATCTACAAGAGATCATGATCATAGCATAAACCAAGTACTAACACGAGTGCACACACTGTCACCATTACACCGTGCAGGAGGAATAAAACTATTTTAATAACATTGCTAGAGTAGCACATAGATAAATTGTGATACAAAACACATTGCAATCATAAAGAGATATAAATAAGCACTTCACTATGCCATTCATAACAGTGAATAAGTATTCTGTGAAATATAGCCTAAGAGACCCACACGGTGCACACACTGTCACCTTTACACACGTGGGACAAGGAGTCTCGGAGATCACATAAGTAAAACTCACTTGACTAGCATAATGACATCTAGATTACAAGCATCATCATATGAATCTCAATCATGTAAGGCAGCTCATGAGATTATTGTATTGAAGTACATAGAGAGAGATGAACCACATAGCTACCGGTACAGCCCCGAGCCTCAATGGAGAACTACTCCCTCCTCATGGGAGCAGCGGTGATGAAGATGGCGGTGGAGATGGCAGCGGTGTCGATGGAGAAGCCTTCCAGGGCACTTCCCCGTCCGGCAGGGTGGAGCAGAGACTCCTGTCCCCCAGATCTTGGCCGCGATGGCGGCGGCTCTGGAAGGTTTATGTGGGTTTCGTCCTCCGTAATAGGGTTTCGCGACGGAGGCTTTAAATAGGCGGAAGGGCAGCCTCGGAGGGGGCTGGGGCCACCACACCATAGGGCGGCGCGGCCCCCTCCGGCCGCGCCAGGGTGTGGTGTGGGGCCCCCGGGGCCCTTCTGGCGGCTCTCGGGTGTTCTGGATGGTTCGGGAAAAATAGGAACCTGGGGCGTTGATTTCGTCCGATTCCGAGAATATTTCGTTACTAGGATTTCTGAAACCAAAAACAGCAGAAAACAGGAACTGGCACTTCGGCATCTTGTTAATAGGTTAGTTCCAGAAAATGCACGAATATGACATAAAGTGTGCATAAAACATGTAGGTATCATCAATAAAGTAGCATGGAACATAAGAAATTATCGATACGTTGGAGACGTATCAGTGTTCACTCAACACCAGTCGCCGAAAGCCACATATCTAAGGCGAGGAGGGGGTGACGGAGAAACACCCACGAAATATACCACCTATCCAACCTGAACTCCCTTGTTTTGCCCCCATGGGTTGCGGACTATTCGGGATAGTTCTTATACCCTCTCAGAAAGGTGGTAAGAGTGGGTATTGATTGTCTTTGACGGGAGGGAAACACGTCATGAATTTGTAGTACCAGCCTGCATTTGATGACCTTTTTTGTACGAGTAATATTCGAAACATGTCAGTTGGTATAACCATCGTGGCGACCAACATATGTTTCGTTAAATTACAATCAGCTTCACCTAATATACAAAAGGGTGATAAAAATTTCGCATAGACTAACTGATACAAAGAGAGCACATAAACATGCATTCGTCATTTTGGTTGTCGTATTATACTGAACAAAGGAATATATAGTATAGTGTGTGTCGAGTTTGATCAATATATGCACACATTTTTACAGCAATGAAGAAACAGATCAGAAAACCTCTTTATACAAAAAAATGATAAATCATCACCTCATAAATTCCAAATGAATAATTTAAGCTGAGGAAAATTCCTCATGCCCATACAGCAAGCATGGACATGAGAGCTGTCCCCGCGAGCAAGGAGATGTTTATAATGACCTGCAGCCTTCCGTTGTTCTGCACCCTAGGGTTCATGAAGTCTTCAGCTAGTAGGTCGACGAGAGCCATGTAGTTCAGAATTCCTGCAGCGGCAGCGGTAAGGAGCCCTTCCACGATTAGTGCACTAGGACTGTTCTCGTCGTAAGTAGAGGATATCACAATGCCAATCACGACACCAAGTGGCATGGTGAGTGAGAAGAAGAACGCCATCATCAACACAGACTTCAGGCGAAACTGAGCCTGTATGATAGAGCCAAGTAAATGTCATAATTCACTTAGTCTACATTTCTTACCATCAATTTATGGGCCAAGAAGTTTGTGTCATGTTTGGTAGGCCATACTAAGGTTTAGTGACTCTCAATCAAGTAAAAAGAATAAAAAATAGTGCTGTCGAAGCAGGTGATATGATGTGGTGAATCAGTCACAAATGGTAAACTAATTTACCACATGGTTGAATATATCTTCTATACCTAACCAGGACGTTGTTTTATGTTGCAGTGTTCTTGATTATACTAGAACCAGAAGGAAACACTGTACATATGGCTCAACCAAATGGGAATAATCCAATGCCATGTGAACACGGTTTGAATTCCAATTTTATGTAATATGTAATATAATGATTATAAAAAGAGTAGAAAATGGAAACAATTTTGTTCGATGTAAAACACATGTGACTAAGAAAATATTTATTTTGAACCCTGGACTATTGTACTTCACCTGACATGAACGCTGAACTATATATAAAACCCTATACTTTTTTCAAATCCTTTAAATGAGTCCTATGTTGTTTTATTAACAAATTATAGAAGTAAGGATGCAACGAAAGATAGATCACACTGAAAATATGAATATATATGTTTTGTGGAGAAGGAACAGGACAAATTTCTTATCTTTTGTGTTTTTGTATGGAATCCCATATATATTCGGTTGATGCCTTCTTTTGTCTCACGGTATACAACATATATTCCATGCCCGTGAAGTATTTTATTTTTGAAGCACATAAGACTAAGTCACAATCCAGAACTTAACATCGTTATTTAGGATAGTTTTGAACATTTGATTTTTCATTAAAAAACAAAAAAATCTTGGAGGCGGGGATGTTACCGGTTGGCAACCTGCAAAAATTTATCAATAATAGGACCATATCTCTTCTACAAAGATGGACAAAATGAATCAAACTATATCTAGTCATCGTTGCATATGACATAAAATCATAAATTGAAACAATATCTGAAAGGACATATTCACCCCCTAAGTGGATTTCTATGTTAATGAACGATAATTTATGGGACTAATATTTTGCCAGTATGAGAACAGGCTTAAACCCGATGATGGTACAATGTAATGACCCCCCCCCCCCCCCAACACACACACACACAAATACACACCATCAATATGTCAACAAGTTATGTACTTATGTTTTGCCGTATTTGAGCTATGTAGAGAAGATGTACTAGTAAGAATGGTTCGATGTTTGCAAGTAAAGGGGATCAAGTGCTAAGAAGACATCATCGAAATACTCATACATTCCTAGGAGAAACCCCAAATAAATCACAAGCTTATGTGGATACTATTTGTAAAGTCGCGAGATGGCCTGTCACCGGGAGCCGGAGACGGCTATACATGCCCTTAAACTACGTGAACAATATTTCACAATCTTATTTTATTACCATCAATTTTATGGAGTTCCATTCATACATATTATTTTTATTTTTAAAATTAGATGGAACGCGTGTGTGACTCTCTCCTAACGGTGGATCTCATCCGAGCAATTCAAGAGGAATTTGCGAGATTCTTAGTTAGGGAGGTCATAGCTCCAACAGGAGAATACCATCGAGAGTTCATATATGACATTAGGGATTTGAAATAGATATGGTAAAGAGGATCGACTTTATATTGTAAACATGCATTACGTGTACTGTATTTCATGACGATGTATACATATTCATGACGATGTTTGTGGTTTCTTGAATGATGTATGCATTGCAGATTTAAATTAATAACCCAAAACCCTGAAACTCTGCCGTTTCTCTACCGCGGCAGAGGTTTAGGGTGGAGCAGCACTGCCACGGTAGAGACCCTTTAATCCCGGTTCATCTTACGAACCGGGACCAAAGGTTCACCACCACGAGCCTCCTGACCGTACCACGTGCAGAACCCTTTAGTCCCTGTTTATTTTTGAACCGGGAATAAAGTTAGAGGACTACTTTAGTCCTGATTGTATAGTCCCGGTTGAACAATCGGGACTAAAGCCCCAAATGAACCGGGGCTGAATCCCTGTTTTCTACTAGGGAAAGGTTTGACGTGCTTACCACCAAATTTTTCTTGAGGATCTGAACATGATCCATCTAACCTCAGGACTCATCCACGAACTCTAGGTCTTGTGTGGTGGCTCTAGGCACCCCCAGAGACTTCTGGACTAGCAGAAGGTTCCACGCTAACGTGGAGTTGTAATAACGGTTAAACATAGCTATATAAGTAAGGTCTTCTTCTCCAAAGATATATACTAGTTGGAGCTAAGCTTAAAGATCATTAATGACCTTCAGAAGCTTCATATATCTCTGTCACCTCCAATCAAAGTTGAATAAAATTAATCAAAGGGAAAGAAGAAGCATATATATGTGATTCACCAAACCAAAAGTTGATTCTCCCTCTGAGTTCGCATTGTCTATTTTACTCTTTCTTTGTGAGAACCCCTAGACGATTGGTTTCACTTGGGACCATCCAAGGTTGTGGGTTTTTTCCCATACATTTTGTAAAGGTCCGATGATTGCATCAAGATCAAGCACTAGTGCAAGATCTCTCATACTTCGTTTGGTGAGCTCATGGTGAAGAAGGCTAGGACTCCATGTATAATGTGTGCTTTTTGCCACAATGCTATATATCAATGTTACTTCAGAAAGCACAATAGACAAGCTAAACAAGCTAGAAGTAAGTGAAGGACAATGTGAACTGAAGAACGTAGAACTAACGAGTGTTCACTTAGTTGCCTTTACTAGAATCATATTTATCCATACTTCCTTATAATCAACTAATTTGTTAAAATTTGTAGTCACCTATTCATCACCTATAGTCGACATATCGGGTCCTTCAATTTTTTTTAATGTAATTTTGCAGATCACGAACTTGCATTCCATACGTCTATCATAATTTGCACATTCCATGAAAATCTGAAATGCCAAACTAGGCCAGGGTTTCACCTTGAAGAATTTTAGCAAGTTTGAAAGTTAATATGGATGATTTGATAGTTTAGGGTTCAGTAGACTTCTTTCTAGAAACGATGTAGTTCAGGAAGTATGTGGAATAATATTGAAAATTTTGAGTGCTAATCCAAACGTCCTTTCTGTTAGACGCCAGAAGATTAGCAAATTCATTTTCGCAAAGTCTACAGACAGATTCATATATGAGCAGAATTAGACTCATGTTGAGGAACACATACCTGAACAATGCATCCTCCGAGCCCTATCCCTTCGAAGAACTGATGAAAAGTTAGCGCAGCCACGAGTGGTTTGATCGTGGTAGCATCCTCAGATGCACCTAAAGACATGCCGATGATCACCGAGTGCACTACGATCCCCAGCTCCAGCACCTTCAGATAAAACATTCCATGAGCAAACAAGACAGCCAGCCAGTTAGTATGTACGGTCCCAGATTGACTTTAGTAACTAGAAACGTGATGCATGGGCAAATGGACACAGCATGATGCATCGACAATGAGAAGTGCTCCGGTGTCCCAACCTTGTTGAAGAGGTAAGTTAGCTAAATAAATTTAGATAGCGCGCCCCCAGATGTTTTAAGTTATGAACACAGCACCCCTCAACTTTAAACTGACTCAGTTAACCCCTTAACTTCCGAAAACCATGTAATTACCCTCTAGAATTTGACAAGCAGTTTCAAAAAGTGGTTTTGCTAACGCGACAGTGACCTGTGTTGGCCCTATGGCGCTGGCCGTGGTAGGGTTTGATCGCGCCAAGGTTCGTATGCATGCATTTGTTGCTAGTAGCTTATCCGTGGACTTGCTAGCTAGCATCATAACGCTGATCTGGTTGATCATTAAGATGCTTGCTAGCTTGGTATAGATTTGTACGTGCGCGTATTGCCAGAGGTTCACCTAGTTATTGTACACGCGACTCGACAGAAAGTTCTGGCGAGCTCCGAGTCCATGGCTTTCCCTGCACCGTTCGATGAGTGAACGCCTGAGTCCGTCGTCGCGGCGGCCGTGAAGTGCGGACCAGTTGCCGCCTACGCCATGCACCTAGGCGTGCCGCGCGCTAGCTGCTACTAGTCTGGTGCTTTCCGTGCTCACGACAAGGAATTCAGAGCGGGTTTGTGGCAACATCGCCGTGCAATTAGGCTTGCCTGACACTGCTGGAGCTACTCACGGCGTCAATGTGTAATCATGCTCCAAGTTAGTCACTGTGCAGTTGGTTGCATCGAGGCAGGCTTTCTTGCTGGGGTCCTCGTGGAGTTGATGTGTGGTAGAAGAGCTCATAACGTCATCTAAAACAATTCCCTCCAGAAAAACCGTTCTTCAAAACTGCTTATTAGAGTTAGGGGTGAATTATTTGATTTTAGGAAGTTGAAGGTGTTAAATGTGCCACTTTTAACTTGAAGGGATCCTGTGTTTAAATCATAAAACATCTAAGGATTATGTGGATTTTTTTTCTAAGTTAACCCTGAAGGGGTATCAGGAGATTCTAGCCATCCACAGGAAGCAAAGTTTGAAAAAAAAAAAGGTTTGAATAGGGGGACACTGAAGCAAAAGCCATAGACAATTTGGTTAAGTATGGACGCATCGATCAATTTGGTTAAGTATGGACGCATCGATCAGCACCTGCGAGATGACGCGGTGGCGGATGAGCTGCTCGCCGTCGTCGGATTCCCCCGCGAACGACGACGATGCGATGGCGGCCGACACGCCGTGGAAGTGACCGCCTTGCGTGTGATCGGCGCCTGACGCCTCCAGGTACCCGGCGGCCGCGGAGACCTTCTTGGCGTGCGCGCGCTGGAAGTACCCCGTGGCGATGGTGTCGACAACGAGGGTGGCGATGGCTGCTAGCATTGCGACGAATCCGGCGAATGGGAATTTCTGCCACGGCCCATCGACGAGGCACGGCGAGCCGAGCCTCTCGAACGCTTCCGGGAGGATGTGAACGAAGGACGTGGCGAGGATGACCCCCGCAGCGAAGGCCTTCACGGCGAAGAACAGGTCCGTGTCCGGGCTCAGCGCCGGGAACTTCCGTCCAAGCGAGGGGATGCCGCAGCCCGCAGCGCTGGCCATAAGGATGCAGAAGATGGCGATGATCTTGAGCTTCAGCGCACCCGCCTTGTCGTGCTCTTCCTCTCCGGCCTGCTCGCACTCGCACTCGGCGTGCACGATCAGAGGGAGGGAGGAGACGACGAGGAGAAGGAGGCACAACGCGGCGAGCTTGAGATTGGCAGCCATGATATTTAGACGGAGGTGTCAAAAGAAATGGTGATCTGCTCGAGACGACGTAGGTATACATATATACATACGGAGCTGCCAAGCTCTGTATTTCTTTTTTTTAGATTCTCAGGGAGACATCCTCAACATGAACTGGAAAATAGAATTGAGATTTCATTGTCAACAACTCAACATGATAGCTAGCCTATAGACTTGATCTTGTAAGAACCGGCAATTATCGAGCAATAATCCCAGTTTTTGGTCAATGGGGCAAAATTTAGAGTGGATAACTCAAAAGTCCAAACCAAAGATACATTTCACATTCACAGCATAGAACTGCAAGCTCTCCCAGCTTTATCCTTAATCACATTTCACATTCAAAAGTCCCTGTATATATGTGGTGCATAAATTTGCAGTTATCAGCGTACCACTTCTTATTTGATAAGCTCTCCCAGCTTTATCCTTAATCAGTGCACTTCTTCAGGTTGGTGCCTCATCGTTTCTGTCTCCAAGATCCCTGTAAGTTTTCCACGATGGCCGTCTCTCCCTGCACTTCACACATATCTCTTGTGTAGAAAAGTGCAGTTTGCTGGACATTTTTTTTGAAACGAGGCAAAAGACTTGCCATTTTCATTAATAAAGAAGAAGTACAGAATTTGGCCAGTTTATTAGCGGGAAACCGGCCGAAAACCGAAACATTTTCAAGTGTTAAAAGCACTTCAGCTTTAGCATCTTTTAAATCTCAAGTATATATAGATGAGCTATAGGTTTCTCTCTACCTCAGGAATGCATGCACAGGTCAACGCCACTCTCGCCGCAACCAATAACCGTCTGTTTCCGGTGACATATGGAGTGCTAGACGCCTTCCTGAGATCTGATCTCCGATTGGTCAAACAGAAAAGAAAACATTTTTGAGACGTTGGGTGTCGACACCGTGAACACAGGGCATGACATTTTAGACTCTGCGTGTCTCTGGGTGAAATAACAGTGCCTCACCAGCCCCGTTCTTCCTTACTGCGCCGTGGGCCCGTATCAGGTAGCTCTGTGAGACGAGACCTCCAAGGCCTCCACCGCCTCACCATGGCATACATGGAAGATTTGCGAGGTTGCTGAGCAGGGAGCACTTAATCACGCTAGATACATCCAAATCAAAAGGGAAGTACAACTTATTTGCTGGGGAGTCATCTCTTCAACGGCATGAACCCATGCCATCACATGAGCAAGAGTGTCGTCATATGTGTACACACTTCCTGTCCATATACAACAAATATATAGAACCAACAAACAATAAAATGATCATAGGACTGTACCCTAGGGTAAGTATTTAAATCGTGTGATGCCTTCATTCAATCAATTCACGAAGTCGGTAGCACGTCCGACTCAAGTATATTCAAGAGCAAATTCTATTTTCAGCCATATATTTGTAAGAAACTCGCATAGCGGATAATCTTTGCATGTAGCGTACGTCTTGATTAGACCACGTTAGCGGTGGGTAGCAATATTTACTTATTTCGACCACATTTTGCGTCGGCGGGAATCTTTATGAAGTACCTCGAATGTCAAAAGGAAATTGAATAATCAAGAAGCCATCTCTCTGATAACACCGAGTCTCATATGAGTAAAAATGTCGTCATTCATGCGATCATACTTGGTAACCTAAAGAGATATACGTTCAAAGGGTCAACGCTAAGATAAGAGTACTATATTCATCATAAGTCTTATTTGATCTAGTTTTGAACGTGGCAGCACGTCTAACCGTGTTCGAAAACGTGGATTATCCATGTATTTTCAACAAATGGACATGTTGATTTCTTTTGAAAAAAAATCACCAACCTAATAATGTGTTAGTGGTGGAAATCCTTGTTTGATCCACATTTATCACTAGACCTCATACTAATTAGTTTCAAGTTTGAATCTTCATGAAATGACTCAAACATCAAAAGGGATTGACAATTCAGGAAGCCATATGTTTGACAACACCGAGTCTGATGATGAGAAAAATGTTGTCATTTGTGTAAATTGTACATCACAAAATAAAACAATATAACTATTTAAATCGTGTGATGCCTTCATTCAATCGAATTGCAAAGTTGGTAGCACGTCCGACTCAATTATATTTGATAGTAAATACTATTTTCAGCAATATATTGTAAGAAACTTGCATGCCAAATAATCTTTAGAACTATTACAATGATATATGCGTAGAGTAAGACTTGATTGGACCACGTTAGCGGTGGTTAGCAATATTTACTTATTTCGATGACATTTTGCGTCGGCGGTAATCTTTATAAACACCAAGTCTCATATGAGCACAAATGTCGTCATTCATGCGGTCATACTTGGTAACCTACAGAGATATATGTTCGGTAGGTCAACACTAAGATAAGAGTACCATATTCATCATAAGTTTTATTTGATCTAGTTTTGAACTTGCCAGAACGTCTAACCATGTTCAAAAAGGTGGATTATCCATGTATATGCAACAAATGAACACTTTATTTATTTTTGAAAAAAATCTACGCCCTAATGTTTTAGTGGCAAAAATCCTTGTTTAACCACATTTATCACTAGACCTCATACTAATTGGTTTCCACTTTGAATCTTCATAAAACGACTTGAACATGAAAGTGGATTAACAATTCAAGAAGCCATATGCTTGAAAACACCAAGTCGGACGAGAAAATGTTGTCTATGTGTGTAAATTGTACATCGCAAACTAAAACAATATAGAGTACTCAATTTGTCTTGTGCTTTAATGTGATCGAGTTTTGAACATGACAACACGTGGGAGTTTAGTTTTTTAAGTGAGAATTAATAGTTTGGACCACATTTTATAATAGATAGACATGTTGATTTATTTTGAAAAACATGCACCACATTAATCCATTAGTGGTGCAAATCAATGTGTGAATTATATTTAGCATCTAGTCATGATGATAATAGATTGCACCTTGAAAGTTTCAGAAGTTTATCATTATGAGGGGATTGAATATTGGAAAAGCAAACTCTTTGACAATACTGAGTTTTAGATGACGAAAAATGTTATTATTGTGTAAATGCTATATAAAATACTAAATTACATAATGATTGTAGGTTTAGCACTAAGGTGCGAGGACTCAACTCATCTTATGCTTTCATTTCATCCAGTTTTTAACTTTCCAATACCTCTAGATTTAATTATAAGAGGGGGTTCTATCTAAACCATCTATTTGTAACATAGACAAATGGGCATTTGGTTCTGTTTTGAAAAACCTTCACCATGTTAATGTATGTTAGCGGCGTAAATTCTTATTTTAACCGCATTTAGCATCTAGATAGAATATTGAATCTGAAAGACTAATGAAATACTTAAGATATCAAAAGGGAATTGAATATTGGGGACGCTATACGCTAACTCTCTCCACTGAATATCAAATGGGGAAAAATTATGCCATTTCTAGTAGTATATTTATTCTAGGATCAGCACTAATATAAGGGTACTCAACTCATCGTGTGCTTTAGTTTGATTCGGTTTTGATTTCACTCCTTTCTTGACTTTATTTCTTGTAAGAGGAATTCTATTTTCAGCAAGTTATTTATAAAAATTTAGGCATGCCAATTGTCGTTGCCTAATCGACGGTACCCCAGAGGAGGGATCCTCACCAGGGGGAAAAGAAGTAGGGGCCATAGGGCGGAGTGCACACGGGACGATGGTACGCGAGTTACCCAGCTTCGGAATATCTGCACGATGACAGGGCCTACTGCAGCATGCGGAATTATGCTTGCGCGTTGTTTACAATGGTTGTGGTTGTGCCTCTAGGGCTCCGGGACCCGCTTATATAGACGCACGGATCTAGGGTTTACACGGAGAGTCCTAGCCGGAATACAAGTTGCCTAACTACGGTACAATATCTTGCCGTGTACGTCAAGGATCCGCCTTCCCTCTTGGCCGTCTTGGATCCGGATACTTTATGAGCCTCCACGGATCCGGCCTCCTTCGTAGGTCGGTTGAGATCCGACTCCTCGTTCTGGGCTGGACTTCATCCTTCATGATCACACAGCCCGGGGCCCCGATGGGCCGTATGCCACCATCACCATCGTGGGCCACCCGGGCTTGCCGGATCAGGCCATGTCGTTGATATACCCATAAAGTATACCCACAACAGTAGCCCCCGAAGTTCTCCGAGATTCATCATTCCTCCGACTTCAAATAACTCGGAACCGAAGAGAATCTTGAAGAGCTTCCAAACTTTGCAGTTTCCGTCGTCATGTTCTCGGAAATCTTCTGTCCTTTAATAATTGATAATGTAACGGAGTTTCCTGCTTTCCCGCGCACAACTTCCTAATTTCCCGCGCCAAATTTTCAGAGATGCGAATCTTCAGCCGGAAATTTCGGGAGCGCACGGTTAAGTTACCTCCACGTCATTTTACCGTTTTTACCCTAAGACACGCGTCATGCATCCAACGGTGAGACCGTTCAGTTTCCACCGTCGGATCCGAAACACGAATCTCCGCGCTGGGTCTATAAATAGCCAACGCGTGCGGTAACTTCTCATTCTTTTCACCTTCTCACCCGCATCGTCTTCCTCCTCGCGCCGCGCCGCCCGACAGATCTCATCTCCGGCGAACTCCACCACAGAGAGCTTCGTGCACCGCCGCTCCAAGCCTCCCCTCGCGCCAAGATCGTCTCGGTTGATCGGGAAATTTCTCCCGCCGCCGATTCGTGGTCACGCGGGTTGATTCGCAGCAAGTCCGGCGACCTTTGCCTCACCGGAGCTCCGTCGAGCCACCGCGCCATTAACGGTACGTTCGCCGGCCTCGTAGAAGATAGCCCTAGCATAGATCCGGATACTTAAATAATATGCATGGGTGCAGCCGGAAGCATGCCACTTGATTCACCGCATTGTACTGGTAGTTCTCCGAATAGCCCGGATCCCAGTTCGCTAGAACCAATCCGCCCGGATCCCATTACATACCTTCCACCATATGTTTCCGACATCCGGCTAGCTCAACCATTTTCCGCATCTTCCAGCACCGCTCCAGGCCGGATCCCCTCCCTCAAAGAACTCCAAGAAGAACTTGAAGGTCAAGCGAGAATGTCAGCCAAAGTGTAGGAGGCGGAAAACAAGAGGACCTCCAAGGCTCGGATCCGCGAAGGAGAGCGGGGTCAATGGTGGCCCTGCGAAACTACCGACGTGGAGCTTAGAGAGCTCCAAAACGAGGGTATGATCTCCGCTCACTGGAGCTTCATACGCGACACCGACGTCCCCAAGCCCGGAGCCGGAGAAGTTGTCATGACCAAGGCTTGGGTAGAGCGCGGATTATCGCTCCCCTGTTCGGAGTTCTTCCTCTCCATCCTCAACACATACGGGTTCCAGCCCCACAACATCTGCCCCAACTCATACCTTCTGCTTTCCAACTTCACGACACTTTGCGAAGGGCATCTCGGAATCCGACCAGATGTCAAGTTATGGCAGTTTTTCTTCCGAGTGAAGAAAGAAACGAAGGACAAAGCTATGTTGAACTGCGGGAGCATGACGTTCATGCTCCGGCCTGGCCGCATGTATCCACCTCACGACTCGCACGAATCCGTCCGGTACTGGAACGCCGGATGGTTCTAAAAGAACGCCTCAGTTCCGGACATTCACAACGGCTTGCCCAAGTTCAACAACGAGCCTCCGGAAGAACTCGCAAGCTGGAGCTTCGTTCCCTCGCTCGCCCAAACCCCTATTTTGGAGAAAGCGGCGCGAAGAATCTCCTGGCTAGTCCACGACAGGCTAACCGGAGCTCAGCTTACTCTAGCTGGTTCACCGGCGGATCCAGCCACTGCGGTACAATGCGCGGTTAATCTGCGCATACACCGGGGCGGATGACCAGCTCCGAGCTACCCGCCACGACCTTCCGGCTGATTCCCTCAAAAGGAGAATCAAAACGCTCGTGAAGATAGGCCGGGGCCAACCGGTCCCGGAATTGATCAAGGATATCCATACAAACAACCAGTGTCCTCCGGTAAGCTCCGATCCTTTCGTTACTTCAAACTTCACAAGTTTTTGGATGTTGACTAACTTATAATAGCTTTCCTTCCAGCTCGATACTTTGGCGGAGGAAAACTTTCGCGCCATACTTCGTGTCCCCGTTAGCGGCGACGCGGCGGAGGAGGTTCCGGAAGACGAAGAGGAGGAAGAGGAGCAGGCACCCCGCAAGGCGGCCCCTCAACCTTCGAAGCGTCCCCGCGCCAAAGCTTCCGGCTCTGAAGCCGGAGCCAGCGGCGAGGCCTCCGCCAAGAAGCCCAAGATCACCAAGCCACCTCCGCTGAACTCGAAGAAAGCGGAGCGTGAACGTTTGAAGATGCTTGCAACTGCAGGCAAACGCTCTCGCCCCATCATCCCCGGCGCCCCGTAAGTTTCCGAGTATGGCACATCTCTATTTTGATGTAATTGTTTCTTATGTGATCCCTTTTACCTGTTTACAGAGTTCCGACCACCGCCGCCACCCGGACCACCAGCCAAGAACCCATTACCAAATACATGAAAAAGTCTCCGGCTGTTGGCCCTCCGACTCCAGCTCCGCCAAGAACTTCCCACACTGCTCCACCGCCGTCTCCTCCTCAGGCTGATTAATCTCCCCCTCCTGCCGCAAATACTCCTCCGGAAATAATTCCGGTTAGCAGCGAAGGTGGGCGGAGAGGATCCTAAGGCCAAAGGCCAAGACGAAACAGAAGTACAAGGCCAAGGAGAGGCTGAGGTCACTTCTTCCGAGAAGATCGGAGCCGGCGCTGGCGTCGTCGTTTTCCGAAAAACTTTGGAGATCCGGCTGACCTCACTTCCACCCCTAAGGCATATGCTACCAAGTTTTTCAACAAGCTAACCGAGGCGGAAAAATGGGAGCTTGAACAAGATTTGCTCAACGCCATGCTGAACAACGCCTGGGGAAAGCCGGATGCCGCGACGTCGGAGATCCAAGACTTCAAGAAGGACGTCGGCCAGTTCTTCGACAAGCTTATCTGCAAGCAAAAGGTACTCCCCAGTAGCCCCCAAGCATGTAGGCGGAAACTAGGTACTAGTTATCGCTTAGATGCTTTAGAATAAAGTCACTTCTGGAGAGATTTTTAAATTGTCACAGTAGCCCCCAAGCATTATGTCGGAAGGATTCCGGCAGTGATGCTTCAAAGGACCCCACTATTGTAGGCGGAATTTTTACTCCAGCACTGATCTTATTTTTTAGGAACAGTAGGCGCTGCACTATGAGCTACACAAGAACATTGCCCTTCAGCGCCGCATTACCTTGGGTCAAGCGGAAAATATCCGGACCCTGAAGAATGAAAATGCGGAATTGAACAAGCAGCTGGCGGACGCCCAAGGTTGGTTTCCGCCCTTTTTTGTTATTAGTTCACATTCCGATCTTGAATTTGTTTTTGACCTGAATCCTTGTAGGCGCATCCTCTTCCCTGGCTACGACCTCCTCCGAGCTTGAGAACATGCGCTCCTCGTACCAAGAACTGGAAACAAAATTGAAGGAGGCAGGAGCCGAGAAGCAGCTGGCGGAGAAAAATTCCGAGTTCATCAAGGAAAAGGGTGAATTTGCGCTGAAAAGAAATGCTGATAGCGAGACCATCAAGAGGCAGCAAAAAGAACTCAACGGACTCCGGAAATACATGGAGACCGCGGAGCGCCATTGGGACTTGCTGACCGAAAACATCCTGGGTACTTTTAACCGGAGTTTTTTATCTTGATGTATAATTTTTGTGCTCAACTTGTATACTTATTCTTGTATCTTGTGCAGAGCCGCTTGGATACCCGGAAAAACGTCGGAATCTATTTCCCCGGGACGATCTCCTTACTCTCGCCGGTGATGATTGCAAGGATCTCATCTCCGCCTCCCGGAAGATATGCCACAATTTGTCGCTGAAGAAGAGCCGCACCTGCGGTCTGCGCAAACTTGTTAAGAAAATGGATATTCTTCCGGAGCTGGTGACGGATCTGCAAGCTTCATCAGCCCGAGGCGCAGCTGCAATGACCTTGACTATGTGCTTGGCGCATAACCCGGAGATGGATCTTGACCGGGTAACTACTGGCGTTCCTCCGTCAGCAGATGTCGGTGCGCTTTTAGATGCAGTAAGTGGCTATGATACCCGCATCGCGCGGAGGATCCGGCACGAAGAATTCTACGACAAGGTCGTTCTTCCTGCTGACGAGCCCCTTGAAGCTGAACTTCAAAAGGAGCGCGACACGGAGGCCCGACCTGCGGAATCCGGGAACCAGTTTACCTGGACCAGCTCTAAGGATGCTCCCCAAGAAGAAACCAAGGACAGTGCTGCATCTTCTGAAGATGAAGGAGAAAGCGACGAGGACGTGTCGTCTCCGGCCGAGGGCACCGAGGGAAAGACTCCGGAGGGCAATACTTCTCCGGCTAAGGAGGATTGAAAACTTTGTTCCTGCGGGAAAAAACAATGCATCATTTTGGCCCCAGCGAGGGTTTGTAATATAACTTAAATTCTTAAGTAGTTAGGGACGAAATATTCATGCATGTGGGCGGAAAAAACTCATCCTGCGATCCGTTTAATATATTTGCATGTTTTCGTCTATTTGATTGAAAAAAGCAAGTGCTGGTTTGTGAATGTTTCCGGCTTGTTCACTTGACCTTCCACGAGCCGGAAAACCTTTAGCCGGAGAACTCGCCTGCAGCGACGAAGCCCAATGGCGTCCGTCCATAACCGCGGAAACAAGCCCCCTGGTGCCGGAAGTCGCTACCAGGAATCCATGAATTCGCAACGAAAAAATTTCCACTAGAAAACTTAAGCTTACGTCCTAAAGGACGATTTTGAAAATCACAACTTTCATACACGCCTAGGCGGAAAAGTCCAGCTCTGCGGTTTTAGTCGGAAAAACGTACACGATCCAGAAATGAAAAATTAAAGGAGGTAAAAGACTCTAAGAGTGAACCAAAAGCTTTATTTCATTGATCATGTATCATATATATTACAAGGTATGTAATGCATAAAGCGCTAAGTGTGGAAAGGACGTAGTTGTGCTATGTTCCAGGGACGGTCTGTTTCATCATATATGTCACCCGGATCCTCTCGTTTTCATTTCCGGTGCCAGTTGGCAGGTCTATCCTTTAATTCCCGGAAATCGACAAGGTAATAAGATCCGTTGTGTAGTACTTTGCTGATGACAAAAGGTCCTTCCCATGGAGATTGCAACTTGTGGTCTTTCACCTGGCGAGGCGGAGGACTAAGTCTCCGACCATGAACAAGCGGTTCCGAACTCGACGGTTGTGATAGCGTCGGAGCTTCTGCTGATAGATGGTGGAGCGTTGGTCGGCTAAATTCCGAGCTTCTTCGATCAGGTCCACAGATAGCTGTCGAGCCTCGTCAGCAGTTTCTTCATTGTAGGCGGAAACTCGCGGTGAATCATGGATGATGTCCGTGGGGAGCACAGCTTCGGATCCATATACCAGGAAGAACGGAGTAAATCCGGTTGACCTGTTAGGGGTAGTTCGCAAACTCCATAGAACAGAGTCTAGTTCCTCAGCCCAGGCTCCGGCTGCGCGACGCAGCGGTTCTTCAAGGCGAGGTTTGATTCCGGCTAGTATAAGGCCATTGGCTCGTTCGACCTGACCGTTAGATTGTGGATGGGCCACAGATGCAAGGTCAAGCCGGATCCCAACTTCCTCGCAATAATCCTTGAGTTCTCCTTGCGCAAAGTTTGTGCCATTGTCTGTGATTATGCTGTGTGGGATGCTGAATCTCGTTACGAGGCTGCAAACAAATTTTAGTGTCGTAGCACCATCGGCTTTTCTCACTGGCTTTGCCTCGATCCATTTACTGAACTTGTCAATAGCGACCAAGAGGTATTCATGACCACCAGGAGACGATTTCTTTAACTTACCAACCATATCGAGCCCCCGACCGCGAACGGCCAGGTGATAGGTATGGTCCTCAGCTCTTGGGCTGGAGCGTTTGGTTGAGTAGCGTAATACTGACAACCTCGGCAAGTTTTCACCAGCTTCTCAGCGTCTTCTTTAGCTGTTAGCCAGTAAAATCCTAACTGAAAAGCTTTTGCGACGAGGGACCTGGGGGCGCATGATGCCCGCAATCCCCTGCGTGGATCTCTCGGAGAATTTCAATGCCATCTTGATTAGAGACGCATTTGAGAAATACCCCGTTGCGCTTCGTTTGTAGAGCTGTCCATCAACAATTGTGTAGGATCTTGCTCGCCTGATGATCTGTCATGCGTGGACCTCGTCCTCCGGCAACTTTCGATCGATGAGGTAAACTAGGAACGGCTGAGTCCAGGCCGGAATGACTGCCATCACTTCCTTAGCCGGAGAAACTACCAGATCGGGATTTTCCGGGTTTGCGCCCTTCAGAGGTACTCGTAGATGCTCAAGGAAAATTCCAGGCGGAATTGGTTTCCGCGGATCCGAGCTTGGACAGCATGTCTGCTGCTGTGTTATCGTCTCTCTGACGTACTTGACTTCGTATCCGAGAAGCACTTGGCGATCTCGTCAGCCGTCTCTGTAAGCCGCCATGACGGAGTTTCTGGCGTTCAGGTTCCGGCTACTTGTTGTGCTACCAAGTCGGAATCTCCCGCATATGATGTGCTTGATTCCAATCTCCTTAGCGATGCGCGCAGACCGTATAGTAGAGCCTCGTATTCCGCCATATTGTTGGTAGCTTCGAAGTGAATCTGCAGAACGTACTGCGGTTCTTCTCCGGTAGGTGATTTCAGGGTAACTCCAGCCCCGAGCCTTGATGTTGCTTGGATCCGTCGAAGTGCATGACCCAAGCTTCAGGTTCCGGCACAGGTGTGCCTCAGTCCAATCCGCGATGAAATCTGCTAGAATTTGAGACTTGATTATAGCTCGGCTTCGTAGTTGATGTCAAAGGCAGATAGCTCGATGCCCCATTTTGCTACGCGCCCTGTTGCGTCGGAGTTGTTGATGATTGTTGCCGGGGAGCCTTGCTCACCACTATTGGGTGCTCCTGGAAGTAGTGTCTCAGCTTCCTGCTGCCTAGGAATACTCCATAAGCTAGCTTCTGAAAGTGAGGATATCTCTGTTTGGATTCCGTCAGGACTTCGCTAATGTAATAGACCGGCCTCTGGACTCCGTGCTCATACCCTTCTTCCTGTCGTACCACCACAATTACGAGGCTGATGACTTTGTTGGTAGCTACCATGTAGAGGAGCATAGGCTCTGACTCAGCTGGAGCTGCCAATATGGGTGGGTGATACGTCTCCAACGTATCGATAATTTCTTATGTTCCATGCTACTTTATTGATGATACCTACATGTTTTATGCACATTATATGTCATATTTATGCATTTTCTGGAACTAACCTATTAACAAGATGCCGAAGAGCCAGTTGTTGTTTTCTGCTGTTTTGGTTTCAGAAATCCTAGTAAAGAAATATTCTCGGAATTGGACGAAACTTTCGCCCGGGGTCCTATTTTGCACGAAGCTTCCAGAAGACCGAAGACCTAACGAAGTGGGGCCACGAGGCAGCCGGGGGGTGGCCGGCGCGGCCCCGGCCGCGCCGACCTATCCCTGGGCCCCTCGTGTGGCCCCGCGTTGACCCTCCGCCTACTTAAAGCTTCCGTCGCGAAACCCCGGTGCGAGGCCACGATACGGAAAACCTTCCGAGAGACGCCGCCGCCGCGTCCCATCTCGGGGGATTCAGGAGATCGCCTCCGGCACCCTGCCGGAGAGGGGATTCATCTCCGGGAGGACTCTACACCGCCATGGTCGCCTCCGGAGTGATGAGTGAGTAGTTCACCCCTGGACCATGGGTCCATAGCAGTAGCTAGATGGTCGTCTTCTCCTTGTTGTGCTTCATTGTTGGATCTTGTGAGCTGCCTAACATGATCAAGATCATCTATATGTAATTCTATATGTTGTGTTTGTCGGGATCCGATGGATAGAGTACTATGATTATGGTGATTATCAATCTATTGTTCATGTGTTGTTTATGATCTTGCATGCTCTCCGTTATTAGTAGAGGCTCTGGCCAAGTTTTTACTCTTAACTCCAAGAGGGAGTATTTATGCTCGATAGTGGGTTCATGCCTCCATTGAATGTGGGACAGTGACAGAAAGTTCTAAGGTTGTGGATGTGTTGTTGCCACTAGGGATAAAACATTGATGCTATGTCTAAGGATGTAGTTGTTGATTACATTACGCACCATACTTAATGCAATTGTCTGTTGCTTTGCAACTTAATACTGGAGGGGTTCGGATGATAACCTGAAGGTGGACTTTTTAGGCATAGATGCGGTTGGATGGCGGTCTATGTACTTTGTCGTAATGCCCAATTAAATCTCACTATATTTATCATATCATGTATATGCATTGTTATGCCTTTCTCTATTTGTCAATTGCCCGACTGTAATTTGTTCACCCAACATGCTTTTATCTTATGGGAGAGACACCTCTAGTGAACTGTGGACCCCGGTCCTATTCTTTACATAGCATACAATCTACTGCAATTGTGTTTTACTGTTTTCTTTGCAAACATCTTCCACTCGATACGTTTAATCCTTTGTTACAGCAAGCCGGTGAGATTGACAACCTCACTGTTTCGTTGGGACAAAGTACTTGGGTTGTGTTGTGCGGGTTGCGCGGAATCCCTGGTGTTGCGCCGCATCACATTTCGCGACCATCAACCTTCAACGTGCTTCTTGGCTCCTCCTGGTTCGATTAAACCTTGGTTTCTTTATGAGGGAAAACTTGCTGTGCGCATCATACCTTCCTCTTGGGGTTCCCAACGAACGTGAGTTACACGCCATCAAGCTCTTTTTGGCGCCGTTGCGGGAATCAAGACACGCTGCAGGGGAGTCTCCACTTCTCAATCTCTTTACTTTGTTTTTGTCTTGCTTTATTTTATTTACTACTTTGTTTGCTGCACTAAATCAAAATACAAAAAATTAGTTGCTAGTTTTACTTTATTTACTGTCTTGCTCTCCATATCAAAAACACAAAAAAATTAGTTACTTATCTTTACTTAATTTGCCTAGTTTACTTTATTCTGTTATCATGAGTAATCCTGAAGTTGAAGTTCGTTCTTTTAAGCAACAAGGTGGAGAAAGTTTTAAAGATGCTTGGTATAGAATTAGTAATGCTCATCAAAGGTGCATTAAGAAACACTCCACCACTATCCTTCTTAGGAACTTTTATGTTGGTTTATCTAGTTGGAATAGATATGTTCTTGATACTCTTTCGGGAGGTAATTTCCTAGGTACTCCCGCTTTAGAAGCTAGTTGCATCATTGAGAGTCTAGTTGGAATACCACCTGTTAATGAAGCTAAAATTGAAATCTCTCTTGAAGATGTTATGAAAAAATTGGAAACCATAGAGAAAAATTTTCCAAGTGTTGAAACTAAATTGGGAATGTTATTTGACAAAACTTATGAACTTGATAAATCCTTAGGAGGAATTAATGAAAGAATTAGTGTCCTAGGAACTTGTGTTATCCATGATAATCAAACCAATAGGATTGATGAACTTGAAAAAGCTATGGGAACCTTGGGTTCAACCTTTTCTTCTCTCAAGTATAATGAGAAAGCCTATGTGGGTAAAGAGCAAAAATTCATGTATGCCTCTAAAGTGCCTAAACAAAAGAATTACTATAGGCCTAAAATTACTAAAACCCCTAGCACCACCATAGAAAATTTAGATAATGGAGCACCTAAAGCACCCTCTGCAACAAGTTGTGTTTGCATGAAAAATAATGATGTTGATGCTTCTTCACTCGATGTTACTTGATTTGCACTTTCCTAGCTGAAAGGCGTTAAAGAAAAGCGCTTATGGGAGACAACCCATGTTTTTACCTACAGCAATTTTTTGTTTTATTGAGTCTTGGAAGTTGTTTACTACTGTAGCAACCTCTCCTTATCATGTTTTTGTGCCAAGTAAAGTTTCTATGTCAAAGTTGATGTTATATTTGGGATCGCTGCGCAGAAACAGCATTGCTGTCTGTCACGAATCTGGGCACAATTCTCTGTAGAAAATTCGAAAAAATCTGCCAATTTACGTGATCCCTCAGATATGTACGCAACTTTCATTAGTTTTGAGTTTTTCCATTTGAGCAAGTCTGGTGCCATTTCTAAATTCGTCTTTATGGACTGTTCTGTTTTTGACAGATTCTGCCTTTTATTTCGCATTGCCTCTTTTGCTATGTTGGATTTATTTCTTTGATCCACTAATGTCCAGTAGCATTATGCAATGTCCAGAAGTGAAAATAATGATTGTGTCACCTCTGAATGAGTGAATTATTAATTGTGCACTAACCCTCTAATGAGTTTGCTTGAAGTTTGGTGTGAAGGAAGTTTTCAAGGGTCAAGAGAGGAGAATGATATACTATGATCAAGAGGAGTGAAAGCTCTAAGCTTGGGGATGCCCCGTGGTTCACCCCTGCATATTTTAAGAAGACTCAAGCGTCTAAGCTTGGGGATGCCCAAGGCATCCCCTTCTTCATCGACAACATCATCAGGTTCCTCCCCTGAAACTATATTTTTATTCAATCACATCTTGTGTTCTTTACTTGGAGCGTCGGTTTGTTTTCGTTTTTGTTTTTTTTGAATAAGATGGATCCTAGCATTCACTTTGTGGGAGAGAGACACGCTCCGCTGTTGCATATGGACACATGTGTCCTTAGGCTTTACTCATAATGTTCAAGGCGAAGTTTCTTCTTCGTTAAATTGTTATATGGTTGGAATTGGAAAATGCTACATGTAGTAATTCTAAAAAAATGTCTTGGATAATGTGATACTTGGCAATTGTTGTGCTCATGTTTAAACTCTTGCATCATATGCTTTGCACCCATTAATGAAGAAATACATAGAGCTTGCTAAAATTTGATTTGCATATTTGGTTTCTCTAAGGTCTAGATAATATCTAGTATTGAGTTTTGAACAACAAGGAGACGACGGTGTAGAGTCTTATAATGTTTACAATATGTCTTTTATGTGAGTTTTGCTGCACTTGTTCATCCTTGAGTTTGCTTCAAATAACCTTGCTAGCCTAAACCTTGTATCGAGAGGGAATACTTCTCATGCATCCAAAATCCTTGAGCCAACTACTATGCCATTTGTGTCCACCATACCTACCTACTACATGGTATTTCAGCCATTCCAAAGTAAATTGCTTGAGTGCTACCTTTAAAATTCCATCATTCACCTTTGCAATATATAGCTCATGGGACAAAATAGCCTTAAAAACTATCGTAGTATTGAATATGTACTTATGCACTTTATATTTTATTAAGTTGCTTGTTGTGCGATAACCATGCTTCTGGGGAACGCCATCAACTATTGTTGAATATCATGTGAGTTGCTATGCATGTCCGTCTTGTCTGAAGGTCTATCATTTTAGTGGTTGGAGCATGCAAAATTGTTAGAGAAGAACATTGGGCCGCTAACTAAAGCCATGAATCATGGTGGAAGTTTCAGTTTTGGACATATATCCTCAATCTCATATGAGAAATAATAACTTTGCTACATGCTTATGCATTTAAGAGGAGTCCATTATCTGTTGTCCATGTTGTCCCGGTATGGATGTCTAAGTTGAGAATAATCAAAAGCGAGAAATCCGAAATGCGAGCATTCTCCTTAGACCTTTGTACAGCGGCATGGAGGTACCCCTTTGTGACACTTGGTTGAAACATGGCATGCGAAGATCCGGTAGTCCAAGTTAAGTAGGACGAGGTGCGGGCACTATTAGTATACTATGCGTGAGGCTTGCAACTTGTAAGATATAATTTTCATAACTCATATGCTTTATTACTACCGTTGACAAAATTGTTTCATGTTTTCAAAATAAAAGCTCTAGCACAAATACAGCAATCGATGCTTTCCTCTTTGAAGGACCATTCTTTTACTTTTATTGTTGAGTCAGTTTACCTATCTCCTTCCACCTTAAGAAGCAAACACTTGTGTGAACTGTGCATTGATTCCTACATACTTGCATATTGCACTTGTTATATTACTTTATGTTGACAATATCCATGAGATATACATGTTATAAGTTGAAAGCAACCGCTGAAACTTCATCTTCCTATGTGTTGCTTCAACACCTCTACTTTGATTTATTGCTTTATGAGTTAACTCTTATGCAAGACTTATTGATGCTTGTCTTGAAGTACTATTCATGAAAAGTCTTTGCCATATGATTCACTTGTTTACTCATGTCATTACCTTTGCTTTGATCGCTGCATTCATTACATATGTTTACAAATAGTATGATCAAGATTATGATGGCATGTCACTTCAGAAATTATCTTTGTTATCGTTTTACCTGCTCGGGACGAGCAGAACTAAGCTGGGGATGCGATACGTCTCCAACGTATCGATAATTTCTTATGTTCCATGCTACTTTATTGATGATACCTACATGTTTTATGCACATTATATGTCATATTTATGCATTTTCTGGAACTAACCTATTAACAAGATGCCGAAGAGCCGATTCTTGTTTTACTTGCTGTTTGGTTTCAGAAATCCTAGTAAAAAATATTCTCGGAATTGGACGAAACCGCCCAGGGTCCTATTTTTGCACGAAGCTTCAGAAGACCGAAGACCTAACGAGGGGGCGGGAGGCAGCCGGGGTGGCCGGCGGCGCGGCCAGGCCCTGGCCGCGCCGACCTATCCCTGGGCCCTCGTGTGGCCCCCGCGTTGACCCTCCGCCTGCTTAAAGCCCGTCGCGAAACCCCCGGTGCAGGGAGCCACGATACGGAAAACCTTCCAAAGACGCCGCCGCCCATCTCGGGGGATTCAGGAGATCGCCTCCGGCACCCTGCCGGAGAGGGATTCATCTCCCGGAGGACTCTACACGCCATGGTCGCCTCCGGAGTGATGAGTGAGTAGTTCACCCCTGGACCATGGGTCCATAGCGGTAGCTAGATGGTCGTCTTCTCCTTGTTGTGCTTCATTGTTGGATCTTGTGAGCTGCCTAACATGATCAAGATCATCTATATGTAATTCTATATGTTGTGTTTGTCGGGATCCGATGGATAGAGAGTACTATGATTATGGTGATTATCAATCTATTGTTCATGTGTTGTTTATGATCTTGCATGCTCTCCGTTATTAGTAGAGGCTCTGGCCAAGTTTTTACTCTTAACTCCAAGAGGGAGTATTTATGCTCGATAGTGGGTTCATGCCTCCATTAAATCTGGGACAGTGACAGAAAGTTCTAAGGTTGTGGATGTGCTGTTGCCACTAGGGATAAAACATTGATGCTATGTCTAAGGATGTAGTTGTTGATTACATTACGCACCATACTTAATGCAATTGTGTGTTGCTTTGCAACTTAATCTTGAGGGGTTCGGATGATAACCTGAAGGTGGACTTTTTAGGCATAGATGCAGTTGGATGGCGGTCTATGTACTTTGTCGTAATGCCCAATTAAATCTCACTATATTTATCATATCATGTATATGCATTGTTATGCCTTTCTCTATTTTTCAATTGCCCGACTGTAATTTGTTCACCCAACATGCTTTTATCTTATGGGAGAGACACCTCTAGTGAATGTGGACCCCGGTCCTATTCTTTACATAGCATACAATCTCTGCAATTGTGTTTTCTGTTTTCTTTGCAAACATCTTCCACTCGTCGTTTAATCCTTTGTTACAGCAAGCCGGTGAGATTGACAACCTCACATTTCGTTGGGACAAAGTACTTGGGTGTGTTGTGCGGGTTCCGCGTTGGCGCCGGAATCCCTGGTGTTGCGCCTCACATTTCGCGACCATCAACCTTCAACGTGCTTCTTGGCTCCTCCTGGTTCGATTAAACCTTGGTTTCTTTCTGAGGGAAAACTTGCTACTGTGCGCATCATACCTTCCTCTTGGGGTTCCCAACGAACGTGTGAGTTACACGCCATCAGTGGGGAGGAGAGTATGTTCTTCAATCCCTGAAGCGCTTTATCTGCTTCTTCGTCCCAGACAAATTTGTTTGTTTTTTTTCGGCTTGTACGAGAGGTAGGGCTTTCTCGCCAAGACGGCTAACAAATCTGCTGATTGCCGCGACAACCAGTTAATCGTTGCACATCTTTGAGACAAGTTGGCCTCTTGATGTTCAGGATAGCCTTGATTTTTCCGGGTTAACTTCAATGCCCCTGTGAGAAACAATGAAGCCAAGGAGTTTTCCAGCTGGCACGCCAAAGACGCATTTCAGCGGATTTAACATCATCTTGTACCGTCGGAGGTTGTCAAAGGTTTCCTTCAGGTCGCTGATCAAGTCGGATACCTTCCGGGTCATGACTGCGATGTTGTCGACGTAGGCGTGCACGTTCCGGCCGATCTGGTCCTTCAGGCACCGCTGCATCGTACGTTGGTATGTGGCACCTGCGTTTTTCAAGCCAAAAGGCATGGTAACATAGCAGTATGTGCCAAAGGGTGTGATGAAAGAGGTCGCCTTTTGGTCAGACTCTTTCATCAGGATCTGATGATACCCGGAATATGCGTCAAGAAAACACAGAAGTTCCGCCCCTGCCGTCGAATCAATGACTTGGTCAATGCGCGGCAAAGGGAACGGATCCTTCGGACAATGCTTATTCAAGCCGTCGATGCACATTCTTAGTATTTCAGAATTCTTTTTGGGTACAAGGACGGGGTTTGCGACCCAATCGGTATGGATAACTTCTACTACAAAACCTGCCTCTAGTAACTTTGCTAATTCCATTCCTATGGCGCGGCGCTTCTTATCTCCAAAGCGTCGCATAGCTTGCTTCACCGGTTTTGCACCCGGATTTATGTTGAGGTAGTGCTCGGCGAGTTCCCTTACCTTGACTGTGATACGTCTCCAACGTATCGATAATTTCTTATGTTCCATGCTACTTTATTGATGATACCTACATGTTTTATGCACATTATATGTCGTATTTACGCATTTTCGGAACTAACCTATTAACAAGATGCGAAGAGCCAGTTGTTTTCTGCTGTTTTTGGTTTCAGAAATCCTAGTAAGGAAATATTCTCGGAATTGGACGAAATCACCGCCCGGGGACCTATTTTTGCACGAGCTTCCGAAGACCGAAGGAGAGTCGAAGTGGGGCCGAGGTGGCCGAGGGGATAGGGCGGCGCGGCCCAGGCCCTGGCCGGCTGCCCCCTGGGCCTCGTGCCGCCTCTTGACCTGCCCTTTCGCCTACTTATAGCCTCCGTCGCGAAACCCCAGTACGAGGAGCCACGATACGGAAAACCTTCCGGGACCGCCGCCGCCGGAGTCCCATCTCGGGGGATTCGGAGATCGCCTCCGGCACCCTGCCGGAGAGGGGATTCTTCTCCGGAGGACTCTTCATCGCCATGATCGCCTCCGGTGATGAGTGAGTAGTTCACCCCTGGACTATGGGTCCATAGCGGTAGCTAGATGGTCGTCTTCTCCTAATTGTGCTTCATTGTTGGATCTTGTGAGCTGCCTAACATGATCAAGATCATCTATCGTAATACTATATGTTGTGTTTGTCGGGATCCGATGGATAGAGAATACTATGTTATGGTGATTATCAATCTATTGTTTATGTGTTGTTTATGATCTTGCATGCTCTCCGTTATTAGTAGAGGCTCTGGCCAAGTTTTTGCTCTTAACTCCAAGAGGGGGTATTTATGCTCGATAGTGGGTTCATGCCTTCATTGACACCTGGGATCGTGACAGTAGGTTCTAAGGTTGTGTTGTGCTGTTGCCACTAGGGATAAAACATTGATTCTATGTCTAAGGATGTAGTTGTCGATTACATTACGCACCATACTTAATGCAATTGTCTGTTGCTTTGCAACTTAATACTGAATGGGGTTCGGATGATAACCTGAAGGTGGACTTTTTAGGCATAGATGCGGTTGGATGGCGGTCTATGTACTTTGTCGTAATGCCGGATTAAATCTCACTATATTTATCATATCATGTATATGCATTGTTATGCCCTTCTCTATTTGTCAATTGCCAGTAATTTGTTCACCCAACATGCTTTATCTTATGGGAGAGACACCTCTAGTGAACTGTGGACCCGGTCCTATTCTTTACATAGCATACAATCTACTGCAATACTTGTTTTTTGTTTTCTTGCAAACAATCATCTTCCACACAATACGGTTAATCCTTTGTTACAGCAAGCGGTGAGATTGACAACCTCATTTGTTTCGTTGGGGCAAAGTACTTTGGTTGTGTGTGTGCGGGTTCCGTTGGCGGGAATCCCTGTTGTTGCGCCGCATCACATTTCGCCACCATCAACCTTCAACGTGCTTCTTGGCTCCTACTGGTCCAATTAAACCTTGGTTTCTTTCGAGGAAAACTTGCCGTTGTGCGCATCATACCTTCCTCTTGGGGTTCCCAACGGACGTGTACATCTACGCGCATCAAGCACTTTTCTGGCGCCGTTGCCGGGAGATCAAGACACGCTGCAAGGGGAGTCTCCACTTCTCAATCTCTTTACTTTGTTTTTGTCTTGCTTTATTTTATTTACTACTTTGTTTGCTGCACCTAAACAAAACACAAAAAAATTAGTTGCTAGTTTTACTTTATTTATTGTCTTGCTCACTATATCGAAAACACAAAAAAATTAGTTACTTGCATTTACTTTATCTAGTTTGTTTTATTTACTGTTGCTAAAATGAATACCCCTGAAAATACTAAGTTGTGTGACTTCACAAATGCAAATAATAATGATTTCCTATGCACACCTATTGCTCCACCCCTACTACAGCAGAATTCTTTGAAATTAAACCTGCTTTACTGAACCTTGTCATGAGAGATCAATTTTCTGGTGTTAGTTCTGATGATGCTGCTGCCCATCTTAATAATTTTGTTGAACTTTGTGAAATGCAAAAGTATAAGGATGTAGATGGTGATATTATTAAAATGAAAGTGTTTCCTTTCTCATTAAGAGGAAGAGCTAAAGATTGGTTGCTATCTTTGCCTAAGAATAGTATTGATTCATGGACTAAATGTAAGGATGCTTTTATTGGTAGATATTATCCTCCCGCTAAAATTATATCTTTGAGAAGTAGCATAATGAATTTTAAGCAATTAGATACTGAACATGTTGCTCAAGCATGGGAGAGAATGAAAACTTTGGTAAAGAATTGCCCAACCCATGGAGTGACTACTTGGATGATCATCCAAACCTTCTATGGGACTAAATTTTCTTCGCGGAATTTATTGGATTCAGCTGCTGGAGGTACCTTTATGTCCATCACTTTGGGGCGGCTACAAAACTTCTTGATGATATGATGATAAATTACTCGAATGGCACACGGAAAGAGCTCCACAAAGTAAGAAGGTAAATTCTTTGAAGAAACCTCTTCCTTGAGTGATAAGATTGATGTGATTATGTCTATGCTTGTGAATGGTAGATCTAATGTTGATCCAAATAATGTTCCTTTAGCTTCATTGGTTGCTCAAGAAGAAAATGTTGATGTGAATTTCATTAAAAAAAATTTTCAACAACAATGCTTATAGGAACAACTCTGGTAATAACTATAGGCCATATCCTTCTGCTAATGGTAATGGTTATGGTAATTCTTATGGGAATTCTTACAATAATAATAGGAGTGTACCCTCTGGTCTTGAAGCTATGCTTAAAGAATTTATTAGTACACAAACTGCTTTTAACAAATCTGTTGAGGAAAAGCTTGATAAAATTGATATTATTGCTTCTAGAGTTGATAGACTTGCCTCTGATATTAATCTTTTAAAATTGAAAGTTATGCCTAATAATGATATTGATAATAATATTACTACTACAGCAAATTCCATGCAAGTTAGAATTAATGAGAATATAAGATTAATGGCTGAATTGCGTGCTAGGTGGGATAGAGAAGAAAATGAAAAACTAGCTAAAGAGAATAATGTAGCTAAAGTTTGGACTATTACCACCACTAGTAATGTTAATGCTTCACATGTTGCTGCACCTCCTACTATCAATGGTAAAATAATTGGTGTTGGCAATGTTTCTACTAGTGCAAAGCGAACAAAACTGCCTGAAATTGCTAAAACTGCTTGTGATAAAACTGCTGAAATTTTTCCAACCTTGGGAACAATGATCCCATTGCTGTAGCTCATAATGATTTAGATTTTGATGATTGCCACATCTCTGAAGTTATAAAGTTCTTACAAAAACTTGCTAAAAGTCCTAATGCTAGTGCTATAAATTTAGCCTTTACAAAACATATTACAAATGCTCTCATAAAAGCTAGAAGAGAAACTAAAACTTGAAACTTCTATTTCTAGAAAGTTAGAAGATGGTTGGGAGCCCATCATTAAAATGAAATTCAATGACTTTGAATGTAATGCTTTATGTGATCTTGGTGCAAGTATTTGTTATGCCTAAAAAGATTTATGATATGCTTGACTTGCCACCATTGAAGAATTGTTATTTGGATGTTAATCTTATCGATAATGTTAAAAAGAAACCTTTGGGGAGGATTGATAATGTGCGCATTACGGTTAACAATAACCTTGTCCCCGTTGATTTTGTTGTCTTGGATATCGAATGCAATGCATCTTGTCCTATTGTGTTGGGAAGACCTTTTCTTCGAACCGTTGGTGCTGTTATTGATATGAGGGAAGGTAATATTAAATATCAATTTCCTATCAAGAAAGGTATGGAACACTTCCCTAGAAAGAGAATGAAGTTGCCTTTTGATTCTATTATTAGAACAAGTTATGATGTTGATGCTTCTACTCTTGATGTTACTTGATTTGCACTTTCTGCGCCTAGCTGAAAGGCGTTAAAGAAAAGCGCTTATGGGAGACAACCCATGTTTTTACTACAGAAATTTTTTGTTTTGTTGAGTCTTGGAAGTTGTTTACTACTGTAGCAACCTCTCCTTATCATGTTTTTGTGCCAAGTAAAGTTTCTATGTTAAAGTTGATGTTATATTTGGGATCGCTGCGCAGAAACAGCATTGCTGTCTGTCACGAATCTGGGCACAAGTCTCTGTATAAAATTCGAAAAAATCTGCCAGTTTACGAGCGTGAACCTCAGATATGTACGCAACTTTCATTAGTTTTGAGTTTTTCCATTTGAGCAAGTCTGGTGCCATTTTAAAATTCGTCTACGAACTGTTCTGTTTTGACAGATTCTGCCCTTTATTTCGCATTGCCTCTTTTGCTATGTTGGATGAATTTCTTTGATCCATTAATGTCCAGTAGCTTTGTGCAATGTCCAGAAGTGTAAAGAATGATTGTGTCACCTCTGAATATGTGAATTATTAATTGTGCACTAACCCTCTAATGAGTTTGCTTGAAGTTTGGTGTGAAGGAAGTTTTCAAGGGTCAAGAGAGGAGAATGATATACTATGATCAAGAGGAGTGAAAGCTCTAAGCTTGGGGATGCCCCGTGGTTCACCCCTGCATATTTTAAGAAGACTCAGCGTCTAAGCTTGGGGATGCCCAAGGCATCCCCTTCTTCATCGACAACATCATCGGGTTCCTCCCCTGAAACTATATTTTTATTCAATCACATCTTGTGTTCTTTGCTTGGAGCGTCGGTTTGTTTTTGTTTTGTTTGAATAAAATGGATCCTAGCATTCACTTTGTGGGAGAGAGACACGCTCCGCTGTTGCATATGGACAAATATGTCCTTAGGCTTTACTCATAATGTTCAAGGCGAAGTTTCTTCTTCGTTAAATTGTTATATGGTTGGAATTGAAAAATGCTACATGTAGTAATTCTAAAATGTCTTGGATAATGTGATACTTGGCAATTGTTGTGCTCATGTTTAAGCTCTTGCATCATATGCTTTGCACTCATTAATGAAGAAATACATAGAGCTTGCTAAAATTTGATTTGCATATTTGGTCTCTCTAAGGTCTAGATAATATCTAGTATTGAGTTTTGAACAACAAGGAAGACGGTGTAGAGTCTTATAATGTTTACAATATGTCTTTTATGTGAGTTTTGCTGCACCGGTTCATCCTTGAGTTTGCTTCAAATAACCTTGCTAGCCTAAACCTTGTATCGAGAGGGAATACTTCTCATGCATCCAAAATCCTTGAGCCAACTACTATGCCATTTGTGTCCACCATACCTACCTACTACATGGTATTTCTCCGCCATTCCAAAGTAAATTGCTTGAGTGCTACCTTTAAAATTCCATCATTTACCTTTGCAATATATAGCTCATGGGACAAAATAGCCTTAAAAACTATCGTAGTATTGAATATGTACTTATGCACTTTATCTTTTATTAAGTTGATTGTTGTGCGATAACCATGCTTATGGGGATCAATTTGTTGAATATCATGTGAGTTGCTATGCATGTCCGTCTTGTCTGAAGGATCTATCACCTTAATGATTGGAGCATGCAAATTGTTAGAGAAGAACATTGGGCCGCTAACTAAAGCCATGAATCATGGTTGAAGTTTCAGTTTTGGACATATATCCTCAATCTCATATGAGAATAATAATTGTTGCTACATGCTTATGCATTTAAGAGGAGTCCATTATCTGTTGTCCATGTTGTCGGTATGGATGTCTAAGTTGAGAATAATCAAAAGCGAGAAATCCAAAATGCGAGCTTTCTCCTTAGACCTTTGTACAGGCGGCATGGAGGTACCCCTTTGTGACACTTGGTTGAAACATGGCATGCAAAGATCCGGTAGTCCAAGCTAAGTAGGACGAGGTGCGGGTACTATTAGTATACTATGCATGAGGCTTGCAACTTGTAAGATATAATTTACATAACTCATATGCTTTATTACTACCGTTGACAAAATTGTTTCATGCTTTCAAAATAAAAGCTCTAGCACAAATACACAATCGATGCTTTCCTCTTTGAAGGACCATTCTTTTACTTTTATTGTTGAGTGAGTTTACCTATCTCCCTCCACCTTAGAAGCAAACACTTGTGTGACTTGTGCATTGATTCCTACATACTTGCATATTGCACTTGTTATATTATTTTATGTTGACACTATCCATGAGATATACATGTTATAAGTTGAAAGCAACTGAAACTTAATCTTCCTTTGTGTTGCTTCAACACCTTTACTTTGATTTATTGCTTTATGAGTTAACTCTTATGCAAGACTTATTGATGCTTGTCTTGAAGTACTATTCATGAAAAGTCTTTGCTTTATGATTCAGTTGTTTACTCATGTCATTACCTTTGTTTTGATCGCTGCATTCATTACATATGTTTACAAATAGTATGATCAAGATTATTATGGCATGTCACTTTAGAAATTATCTTTGTTATCGTTTTACCTGCTGGGACCTCTAGGGGATGCTGATACGTCTCAACGTATCGATAATTTCTTATGTTCCATGCTACTTTATTGATGATACCTACATGTTTTATGCATATTATATGTCGTATTTACGCATTTTTGGAACTAACCTATTAACAAGATGCCGAAGCAGTTCTTGTTTTACTGTTTTTGGTTTCAGAAATCCTAGTAAGGAAATATTCTCGGAATTGGACGAAATCACCGCCCGGGTCCTATTTTTGCACGGAGCTTCCAGAAGACCGAAGAGAGTCGAAGTGGGGCCACGAGGTGGCCGGGGGATAGGCGGCGGCCGGGCCCTAGCCGCGCGGCCTGCCTGGGCCCTCGTGCCGCCTCTTGACCTACCCTTTCGCCTACTTATAGCCTCAGTCGCGAAACCCCATGAGAGCCACGATGGAAAACCTTCCGGAGACGCCGCCGCCGCGAATCCCATCTCGGGGATTCGGGAGATCGCCTCCGGCACCCTGCCGGAGAGTTCATCTCCCGGAGGACTCTTCATCGCCATGATCGCCTCCGGATGATGAGTGAGTAGTTCACCCTGGACTATGGGTCCATAGCGGTAGCTAGATGGTCGTCTTCTCCTAATTGTGCTTCATTGTTGGATCTTGTGAGCTGCCTAACATGATCAAGATCATCTATCGTAATACTATATGTTGTGTTTGTCGGGATCCGATGGATAGAGAATACTATGTTATGGTGATTATCAATCTATTGTTTATGTGTTGTTTATGATCTTGCATGCTCTCGTTATTAGAGGCTCTGGCCAAGTTTTTGCTCTTAACTCCAAGAGGGTATTTATGCTCGATGGTGGGTTCATGCCTTCATTGACACCTGGGATCGTGACAGGTTCTAAGGTTGTGTTGTCTTGTTGCCACTAGGGATAAAACATTGATTCTATGTCTAAGGATGTAGTTGTCGATTACATTACGCACCATACTTAATGCAATTGTTGTTGTTTGCAACTTACTGAATGGGGTTCGGATGATAACTGAAGGTGGACTTTTTAGGCATAGATGCGGTTGGATGGCGGTCTATGTACTTTGTCGTAATGCCCGGATTAAATCTCACTATATTTATCATATCATGTATATGCATTGTTATGCCCTTCTCTATTTGTCAATTGCTGTAATTTGTTCACCCAACATGCTTTATCTTATGGGAGAGACACCTCTAGTGAGCTTGGTCCTATTCTTTACATAGCATACAATCTCTTTGCAATACTTGTTTTACTTGTTTTCTTGCAAACAATCATCTTCCACACAATACGGTTAATCCTTTGTTACAGCAAGCCGGTGAGATTGACAACCTCGTTGTTTCGTTGGGGCAAAGTACTTTGGTTGTGTTGTGCAGTTCCACGTTGGCGCCGGAATCCCTGTTGTTGCGCCGCATCACATTTCGCCATCAACCTTCAACGTGCTTCTTGGCTCCTCTTGGTCCGATTAAACCTTGGTTTCTTTAGAGCTTGCCTTGTGCGCATCATACCTTCCTCTTGGGGTTCCCAACGACGACGTGTACATCTACGCGCATCAACATCGAGAAGGTTGCCATGCGAAGATATCCATGTTAGCTCGCGAGGAACTCGACGCGCTTTCCTATTTGGGGTCCATGTTGGCTCCACTGAAACCTGCTTGGAGCTGTCACCTTCCACAAGGTCATGCTTCTTGGTTTCTATCGGCTTTGAACAGGTCTTGTTGAGAGATCGCTTCTTGGTGATGCATCTCGGTCGGATCCACCGCGGCTGCAGCACGGCTCTTCTCCGATATGACGGTTTTGCAAAGGCGGCTTCGCCCTCCTCGCAGTCCCTTGCTTTTTGTAGTCTCCGGATACGGTGATCATACGTTAGGGCCCGGAATCTTGAGCTTGTTGTAGATGTAGCATGCCACTGCGTGGAACTTGTGGTAGGTGGGCCTGCCGAAGATCACGTGGTAGGAGCTTTTGAAGGGCACTACTTCAAACGTGATCATCTCTTCGCGGTAATTGTTAACATCGCGAAGGCACGGGAAGTTTGATGCTACCCGGGAGTTGGCCTTTTTACCGGAACCACACCATGAAATTCGGTGGTGCTGTGCTTCAGCGTCCTTGGTTAGGTTCATCTTCTCCAGGGTCTCCAGGTACATGATGTTCAGCTAGCTCCTCCATCCATAGGCACTTGGAAAAGTCGTACCCGTCTATGCGGGGACTTACAACCAGGGCGTAGCACTCTTTGGGGATGACGGCCGGATGATCCGACTGTCAAAAGTGAGCTTTCTCCGACCACTTGACATCTGCGGCGGAGCTAGCAGCGTTCAAGATCCGGACGCCGATTTTCGCGCGGTGTTGGGTTCCGAGGAAAGTGTGGTAGGTTCCGACACTCTTTTTGCCGAAGGGATTGGATTTGTTGGCTGCGGTACCCTCCTTGGGTTCCGAGCGTCATCCTCGTCCATAGCCTCGGAACTGTCCTCCTCCTTGTCTTTGTTCTTGCCCTTGCCTCCTTTGCCGCGTGGGCGGTGCTTCGGGCTCGCTTGTATCCTGCCTCCGGGTCGTTCTTCAGATCGTTGACCCACTTGCAGTTGCGATTGGTGTGAGTGGATTTGCCGTAGCGGATCCAGATGAGCCGGGCACGGCATATCCCTGTATTCTTCGTACGTTTGGGGGGAGCGGGATCCGGCTGCGGTGACCTCGTCGGTACGCTGCTGGCCCACCCGGCTCCGCCTCCACGTCGCGGCCTCTTCCTCCTCCTGAACCTCCACGTTGGAACGTCATGGCAACCATGTCGGATCCTCCGCCTTTCTGTCTTCGGGGGGTTCTTCCGCTTATTCTTTATTCTTTGTGTTGTCACGGTTTTCTTTTGTTGGTGGGGGTATGGCTGTAGCTGCGAGATCTCCGCTGCGTCGTCATTGGCGCAGTGTGATCGGGCGATGTTTATCATCTCGTCAAGAGTGAGCTTGTTCGCGTTCACCAGGCAAGTAAGCTTGTGGCGCAGCAGCCCCCCACGCTGCAAACCACCAATGAAGGCGTGCATTGCCGTGCGGTTATCTACGTTCTCGCACTCATTTTTGGTTGCCAACCATCGGGTGAGGAAACTTCTGGATGTTTCACCCTTCTTCTGGATGCAAGCTTGAAGGTCGCTGGTGGTGGCCGGTCTCTTGTAGGTGCCTTTGAAGTGGTTCTCGAAAGCCTTCTTCGGGTCAAACCAGCAAAAGACGGTGTTTTCCTCGAGGTCGCTGAGCCAAACTGGCTGGACCAATAAGGTACAAGCTGGAGCATGCGGGCTATATTCGGGGTTCCTCCGCAAGGTTCTTGCATTGTAGTAATCCTCAATCCAGGTATCCGGCCTCTCGCTGCCATCATAATGCTTCTGGTAGCTTAAGGTTCAAGCTTCTTGGCTTTGGTTCCTCTCGGATCATCCGGCCAAAGCACCTTGGACCAATGTAGTCGGATCTGTACTCGTTGAGCGTTCCCGCGTCGCGAGACTTCGCCGGGTGACGAGGACGGCGGGATCTCGGCCTCCGCCTCCGCCTCCACCTCCGCCTCCACGTGGCGCGAGATCTGCGAGGGGGCCTGTAAGATGATCTTCCGCCTTCGGACTCTCGGCGCTGCTCCCGGCTGGCTCCGGCTTCGGTGACTCCTTCCTCTTGGTGGTGGTCACCTCCGTCGTTCCCTGCGAGGCTCAGGCGCGCGCTCTTCGTTCCGGCTCCTCCTAGGTTCAGGCTCGCGCCCTTGGCTTCTGCGAGGCTCGGGCTCGCGGTCTTGGTTCCGGCTCCTGCGTGGCTCCGGCGTACGCTCCCTGCTCCTGTCCCTAGGAGGTGGCATGTTGTCGCGGATATTGATTCCTCCAGGCCCATGGGGCCTGGTGTTTCCGGCTGGACGTCGAGGAGGTAGCGGAGCGAAGCTCGGGGTGGCGGTGATGGAACATGGTACTTGTCTCTGCCAGGTATACATCGGGTCCTTTCCCTTTGCCGGGTTTTTCGGGGTTGAATCCGAGGGCACCGGGATTGGATTCGGATGTTCTGACTTTCCTCCTGCGCTCGTGGATCCGGTGCGCGACTCGCCATCACGGTGTTGACTTGCTATGGCGTCCTTCTGCGCGGTGGATATGCAATAGTCCGGATTGGATTCTAACCTGCGAAGTGTCTGCCTTGCTCTGCTGCTGCATTGCTGAGGCAACGAGCTTCCGGACGTAGTTGATGTCAATCTCTTCGTCCTTCTTTTTCAGGAGCTCCGCAGCCTTCTTCATGTTATCCTTTGGAGTTGCGGCGGCTGTTGCTCCGTGGGTGTTGCAAAGGTAATCTTGCGGGGAGGGATGGCTTCTCGAGCGATCCTATCAACCTCCTCCTGCGCACAGGCCACCCTTTCCTCCCATTCCTTTCGGAGCTTCTTGACTGTCGCAAGTGACTCGTCGACCTCGTGATCCTTCTTTTGGAAGTGGTCCACAAAGTTCGCGGCTATGGTTCTTTCTTCCAGCATTGCGGCTGCGGTCCTGGCAAATTTCTGAGCTGTTGCCAGCATCTCCTGCCTTTTGGCTTCTAAGGCCTCCGGATCTGCAGCCTCCTCGGGAGTTATTGGTTTATTGAGAACATCAGACTGCGCGACTAAATCCATGCGTGCTTGCTCGACCATCTCTTCTGGTGACAGGACATCCTTTCGTGGTCGTGCCCGATCTAAGGGAGACCTTACGTTGGATGGTCCTGGGTCGGAGGTGGAGTCTTCGTCTTCCGTTTCCTGCTGATCCAACGGTGCTACGGTTGCTAGAACCTGCATTGGCTGGGCGGATTCTACGTCAGCTTGCTCACCGCCTCCGAGTTCTTCGAGCTTGCGGTTGAATTCTTCTGTATTCATGGATGAGGCACCGTCAGCTTCTTCCCCGATCTCGAGTTCTTTCGTCAAGCGATTGTATTCTTCTGTGCCTATTGAGGAGGCATCGTCGGATTTGGGCTCAAGTTGCCGAGGATTGATTCCTCGGGGTTTCCGGCTTCCTCTTGTCCCGGAGTGTCGCTGTCTCCGACAGCTTCTTGCGGATCCGGAGCGACGTTGTTTCGGGTGCCTCATCCTGCAAAGGATCGGCCTCGTCTGAGTGGAGGCGTCTCTGCGGTATGGGCCAAGAAGTGCAAGTGACACCTTTGCTTCTCTAACACAGGGAGACCCAGGCGGATCTGCATTGGTCTTCCACCGTTTTCTCTGCTCGGGGGTGGATTGGGTGGGCTTTGATTTTTTCATATCTAAGGCGGAATCTTCCTTAGGGAGGTCCTGCGACTCAGATCGGATCTTCGCGACGGCGTCCAGCTCAGCAGCGGACGCGTCAGCGTTACTAATGTCTACGGGTGCTTCTATTCTTGTAGACAGTGTTGGGCCTCCAAGAGCAGAGGTTTGTAGAACAGCAGCAAGTTTTCCTTAAGTGGATCACCCAAGGTTTATCGAACTCAGGGAGGAAGAGGTCAAAGATATCCCTCTCAAGCAACCCTGCAACCACAAAGCAAGAAGTCTCTTGTGTCCCCACACACCAAATACACTTGTCGGATGTATAGGTGCACTAGTTCGACGAAGAGATAGTAAAACACGGGTGGTATAGATGGTGGTAATATTACAGAAAGTAAAGATGCAGTAAAACGATAAACAAGCGGCGCCAGAAAATAGCTTGCTGGCGTGGAAAGCAATTCTTTGTGGTGGAAACAAGGCCTAGGGATCATACTTTCACTAGTGGACACTTTCAACATTGATCACATAATAAATAAGTACTCTTCCTTGTGCTACATATACTCTTGTTTGATAATGAACACCACTAATTGTGTAGGATTACACAAACCCTCAATGCCGGAGTTAACAAGCTCCACAACATTCGATATTCATGTTTAAGTAACCTTAGAGTATAATAGATCTTTGCAAAATAGACCAAGTACTAACAAAGCATGCACACTGTCACCATCACACTATGAAGGAGGCATAGATCACATCAATACTATCATAGCGATAATCAACTCCATAACCTACAAGAGATTATGATCATAATCTACGACAAGAACCACACGATGCACACACTGTCACCATTACACCATGCAGGAGGAATAGACTACTTTAATAACATCACATGAGTAGCACATAGATAAATAGTGATACAAAACACATTGCAATCATAAAGGGATATAAATAAGCACTTCACTATGCCATTCATAACAGTGAATAAGTATTCTGTGAAATATAGCCTAAGAGACCCACACGGTGCACACACTGTCACCTTTACACACGTGGGACAAGGAGTCTCCGGAGATCACATAAGTAAAACCCTTGACTAGCATAATGACATCTAGATTACAAGCATCATCATATGAATCTCAATCATATAAGGCAGCTCATGAGATTATTGTATTGAAGTACATAGGAGAGATGAACCACATAGCTACCGGTACGGCCGAGCCTCGATGGAGAACTACTCCTCCTCATGGGAGACAGCAGCGTTGATGAAAATGGCGGTGGAGATGGCAGCGGTGTCGATGGAGAAGCCTTAGGGGGCACTTCCCCGTCCGGCGGCGTGCGAACAGAGACTCCTCCCCCATCTTGGCTTCGCGATGGCGGCGGCTCGAAAGGTTTGCGTACCGTGGCTTATTCGTCTCGTTTTTAGGTCGGGGAGCTTATGAGGCGAAAGGGCAAGGTCGGAGGGTGCAGGGCCACCAAACACTGAGGCGGCGCGCCCTCTGGGCCGCGCCGCCACCATGTGTGGCCCCTGTGGTCCCTCTCGGCGGCTCTCGGGTGTTCGGAAGCTTAGGGATTCTAAGATCTTTGGGCGTTGATTTCGTCCAATTCGAGAATATTTCCTTACTAGGATTTCTGAAACCAAAAACAGGGGAACTGGCACTTCGGCATCTCGTCAATAGGTTAGTTCCGGAAAACGCATAAAAACGATATAAAGTGTGAACAAAACATGTAGGTATTGTCATAAAACAAGCATGGAACATCGAAATTATAGATACGTTTGAGACGTATCGGCATCCCCAAGCTTAGTTCCTACTCGTCCTCGAGTAGGTAAACGATAACACAAATAATTTCTGAGGTGACATACTACCATCATAATCTTGATCAACATTATTGTAAAGCATATGACATGAATGGAGTGATTCAAAGCAATATCTATAGTTTGCTAACAAATAGATAACATATAGCAAAACCTTTCATGAATAGTACTTTCAAGACAAGCATCAATAAGTCTTGCATAAGAGTTAACTCATAAAGCAATAAATTCAAAGTAAAGGCATCGAAGCAACACAAAAGAAGATATAAGTTCAGCAGTTGCTTTCAACTTTCAACATGCATATCTCATGGATAATGGTCAACATAGAGTAATATGATGAATGCAAATAAGCAAGTATGTAAGAATCAATGCACAGTTGACACAAGTGTTTGCTTCTAAGGATGGAAGGAAATAGGTAAACTGACTCAACATAAAGTAAAAGATAGGCCCTTCGCAGAGGGAAGCGGGGATTAAATCATGTGCTAGAGCTTTTCAAGTTTTGAAATCATATAGAGAGCATAAAAGTAAAATTTTGAGAGGTGTTTGTTGTTGTCAACGAATGGTAATGGGTACTCTAACTACCTTATCAACCCAGACTTTCAAGAGCGGCTCCCATGAAGGACGTTATCTCTACCAGCAAGGTAGATTATCCCTCTTCTCTTTTGTTTACACATGCACTTTAGTTTTATTTATTAGATGACACTCCCCCAACCTTTGCTTTCACAAGCCATGGCTAACCGAATCTCGGGTGCCTTCCAACATTCACATACCATGGAGGAGTGTCTATTTGCAAATTTAAGTTGCTTGATAGATCAGAGCAAAACATGTGAAGAGAATTATTAATGCAAGTTAATTAATTGGGGCTGGAACCCCATTGCCGGCTCTTTTTGCAAAATTATTGGATAATCGGATGAAGCCACTAGTCCATTGTGAAAGTCTGTCAGAAGTAAATGACAAGATCGAAAGATAAAACACCACATACTTCCTCATGAGCTATAAAACATTGACACAAATAAGAGATAATAGCTTTTGAATTGTTTAAAGGTAGCACATGAAGTATTTACTTGGAATGGCAGGAAATACCACATGGTAGGTAGATATGGTGGACACAAATGGCATGGGTTTTGGCTCAAGGTTTTGGATGCGAGAAGCATTTCCTCTCGGTACAAGGCTTAGGCTAGCAAGGTTGTTTGAAGCAAACACAAGTATGAACCGGTACAAAACTTACATAAGAACATATTGCAAGCATTATAAGACTCTACACTGTCTTCCTTGTTGCTCAAACACTTTTACCGAAAAATATCTAGACCTTAGAGAGACCAGTCATGCAAACCAAATTTCAACAAGCTCTACGGTAGTTCTCCACTACTAGATTTAAACTACATGATGCAAGAGCTTAAACATGATATGAGAGCTCAAAACAATTGCCAAGTATCAAATTATTCAAGACCATATGAAGCATTTTCTTATTCCAACCAAATATCAACAAGTGAAGCGATCAACTTTCGCCCTTGAACATTAAAAGCTAAGAACACATGTGTTCATATGAACCAGCGGAGCGTATCTCTCTCCCACACAAGGATGAACTTATTCAGAGAATGAAAATAACGAAAATAAAAATAAAAGCACAGACGCTCCAAGTAAAATACATAAGATGTGACGGAATAAAAATATAGTTTCACTAGAAGTGACCTGATAATGTTGTCGATGAAGAAGGGGATGCCTTGGGCATCCCCAAGCTTAGATGCTTGAGTCTTCTTAAAATATGCAGGGATGAACCACTGGGGCATCCCCAAGCTTAGACCTTTCACTCTTCTCGATCACATTATATCACCCTCTTCTATTGACCCTTGAAAACTTCACACCAAACTTCAAGCAAACTCATTAGAGGGTTAGTGCACAATCAAAAATTCACATGTTCAGAGGTGACACAATCATTCTTAACACTTCTGGACATTGCACAAAACTTCTGAAAGTTAATGGAACAAAGAAACCCATTCAACATAGCAAAAGCGGCAATGCGAAATAAAAGGCAGAATCTGTCAAAAACAGAACAGTCCGTAAAGACGAACCTGAAAGGGGCACTTAACTTGCTCAAACGGAAAAACTAATAATGAAAGTTGCGTACATATCGAGGATCACGCTCGTAAATTTGCAGATTTTTTGAACAGAGACTTATGCCAGAATCGTGACAGACAGCAATGCTGTTTCTGCGCAGCGATCCCAAATATAACATCAACTTTAGCATAGAAACTTTACTTGGCACAAAAACATGATAAGGAGAGGTTGCTACAGTAGTAAACAACTTCCAAGACTCAACAAAATAAAAATTGCTGTAGTAAAATAAACACATGGGTTATCTCCCAAGAAGTTCTTTCTTTATAGCCATTAAGATGGGCTCAGCAGTTTTAATGATGCTCTCATGAAAATAGACAATGAAGCAAAAGAGAACATCAAGAAGCAAATTTAAAACACATTTAAGCCTAACCCACTTCCTATGAAAAGGAATCTTGTACACAAATAAATTTATGAAGAACAAAGTGGTAAGCATAGAAAAGCAACACAAGCGCAATTTCAAGATTCTCAACATAAAGAGGGAAACTTAATATTATTAAGATGCATATAACCATGTTTTCCTCTCTCATAATAACTTTCAGTAGCATCATGAGCAAACTCAACAATATAACTGTCACATAAAGCATTCTTATCATGAGTCTCATGCATAAAATTATTACTCTCCACATAAGCATAATCAATTTTATTAGTTGTAGTGGGAGCAAATTCAACAAAGTAGCTATCATTATTATTCTCATCAAGTGTAGGAGGCATAGTATAATCATCATAAAATTTACTCTCCATAGTAGGCGGCACCAAAAGACCACTATCATTATAATCATCATAAATAGGAGGCAACGTATCATCAAAGAAAATTTTCTCCTCAATGCTTGGGGGACTAAAACTATCATGCTCATCAAAAGCAGCTTCCCCAAGCTTAGAATTTTCCATATCATTAACAACAATGGTGTTCAAAGCGTTCATACTAATATCATTGTTACCAGCATGCAAATAAGATTCCATAGGTTTTTTAATTTTCGCAGCAAACAATCCATGTCTTAACTCGGGAAATAGAATAAGAAGCTCATTGTTGTCCATTATGCCTAACTAGTGTAAACAAGAAACCAAAAGATGCAATTGCAGGATCTAAAGGAAATAGCTTCGAGTACTTACAACGGCGCCAAAAAATAGCTTAGTAGCCGAGTATCCGGAGTGTGAGTACCTTTTACCTTTCCTCCCCGGCAACGGCGCCCGAAAAATAGCTTGATGTCTACGGGTGCTTCTATTCTTGTAGACAGTGTTGGGCCTCCAAGAGCAGAGGTTTGTAGAACAGGCAAGTTTTCCCTTAAGTGGATCACCCAAGGTTTATCGAACTCAGGGAGGAAGAGGTCAAAGATATCCCTCTCAAGCAACCCGCAACCACAAAGCAAGAAGTCTCTTGTGTCCCCAACACACCAAATACACTTGTCGAGATGTATAGGTGCACTAGTTCGGCGAAGAGATAGTAAAACACAGGTGGTATAGATGGTGGTAATATTGCAGAAAGTAAAGATGCAGTAAAACAGTAAACAAGCGGCGCCAGAAAATAGCTTCTGGCGTGGAAAGCAATTCTTTGTGGTGGAAACAAGGCCTAGGGATCATACTTTCACTAGTGGACACTCTCAACATTGATCACATAATAAATAAGTTCTCTTCCTTGTGCTACATATACTCTTGTTTGATAATGAACACCACTAATTGTGTAGGATTACACGAACCCTCAATGCCGGAGTTAACAAGCTCCACAACATTCGATATTCATGTTTAAGTAACCTTAGAGTATAATAGATCTTTGCAAAATAGACCAAGTACTAACATAGCATGCACACTGTCACCATCACACTATGAAGGAGGCATAGATCACATCAATACTATCATAGCGATAATCAACTCCATAACCTACAAGAGATTATGATCATAATCTACGACAAGAACCACACGATGCACACACTGTCACCATTACACCATGCAGGAGGAATAGACTACTTTAATAACATCACATGAGTAGCACATAGATAAATAGTGATACAAAACACATTGCAATCATAAAGGGATATAAATAAGCACTTCACTATGCCATTCATAACAGTGAATAAGTATTCGTGAAATATAGCCTAAGAGACCCACACGGTGCACACTGTCACCTTTTACACGTGGGACAAGGAGTCTCCGGATATCACATAAGTAAAACCCACTTGACTAGCATAATGACATCTAGATTACAAGCATCATCATATGAATCTCAATCATGTAAGGCAGCTCATGAGATTATTGTATTGAAGTACATAGGAGAGAGATGAACCACATAGCTACCGGTACAGCCCCGAGCCTCGATGGAGAACTACTCCCTCCTCATGGGAGACAGCAGCGTTGATGAAGATGGCGGTGGAGATGGCAGCGGTGTCGATGGAGAAGCCTTCGGGGCACTTCCCGTCCGGCGGCGTGCGAAGAGACTCCTGTCCCCGGATCTTGGCTTCGCGATGGCGGCGGGAAGGTTTTGCATACCGTGGCTTATGCTCGACGTTTTAGGAGGAGCTTTATAGGCGAAAGGGCAAGGTCGGAGGGGGTGCAGGGGCCACGGACACTAGGGGCGGCGCGCCCCCTCTCGGCCGCCGCCATGTGTGGGCCCCTGTGGCCCCTCTCGGGTGTTCTGGCTTTCGGGATTCTAAGATCTTTGGCGTTGATTTCGTCCAATTCCGAGAATATTTCCTTACTAGGATTTCTGAAACCAAAAACAATGAGAAAACAGCGGCACTTCGGCATCTCGTCAATAGGTTAGTTCCGGAACGCATCAAAACGATATAAAGTGTGAACAAAACATGTAGGTATTGTCATAAAACAAGCATGGAACATCAGAAATTATAGATACGTTTGAGACGTATCGTTACTTACTGCGTTTCCGTGGATCGACGGTCTCGCCGATGAAGATCGGATGCCGCCGATTGGGACGATGGAGAGCTTGACGGGTTTGACCTAGCAATCCAGAATCGTCCGGAGGGACGATCGGAAAATTCCCGGCATAGAGTACTCGCCCACGGCGATCGAGTCGTCGTAGCTTCCCATGGCGGAGCCCTCCCGGTTCCGGCCTCCAGACGCCTCAGGCCCCACGGTGGGCGCCAACTGTCGTTGCCTAATCGACGGTACCCCGGAGGAGGGATCCTCACGAGGGGAAAAGAAGTAGGGGCCATAGGGCGGAGTGCACACGGGACGGTGGTACGCGAGTTACCCAGCTTCGAACACGCACGATGACGGGGCCTACTGCTTTGCCTGAATTATCGGGCGCTTGCGCGTTGTTACAATGGTTGTGGTTGTGCCTCTAGGGCTCCCGGGACCCGGCTTATATAGACGCACGGATCTAGGGTTTACACGGAGAGTCCTAGCCGGAATACAAGTTGCCTAACTACGGTACAATATCTTGCCGTGTACGTCAAGGATCCGCCTTCCCTCTTGGCCGTGCTGGATCCGGATACTTTATGGGCCTCCACGGATCCGGCCTCCTTCGTAGGCCGGTTGAGATCCGGCTCCTCGTTCCTGGGCTGGACTTCATCCTTCATGATCAACAGCAACTGGGCCGCCCGATGGGCCGTATGCCACCATCACCATCTGTGGGCCACCCGGGCTTGCCGGATCCAGGCCATGTCGTTGATATACCCATAAAGTATACCCACAACACCAATTTTTCTAACATTTGCCATTTTAACATGTTATAAAAATCCTTGTATGAACCATATTTAAGACCTAGACCTGATACAAGTATATTTCAATTGCATTTACCAATGGGATTAATACTTGTGAAATTCCTCAAAAAGCAAGAGAGAATTGTATATTTAAGAAGTTGTTGAATAGAAATAGGACTTCATATGGGTAATAATGTTGTCATTTGTATAAACAAATACGAAAAATATATGAAAACAACAAAATATAATGATCACATGGTCAACACCACGATACGATTACTCAACTTGTCATGTGCATGCCTTCTCTCGGATCGCAAATCGGTAGCACGTCTGAGTTTACTTATATTTTGTGTGTGTACTATATTTTCCTCCATGTATTTGTAATCACATGACGAATTATTTGTGATTTTCGTAGTGTCAAATAGCGCCTTTAGTGGCAAAAATCTTCGTGAGCTACCTTAGAGATCAAAGGTGAACTGTATGTTTGCAATCCTTCTTTATATTTCAATACACTTGTTCTTTACATGAGCAAAGATGTCATTATTTATGAATGTTCATACTGCAATATAAATTTGTAAAAAACAACGGAATCATCACAAGGTAACCAATACGATAAGATACATTATAGTAACTACATAGTGATTGAGGATCCTTGAGTCTAATAAAACGTCAAAAGCTCACATCCCACCCATGCAGGCAATAATATAATTTACAGTATACAAATTAACTTTGTTGGGTGTGCATATGTAGCTAAGATGTCAAGGACTATTTATCTCTGTTTTAGCCTATGTGGCATGCATTTAACATGTTTGCTATATTGTAAACTTATAATTTTGCAAGGATCTATCAATGTAAGCATGATTTTTTGAGTACAAGTGTATTACTGGAATGTATGGTGCAAGAGTTAATTTACGCCTCTTTTCATACTAGTTAGCTGAGTGTGTGGTGCCGGTTGTCGTGCATCTGTATTACTAGCGTATCATTTTGTTTACATGTACTCCATAATAGTTATGAAAAGAGGAGGCATTAGATTTTTTCTAGCTGCATAAAAATTAATGTTCTAGAGCATAGTATTGTTATATTCCTTAAAAGCTCAATTTTACCAAAAGAAAGAAAAAAGGTATGTTCATAAAAACCCATCTTGTTGAACCAGCTTGTAAACAGTATCACCAAAATGGACTTCAGAAAGTGAATCCTGACTTGGACCATGTTTAGCATCAGGTTTTATATTGATAGTTTTGAACGATTTTTTTTTGAAAGAAAGGCAAAAGATTTGCCTTAATTCATTAAATAAGGAGAAGTCATAGAACAAAGTTTTAGAATTACAACTACAACGAGGCCAAAGCCTACTCTCCCGCAATCAAAAGACCCAAATGTTTCGCACCGGCCACCACCCAAGTTCTAGCTTCCGACTTAATTCTATCGAAAATGATGGTCGGCAAAGTGCTATTGTGTTTGAAGGTTCGCGCATTCCTCTCATTCCAAATCTCCCAAGTGACGAGCATAAGGAGGGAGGCCATAGCCTTCCTTCTTCCGCCATGAGTAAGAACCATGGAAGTCCACCAATGCTCCACACTATCGAACTCATGCCAAGAGGCGGGGTCAAAGCCGTGGATGTGAAGCCAATCCTTGATCATGGTCCAAAGACGAATGGGGAGGCGGCATTTGAAAATAAGATGGGCCGCCGATTCGTCATGGCAACGACAAAGGGGGCAAATCCTCCCATTAGGCCACCCGCGTCTCTGGAGGCGGTCCGCCGTCCAAACCCGGTTTTGTATGATGAGCCAAGAGAAAAGCTTGCATTTTGGTGGTGCCCAAGCCTTCCAAACGACCAACTCCATGGAAGAGCGTATGGTACCGGCGAATTGCTCCTTGTAGGCCGACAAGCAAGAGTATGCCCCGTTCGCGGTGAGCTTCCAAACGATAGAGTCCGGCACACCGTCTTGGAGAGCGATATGCGAGGTATGTTGCCAAAGCAAGGTAAACTCATGAAGGTTTTGGACCGATAGGCCCGCGGAAATGTCAAGATGGAGGATCCAAGCATCATTATTGATAGACTTACGCACGTTCCAAGTTTTCTTCTTAGAAATAGCATAGATGGAAGGCGCAATGCATTTGGGGCATAGACCATCAGCCCACGGATCATCCCAGAAGCTAGCCTTATTTCCATCACCAATGGTGACTTTGGTCAAAGAGCAAAAAAGCTCCAAGTCCTCCTTGTTGCAAGGGTTCTCCATTCCAACCCAAGGCTTATCCGGAGAAGTCCAAGCAAGCCATGGCCAACGGAGGCGAAGGGCCCTCGCGAACTTCTCCATATTAAGGATACCCAAACCGCCAAGATAGGTAGGGCGGAAAACCACGGTCCAATTGACTTTACACTTTCCACCGGTGGCATTTTCATTGCCCGCCCAAAAGAAACTCCGGATTAGCTTGATGATAGCTTGAAGGGGCTCCACGGGGACCTCTATGGCCGTGAGAGGGTAGATGGCTTGCGAGGAGAGAACCGATTTTACAAGCACCATCCTCCCGGCAATGTTGAAATATCTTCCATGGAGAGGCGCGAGGCGTGCCGCCGCTTTGTCTTCGATGTATTGGAAGTGCGACCTTTTGAGGCGCTTCACCCCAAGAGGGAGACCAAGGTATTTCATTGGAAAAGTTGTGACGGTAGCCGGGAGATCTTGAAGGACGTGCACAAGGTCCACCTCATTGCACCGGATAGGTGCAACAAGGCTCTTCTCAAAGTTGGTGAAGAGGCCGGTAACATTGCCAAAGTTGTTCAAAATAAGCGCAAGGTTGGAAACCTCCGCGAGGTTGGGGGCCAAGAAAATGGCCGCATCGTTGGCGTAAAGAGATGTGCGAAACCTAGCCCCTCTTCCGGGTAGACGGCTTAGGAAGCCATGGTCGGTGGCCACTTGAAGGACACGTTGTAGAGGGTCAATCGCGATATCAAAAAGTAGCGGGGAGAGCGGGTCCCGTTGTCGTAGACCACGCCCATGCTTGATAGGGTCCCCCGGAATGCCATTGAGGAGAACTCTCGACGAGGCGGTGCAAAGAAGGGCCATAAGCCAATCACGGAAGCGCGGTGGAAAACCAAGGCGTTGTAGAAGATCGAGTATGTAGTCCCAACGGACATGGTCGAATGCATTTTTGATGTCAAGCTTGAAGAGAAGAGTCGCCTTTTTTCCTTCGGTGAAGCCATCGCGCATAGTTGCGGACAAACATGAAGTTATCATGGATGCTCCTCGACTTGATGAAAGCGCTTTGGGAGTGGAAAACAATGTCATTCATGCGAGGGGCCAAACGGCGGGAGAGGACTTTGGCCACGATCTTTGCAAAACCGTGGATGAGACTAATTGGTCTAAAGTCGGTGATTTCCTCCGCCCCATATTTCTTTGGAAGAAGGACAATGTTGGCGGTGTTAAGCCAACGTAGGTGGTTGGTGTGGAGATTGGAGAAACGTTGTACAACCGCCATGATGTCAAGTTTAATAATATCCCAACAAGCCTTGAAGAATTTGCCATTGAACCCGTCCGGCCCGGGAGCCTTATCGGAAGGCATGTCCCAAATAGCATCCTTCACCTCATCCTCCGTAAAAGGATCATCCAACCCGTCCAAGTTCGGCGTTGGGAGGTCAACGGACTCCCAATTGAAGGAGGTGGTGCGAGGAGTTGGCCGACCATAAGCCAAGGTGAAGTGATTTTGGGCGATAGATTGCTTGTCATCATGGGAGGTAGCCCAACCGTTGTTACGCCTTAGCTTGACGATGAAGTTTTTCCTCCTCCGAGCGTTCACCTTCCTATGGAAGAATTTCGTGTTAGCATCCCACATGACGAAAAAATGGTGGATAAATACATTTCATCCAAACAAATGTGCAGATATAAAAACAAATCTATAAGTGAATTAGCTAACTAAAAGTTTATAAAGTAGCTGATCTAATCTTTCACAGCGAAATCAATGCATTACTACTCTCCAGAAAATTTTATTTTCGTTTTGCTATCGATCTGCAAATAGATTCGGATGAGAGACTTCAAGAGATACGTACAATATACTGTTGTCCTTAGTTCTAACTTCTTTTTGTTAGATCTTTGGTGACTTTTTTTTTTTGAGTCAAAGATCTTTAGTGACTGTGAGGTTGGCTAGAAGACAACGAATATCCCGGTTCGCAGAAGAAATCACATAGAGTGAACTGGGAATCGCGCACAAACGGGCTCTCCATCCAGCGTAGTTTTTTTTTTTTTTTTTTTTTTTTAGGGAATCCATCCAGCGTAGTGATGTCCTGCATACATATAACTACTATATTAAAGAGCAACTGATTCCTTTTTTCTCAGAGTTTTGAGTTTTTTTTAGATTAACATGGAAGTTACACGTATATTACTTTGTGGTTAATTTCCGTTCTGCTTTTTCCGTGTGCAGTTCCGGTGTCCCGTAGTAATTTTCGTTGTCCTTTTCCTTTGAGCTGTGGTGGGGTTTCTTTGGAGCTGGGTGCCTGTAGCATTTTATTCAACCGGTTGGAATATCTTTGTATTGGGTGGACTCTCGAGAGATCCCTGCCGATATTTTCTCTCTCTCCTCCATTACCTCTATCGCTCCGTCGCCAGCAGCATCCTGGCCAAGGGCCGGTGCCCTCCTACCCTCCTTGCCCACGTCCAGCGCCGCCGCCTTTTTCCTCCGCCGGCGCCGGCGCCCACGCCCTCTTGCCCATCATCTCCTCCAGATTCCTGTCGAAAAACAGGGCACATGCTCCTCTTCGGATGTACCAATGGTGTCCCCAACGAGGAGATCGAGTTCGTCGGCCGGCCAGGTTCGACGGGAAGGCAGGAGCTCGAGGAGGCGAATATCAAGGTCCTCTGGTGCCCGCGAGCGACTGGCGGTGGCATGTAGAAGCGGATGAGAGAGAGGCAGGAAGCGGCGGTGGCGGCGGGGAAACCCTAGGCTGCGTGGCGCTCGAGCATGCCCTGCCACGTGCAGTTGCGGCGGGTGGCCTGCAAGGTCGACGCGACACCGCCGCGAGGGTCTCTCCCCACCTGGTTCGCCCGCCGCCCCGTGGTTCTTCCCGAGTAGCGGCCGCCTCCGCGAGCTTCCTCCAGCACGGGCGTGTGCTTCGGCGACGCCTCCCTGCTTCTTCCATGCGTCAGTGCCGCTCCAGGTGCGCCCTCTGCCGACCGATACTTCCTTATTCCTCCTATAGGGCACCTCTACAGTTACTAATCAATGTAACACGCGCGTCGCCGGACTTCGCCTCTGCGCCTTAGGCGGCCGCCCCGGTGAAGAGATTGCCCGTCGGCCATGAACGCCATGCTGGGGTCGTGGTTGCTGGAAGACGAGGTTGCCGCCGCCATGGAGGAGAGGACGGGCCGACCTCAGGAGCGACACTGAGCCAACAGCCACAACGCCGCGATTGGGTTGTGGTCGCTGGAAGACAAGGCCCCCGCCGTGGAGGAGGGGTCAGCTGACCTGAGGCGCGATGCAGACCTGGCAGCCACGGGGGCGCGAGGAGCCGGCGGCGGCTGTCCTCCAATGGAGGTGTCGCATGGAGCAACACTGCGCTCCTGGGGGCCGTCGAGGCGGCCGCCGGTTGCACCGCATAACCATGCGATGGCGCTGTGGCCCTCAGGTGTGTATCTGCTCCAAATATGCTTCTGGTCATTGGTGCGGCGTCTCTCCTCACCACGCCATAGGCGCACATTTGGTGGGTTTTCTCCAACTATATCTGCGTTATAATTTTTAACTCAAGGAATTGAACAGCAAAGACAGATTTTTGTAAGCAAGAGGTAAAACTTATATATCGGAGATATCGTTTTAAACGATTGCAATGTATTTATTTTAATGATAGGCTTGAGGTGGTCAATTTATTGTTCTTATTCTCGCTTGCAAACTTGCATAAACTTAATGGATATCACTCTCTTGATGGTATGTCCGATTTATTTTCATTCCATGCCCTCCTTCTGTCACAGAGTGACTTCTTATGCCTAGATAACTGAAGCTGATTTTTACTTATATGAAGACTTCTTATGCTTGGATAAATGTATTTTCCTTATATGAAAATTTGTTTTTAGGATGATGTACTTCTTAGGGCTTCCTTTTATCTGAACTACAAATACATCAGGGTTTTTCGTGTGTTCAAACTGCAAAAAGAATCAGTAAAAAGGTTGTATCAAACTGACAAACAATTGCATGTTTTTATATCCATGTACACCTGTGCTAGCTAGCTACCTGTGAAGATTGTTCACTCTTGGATAGTTATAAACTGCAAAAGAATTACATGTTTTCCTTCATATTAATGACAGACCAGTGCTAGCTAGCTGTAAAAATAGATCAATGTTAGATAATTACACATGTGCATACTTTTGAAATAGAAACATACTGGCTTCTACTTCTGCTAGCTAGGAACAAAGCTGTTACTATTTGAATTAATTTTTTGATTACATGCTTGACTGCGCAAAATCTACACCAAAGCAAAGACTAAACTATGTAACATGAAAATAAATAGCTAAGATACTTCAGAACTGCGGGTCTTTATTTGTTCTTTACCTTCTTTGCTGAATTCTTACAGTCCGACTGTTTCTTTCTGCACCAAAGAAAAGACTAAACCACGTATCATGAAAGTAAACAGCTAAGAAACTTCATAACAGCAGGTATGTGAACCATATTTGCTCTTTACGTTCTTTGCTGAATTCTTGCAGTCCGGCCTTTCCTTTCAGGACACTTCACGACCTTTGTCACCGGAGCTTATCAGTTCTTATTGGAAAGTTAGTACATTTGTGGGATCTGTCTTCGTTTTGCAACTTTGATTGTTATTTGTTTTTGTCTTTTCTCTTTGTAGATCACTTTGATTTTTCAGCTGCTTGGCCTGTTACAGTGGACTTCATCATGTTTGCCCAAATTGCAAGTCCTGTTTTCGTAAAAGGAATGGACATATCTGGGTTTTTTTGGCAAAAATATATGCTCATAGCTGACTCTAACACCAAACTCTCTAGAGGCAGACAACGTAAACTACAGCAGGCAATCCCGTCGACTGCATTTATATATCCCAAGTTCAGAATACACACCACCACACCAGGACCGTAAACTTAACTTTATTTGCATACAGCTGCTAAAGAGAAGCAGAGTGCTCAAAGTTATGGAAGTGAGGAAGTCTCTATGGTACATGCATAAACACATCCCAGATGTACCTGAGCCCTGAGACACTGTTATGAAAATCTCTGTCCATTCTGGTTCAGACAGTTCAGTTCTTTATAGACGTTCATAGTGGGCATTGTAGTATGAGTAGGGATACTATGATATCAAACTAATGCTACCACTCTCCAATACTGCTCAATAGGATCTTCATCAGCTTATGCTTTCCCTGGATGAACAGCATGTTCAGACCGGCTCAGATCGAGATATAACGTCCATGATTTCTACAGGCTGCACACCAACCATGGCATCTATTTACATTTTATTCATAAACCGTGAAACTAGATGGATTCTAGCAGAATGAGTTTGGCAATGTTCTGTACTGCATCAACACAAGATTCTCCTGCATCACGATGCTGTTAAAAGAGGTATTGTTCTCCTGCATTCAGCCTGGTGTAATATCCATAAGAATGGATTTGTATTCGCACTGCACTAACTAAAAATGTTCTGCTACATAATGCGCTTTTATGACTGGTGTTCTGTGGGACTTCTGATGTTTTGAGATGTTCACTTGCTTCTATGACTGCTGTTCTTAGGGGATTTGATGCTTTGAGATCTTCCACTCTACGCATCTAGAATTCTGATGACTCGGAAGTATATGGGTATAATTTTACGTTGTATCTTGCTTGGCATTTTGAGAACATTTGCTCACAGAAAATGTCTCCATGACATCCTGTAGGGTGCTATCAATCCACCTGCAAGAGTAGATTAACAGAGGAGTCATAGAGATCTCGCGTTGGACACCAGCCTATGGTTCAGTCACAACAACAGTTTCCCAGATGGTGCACATGAAGATAAATATTGAATATATGCTAAAGCCCATTTGTCTTGGTAAATGCACATTTTTCCGATACAAATGACAGCTCCAGAAGCCTTGGAAATACAATTATTTTATATGAATGTTCACCCTGCCACCCTGGTGTGCTTTGAGTCACACAATACCAGCAACACTCCAAATCAAAGTGCTTCCAAAACATCTCACAGATTTAACACAGGTTTGAACCGACGGATATTTCAGATGCCCAGTGCTGCAAGTCTCTGTTCTAACATGTTGTGCCAGCCGTGCCTTAGCCCCGAGCGGCCGCTGAAGCCGGTGGAGAACCCGACGGTGCCCACCGGTACTGCCCGACCCCTTCTCTCATATTGCTGGTAAGATCGAAAACCTCCCTTCTCAATCAGGTTCGTTCGTGATGCATGATATCTCATGTTACTTGCCATAATGTTTCAGTTTCGCTTGCCGTATACAATTGAACCTGGGACTATGCGGGTAAAATTCGTACCTATTTACGATTGATTGGGTTTGTGATTTTCTTGGTTTTTCCATGCAGTCTGGGAGTCCTCTTGCGGATCTGTGAATTTTCTAAGGCCATCCAACTCTTTGGCAATCTCACAGTGCAAGCGGCGGTTGACTGGTGGCCGGAAACAACTCGATATCTAGGACCAATATGCTGGGGAGCCCTCGTGGATGTCTTTGACGCTGCTGTGGCGGTGGCTGTGGTGTTGGTTGCACAGTGGGTGTCGGGCCCTGCCCCGGTCCATTTTCAGCACAGATAAGATTCATTTTCAGTATATAGTAGATACTCAAGAAGCAGTGACATACAAGGTCAATCCCCAATCTTTCATTCGTCGGTAGCTGCTGTCACCGATCGGTTCTTCTTCCTTGATGAGCCGAATGGCGAGACAGGCCCTCGGCGACTGCACACATCCCACTATGTTCTGCTATGTGGTCGCAGCAGTCGCCATCTCTATTGTCCTTTCATCTGGTATTCCTCCTTTTTTAGTTAGTCCATGCTATTTCCTTGCTGATGCTTTAATTTCCCTGTTCTTTGGTTGTTGGTGTTGTTCTCTCCTCTGGTCGGCCTAAACCCACCGTTGCTGGGCATTCCGGACATTATTTGTATCCCCTCCTTTTTCACATGGTTCCTGGCAGCTTTGCCCACAAGTACTCGATGCTTAAGCTCCTGTAACACAAAATCATTTAAGCCCTATTTCTCAACTGAATGTCAAGATTTCCCAGTGTTTTTGTTGTGAAACTTATTATCCTCTTACAGTCATCCACTCTCAAACAACGCTTGCAAACTATGTCGTCACAATGATTTATTTATTTACAGAATCTCAACTGAAGGAACTGAACAGTAGACAGTTCTAGGCAAGACGTAAAATACATGTGTTGAAGAAATTGTTTTAAACGAATTCATTGTCTTTTTTTTTTTTTGAAATGGATAGTCTTTCTGATGATAGAGTTTAATACGGTGAAATTATTTTTCTTGTTATATCTTTCAAACTTCCATGCACTAGCTGGATCATGATCACTCTCTTTATCCTACATCTGATTTATTTTCCTCATATGCTCTCTTTTAGCACGTGGGAAGAGAGCCTTTTTATGTCTAAATTAACCCCATTTTCCTTATAAGAAGATTTATTTCTAAGATGATGTGTTTCTTTGTCGAGCCTTGTGCTTCATATTTTCCAATTTGTACCTTGAGGGTCTCCTTTTATGTGGACTGCAAAGGGCGTGTGCTCAAACTATAATACCAATAAGCAAAAAAGGTTATGTCAGACTAACAGAGGATGTATGCATATTTTTCTTTGACATATATGTCAAACATGTGTTGGCTAGCTACAGAGATGGGTCATAATGGTTATGTAATACAAGAATGGAACAACTATCCCAGTTTGATATTGATACATGTGCACATTTCTGAATTTGGAAATACTATTGGCTTCTACTCTTGCTAGCAAGGAACATCCTGTGTGCACCTCCCGCCGCTCCTCTGACTCTTCTTCTGTGATATAGAATTGTTCTCCCCATCTGTGTGCTCCTGCAGGTACACCAGAAGGAGATCAAGGCTGAGAGAGGATCTCCAGTACAACCAGCAGCAAGGAAGGCGGAAAAGCAGAGCGCAATCGGAGCTCCTCCTGGCTTTCCACAAAGCCAGGGTGGCCATCTTCGGAGGCGATGGATGGGAAAAAAATCGCAGGTCGCATTGAGTGCAATGGCGCTTAGGCATTAGGCTAGGGTTTACTTTGGCTTACTACCGTAGTAATGCCTATGAACATATAGGTTCTATCTATGAAATGAACTTCTGAACTGCAACATACATGTATTGTTGTGTCGCCTGACCACTTGATCATACACCGCACTCCTATTGCGAATTGTATTATACGTATGATCATTATGCACATCTATTTCCATGCTTAGTCTATTTATGTCCAAGTTGCCCCATTGGTTATCCTACCATGTAGAATCAACTATTGTGTTACACTGGCGTTGACAAGTTCAGTTGTAACACCGGTGGATGCACAAAGGCTTGCTATCTAAACGATTGGCCTCTCAACCATACCCTCAGGCCCCAAGAGTTCTTGCCACGGCCCTAGCAAGGGTGCGGCGTGCCGCCGCGCCGGCTTTTGCTAGTTCCGATTAGGCCTGTTCGCCGCTCGTGCCAGGCAGGCCGTAGGCGTTAGCGTGTGAGCCTCAGTGTAGCCCATGAATATGAGATGTATGACTGATGAATTCTCTTCCAATGGCCTGTTGGCATGACATTCGCGATACTGAGCTGGACGTGATAAAAGCCTTTAGAGCATCTCCAGTCGCGTCCCCCAAAGCGTCCCCCAAAGGGATTTGGGGAGCGCCGGACAAAAAAAGCGTTTCAGCCGCGTCCCCCAAAGCCCATTTTGTTGGCGCGGCCGATACGGTGTCCGGCGTCCGAGTCCGTCCCGTCCACAGGGGCTCGCGGACACAACAACGAGGCGAGCTCCCACATGTCGGCGACTATTTGCATAAACCGTTGGTTCGCGCCTCTTTTCGCTCCTTCCTTCCCGCGCCTCCCCCCCGCCGCCGGATTTCCGTTTGGGCGTCGATCTCTTGCGAGTCGACGTTGTCGCGGCTCCCGCCGTCGTGCCGCCGCCGCCGCCGCCGGCGCCTCCCGAACGCGCCGTCAAATCCGCCCACCTCCGCGCACGAAGGTGCTCGACGACTTGCAGGTAGGCGCGATTGGTCGTGTTGTCGTCTGCGGCGCAATTTTAACCATTGATTTTTCTTTAGCCATGGACGACGATGAGATGGTTGCCGCTGCTGGAGGACGAGCAAGCGTTCGACGACGACCTGCGGGAGCATTTGCGATCATCGCGTCCCTCCAGGACATGCTTGACGCCGAGGCGGAGAAGAGAAGAGGCCGCGCCGCGGAGGATCAAGGCCGGGAAGAAGGAAGTCGAAGCCCCGAGGATGGAGGGGCATGCCATGCTGCACAACGACTACTTCGCCGACGGGGCAACACATGGCGACAATTTTCGGCGCCGGTACAGGATGAGCAAGGGCCTGTTCATGAATATCCTCCATGGCGTTCGAGAGTTCGACCCCTACTTCAAGCTCAAGGTCGACGATGTAGGCGTTCTCGGGTTCTCATCCATTCAGAAGTGCATCGCCGCCATGAGGATGCTTGCATACGGAGCACCTGCCGATACACAGGACGACTACCTTCGCATGAGTGCTAATGAGTGCATGTACAAGTTTTGCCGAGCTGTGGTGGGAAAGTTTGGCAAATACTACTTGAGAGGGCCAACTGAGGAAGAGACTACAAGGATCATGGCACAAAATGCTGCCAGAGGATTTCTGGAATGCTTGGAAGCATCGATTGCATGGGCATGGAAGAACTGTCCGTTTGCTTGGCAAGGTATATACAAAGGGCGTCATGGATATTGCTGTGTGGTGCTTGAAGCTGTGGCAGATTATGACCTGTGGATTTGGCATTCTTTCTTTGGCATGGCGGGATCACACAATGACATCAACGTGTTGCAGCGGTCTCCGGTGTTCAGCAGACTAGTGGAAGGGCATGCTCCACCATGCAACTATGAGATCAATGGCCACCAATATACCAAAGGCTATTATCTAGCCGATGGTATATATCCAAAATGGGCCACTTTTGTCAAAACAATCTCGAATCCATCAGGTCTGAAGAATTCTCACTTTGCTACACGACAGGAGGCTTGCAAGAAGGATGTTGAGCAGGCATTTGGTGTGCTTCAAGCACAATTTGCCATTGTCCGGTACCCTGCTCTAAGCTGGTTGATGGCGTGTAACTCACACGTTCGTTGGGAACCCCAAGAGGAAGGTATGATGCGCACAGTAGCAAGTTTTCCCTCAGAAAGAAACCAAGGTTTAATCGAACCAGTAGGAAGAAGCACGTTGAAGGTTGATGGTCGCGAAATGTGATGCGGCGCAACACCAGGGATTCCGGCGCCAACGCGGAACCTGCACAACACAACCCAAGTACTTTGTCCCAAAACAGTGAGGTTGTCAATCTTGCTGTAACAAAGGATTAAACGTATCGAGTGGAAGATGTTTGCAAAGAAAACAGAAACAAGTAGATTGTATGCTATGTAAAGAATAGGACCGGGGTCCACAGTTCACTAGAGGTGTCTCTCCCATAAGATAAAAGCATGTTGGGTAAACAAATTACAGTCGGGCAATTGACAAATAGAGAAAGGCATAACAATGCATATACATGATATGATAAATATAGTGAGATTTAATCGGGCATTACGACAAAGTACATAGACCGCCATCCAACTGCATCTATGCCTAAAAAGTCCACCTTCAGGTTATCATCCGAACCCCATTCGGTATTAAGTTGCTAAGCAACAGACAATTGCATTAAGTATGGTGCGTAATGTAATCAACAACTACATCCTTAGACATAGCATCAATGTTTTATCCCTAGTGGCAACAGCACATCACAACCTTAGAACCTCTGTCACGATCCCAGGTGTCAATGAAGGCATGAACCCACTATCGAGCATAAATACCCCCTCTTGGAGTTAAGAGCAAAAACTTGGCCAGAGCCTCTACTAATAACGGAGAGCATGCAAGATCATAAACAACACATAAACAATAGATTGATAATCACCATAATCATAGTACTCTCTATCCATCGGATCCCGACAAACACAACATATAGTATTACAGATAGATGATCTTGATCATGTTAGGCAGCTCACAAGATCCAACAATGAAGCACAACAAGGAGAAGACGACCATCTAGCTACTGCTATGGACCCATGGTCCAGGGGTGAACTACTCACTCATCACTCCGGAGGCGACCATGGCGGTGTAGAGTCCTCGGAGATGAATCCCCTCTCCGGGGTGCGGGCGATCTGAATCCCCGAGATGGGATTCGCGGCGGCGCGTCTCGGGTTTTCCGTATCGTGGCTCTCGACTGGGGGTTTCGCGACGGAGGCTTTAAGTAGGCGGAGGGTCAACGCGAGGGCCACACGAGGGCCCGGGGGCTAGGTCGGCGCGGCCAGGGCTTGGGCCGCGCCGCCCTACCCTCGCCGCCTCGTGGCCCCACTTCGTTATCTCTTCGGTCTTCGGAAGCTTCGTGCAAAAATAGGACCACAGGCGAAAGTTTCGTCCAATTCAGAATATTTCTTTACTAGGATTTCTGAAACCAAAAACATTTGACAAGCGGCTCTTCGGCATCTTGTTAATAGGTTAGTTCCAGAAAATGCATAAATATGACATATAATGTGCATAAAACATGTAGGTATTATCAATAAAGTAGCATGGAACATAAGAAATTATCGATACGTTGGAGACGTATCACTGGTCTCACGACCAAATGTGGGAGGTGATGCAGGCTTGTGTGATCATGCACAACATGATCATCGAGGATGACCGCAAGAATCATGTTAGGTCACATGTTGGTCCCTATGAGTGTCAAGGCCCTCTCGCGGAGGTTGATCATGAGTTGCCTGCAGATTTTGCTGATTTTCTCACGCAGAGATCCGTGACAGCAATGTGCATGAGCAACTTCAAGCTGATCTCGTTGAGCATTTGTGGAGGATCAAAGGAAATACCGTGGCACCTTGATGTATCATCTAGCCCTTTTTATTATATTTGATTACTTGTTTTATTGTTTGTTGTAATTTAATTTGAAAACAATCCTCGAAAACATTTTTTCATATGCTACATTTGATATAAATGGTTTATGTGTTACAAAAATTATTTTTAATGTTTGGGGCGGCGTTTGGGGGACGCGGCTGGGACGACGTCCCCCAAACGCGGCACGAACAAAACACGTCCCCCAAACGCTCAATCCGGCGCGGTTTGGGGGACGGTTTGGGGGACGCGGCTGGAGATGCTCATACAGGTCGAGCTAACCGCCGGACGGTTAGAGCTGAAACTAGGTGGATCCCCCCATCACCTGGTTAAGATAAAATCAATTGTGATGTTGCGGTGTCAAGGACTGGTATAAGGATTTGTTTACTTTTAGGGTATTTATGGGGATGGGAGAGGATTATTTCGTATCCCGGAAAATTTTCACTGGTCCGTTTACTTCTTCGATTTTGAATGAAATAATCTCGAGCTATCCCTCCCATCCTCTCACATCCCCATATTTTTTTCCTAAATCAAAAACTCTACATCATACTAGTGTATTTTTGGGAAGGCTATTTGAGGAGATTGGGTGAACACTAAATCTCCTCCCATCCTCATACTCATTGAAAAGAAAAATACGAGAGAAGTAAACAAGACCTAAAGAGAGAAATAGGTGCAATTAGCAGGATGCTGATGGTGTGTATCTTGAATCCTCGATGGTTGTCTTCAAGGGCATCTCTGACCAAGCTATTTTGGAGTCTCTAGCGTGTGTAGAGAGTCGTTGGCGCTCGCCGAGGATCTTGCTTTGCACAGGATAATGGTCTCCTCGGATTGTAAAGGAGTGGTAATTGATATTGTCGAAGGAACGAAGGGGACATATGCAGCCATCATCGATGAGATTAAATCTAGATCTGCAAGATTTCTTAGTTGTTCTTTTATCCAAGAATTTAGAGCTTCGAACTTTGAAAAGCATAACCTAGCCAATCATGCTTTATCTTCAGAGATCAGTCGCCGTATGCGGCTGAATGATCCATATTCTGTAATAGTTCCTGTAAACACCACTGAGAATCAATGAAAGCTTGACAGGTCGCGGGCAGTGCTTTACCAGAGGCCACAAAATAGAACTTCACAAACTTGCGTCTTCAATATATGTATCAACTCTTGGATTTAACCACCGATTTGCCCAGCCCCCGCGTCGCCCTCCTCAGGCGATATCGGGGGAACCCTAGCCGCCACCCCCTCTTAGCCTCCACCACCGGGGTCCCTCGTTGCGCCGCCGCCGGAGGGGGGCCGGCAAAGCCGTGCGCTCCCCGGGGAAGGTGGCGGCGGGGCGGTTCTTTCTTCTCCCCCCGCGAATGGGGGCGTGCGGGGCTCTGCATGCAGCGCGGGGTGGCGGCGGAGCTGATGCCTGCGCGGCGGTGCAGTGCGTGCGCGGGTGGCCGTGGTGCGGTGGCAGGAGGCTGCGCGGCGGAGGCGCTTTGTCCGCTCGAGGCGGGGCGTCATGTGCGCGGCTGGGCCGGATCTGGGCCACGCGGGCCTGGGGCGGGGCGCTGGTGCGGAGGTCCTCGGAGGCGCGTGCCGGGGCGCGGGGGACGTCGCGGGTGCTGCTGTTGGCGTGCAGTGTTGGCTGGCGCGAGGTGGATGCTGGTGGCCTTTGTAGCTCCGGCTGTCCCGGTTCGGGAGATGAAGTCCGAGTGAAAACTCAGCCCCGACTTGGGTCGGTGCCGGCGTTGGCGGCGTCCCTGGATGTCGTGCCCCTCCTTGGAGGCATCGCCGTGGGGCTCCTACCTCCCTTGCCACGAAGGTTTCGTGCTCTTCGGGTGAAAACCCAAGTTCCTGCCTCGGCCAGAGCGGGCGATGGCGTCGGTCTCCGTCGCTTCCTCCTTGGAGGCGTCGTCTTGGAGAGCATGACCTTGTTGGGCAGCGGTGCTTCGTTTGCCGTCCAATGTCATCGTGCCAGCAGGGTTTGAGGATGTCGAGGCCGCGGCCTCGAATAGGATGTGGTGCGCTGGGGCGGCGGCCCCGGAGGGCAGTGCGGCTGCAACTATATGGTGTGTGGTTGTGGCTTGTCACGGCTTGGGTGGCAATCTTGGCCGTGAGGGCGGCAGGGTAGTCGGCTCGTACTGATGCGTCCTAGAGGGGACGATCGATTTGTATGTCGGGGCGGCGGCCCCGGATGATGGTGTGATGTCCGTGGTCTGCGAGTGGCGCGCTCTGTGCAGCTAGGACTGCGGGTTGCCGAGTCGTGCGGCGTCGTGGCTCCGAGTGCGAGCGGCGGTATGTCGGGACGGCGGTCCCGAAAGGTGGTGTTGGTGGTTTCTGCGCCGGGCGTGGTGGGTTAGTTGGATGTCGGGGCGGCGGCCCCGAGAGCTTGACAGTGTTGAGGACATCGACCTTGTGTCGCGAGGGCGACAAGGTCGTTTTGGCGCAGTTCTCTGAGAGGTTCGTCTTCTTCAGCTATGTTGGAGCGTCCCGTGTCTGCTCCTCCCATAGTAGCCACAGCGTCTTCTCTCCGGCTTGGTTGGAAGGCAAGCTTATCTTGACGATTGTGTCGTCCGCTTGTATCAGTGGTAGGTTTGAGTGGGCTTGTCCTTGTGACGTGGCGAGTGCGGGCTTGACCCCGTGGTGTCTTGTATGGTTTTCGCACGGTTTTTCCTAAAAAGTGTGCACTTTCTGCTTAATTAATGGATGAGGCAAAGCTTTTGCCTCCGTTTCAAAAAAAATATATGTATCACAAACAGGTCTCTAAATTTTACAAGAAAGACCTTAGACTTGTTTCCGAAAAAGCAATTGAGTCCTCAAGGTATGTGCCACAATCAGCATGGAGCAGGAATCGAACGAGCAGCACCTGCTCGTCGTCCAGGAATCGATCGATCAAGCAGCGGGAGGCCAGTCACGGGCGGCCACGAGCAGGAGGTCGAGTACAGGAGGCGAGTCGGGGTTGCAATTCTTGCAGATGCGCGTGAGGCAGAGAGCAGCAGAACATGATAGCAGTGCCCGACGAGATGAAGCAGAGCCCATGTGGGATATCACTTTTTGTCACACGCTAGATATTTTTCTGAGCTCGCTAAAGCGCCGTATTTTGCCTCCCGCTTGCTAAATCGGTGGTTTTTCTAGCACCGACGTGTTTTAACACGTCTGTGTGCGCGTAAGTACAACGAGCTATGATCGATCATTGGTCTTTTCAAAGTGAAACACAGGACATGTACCACGGATATGGTAGAAGTACGTTAGACCGAATTATGAAGTCTAAAATCATGCATATGAGTATAGTCACATATATAGAGCACGAGTATAGTGAAGAGCGAGTACAACTCAGTGAAACGTCCGAATATAGTTGTATATAAAGCACCAGTACAATCATATAACAGAGCACACGTATATCGAACAACGAGTATAACTTAGTGAACGCCCAAGTGCAGTTGCGTTCAAAGCACGATTACAGTGACATACAAAGCACCACTACAGTGAAGTGCGAGTACAACGCAGTGAAAAACACAATAACACCGAAGTACAAATACACTTTTAATGGAACCCCATGTACACCGAAGTACGACTACAACTCACTGGAAACCCGAGTACAGTTATATACAAACCCCGACCTTACTAGTATTGAAAGTACGAAAAAAGTTTCTCGGAACCTATCCACATAGAATCTAGTTTTGAAGATCCTTGATGCGAGGATCTAGAAAGTGAAAACAGTTCGTAGTTTGGATGAACCTCGTTTCTTAAGATATTTTATTTAAAAAAAAAACAAATCTAAAAAATAAAGGAAAAAAAGTTTAGACAATCCACCCTCCTACAGTCTCTCTTCTCCCTCATCCCCACATTGTTTCCTCTTGCGACACTTGGCGAATAGGAAGTCTAATTTTCAGAAATTTTCTAACATCATAACGCGTCACTTACCACTTAGGCAGAAAGTTTCCGAACCTTCGTGCAGGTCGATCTTCTTCTAGAAATTTTGACAAACCATGTAGCATAGATGTGGGAAGCTTTATCTGGCCCATGAGTATGTGATGTATGACTAGGTGAACTCTCGTTGAAGCCCCGTTCACCTTGAGTCTCGCGGCAGGAGAGCAATTTGGCCCCAAAAGTAGCCAGCACAAGCCCAGTTTAGAATCGCGATGTGCATGGGCTTGCCGTGGTAAGCCTTCAGGAGCTGCATTTGAGCACACTAGGAGTTGGACCGGAAATTCAATTCGGATGTCGAGTGCATATGTTCCCTCTATAAAAAAAATATTTCGAAATATCGAAAAAAATTAATAATTTTTTTACATGTACATTTTCACAATATATGTGTCGTCAAATTTCGCGAGGACCCAATATTTTATGTGGTCTATGTAAAAAGAGAAATTTTATCTTATGAAAAGCCTTATTTTTAGCATTCAAGTTTGTTTTTTTACACATGTCACACGACAAGTCAATTTTTCATAAAGCGACTTTATGAGCGCGTAGCACGTGAAGATGTATGTGCGAATTTTTTGTTTAAATTCTTTCAAAATTTTAAAATATGTGTAACATGCATTTCAAAAAATAGAGGAAGCATATGCTCCCATGTGCCAAGACACCGCCCTATTTAACATATTTAACGTCCGAGAATGCATCGATGCACAAACGGATGTCACAGTTGGCCGCAACCCATCATCTCGGCGTCATCTTCTTGTATAATTCTTTTCCTCCCATCATCTGTTTCATCCTTGACCCCTCCACCGCCTCCACCGCCGACTAGGTTGCCTTCCTCCGCTACCTCTATTCAACATCGGTACCGCATTGCCCTCCTTGATTTTCCACCCACCGTCGGTAATGCTGCTCGTCTCGGACCACTCTCTAAACTATCCCCATCTCCCTCTTCTACGGGACAACCCTCACCTGAAACCCTACGCCTGTCATCGGTGAGCTCCCAACCCCGTAACCCTAATACTCCCGCACCCATACCCTAAGTTTTAGGTCTCACCTCCGCCGGCGACGCCAGAACTCTAAAGAGGTGGGCACATTTTCGCCTACTTCCTCGTGTTCATTTTATTTCACCCTTGAAGCTTCCTTCTCTCCTACCACCACCGAACTAGGATGGCCCACGACACAAATATTGAAGGATGCATGGAGATTTGCAACGCTACGAGTGGCAAACGGGATTTGCTGAGGATTTGAGGTCTTCCAGGACACGGGCACGGCCATACCAAACTGCAAAGTATGCATGCAGCAAATGAAGTCACTCAAAAGAGAACATGTCCAACACCGTTATTCGTGGTGCTGGCACACGTAGATCCAAATTAGCTTACGGAGAACGGAGAGCAGATCGAAGACCATCCGGGAATTAAGTAAGAGACACTGTGCGACACCCCACCCGAGACCACTCGTCAGGAATGGGAAGGGAGTAAGTTACGAGATAATGCCACAATTAAAGCGAAGTCAATAAGTCGATATAGTTTTGGTAAATTTTTCAGTTCAGTGCCAACTCTGAAACAAAGCGCTATAAATTGCACTGATTCCCATCTAAATCCAATTTAACAGCGGTCCTGAACGATAGGGCCCATTTTTAAGGGCCGAGTTGGTAGCATATGTGGACATAGAGCTGAGGTGGAGGTGGGGCCCACTTGTTAGCCCCACAATCTCGTTTCTCGTCCCTCTTCTCCTCCTTCCTACTTCCACCTATCTTTCCCTTCGGCAAGAACCCTAGGCCTCCACCGCCGCATGTCACGTCGCAGATCGCGCGTGCCATCACATGCGCCCGTCGTAGACTGCTACGGCGGCGCGCGCCGTCCCGGTCTGCGCTGGTGCCCTTGTGCCACAACAAGCGCCGCGCGTCCCGGCCGTGGTGCCACTTTCCCGTCAATCTTCCCCTTCTTCTTTCCCCTGCATGTCTCTCCCTCCGGCGAACCCTAGGCCTCCACCTTCGTTACAGGTCCCCATCACACCTCGCGTGTGCCCATACCCGCCCGTTGCAGACTGCTGCCGCTCGGGCACCCGTCCTGGCCGGCTCTGTGGCCCATGTGCCGTCCGTCCATGGAGACGGCGCCAACACCTCCTCCTCCCAGCGTTGGGTCCTGCTCAAAGCTCGTGGCCTCCTCTAGCTCTGTGCCGCCAATGAGGCCGACCCTCCTGAAGCAGCTTTCGGGTCTCTTCGCGACCGTGATGGTGGCCGTGGCCATGCGAAGCTGGGCAGCATCGGGAGGAAACCAACAAGGGTAGCGCTAGCGGCAGTGGTCGCCGGGATGGATCAGGGCAGCTTAGGAGAGAGATAGATAGATGAGGAAGAGGGGAAAATGGGCCTGACATGTGGGTCCCATGTTCACCTCGGCTCTTCCTCCACATGCGATGCCATCTCAGCCCTTATAGTGGGGCCTCAAAACCTAATAAACTGTTTAGGTAGGTTTTGCTCGATTTATTGTTGGTCGTCGTAAAATTGGTACTAAACTTAAGATATTACCAAAATTTGTACATTGATTCGTCGACTTCGTCTCGTAGTTCCTTTTAATTTACTCGTGGGAAGGAGACGAGATTCTGCGAGCAGCAAAATGGTTGCTTCTATCCGACTCGATCAAATGGCGCCGTGTGCCACCACGAGACTGCGCCGGATCAAACAGTTGATTATCCAATAGCTAGAAATATTGCAAGTACTACTAATCAAGGTACCGTAGCCGGTCCATGCGCGTGTGACGATGCAATAGCCCGAGGCAATCCGAGCTCCTGCTAGCCCAAGCTCAATGGGTCCTGTCGCTGATGCCCCTCCCAATGCGAAGGCTGCAGGAAGCACCGACCCTCTCACTCTTCGCGACCGTGATGGTGGCCGTGGCCATGCGAAGCTGGGCAGCATCGGGAGGAAACCAACAAGGGTAGCGCTAGCGGCAGTGGTCGCCGGGATGGATCAGGGCAGCTTAGGAGAGAGATAGATAGATGAGGAAGAGGGGAAAATGGGCCTGACATGTGGGTCCCATGTTCACCTCGGCTCTTCCTCCACATGCGATGCCATCTCAGCCCTTATAGTGGGGCCTCAAAACCTAATAAACTGTTTAGGTAGGTTTTGCTCGATTTATTGTTGGTCGTCGTAAAATTGGTACTAAACTTAAGATATTACCAAAATTTGTACATTGATTCGTCGACTTCGTCTCGTAGTTCCTTTTAATTTACTCGTGGGAAGGAGACGAGATTCTGCGAGCAGCAAAATGGTTGCTTCTATCCGACTCGATCAAATGGTTTTGTCCTTTCTGCCGTGTGCCACCACGAGACTGCGCCGGATCAAACAGTTGATTATCGATGAGTAGGTAGTACAATAGAATATTTAGGTCTAGAAATATTGCAAGTACTACTAATCAAGGTACCGTAGCCGGTAGATAGAGTAGGCGGTAGACATGCGCGTGTGACGATGATGCAATAGTTTCAAGTCTCGAGGCAATCGATCGAGCTTTTCTTGTGTGCGTCTTACGCTAGCTGCCAATATGAACTACGGCCTCCTCTTTTTTTTCAATGAACAAATTACTTACTCGATTGACGCACAATCATATACAAACAGCTCGTCCTAAACTAGATTATGTTACGAGCGAGCGAGTGATTCCTGCTTATCCAATCACATAGGAACATGTACGTTTTGCTTAACTGCTACTCTAGTTTCGTTTGTTTAATCCGTCGAGTGTGCAAGTAGAAGTAGCGCTGCTAATTTATTCAACAGGGTGGAGTGGGTTCTTTCTCCTCTCCTCTCGAAGGCTCCCCCACCACCCCTTGAGAGTCGTCCACTCTTTCCCGGATCCGATCCCTCTTGCCGCCGGCGGTCGTGCTGGCCGGTATAGAGATGGATTAGGATGCCGGCCTCTCTTTGTACAGAGTAGTTTTAGGATCTCCCTTGCCTTTATGGTGGTAGTTCTTGCCTTTTTGGCTGTTGTTTGGAGCTTGGCCATGAAGGATGTGAGCTCCGCCTCGTGGCTGCTGGCTCTGCTCCCCGGTGGCTGTCTATGGTGGCCGGCGACCTTGGGGGCCGATTCAGGTGATGTCTCCATGAATAAGCTCACGGGCTACGGTGGATCTCGTTTTTGGGTGGATTTGGAGGGCTTTCTTCTTTCTCCTGGCCGTCATGGTGACGGGGCAGATGGGGAAGAAAACCTCGTCCAGCTGCTCAGATCCGAGGGTCTATGGGAAGACGGAGAACATGCAGCATGTCCTCCGGAAATTGCAATCTATGGTGGAGTCCGTCAACAGAGGCTTCTTCGCCAATGTTACCTCTGGCCAACGAGGCCACTCCACGCTCGGTTGATGAATCCGAGCTTTATCTTCCTCCAGGCTGCTATGCCGATGCGGAGGATCTTCGATCTCGGTGCAGGGTTCGCCGCCAGCTTCACTCCAAGTGGTACAGTCCCCGGTAGTGTTGCTGGTTCCTGCGCTTTGAGGTCTCCAAGGAACTGCGGTGAAGACGATGGACCTGATTGCTTTTCCCTAGTTTTCTTTGAGGTCCTGTTTGCAAAGTGTGAGGATTGGAATGTAGTTTTTCGTTTCTTTGAAATCCTCCGTGTAGTCATGTACTCACCGCTTATCTAATGCAGTTTCCTGGCCCTTTAGGGCCATTCCCTGTTCAAAAAAAAAAAAAAAAACAGGGTGGAGTGTCATGCAGGAACTGTCTGCGAATGCGTTGTTGAATCCGAGAAGTTAGAGCATCTCCAGCCGCGTCCCCAAACCGCGCCGAATGAGCGTTTGGGGACGTGTTTCGTTCGTGCCGCGTTTGGGGGACGTCGCTCCCCAGTCGCGTCCCCAAACAAAATTTCGCAAATTTTAAACTTAACTAGATTCGATTAGATTCGTCCAAACTTACATAGATTCGAACGAAATTTGACTAACTTTAAAACTAAACCTAATCTAGAACCACTTGCGGCGGCCGGAGGCGTCGTAGTACTGGAAGTTGTACATCTCGTCGGTGACGACCTCCTTGACGCGCTCGTCGACGGGCTCGTCCTTCACCAAGCCGCTTGGTGCCTCGCCGTCGTCGGTGAGGTCCACCGCCTTGCCGGAGTCGCGGATGAACATGGCGATCGCCGCGTCCAGGTCGCCCCTCCGGGCGTCCTTGTCGTCCATGGACGCCAAGAACGCCGCCCGCAGCCCTGGGCAGTCCTCGGGGTCGTCGCTGCGTGACCGGCCGCTCGTACTCCGCCAGCAGCGCCGCTGCGGCTTCCTCCGCTCCTCCTTCACCTCCGACTTCGGGATGAGGAGGCGCCGCCGCGCCTCCTTGCTGCCGCCCGCTGCCGCTACCGCCACGCCTCGTGTTGACGGTCGTCGTCTCCTCCTTGACCTCCCGTTTGGGGACGGTGTAGGGCGCCGAGCGGTACGACGAGGACGGCGTCGATCGCGCCGGTCCCGAGGAAGAAGAGTGCGAGGAGGACGAGTACGTCGTCCTCCTCGGCTGCCATTGAGAGACGGCGGCGGCGGCGGCGGCATCTCCAGCCTTGGAGCGCCGTTGCGGAGGCCGCGGATGGCGTTCTCGAGTGCGCCGGAACGCCCCGCAGGCGCAGCCTTCCTGTTCCGGCTGTTGGGGCGCAGGGTTGTCGGTCTGTGCATCTCGATGTCGTACTTCGCCTGGAAGTACGTCGTCCACCAGGCGTCGTTGTCGTTGACCGCCCATGTCGGATCCAACCGCTCCTCGGCGGTGAGTTGAGCCCGACGGGCCTCGATGGCGTCCCTCTTCCGTCTTCGGCGGCGGCGGCGGAACGCCAATGCCGTTCACGGCCATCTTCCAGCCGCCGCTGCTGGCAGCATGTCCGGCGGGATAGGATACCGGGCGTGGTACAGCGCCCACGCCTCCGCCACGGTGAGGCTGCCGCGGCCGAAGCCGTTCGCCGCGGCGATCTTGCGGGAGGGCGAGCTCGACATTTTTTGAGCGGGGAAGGGGGAGGCGGCGGCGGCGAGAAGGATTATGAGCGGCGAGAACTGCGGGCGTCTTAAAACAGCGGCGGCAGCGGGTGGTTGCACGCAATAACGGCGCGGACGGCCATGCGGCCATGCACGACGAGACGCGTCCCTGCGTCGCCTGGAAACGACGCCATTAACGTCGCTTGACCAAAGGTAGGCGACGGGTTTTAGCCTTCCGTGCCGCGACGGGTCGGGCCCGCGTCGGTTGGCCTCGCTTTTCGTTGTGTCCGGCGTCCCGCGTCCTCTGTGGGGACGGGGACGGGCTCGAGCGCCGGACACCGTATCGGGCCGCGCCGGACAAAAATGGGCTTTGGGGGACGCGGCTGGAACTCTTTTTTTGTCCGGCGCGCCCCAAATCCCTTTCTTTTGCATACTACTATTAGCTTACGCTACTAGACAATATATTTTTATTTCGATCAAGAGAATATATTAATGTTGAAGAGATACCAATAACACATATCTTTTTCACCAACAAGATGCATGAATATATCAAGGATGCATACAACAGCAAAAAAAAGTCACAATAATCAATCATTCGTAGCAGCAACAGTCTACCACCAAAGGCAGCACCCCGATTACAAAAGAGATTCTTCACAAGCAACGCCTCCAAGAAAAAACAATATGTAAACATTATCGTTGTGAAGATCTTAAGTGTTCGCCCTGGAGAGTCCAATTTGCCAAAGTAATACTGATGTGGGCATTATCCTTTGTGTAACCAATGTTATGCTACCTCATACGGCTCAATGGGGACCCATGAAGATCATCTACCGACCAAGGTGGACCGATTCGTCGGTTTTAAAAAAAGATTCTTGATGAACAAGGCAATAAGACGATGGACAAGGAAACTTTAGACATAGAACTCTTTGTAAACTAGTCGAACCCGGATAAAACTCTCGAGACCTAGCCTGCAATATAAGGGACAGAAGAGGGTCTGCCGAGAGACACACAATCACCACAACCAGATTTACCGCAAGTCTAGAGCTAGGTCATTAGCCTCTCGACGAGATCTTAGTCATAGCCTTCGGCTACCCCATTGTAAACCCAATAATTTCGATAATCAAGATCAGATAAGCAGGAAGTAAGGGTTTTACCTAATCAAGGGTGCCGAACCTGGGTAAATCTCTCTCCATGTCTGTTTGGTATTCGATGTCTCGTGTCAGCCTGGAGGATTTCGTCAACCCTAAGCCCCAAAAGGTGGGCATTGCCGAGGAGCACTCTCGTCAATTGGCGTCGTCTGTGGGAACCCTGTTGGCACAAGACTCGTCATCGGTTGTTTCAGTCATGTCGTCTGCAACTCCATCAGCATCGCCGACATTTTTTTTTTTGAAACCTTCTACTGTGGGGGAGCCTCCCACAGCCTCAATTTATTAAACTCATCAAAAGAAACTCAAGCATACAGTATGTACAAAATAGAGAAAAAAAAGAAAACTATGTACAGAGAGATCTAAGGAAGAGACTTAAGCAATATTGACAGTTTATCCACATCAGTAGCTTTCACCCTATGCATAAGCATGGTGATATTTTGAAACAACCCTGCCTTCCAACCTCTGAATGTCAGCCTGATATGTTTGAAAATATAAGAATTCCGTTGCTTTCAAATGTTCCAGCAAGCAAGAACCACTACTTCAACAAAGCAAAGCCCCTGGAAGGTTTTCCTAGCAACAATGAGTGAGGCAAGTGTGTTTCCAGGCTTCCAATGAATTTGTAAATAATTCCAGATCCGTGTGCTGAACATGCAATTGAAAAAGAGATGCCTCCAATCCTCCAGGGAACCATCATGACATAACACACAGTTATGATTATTGGTAACATTCCAATGCCTCCTCAATAACATATCCTTGGTATTAATTATATCACGAAGGATGAGCCAAGCAAAAAAATTATGCTTTGAAGTGCACTTGCTTTTCCACAACCAACCAGAGGGAATATGATTTAACATTGGACTGAAGTGCAACTTATATAACAAACTTGGTTTATATACACCTTTCCCTTTTCTTGTCAACCAAGTGTCTTGTACCCCATCTGACACCTCCACATTACCTAAGAAAACTTGCAGTTGCATCATCACTTCATGGGCCTGTGTGGAGAGGGGTAAATGAAATCCATCTGTGATATCATCCATAGCATAAAACTCTTTAATTGACTGAAGCTTATCCTTAGTGAAAGAAAAAAGCCTGGGGAATTTGACATCAAGAGTTTCCTCCTTCCACTGATCAGCCCAAAATAAAACACATGCACCACTACCAATCTCACATTTGGTGTAGCTCTGTATTGATCAGACAAACTAAAAACATCTCTCCACCAAAAAGATCCAGCAAGAACTGAGGTACTGAGTCAAAATAATAAGTGTCTCTCACCAACTGTACCCAGGGAGTATCATCATTATTATAGAATTTATGCAGATGCTTTAACAGAAGTGCAGCATTCTGAACTCTTAGATTAATCATGCCCAAACCTTCCTTATTTTTTGGTTTGCATATCATACTCCAAGCTGCCAAAGAATGTATTTTCTCCTTATCTTTCCTTCTCCATAAACAATGTCTTCTGGCCATGTCTACTATATCCACCACTCCCATAGGTATCCTCAAAGAGAGCATGAAAAAAGTGGGCAAAGAGGAGAGAACTGAATTGACCAGAACCAGACGATCACCATATGACAAAAATGATGTAGTAGCAGATAGTCTTCTCTCCACCCTATCAATAAGAGGAGACATATCTCTGATAGATGGTTTGGTGGTTCCCATTGGGAGGCCTAGATAGGTGAAATGCATGTCACCCAACTGACAATCAAACTCACTAGCAAGCACAACAGCCTCCTCATGTGTCAAATTTATGGGAATCATAGATGATTTGTTATAGTTAACTTTAAGACTTGTGAAGGCAGCATACTGATTCAAAATTCCTTTGAAAGCTGCCAGTTGTACAGTTTCAGCAGGAAGCACAATAATAGTATCATTAGCATACTGTATGATAGGAAAATCATTTCCAACAGGGATAGGAGCAGTCAAAATTCATGCCCTATAAGCAATATTAACCAGTGTCAGTAGGAGATAAAGGGTCACCTTTCCTTACCCCTATCTTGCAAGGAAAAGATTTACCAGGTACTCCATTTAAAAGAATGGAGGATGGACCTGAGGACAACACCTCTTTCACCCATTTCAGGAACAGCTCTGGATATCCCTTAGCCCTCATTATCTGAATAATTGCTTCATGGTCAAGGGTGTCAAAAGCTTTCTCAAAATCAAATTTTAGGACTACAATCTTCCTCTTGGACTGCTGACATTGGTGAAGAAATTCAAAAGACCAGGCAAGGCAATCTTGACTTGTTCTGTTCTGAATAAAACCATATTGATTTGCATGAACTGTTCTCTTGATCTCACCTTGCATTCTATTAGCAGCAAGTTTGGTTAAAAATTTGAGACAAGTATTAGTCAGAGAAATTGGTCTAAAATTATTTATAGACTCAAGGCTTTGCTTCTTGGGAACAAGAGTAATAAAGGATCCATTTATACTCTGCAAAGAAGCTATGCCAGTATGAAAATCATGGCACAATCTAGTAAAATCCTCTCTGACTATGTTCCAACATTTCTTCAGAAACAAACCATTAAAACCATCAGGGCCTGGGGCTCTGTCTAGCTTCATGTGCTTAACAATATTATCAATCGCTTCCTCGGAAAAGGGTTTTACCAAGGAATCAAGATTCTCCACTTTTTCAATAACAGAACTCATATCCATAGGAGTAGTGGCCAGGCATAAACCCATTCTATTTTTAAAACTGTGAAGAAAAGGATTTGCCTTTTCATTATGTGTGGTCAAAGAATTCCCTTCTTCATCAAAAATATCAGCAATCGCATTATGTCTATATCTCTCTGTGGCCTTGGAGTGAAAAAAATTAGTGTTTTCTCCTTCAAGTTTTATCCATCTTATAGTGCATATCTTCTTCCAATAATCAGATTGAGATTGCATCAAAACTTTCAAGTGCTCTTTTACTATATCCCTGAAATTAAATTCTGGCTTGCTCAATTCTCTATCATCTTCCAACTAATCAATTATCAAGATAGCTTGATTACATTTGGATATTAACTGTTTAATAGCAGATAAACTTTTCCCCCATCTTTTGAGCTCATATCTCAAATTTTTGAAATTGGATGAAATAATTCCTGCTACAGAATGGCCAAGCCCAAACTTTATTAATCAAATCCATGAAACCAGGCTGCTCAACCCAATGATTTTCAAATCTGAAAATATGTGCCTTAGGAATACTTGTGGAAATTTTAATCACACAAGGAACATGATCAGAAACTGGTTTAGCCAAAGGATGAACTAGAGTATTTGGATATTTAAGTGTCCATTGACAACTAGTAAAGAACCAATCCAGCTGCTCAAGCAAAGGTTGATCCTGCATATTTGACCAAGCAATGTTCCTGCCTTTTAAGAGGATTTCCACTAAACCAAGATAACTTATAATTTCATCAAATATGAAAATGTCATTCATATTAGCCCCAGGCTTATTTCTATTATCTACAGATCTCATGAAATTAAAATCCCCCACTAGCAACCGGTGCTCATCAAAAGGAATATGCAGATCATGCAACCATTGAACAAAAATATGTCTCTCTATTCCTTTACAAGGGCCATGAACATTAACCAAAGTCCAAGACTCATTTGTATGTTTGGAGGTGAAAAGAATCCTCACTGCAGATCTATGTATCTCCAATAATGTGCCATCAAAAATAGAGCTATTCCATAACACAATAATTCCACCATAAGCTCCCACAGAGGGAGAAAAAACAAATTGGTCAAACCTTTTGGGACATAAAAACTCCTTATAAAAGATTGATCAAAATTCTCACATTTAGTTTCTTGCAGGCAGATTACTGAACAATTGCTTTCATCAATTTTATTATAAACTGCCAGCCTTTTATCCTTGTCATTTAAGCCCCTCACATTCCAATCAAGAACCAGCCAGTACATTAACCATTGTTTTGTACTATCCATTAAAGAACAATGTATAAAGAAGCACACATGACCATTGGACAACCAACAGATCATACATCAGAGTAAGCACCAAATAATATCAAAGCAACATATTGTCATTGCATTTGAGATAAGCATAGCATTGTGATAAACAGTCTTGCACATATGCATCATATGGGCAACTAAAGCAACAAAATAATCCCACAACAGGGAACAAAAGCAGCACACCGATGTGTACAATCATTTAAATTTCTAAGGTAGAATCTTGCACAGAAGAGGCCATAAGCTTCTCCTCGGTCAGCTTGTCTGCTGGTATCTCAAGTGCCTCTCCCACCTTCTGAAGCACCTTGATAGGAGTGAATGGTGCCACATTCTCCTTCCTAGGCTTGGACTTGGGCTTTTTCTTGTTCTCCTTCTTGGGCTCTAGCTGCACAGTGATGGGCTCTGCCTTGTAACCCTGTTTAATGGCAACCTGCCTAGAGCTTCTTCTGACTCCTTCCTCTGAAGAAGGGAGAGCTTGTTTCCCGTGCCCCCTCTTCTTTGTACCCACCAAAGGAGGCACAACCAGCTGATCAAGTAGCATATCTACAGTGTCATGCACAGAGTCTTCAGTAACTGAACTGCTGCCAGGCAAAACACAGTCAGTAGCAAAATTCGGCATCATAAAGGCAAGCATTCCCAAGGCTGTTCCATGCATCTGACCATGCAACAGATCAAGGTCAACATTCTCTGCATGTGTGCTCACTTGGGACCAGATGGAGTGCAGCATGGAGTGCTTGTATGGAACCAGAGCAAGATGAGCATCCTCTATATTTTCCTGCACAATACTGGCAACTACATTCTGCTGGATGTCTTCCTCTATTTCAACAGTAATGTACACTATCTCAATAATCTCCACATCTCCCTGCTGCACAAGAACTGGTCCAGCACCAGGAACTAGGTGAATAGAAGAGGTAGTCTGATCAGTGAACTGGAGTGAGATAGAGGATGGGAGCTTCTGTAGGATTTTTACCCCACGCATTACATTGCCCCATCCAGGGTGTGCATTATCATTGCCACCATGCCCTTCCTCATTCCAGTTATCCCATTCTTGTTCCATTGGAGGAGCCCAGTTATCTTCAGGTGGAATTGGACCAACAAAAATTGGGGATGAGGATTACCATTCTTTGGCTCTGGAGATTCATCTAGAGGCAGTACATCCTCTGGCTCACTAGTTAAAATGTAAATTGTAACTGACCAAGAAACCACTGTCCCTCCATATCTCTGTGGCTCACCAAGGACCTTGGCACATCTCTAGTTCCTCCATAAGCACATCTGATCAAAGTGCGAGCAAGGGTAGGATCTTTCCTAATCCAACCCCTCATCTTACCAAATTTGGAAACACAGTCCCTAAGAAATTCCTCATTACGATAATCCATTGGCAGATTAAGCATCATGAGCCAACTAAGACGAGTGTAGACAGTTGATCGAAAATTTTCTCCCTCATCATGCCTAACAAATGTCACCATGCGACCATTACCAAGATGATGAGCAGGTTGATTCACGAGAAGATCTCTAACAGCGCTATCACCCATGCGATACAAACCCAGCCCAACTGCACTCTCAGCAAAGTTTACAACCTCCAAATGCAGATTCTCCTGGATATGGTCATGTACCTGGTTGATTACTTCTTCTATCTCTGCTCCCTTTGGGTGCGGAAGCACTTGAGCAATGGCCCACCACTCATGGCGACAAGGTGGAGGAGTCGCCGCCGTGACGTACATGCGCGCCGGCCTCTCATCCGCTCCCCAAGGCTGGAGTACTAGGAAGCCCGCCGGCGTGAAGCGGTTCGGATCCACCAGGAAGTTCGCCGTCGCCGCGTCGTAGGAGGGTGGCGGAACAGGGGAGAGGTTTTTTTTTGGATGAATAGTGGAAGGCGGAGCGGCCGACGAGGTAAGTACATGAATTATTTCCTTCTGTCCATCAGCGCGTGAAACGAGGCAGTCAGCTTTGGACAAAATCTTGGCAACCCATTGCATTGATGGTGCTTTCCTCCAGCAATCTTTTTTTTCGTGCCCATATCGGTAACACGATTTGGAACGAATTTTACCCACACATTCCTTTGAACTATGCGAAAAAGACAAACATCTTTGGCAAGTCCAAACACGATCTGCAAAATCTTCGATCATTGATTGAAAGGCAAGGTCTTGGGCTGGGCTGTGCGGATCAGAATCAATTGGGCCCGAGATTGACGTACTATTCGTATTTAAATGCACAATCTTCTCCCGCTCACCATGCTGATATGTTAACTGAATTTCTGGAGGTGTCAAGACACTACCAAACTGAATCTGCAGCGGAGGAGGTTTTAGAGCTTCAGAAATAACCACACGAGGTCTGTTACCCAGCTGCGTGCAAACATAGCCAACTTCAATGAGATCCTCCTTCTGTAACTGAGTAGCAGGGTATTCATAACCTTGACAAACAGGGTAATCAAGTATAGCAGCAATAGATAGACACCTTTTAACACCAGTTACATTTTTTCTAAAAGCCTAGGCATTTGGTCTTTTCTTAAGAGCCCTAAGTGCATGATCTGTACGCTTTTTATTTGGGCTAACAAAGTCCATTATTCATCACATTCCTTCTACAAAAGTTTAGATTCATACTTCCAAGAGGCCATCCATTACCCCACAGATGAAAGAAGCATTTGAAAGCAGGGCAAGCAAATGATTTGAGAGAGTAAACCATGAAAACCACAGTTTGGAGGCAACTGAAAATCTGAAAATTCTATCTCCAAGCTGTATAACATGCAGATCATGACACAAGCCTCCAATGCAGGATTTTAGGGCTAGACCAACAGAGATCTCATCCAATTTAAATTTGGCATGTCCGAAAGAGACAACCATGATAAAGTGATTAGCCTTGCCCAAAGGATGAACTGTAGATCTAAACCTACGCTTGACATCCAATTGAAAACCAGATCCAAAGGAAAAATCCATACCCATCTCAACTGCTTCATGCATATAAAGGCTAGAGAGATCAGCATCACTAGTACGATCTGGCTGGTGTACACGTACCTTAGGGGCAAAAATGCATTGGGTAATCACTTCCGTGTGAGAGGGGAACCTCACATTTGATCCATCAACAAGAGAATCCCCATTTTCAAGAGATCTACCAATGAGAGAGGCTCCTTTGGCATTCAGCAAAACAATCCGATCCTGATCAGTCCAGAGGTGAAGCATACCACATCATAGGAGTTGGGACGTCGATGACCTTGATCCTTAGCCGTGGAGTACTTGACCTTCCAAACTCCATAGGGGACAGCCATGCCGTGGCGATCCAGTGAAGAATTAGGGTTTAGAAGAGAGAGGACAAGCTGCCGGAGAAGATGAGTGGAGAGAAAAGGATGTATCACCAGAGATCAGAGAGATCACCGGAGAAGAAGGTGTTTAGCTGTTGGGGTCGAGGGTGGGAGGAGGAGACGCCATTTCTAAAACCAATCTAGGTTCCATTTCGTGTGAGCTCCTTTATCACCAAGCTCGGGGAACTCGATTCGATTTGGGTCCTTCGAATTTACTCCGCACGATAACTCGTCTCGTCCGATCTTTTCAGATCTGCAAGGCGGGTTGGGTATGCCGTTCGGGAGCGTCCCCTACTGCATCAACGCCGAGGGCATCCTTCGACTGCCCGATCCGCTCGCCTCCAACAAAACAAGGACTCCGTCGTCATCGGGAACAAGATCGAGCGCGTCGACTCCGGTGCCGGTCGGTCTATCGACTACATTATCGGCATCAACATCTTCGCCGCCACCGGCTCCGCGATGTTCGATGTCATCTATGTATGTTGGATCTGATGACTTTATGTCGTCCGATCTGACATCGTACTATTGCCTCAACTGCGACACCAGTCATCGATTGGGCTCGGATGACACGTCGTTCGTCTGTAGTGCCAATTATTCTTCGGATGAGGAAAGTATCGACAACATCACCAGGACAGCTACCTGGAAGATGGCGCATCATCAGATCTACGCTATCCTCAACTTGGGCGATGGAGATAAAGGAGAACGCACCCCGCGTGCCAATAGGCTCGCAACGTCGAGAACAACTCTAGTAACTATAATAGTGACTATACTATTACTGAGGAAGAGTGCGAAATTGCTCGTGCTGCTATAACATACATTACTCGAATCCCTTCTGGAGCTTCGGCAGGGACTCTTAATGCGTACCATACTATCTTGGAAAGGAATCGAGTGCGATTGTCAAGCGAGCAGGCAGGTCTCGAGCGACGTCGACATGCAGCCGATCAATCCAGTGAGAGACGTAGAGCATCACATATATGGTAGTGCGTCTCGTAGCAATCAAGGTTCAGGAAGATATCAACCAAGAATGCTTCGACTTTCGGGAAGATGATGCAAGGGACATAACTTCAAACTTGCCCAACTCCTTTATGACCATGGACACCGCAGGCATGCTCAAGCCAAAAATTGTCGAGGGAGCAACCGCCAACCTTGCAGCCTACTTGATCAACCACCAGCCGACACCCGATGGGCCCATGGCGCAAGCTCATCGAGGTGCTCTAGAAAGCCTCGCGATCCTTGGAGATAAGCTCGTTCCTAGGAAGGAGAAAGCTACACATCAGGGCAGTGGATCCACCCATCGTTCAAAAGACGCTCATGATGATATCACACAAAGCAGAATCGACAAAGCTCGACGACAACGTGCTGCAAGAGAAGGATATGATAGCAACGATTCCGAGAAAACTCAGGAATATGATAGCGAATTTCGAGGAGCCGATTCCTTCAGTTATAATATTCGAGAGACGATGCCACCAAAGAGATTCAAGCCTACTCCCACTGATGCTGCCAAATATGACGGGCAGCAGGAGCCGAGGTCCTGGATAGACGATTACTTACAAACTGTGATCTTACACAACGGAAATCAGATAGTGCCGATGCAATGTTTGCAGCTTTACCTGAAAGATTCGACACGAGCATTGCTGAGAGGCTTACCAAAAGGATCTATCAGATCCTGGGAAGACTTGGTGGACGCCTTCATAAAAAACTTTCAAGCCACTTACAAGAGGCTGGTCGAAATCGAAGAAATACGTCACTGTCAGCAGAAGTCGAAGGAATCAATGCGCATATATATCGGACGTTTTACTAAGTTCTTAAGCGTTGCGAAGATGTTTTCGTCGACTGAGCAATTGATGCCTTTATTGATAGCATCCGCCGGGAATCGTATATCGAAGAACTTGGTCGAAAGAAGCCAAAAACCATCACCAAACTGATGGAGATTGCCAACAGTTGGGCTGATGGAGAAGATTGTGTAAGGAAACCTCGTCCGCGTAGTGACGACGAAGACGATGACCAGCAGAGTCATGATTCAGGCCATCGACGTGATCACCGTAAGAAGAGGAAATATCATGGATACAATGATACTAACATTGTAGCTGTTGTGTATTCCGATCGACGAGATGATCAATATGATGATAGGCGTGATGATCGTCGAGATAGAAATCGCAATAATTCAGGAGGAAATCGCGGCAATTACAGGGAGCGACCTTCAAGGGTCCCGGATTTACCTTTTGCTGAATATTTAAATGCTCCCTGTTACATACAGGCGTATATCGATCCCAAGGAAACACTAAGAATTCGAGACAGTTGCTCAGAGACTGTCGACAATTTATTGAAATGCAAGAGTTCTACGAAATAGGCAGGGGACAGCCGCAGCAGCCGAATCCGCCACCACCTCCGCCTCAGCACCAAGTTTAGCAAGTTCAAACCCGTAATGCTAATGAAGCCTTTCCCCCACCGCGGGGAGAGATGAGCATAATTTACAAAAATGGTTTTTCCAGAAGAGATGTGAAGAAGCTCATGCAAGAAATCAACCTCGTAGAAAGTACCATGGCGAATATTCCAGAATATGTCGACTGGTCATCACAGAGCATCCTGTTTAGCAGGGCTGATCATCCGATGTCTATCCCAAAACTAGGTCATGTTGCCTTGGTAGTCGAAGCACAAATCGGAGAATTTAGTATGAGCAAAGTGTTCATGGACGGTGGAAGCAGATTAAATCTAATATTCGCCAGCACAGTCAAAAACATGGTCGTCACAACCAAAATGCGAGAGGAGTCTGATACATGTTTCCATGGCATTATCCCTAATTTGCCAGCATATCCTCTTGGCAGAATTTCCTTGAATGTCGTCTTCGGGAAACCCGACAATATTAGGAAAGAAAGGATCGAATTTGAGGTAGTGAAATGGGAATCACAGTACCACGCCATACTCGAGAGACAAGCTTATGCCAAATTCATGGTTGTGCCACATTATGCATATCTAAAGCTCAAAATGTCAGGCAACAATGGGACCAATATCACAGTCCATGGAAGTTTCTCTCGCTCAGATAATTGCGATCGCGAGTTTCAAAAGATCGCTGCTAAATTTGAAGTAAAGCAGGAAACTATCGACTTTCCCTCTAAGCAATTAGCCTCTCGAAATAAAGATTTCAAGCTAAAGGAGGATGACAATGTTGAGAAGTCGAAGAAGAAACCAGATGATTCTGCAATGATAGTTCTAGCTATTGCACCTTTGGCAGTTGATGATAAGGCCTCAGCCGAAGGCGCTAATACTCTGGCGATCATCGCAAGTACTCCTAAGGAAACCATCAACGCCGCTCCAGAAATCATAGGCACCTCAAGAGCTACCGACTCCCTAGGCGCGGATCAAGACAAGAAGGACCCTCCTCTTACATAAAGGAGATGAGCAGTGACATGCATCTTTATTTTTCATAGAAATTTACTTTCAATAAGGCTTTCCTAGCCATAGTAGTATTAGCTTATCTTATCATCATAGACTTATTAATGAAGACCCAAGTTTCGTTTATTCGAGTATTGAGTTGATTCGGGACACCCAAACAATTTTTTCAAGAGTATTTCGCATAATACCGTGAACATTGGCTTCAACAAGTGAACTCGTTAAAAAAAGATCGAGAGTCGCTTGTAATTATTATACCCGAAATTATCATCTAAAGCCTCGCGAAAAATACGAGTGCTGCAATGGATGGTAATCGACGGGATTCACAACAATATGCAATTATCCTTCGCTGAAGCCTCAGGGAACATGCGAGTGCTATTTTTGGCAAAGATAAAAACTACTTATGAAAGGCTCATGCCGGTACATCGAACAAGGAGGTACTAACAGCGACGGAGTCGATGGCAGGCATAGTTCCCTCGATTTGCTCGGAGGCTGTCGCCAAAACATACATCACCGGTTGAAACAAAGTTGCGATTACTACAGGTTCATCGAACTCGCAACATGAGCTGATCACTCAAAGAATTTGCCAACAATAACTTTCGTAAAAAAGCATCACAATACCGATGCATAGAAAAGGCTAAGAGCATCAAGATTTGCTCCTTAGTCAAACAAATATTTGCCACCGGCATTTGAAGATAAATTGTGAGGAAGTGGTATTTTGCCAAAAGCGGCAAATATAGCGTTTCCAATAGATTTAAGATTGAGTTACATCATACACATGAACAAACCTATACCTAATGCACCCGAATATTCGAGTGCAACAAATATCGGATGCATAAAGCTATCATTACAATAGGAGTACAGATATCATTAAAGTTATTATTACGGAATTTCTACTAAGACAACTACTTTCGAGCTATCTTCCAGCCTATCAATTACAATAAAAGCAGGAACCTTCACAGCAGGGTAAAATCGGCTTACATCGCCATCGGCATTTGCAATTCCCATCAAGTCCAAGGAAGGATGTTTCGACAACACAAAGGCAAAAGATGATTCGGCTCCTGCAAGAAGCTGGCAGCGAACTAACTTACGGACCTTCTTGGTATTACTAAACTTTGACATCAAAGTTAGCAATGTTGGAGGAATTTCATTCAGCGAAAACATCGACTTCCATATCATCTTCAAGCCAGTATAGCACTTGTCAAAAAATCGATGCACTTGTTGCACCCGATTTTGAAACTTTGCGACAGTTGCAGCCTTCGACTGATTCTTCCAGAAGACTTCATCAAAGTGTGCCAAATTGGTTAAGGCATCTACATGTTCATGTACTCGCTTGTTCTCTTCCGATAAATTCAGAGCTATGACTGGCAAAACTAGTGACAAAGATAAAATCAGAGAGAAATCATCAACAACATCGAAGAAAACAAAGAAGGAACAGACACTTACAGTGCAAGCTTTCTGTTGCTTTTTGCAGTTCACTCAGTGCGTATCGTTCTGCATCAATAGCCAGCTCGCCTTTTTCTTTATAATAGCAGCCATGGCGTGGATACCACGCATATCTTTTTCCATTTAAAGAATGCGAGCCTTCATGCGACGAAGCCGATCACTTTCAGAATCACCAGCCAAAGAACCTTCAACAAAAGAAGGTACATGAGTCACCTGCAAAATACATCATCAAGTGTGTCAAGGAAAATACAATATCAATTGATTTCACTCCCATCGGGAGCGTGCATCCAAAAGCCAGGAACATCACAATTGAACAGGGAAAAGATGGCAACATTGCTAGCATGAAATTCATTACAACCAAAAGGCCTTAAAAAGGCATTGTTTGAGCCAAACGATAATATTACAACTTGACAAAGGAAAAGTTCAGGGAGCTTGAGTCTGTGTCGAGAAACTGGGGCCAGCTCTTCCAGCAGTAGATTTGTTGGCCGATACCAATTCAAGAAGCTGCAGTGCGCATTTGCACGCTGATACTTTGAAAATGCTTAGGTCGATAGCTTGTCCATCTTGATCCTTTGGCAGCTCTTTCGACATTAGCTCCATATCAGCTTTAAAGCCGCGCCCCATCATAAGCTGGAAAGCAAGGAGAGCGTCGTAGGTACGCGAGGTACGTTTGAATACCTCGATGGTGCCTTCGGTGTCAACGACGAAAGTGTCCGTCAGCTGCTCCAGCGACTTCTCTTGATTGGCTTTCGGAAAGATCATCGGATGAAGTCTCGACATAACTCTCTTGTTCTTCTGGAGAAGGGCTTGGATGGGGTTGCCGGACTCGATCGCCATAGACAGAGCATCGGCAGAAGAATTATCTGGGAGCTTGCCCTTGGAACCAGTAGGAATATCGGCAGCTTCTGCAGAAGATAAGCACTAAAAGTTGAAAGACAATGAAGCTAAGTAAAGAAGATTCAAGGATAAGACAATAAAAATTACCAAGCAAAGCCAAAGTTGATTGGCGAAGAAGACCCTCATTTTCCTTCCTCTGTTCTTCGGCTTCAGCCCTCTCCTTTTCCTCCTCCTTCAACCTCTTCTTCAGTTGGTCAAGTTCCTTTTTCAAGGAATCTGTGTTTTGACGGGCAGTGGCAGCCATTTTTATTACTTGATCAAGCTTTGAAGAAGACAATTGCACCTCCTCTTGAAGTCGAGCCTTATCGGGAGGCAAAACCCTTCAAAATAGTGATGTCCGTTTGAATGCCCTACAAAAAGGAAAAGAAGACAAAGTCAAAGTTAGCACCTTTAAAACAATGTATCTTTTGAAGTCCACACCCGATTGCAAGCAGTCGAATGTAGACTCGGGGGCTGGTAGAAGGAGAACCATCATCAAGGAGAGCAAAAGTTGAAACACTTACAGGTTTTTCGCTGGAAGGAGAAACGGCAGTAGCAGCTGTCGAAGGAATTTATTTCCCCTTCAAAAGGGAAGAGACACTTGAAGGTTGAGCAGCCATAGGTTCTGGCAGAGCAGAAGCTTCGGAAGCTGCACGAGTTGGCCTGTTGGGGCTCGCCTTTTGTCTTCTTCGAAGGAGGCTCTATAAATCCTTCGTCGCTATAGGCACATAAATCATTTAGAATGTGTAGAAGAATACAAAGCAACTTTGGGAACAATGGAAGAAACTTACAAGTCGAGCAGATCGTCCTTATTCGCAAAGCCGCCAGAAGGTCTCTTCGGCGGTTGTGCGCTCGTTTTCTCCGGAGCTGCATCAACAAAGGGAGCATGATCAGCATCATTGTCATGATTCGACTCTGCTGCATCACTTAAGTCATCAGCGAAGGATCTATGATCTGCAAAAAAAGCTTCGGGATTGGCAGGATCATTGTCTTCATCCTCAAGAACTTCGTTTTCTTCGGCACATGATTCTATATTGGCAGTAGAATCACCCTCTTCGAGGTTTTCATCCGACACATTCGGAAAGTATTCGACAGTTGATGGAACCTATGTGTTTAGAAGAGGATTTAACAAAGGAAGGCAAAGTATATCGGATGCAAATATTAGTATGAACAACAGAATCATTTGGTTGATGATCAAAGTCATAAGGCTCCTGAAGTGCCAGAAGTGGAATCGAGTCCTCTTGACTAAAACAAGTCAACCGTCTAACTTCATCCAGTAGTTCTTTCTCAGACAACTCTGCAACATTCACTCTAGTTTCGTCCTTAGGACCCGAATATAACCACATCTGGTGGGCTCTGGACATAATTGGTTGGATGTGGCGCTTCAGGAAAACAACCACAATTTCAGTGCCCATCATAGTCTGGCCGTCAGATTACTTGATCCGAAGAATTCTATCAAACAATTTGTCGACTACAGGCTTTTCTTTGGATGTCAGTATATTCTTCCAAGATTTCTTTGGCACAGCTTCAAGGACATCGACAAACTTGGGCAGACGCATGTTAGCTGCCTATGAGTCTTTGAGGTAGAACCACTTTAGTCTCCACCCTTGAAATTGACTGTCTCATTGGGAAATTGAAGTAATTCGCCTCCTTGCGGGCAACAAACCCAACTCCGCCGGTGACAAAGGAACCACTACTGTTGTTGTAGAGTTTGACAAAGAAGATCTTCTTCAACAAACCCTAGTGAGGATCAATGTCCAGAAAGGTCTCACAAAGGGTGATGAAAATAGCAAGATGTAGGATGCAATTGGGAGTTAATTGCCATAATTGGATCCCGTACACATGCAGAAGACGCTGAAGAAACTCGTGGGCAGGTAGATATAATCCTCGATACAGGAACGATACGAACATCACAGTAAAACCGGCAGAAGGATTGGGGCGTGAGGCCAAACCTGGTAGTACGACGTTCCCCTCGTCAGGGGAGATCAAACCAAGGTTGTGTGCCTTCTTCTCGTCGCGCTTCATCATTGTTGAAGCAGGCCAGTCGTCGGGTGCAGGCGCCACGGCGGAAACCTCCGATGCGCCCCTCTTCGATGCATCAGTGGTAGCTTTGGCAGCGGCGCTGCTCAAAGTAGCACTAGCAGCGACGGCGGAGCTCTTCTTCTTCACCATCTCAGGGTGCGTTTGAGAATGCGAAGGCGGATTGAAGAATGGCGGTGGCAGCGCGGTAGCTGTGAGGAGGAAGAACAAAGAAAGAAGAGAAACAGTGAAAGAGAAGAACAGGGGGAGTAAATATTTTTTCTCCTTTATAAAAGGGGAGTTACCAAGGGATTGAGCCAAGGGATCGGCGATTAGGTCACCACGTGTCATCGCATCCATCATACCAAAGGACATTTTCTCCCACCACGCACGGAAATCGAGGAGGCGCCTCGGTCAGTACGCAAGGATCAATCATTTCCTAACTGATCGCGCAGTAGTAGGGTGGGTCCGTCAGGTCACATCTTGTCAATCGAGCCACCGCAGTAGCCACGTCATTGATGACATCAACAAAAGTATCAACTCTGCATTCATATAGCATCCAAAGAAAACTATAACAATAGGTTGCTCGACTTAATTCTACACACGGTTGCAAGCATCCGTGCCTAGACTCAGGGGCTACTCCCATCGGGAGCGCTGGACGCGCACTCGATAAAAATTATTGAGGACAGAAGGATATGGACTCGAAGATTTCAGGAGATCCATGATCATGCCTGGGGACTTGATTCTGAGTAGAGTAATGTTGTTTTGTCATCGACAGTTAACCAACATCGATTTATCGAGTAAAGCTGGGCACGTTACTCCAATCCCTTACGTACTATCAATTAGCATGACTTTACTTGAAGTTTTGGAGGACCCGATATAAAAAGATATCGGATGATTACGACAGCTTGCGAAAAACAACGACAGCAAAAACATTCGAGTAGTACAACTTGAGTCTACATACGGTTGCAAGCATATGTGGCTAGACTCGGGGGGCTACTCCCATCGGGAGCGTTGGACGTGCATCCGATATAAATGAGCTCTTGGTTTCAAAATGGTGATAAGAGATCAGGAGCTTCCGGCAATTATGGATATTCGACAGAAGACAATTTTAGTCCCTGCCCGAAGCTTTACTTCGGCCAGTCACTCGGGGGCCACTGATGTGGGCATTACCCTTCGGGTAACCAATGTTATGCTACCTCCTATGGCCCAACCAGGGGCCCATGAAGATCATCTACCGACCAAGGTGGACCGATACGTCGGTTCCAAAGAAGGATTCTTGATGAATAAGGAAAGAAGACGATGGACAAGGAAAGTTTAGACATAGAACTCTTTGTAAACTAGTCGAACCCGGACAGAACTCTCTAGACCTAGCCTGCAATATAAGGGCCAGGAGAGGGTCTGCCGAGGGACACACAATCACCACAGCCAGATTCACCGCAAGTCTAGAGCTAGGTTATTAGCCTCTCGACAAGATCTTAGTCATAGCCTTCGGCTACCCCATTGTAAACCCAACAATTTCGATAATCAAGATCAGACAAGCAGGAAGTAAGAGTTTTACCTCATCTAGGGCCCCGAACCTGGGTAAATCTCTCTCCCTGTCTATTTGGTATCTGATGTCTCGTGTCAGCCTGCAGGATTCCGTCAACCCTATGCCCCAAAAGGTGGGCATTGCCGAGGAGCACCCTCGTCAAATACCTTAAACAATGTGAATCCATATACAACCAATAAAGACCAGATCTTAGGTATTCATCCTGAAAATCATGACTCGGTACTTGAGGAGCACTACCAAAGCTGAAGTCCCCCATGTTGTTGCCCACACTTGCCAATGTCGGTGCCGCAAGTCACCAATCACCAAGCTCATAGGCACCGCGTGTGGTTTGGGCAGGAAAAGTCCTGCAACCAAACTTACATAACATGCGTGAAGCAATGTCTTCATCTCACCCATGATCTCTCCTCTGTTGTTACCTTCTGGTCTTCCAATCGTAACCGTCTTGTCATTTCCTGACTCTGCCAATACCATGGAGATCGCAACTTTGACATGTCACATGGTGTCAACTAAAAGTAGAGGTTCGCAACACGCCCTTTTGAAGCCCCTTGCGCTGATGTTTGTGGATGTGCACGGATCCCGTCGAATGCAAAGGTCCGCGGGAACTTTGCAAATCATGAAGACCAGCGATGAAATTCGAAACTCGTCGTCGACTAGATCGGGGGCGACTGACAACATATCGACGAGTTGGTCGGAAGATTCACCCTGCCTGCTTTATTGCCTTGGTGGGTGACGGCGACGGTGTCCTAAGAAGAACGCCATGGCCACACGGATCTGAACCACATCCCGTGGTCACCTGGACGGTGCGTAGGCGGTCCCAAGATGCCAACAGTTTACCCGATGCCCGACACCACCCCACCCATCAACACGACATAGGGGAGCCGATCCAACCTCCACGCTTTGATGATTGCACGTGGTCACCCCAGCCCCCACCATAGATCCTCGACGCTTTCCTCCCCCCAGCCACATTTTGTCGATGGGGTGTCGCCGCCGTGACTATAACCGGCGGTATCGGCCGAGGAGCGGCCTTTTGCATGGTCTCTAGAGACATTAGGGTTATCCCCCGTTGCCATCCCAGGGAAGCGACTTGGGAGGGTGCTTTGTGTGTCACAACACTAGGTGGATGGAGCAGTTTTCACTAGACAACATTTTAACCTAGATTCTAGATGCTCGCATGCAAGAGGCGCTGTCAGCGTGGATGCACAGCTCGAGCGGCACACTGATAAATTGTAAGAGCATCTACAATAGCATTGCTATATTGGATTGCTAAATTTTTAGGATAAGAAGGGGAGAGAGAAGGTATTGCAATCCACATGAAATTCAGCTTCCCTAGCCTTCCTTTAATAGTAATCCTTTTCCCACATGTTAGTGGGTTGCACCTTTTTCCTCGCTTATCTCTTTTCCTCCCGCTCCACCCACGCACAACCACCCACCTCCCACCTCCCCACACCCGTCGCTCGCCAAAATCCTTGCATGCCCGTCACCCTCCACCCGCCAACGCCGCTTACGCATGCCGCCCGCCACCGCCCACAGATGCTCCAAGCTAGCCTACTCACCGCGCATGCCTGCCGCCCCCCACTGACGCATGCCTGAACTCCAACCATGCACGGTTGTGAGGGGTCGTGGGCAGAGGGGGCACCGGGTGTGCATCGGAGCTCCCTGGCAGCATGATTCGCCTGCACCGGCCTCCTCTGTAATGAATTGGATGGAGCGACTTCGACGGGTCTGTTGTGATTTGGCGGCGTGGAAGCTCACACCAGCAGGGAAACCAGGGACGGGGCGCGAAGAAGATCAAGGAAGGTGGTGCGATGACTCACGGGTGGAATGGTGGCGGGCAAGCGGCAGGGCAGCCGCCAGCGGGACTGGCGCCATCCGGATGTTTTCATGTGTGGGTGATTTGGCCTTCGCGTGAGTTTTACAAAGTGGACACAGGCTTCACAAATATGCAAAGTGGAGGGGAAGTTTTACTAAGCTTTGTATAATATTTTGTTAGGAACCAATAATTCAAATATTGTTGGAACTGCATTTAGCCATAGATTGAAAGAAAAACAGTTATTATAAATTTAGGGAAGTTATAAGAAAGTTAGTGGAGATGCTCTAACACCGTCTACTTTGGGCCGGTGGATGTTTTTTCTAAGACCAATTAGCCATCAGGTTCGGTGACATAAAATACATGCAAGTGACCTTGCACCAAATATCTTATTTTGTATTGATGCGTGGTTGGACTAATTGATATGTCATACGTACACTGTTGGTATACATGTGTTATGTGTATTCAGTCAGTGGTCCTGCTGGATGACATATTCGTGTAGTAGCTTTTAAATAATTTCCAAGATTGTGCATGAATGCACCTCCAGATCAAGAAACAGTTACGTGCCCAGGAGACGGCGGAAAAGATACAAACCCATCTAGGGTTCCGTCCTCATTGGCAATACCGCCGGTCCGCTCCGCTTTCGGTGGCCTTGGGGCCTTGGAGGTGTGGCGGACCACGGTCCCTCGCCGGCAGGAGTTTCCGTTCTTAATTTAGTTTATTTTCCGGTCTCTTTTTTGGGAGGTGAGGCGGCGCCTATATCCTGAAGTCAGAATAAGGTTCTCCCGCTATGTCCTTGTTCCGGTGGTGCATCTACCGCTGACGGAGCTCGTGGAGTTGTGTGTCCGTCAGATCTCCTGGGATCTGGTCGGTTTTCGTGTTTGTTGGTGTGGTTTCATGTCAGTCTCTTCCGATTGTTAGATTCTGTATATATTAGGAAGTACATATATTGTAATCCTACCTGTACTTGTATTGTACGCCTATATAATGCAAAGGCCACCCCACGTTGGAGGTGTGCCACAAAACCCTAAAACACTTGTTTCACATGGTATCAGACGACAATCGATCTAAAACCTAAAAACATGTCTTCCGCTCCGCCATCTGCCGCCGTCGCCTCCAGCGAAGCTGCTGCCGCGGCCACCGACGTCGCCCCTGGCACGTTCGCCGCCCTGGCCCCTGTCCCCGCTGCCGTGCCGCCGGCCTCCGTCCATCTGGACAACGCGTTCCTCCCGCCGTTCCTCGCGCACCTTCTCAATGGTGGGACGGCGCCGTATACAACGGTGGCGTCCCTCGGCCCCCTGCAGTCCCGATCTGCCGGGGCTCTCTTCGTCGGCCCCGTTTCCTCGCTGTACGCGGGTGCGTTCTCGATGTCCTCGCCCACGGCGGCTCGGCCTCCGCCCCCGTTGCCATCTGCTGCTGCTCCGCACCCCTTGGTGCCTGCGCCGCTGCAACCTCTGGCCACCACGCACCCGTTGGTGCCCGCGCCGCCGCTCCCGACTGCAGCACATCCGATGGTGCGTGCGGTCGTGCCTGCCCCCGCTGCCCCTACCTACACCACAGCGGGTCCTGCTAACGCCGACACTGCTCCTGCCGCCTATGCCGGCTATGGTGGCTACCCCGGCTATCCTCTTTATGGCGCTCCATATGGTCCTCCGCCGACTGCGCTGCCCTCGTATGGCGCGTTCCATGGACAAGGTGCATATGCGGCCGCACCACCTTACGGTGCGTCTCCATCGCCCTATGGTGCCTCGCCGTATGGGGCCCCACACACGTACGGCGCCCCGTCCCTGTACCCTGCTGCTGGGGTGCCATCGCCCTCTGCGCCGCCTCCTGCGTCCTACATGGACGTCGAAGCTGCTCTGGCCGCGATCTCTTCGCCGTCGTTTCTGTTCTCGCATCTTCTCCCGGTGAAGCTTAAGCCGGACAACTACTTGTATTGGCGTGCTCAGGTGCTCCCACTCCTTCGCAGTCATTACCTGGAAGGTTTCGTTGATGGCACATTGCCGTGTCCACCTCCGCACCACCCGATGTTCCGTGCATGGATTGCTCAAGACCAAGCCATCCTCTCGGCGATACAGTCTTCCCTTGGTGAGGGTGTTGCTGGGCTGGTTCTCTTTGCGGCGACATCGCATGAGGTGTGGGACACTTTGGAGTCGAGCTTCTCGTCCCAATCGACAGCCTAGTCCATGGCCATCCGCACCAAACTCGCCAACACCCGCAAGGATAACGGTACTATAGCCGCCTACTACAACAAAGTCAAGAAGCTGGCCGACACCCTTGCCTCCATTGGTGAGCCTCTCCGCGACACCGAGTTCACTACCTACATCCTCGCCGGACTCGACAGCGACTATGACTCCCTCGCCGAGGTTATTAAGGAACGCAAGGTCCCTATTCGCCCTCAAGACCTCTACAACCACCTTCTCTCGACGGAACAGCGGCTCAATGCATGCCGCCCTGACATCTCCTCCGACACGTCTGTCAGTGCTGCGTACAACGGCAAAGGAGCTGCCCGTGGTCCTCCTGCTGCTCCCTCGACCGGGGGTCCGACCAAACCCGGCGCCCCGCCTGTCCAGCAACAGGCCGCGCGTCCGGGCTCCTCCGTGGTCGTCGTCGATGGCCGGCCTCGCGCCTGTTGTGCTGCGTGCGGTGCAGCTTAGCCGTGCCAGCTCTGTGGCCTTCTGGGTCATGTTGCCTCCCGCTGTCATCGTCGCTTCAAGACTGACTTCCTCGGTCTTGGCAACAACGGCAAAGGCAATGATCGCCAGGTTCACATGGCGCACCAGGGTCACACGCCGTCCTACCCTGTCGACTCCTCCTGGTACATGGACACTGGTGCTACGGATCACGTGACGCATGAGCTGGACAAGCTTGCCGTTCAGCAGCCTTACCATGGGCATGACAAGGTTCACACCGCTAATGGGGCAGGTATGCACATCTCACATGTTGTTCAGGCATCACTTCTCACAAACACCTCTAGACAATTACATCTTAGAAATATTCTTCGTGTTCCCACAGTTGCACGTAACTTACTTTCGGTTCCTAAACTTACTCAGGATAATAACGTGTTTTGTGAGTTTCACCCGTTTCATCTCTTTGTTAAGGACCGTGCTAGGAGGGACGTTCTTCTTAGAGGTCGCTACCGCCATGGCCTATATGCACTTGATGAACCATCTGCTGCCCCTGCTCCTGCTGCTGCGTTTCGAGTCTTCAGTGGTGTTCGTGTGTCTCCATCACAGTGGCACGCTCGCCTTGGTCATCCAGCATCACCCATTGTTCGCCATGTCCTCCACCGCCATGAGTTACCATCAGAGTCTAGTAATAAAGATGCTGCCATCTGTGATGCCTGTCAGCAAGGCAAGAGTCATCAATTGCCTTTTTCTGTTTCCACTCATATAGTTAAAACTCCTCTTGAGCTTGTGTTTTCAGATGTATGGGGTCCTGCCCAAATGTCTGTTAGTGGTCATGAATATTATGTCAGCTTTATTGATGCTTACAGTCGCTTTACATAGATATATCTTCTTAAGCGCAAGTCTGATGTGTTTGATGTATTCTTAAAGTTTCAAGCCCATGTTGAGCGTCTCCTTAACCACAAAATCATTCATGTTCAGTCGGATTGGGGGGGTGAGTACCGCAATCTTAGTACGTTTTTTGAGAAACTTGGTATAGCTCATCGTGTGTCTTGTCCACATACACATCAGCAAAATGGTTCCGCTGAACGTAAGCATCGTCATATTGTCGAAACCGGGTTAACTTTGCTAGCTCATGCTTCTGTCCCGTTTCGTTTCTAGAGTGATGCCTTTACCACGGCCTGTTTTCTCATTAATAGGCTTCCATCACGCCTTCTTCACATGAAAACTCCACTCGAACTCTTGCTTGGTCAGATTCCGGATTACACCTTTCTTAAAGTGTTTGGGTGTGCCTGCTGGCCGCATCTTCGTCCCTATAATAATCGCAAACTCGAGTTTCGTTCGAAGAAATGTGTCTTCCTTGGGTATAGTTCCATTCATAAAGGGTATAAATGCCTTCATGTACCGTCTAACCGTGTGTATATCTCACGTGATGTTGTTTTTGATGAGCATGTTTTTCCCTTTTCTGCTCTTCCAGCTCCTGCCACTGTTTCCACACCGCCAGTACACACCTTACCTATGCTGCCTGATCAATTTGTTGATGCTGCACATCCGCCTTCTTTGCTGTCTAACCATGGTGCAGGTATTGGGAGATGCGCGCGACTCCAACTCTTGGACGAGGCTGAACCCCCATTGCTCTCGTCGGCTGGCGTGGACGTCGATCGGCCGACATGCATGCCCCATGCAGCATGCCCGCCCTCGGCTCCTGTGCCATCCGCCGGTGCTGCGGCCCAGCTGCTGCCGATGCCGTGCATCACCGCCGCGGTCCAGCAGCCGACCTCGCCAACCCCTGCGCCGCCCGCTGGGCCGTCTCCGCCTGGCAGCCCACCGCCGACCGCGTCGCCTGTGCGGTCCTCTGCGCCCAGCCCGCCTGGGCCGATGTCCCCGAGTGGGCCGTCTCCTCCTGCTTCGGCGCCATCGCCGTCTCCTGCTCTGTCTCCTCGACAACAGGGTTCACCGGCGTCCTCGCCGTTGACTTATGCACCCTCTGCAGCTGCTGCATCCTCCTCGACAGCGTCACCGACTACCTCGCCACCTGCCCCACCGCCCCCATCTCCTGTGCTGCGTCCTCATACGTGCAGCAAAAGTGGGGTGGTTCGTCCCAAAAAGCGAACCGATGGCACTGTTGCGTGGCTAGCGACATGCATGGCGCAGGAGGATCCTACTGTTGAACCTAGGCATTTTCAGGCTGCTATGAGTATTCCTCACTGGCGCACTACAATGGAACAAAAATATCAAGCTCTTCTCAAGAATGAGACATGGTGTTTAGTTCCTCCCAAGCCTGGTGTCAATGTCATTGATTCCAAGTGGGTTTTCAAAGTTAAGAGACATGCCGACGGTTCTATTGAGAGGTACAAGGCTAGGCTGGTTGCTAAAGGCTTTAAACAGCGCTATGGCCTTGATTATGAAGATACCTTCAGTCCGGTGGTCAAGCCCACCACTATTCGTCTTCTGCTCTCTCTTGCTGTCACTCGAGGATGGTCTCTTCGTCAGCTCGATGTTCAGAATGCTTTTCTGCATGGTGTTCTTGAGGAAGAGGTATATATGCGTCAGCCGCCTGGTTTTGTTGATCCAGCACGTCCGCAACATCTGTGTCGTCTTGTTAAGGCGCTTTATGGTCTGAAGCAAGCTCCTCGTGCTTGGCATGCACGTCTTGGCTCCGCTCTTCGGGCTCTTGGCTTTGTCCCATCTACGGCTGACACCTCATTGTTCCTTCTTCAGCGTCCGACGGTTACTATGTATCTGCTGGTTTACGTTGATGACATCATTCTTGTCAGTTCCTTGGTGACTGCTGCGGATCGTCTTGTTTCTGCCTTGAGTAGTGAATTTGCTGTTAAAGATCTTGGCCGTCTGCACTACTTTCTTGGTTTGGAGGTGTCTCACTCTGCTTCGGGTCTGACTCTCACTCAGCAGAAGTACTCTATGGATCTCCTACGCCGTTCTGCCACTACACCTATGTCCTCCACTGACAGACTGTCTGCTCTAGATGGTGCTCTTCTCTCTGCTGATGATGCTACTGAGTACCGCAGTATTGTTGGAGGTTTGCAGTATTTGACTATCACCCGTCCTGATGTCTCCTATGCTGTCAACCGTGTCTGTCAGTTTCTTCATGCTCCTCGGGATTCTCACTTGACTGCTGTTAAACGCATATTGCGTTATATTCGGTTTACAGCTTCCTATGGTTTGCATCTGCAGCCGGCGCGTTCTCGAGTTCTCTCTGCGTTCTCTGATGCAGACTGGGCTGGTAGTCCGGAGGATAGGCGATCCACGGGGGGACATGCAGTGTTCTTTGGTCCTAACTTGATCGCCTGGAGTGCTCGAAAACAAGCGACAGTGTCCCGCAGTAGCACTGAAGCTGAATACAAAGCAGTTGCAAATGCTACAGCTGAGATCATTTGGATACAGTCTTTGCTCCGAGAGTTGAGGATTCCCCAAGAGCAGCCGCCAGTCCTTTGGTGTGATAACATCGGTGCTACATATCTGTCATCGAATCCAGTATTTCATGCCCGAACGAAACACATCGAGGTTGACTTCCACTTTGTCAGAGAGCGTGTTGCTCAGAAGCTGCTTCTTATCAAGTTTATCCCTTCAAAGGATCAACTTGCTGACATCTTCACGAAGCCATTGCCACTTCCTCAGTTTGAAGGTTGTAGGCGCAATCTCAACTTACTGAACACTTCAGAGATTGGTTGAGATTGAGGGAGGGTGTTAGATTCTGTATATATTAGGAAGTACATATATTGTAATCCTACCTGTACTTGTATTGTACGCCTATATAATGCAAAGGCCACCCCACGTTGGAGGTGTGCCACAAAACCCTAAAACACTTGTTTCACACCGATCTACGGGTTTCATCATTGGCAATGGTTGCTGCTCTGGTGCGCTGGCCCTTTGGAACCTTAGCACGACGACTTCCTGTCTGTCTACTATAACAAGCTCTACTACGATAAGTTTTACCTGACTCCGGCGATGGAGAGGCGGGACAGCGATGCGCCTCCGGCTCGTGCTAGTGTTTATAGTCGTCGCTAGGTGCTACGAGTACCAATTTGTAATTTTCTTTATCTTTTGAATTATTTGTTCTATTGTTGATGACTATTAATAGATCGGTGGATTTCTCGCAAAAAAAAATCAAGAAACTGTTGCCACTACCACTAAGGGAGAAGTTTTCTTGAACAGTAAATTATGTCTACTCTGAAAAGAACAAATAGACCCCACGTACTCTGATAGACTCATTGGCAGAACAACACACATATGTGTACAGTTAGCAATACGTGCAGGAAGAAACTGGGGTAATCTGTGGCTGTGGATATACAGTATAAAAACAATACGTGGGCCTCGAAAAAATATTCGTATTGGATAAGCGTACCATCAATGAGTGTCTCCATCTCACAAAACAGAATATTGCCACGTATCATTCAGTCAGAAGCTTGCAGGACCCTGTCAAAGAAAAGGACATGTAATTAACGGTTAAAGGATATACGAATGTAAGCCAAATGGAGCCGAGAGAAAGAGCCGTGACATATTTATGCACTATTTTATTCGGGCTGTAGATAGAAAGACCTAGCTGGAGAGTGGATAAATGGAGGCCGAACTACATGTATATGTGTTGCATTATCGGTGAAGTAGTCTGAGTCATACAACAGTGTGCTAGCTTGCTGATGTCGGTCCTTGTTCGGCACCTTGCCAACCCCGAACCACCATGCCGAGGGACGACGAGTACGTGCTGGCAAAGGCGGAGAAGGTTGGTCAACATCAACAATTGTTGTTGCCACTTGGCGGTGGCACTAGGTTTTCCTCTTGTATGAACAGCTGCACCATCGTCTCGTTGTCGTTGTTCATCACGACAATCCGCCGAACACCTACGGTATTTTCGGAAAAATAGGCGGTGGGTGATGGCAGAGGTGTCGGCGGTGGCTAGGTCGGTGATTTCTAGGTGGGTGGTAAAACATCCGGCACGGGGGATGAGGCGATGATGGCGGTGATCGTGGTTTAGAGGGGTGGGAGCCCGATCGGGAGGGATCAGAGCGTGTGGAGAATATGTAGGGGTTTTGCTACCAAGAGGGTCCCGCGAGGCAAAATCCTATGTGGAAGGGAGTGCCGGCGCCCCCAAGTCGGGCCTTCGCATAGGGGCCGCCACGAGGTTGCCGGAGAATTTAGTGGGCTCGGAAACACGCCCCCATCAATGGCACACTACTGGAGAGCATCGCAGACATTCATAGAGGCATAATCTATCCTCCACTCCTAGCCACCGCCCCCTCCATTTCCCATAGAACATGCAGCGTGACCTCGGCCATGGACGAAGATAAAGCATGGCCATGAGGCTAGGTCATCGATGGTGAAGAAGAAGAAGTCCTGCATCCGCGTCCCTGTCACCGTCGACATGGTCCGCTGATGCATGTAAAATGAATGCATGAATTTTGTAGTTTGTTGGCACATATTCCCACATATTTCCATATTATATAATGGTATATCCATGTTTTGTATTGTTTTCAGGGATTTTCTAAAAAATCCACTCTTCTCTAGTTTTAACTCTGTCTAGCAAAAAACACCTTATGTTAGAATTTTTGACTTTCCATAAGTTATGGGACTTGAAAAAGTCCAAGGTCAGAGACCACACTTCGGAATTTTCGAGACGAACAAAATGAGATAAAGTGGGATACTAGGAGCTCTATGCGTTGCGAGATAGGGCATGTGGCGCGCCCACCCCTTATGGCGCACCACCTAGGGCCTTTTCCCCCTCGACCGTCCGATTCACCTCAAACTTTCGCCCACGGATTTCGTTGACCTAAAACACCCTATATATACGACCCCCAGGGTTTCCTCGCAGATACCATGGCGGAGATAAAAACACATAAACAGATAGTCAGCATGCCGACGCCGACAGAGATCGGAAGGGGGAACCGCTGTCAGAATCACCTCTAGTGGACTCCACCCCCTCCCTCTGGCATGGTCATCATCAGCATCTTCATCAACACCCTCACCACCATATTCATCTAGCCTTTGTAATCTCTAGACAAACATGATGTGTGAGCCAATCTATCGATTTCCCATGATGTATTGTACCCCTGTCTTTGTTTGAATAGTGACGTGTTCTTGTCAATTTTATTGATGGTTGCATATATTTATTTGTTATCTTCTATGATGATCTCTTGTACTGATATTTGAGTGCACGCGTATGTTGGGGAATACATGAGGTTGTCACCGTTGCATGATGATAGGGAGAGGGACAAAACCATGTCCCAATTCTTAGATATTCATGTTATATTAATTCTTGGTTGATCAACGAGGGTATAACAATGGGGACCTTTAAATTTATAGTGGTGGTTGCACTTTATGTCTTAATAACTCCCTTGTTCGCTCTTAATTGGCCTAGAGATCAATCACTATTGGTGTATTTGCTCATTTATATGGTTGCACCTATCTATGGCTCCTCTCTAGAAGGAACACAAAAAGAACTATAATGAGTTTCATTAGTTGTGAGAACCACACAAGTGAAATAGAAATTTGCCAGAACACTTACTCCCTTGTGTTACCCCACTTTACTCCAATTCACCGCACAACCTTTACTTTCCTTGCACTAGTTTACTTCCTGCAGTTATTCTTAATACTTACAGTTTTCTAGTTCCTATTGAAACCACTTCACACAAACACACACTATAGTTCCTAGCTTTGTAGAAGACCATATAAGTAGGTTATAGGGCTTTAGAGAAGAGATAGTTTACTTTCAGCTACTCGTGGGTTCGACACTCAAATACTTATCGAATTGTACTGCGGTAATCCCCGGCACTTGGGGGTTATCAAGGTACTTTTCTAGTGCTGTTGCTGGGGAGCGTAGCGCTAGACTTCTATTCTTCCTTGTATTGTTAGTTTACTTACCTTTTATCAAACTAAAACCCAGAGAAAAAATTGGAAATGGAAAATATAAAAAAATACTCTTGTTATGAGCAGAAGTATGAATATCAATAACATAGAGAATCAAAAGAAGGGATAAGATCAGAACGTTTCTTGGGAATTCTAAATTCTATTGCTATTGAGTTACTTGACTATACTGGGAAACTGTGGCGAATGAGGTTTGATGGAGGGAGGAGACATGGGTGGGAAGGCCGTGGACCCAAGGTCGGAGCTCGTCGTGGCGTTGGCCGGCGGCGCAGGAGCTTAGGGTTTCTCCGATGGAGCTTTGTGGTCGGTTGGAGAGCAGAGTGCGAGACTGCGAGGACACCCGCAAAGAACGCGCAACTGGACCGGTAGACCGAGTTATGACCGGTTCGGTGGTTAAAAATTTACTATTCACCGCATGGATGAGCCGGTGTTCAGCACGCAGGGATTGCACCAAGCGTACTTGTTGTAGTAATTATGATGATAAAAATTGTTGCTCTGAAAAGAAATTTAGACACTTTGAGTTTCAATGTAGATCCCATGAAGAATAGGTTATTGCATCTGATCATAGGTGTGATTATGCTCATTTAGGATGGAACAAGTAGAGCAATTTGTTACTTATTTTGGCAGCCTCTAAATTAGACACCTTCCTTTATAAACATAAAACTTGCCTTGTAGCTTCTAAATTTAAAGTGCGATTAGGAATCCTTAATTATTTATAACCAATTTCATTAAAAATATCTATGTTGTTAACTTTAATAAAAGAGGCAAACAGATCAAAACGAACAGAAATTATGTGCCAAAGATATCGAAGCTCTGGAGGTGGCAATAGATAGATTACAAACCGTACCCTTGTAAGCAAGAAATCGCAGAGAATACAGGTGTTGTGAAGTGTATAAGTAAATTGCCTACCCCTTTCCATCAGTTCGGACTTTTGGTTCAAGTGGCTAGTGCATGAATCTTAACAACAGGGACGCTGAATAGATCCACATGTCCACCTCTGAAGGCTGACATGTCCAGATTACCCAGATTAATCTTACTGTGTACACTCATCCAGATTCGGGTTAGGGCATCTCCAGCGACGCGACGCACACGGATGCTGAGCGAATGTTTCCGTTCGCGGGGCCGAAAAATGCGTCTGGCACCACCTCCATCGCCGCGACGCATCGTGACCGGGCCATCCGCTGCGACGCAAACCCGGCGCATATTTGCGCCTGAAATGCGTCGCGGTGGACGCTGTGCGGACGCGCAAAGTGTCCGCTCGCGTCTCCACCGGGCCCGCCTGGCAGCAAGCATGTATCGAAGGCATCGCTTCCGCAGCCATCGCTTCCGCGGTCAGCGCTTCCGCGTCCGCGCCGTAGCCTTCGCTATCAATGTCGCGGTTGCCTCTTCTGCGCGCGCACTGGTGGGCGGTGACTGGGCTTCTGCGCCGCCATCAATGGCATCGTTTCCCGCGCTCGGCCGGCCTTAAAAGTCCATCGGCACCGTTCCTCCATCGCCCACACCTCCACTCACACCACCACCACCGCAGCACCATGGTGAAGAAGAAGAACGACTTCGAGACGTCCGACAGCGGCACCAAGAAGGAGGAGCGGCCGGGCAGGGTGCCGCTGCCCGTCGGCTTGGGGAGGCTGATGCACGCGAATTGACGCCGTGCGACAGCTGGAGGGACGTCCAGCACCGCCGGCGCGCCCGGCGTATGTTCCGCCGGTTCCCAATTGGCCGTGGACGATATCAGAGCTCATCGTGCTCGACATCGACGAGGAGAAGCAGCAGGCGCATGCGTTTAGGGTTTATTTGCATGTGTTCAACTATCTAAATTATGTTTTCATGTTATAAAAAAAATGATTCGAGCAAAAAATGTGTCGTGCCGCTGGAGCCACCCCCGATGCAAACGAACGCGCGGTCGATTTCAACCATTTCGACCGACGCAAAAACACGCGCGCGGACATTTTTGGGCGCTGAAATGCGCTGCTTTGCTATTGCGTCACGTGAGCCTCCCTTGAATTGGGCAGCGAGATCGCCAAAAATGTTCTAGAAAGTTTTTAGCCTTTTATGATTTATAGGATAGAAAAAAAATATAGATAAGAAAAACATAAAATTCGTATGTCATGCCTGGTAAATTCTATAGGAAGACGAGTTCTTTTTGGTTGTTTCAAAGGAATTTTTTTACAAGGTATGACTCGTGTTTTTTTTTCTATAGAATTTGCACTACAAGATTTTTATAAGATTATTTTCTATAAGATATATTCATATAAATCAAACAAATAGGGTAGAAAAAAATCCATAGGTCTAAATCTTATATCATTCCTAGACAATTCCTATGAAACAAAGGAGCCCTTAACCCTTGAGCTCTCCAGCTGAGGTCGTCGAGCATGGAATTTCAACTATCTCTAATTTGTAGCATTGTCAATTACGCTGCACGCACCCGGAGTGAGCTCGGAAACCGGTGAGTATATCAATATTGTAGAGATACCAACTTCAACCAAATGTTTCAAAAGACAATACAAATAAACATAGCTAAAAAAACAATAAAAAAAGATTCCGCCACAGTGATCAATACCTTGTGGCTGTAGCGCAAACCACTGACGAAGACAACACTAGAGGTGCACATTCTCCTAAAGCAACACCTCTACTAAGAAAATAATGCACAAACTCAATCAGAGATCTTAGGTCTTACCCTAGAAAAGTTTGTGCTCAAAAAACAATGACTCCAAAAATAGTTGAAACATTTTTTTTATGGACAGAGTAGTAGGTACTTACAAAACAAATAATGAAGTCACCGAAAAGTAGAACAAGTCCAACACCATTGTTGCTGCTGCTAGCGCACGTAGATCCAAATTAGCTTACCGAGAAGAGAGAGCAGATCCAAGGTTACCCGGGAATTAAGGGATCGACACTGTGCCGCCGTTTCTGTCGCGCAAGCAACACCCCACCAGGCCGGGCAGTGCAGGACCAGCTGAGAATGAGATCAAGGTGAGATTCGTTGAACAAAATGGTTTGTTAAATCCGCTCACTTAACCCGCTCGATCGACGTATTTGTCCTTTCCGCCGTGCACGAGACTGCGCCGAATTAACAGTTGATTATGGACGAGTTGGAATAGTTAGTTACAATAGAATATCTAGGGCTAGATATATTGCATGTAGGCGCTGGATTGAAGTAGGCGGTAGACGTGAGCGCGTGATGATGATGCAATAGTTTTAAGTCTCGAGGCAATCGATCGAGCTTTCTTCAGTTTCTTGTGTGCGTCCGACGCAAGCTGCCAAACTAAACTGTGGCCTCCTCGCTCCTTTTTCAATGAGCTACTCGATTGAACAACAGCCCGTCCTAAACTAACATTGTTTTACAAGCGAGCGAGTGATTCATGCTTATCCAATCACAAAGGATCATGTACGTAGGGGGCAGGTCACTGCACACAGAAAGTCTCGCTTGACTCTTTGTTTTCGATAAAGACGTTTTACTACTTAAAATTTGAGCATTATACTGATCTTTGCATAACAAAGATGTATACATCCGCTCAACATCTATAGTGCAAAAGCAAAACAACGAAGGCTAGATACGCGAAATCAATATCAAACGGTATTAACTCCAAAGATGATGACTGTCCAATCCAGCTGCGCTGTCATCCATGTTGAATAAGTACTGAAGTCTTGCTTAACTGCTATTCTAGTATCGTTTGTTTAACCCGTAGAGTGTGCAAGTAGTGCCACTAGCTAGTTTATTTAGCAGCAGGGTGGAGTATCATGCATCAACTGCCAATGCATTTGTTGGATCCCATAAGTTATTGCCTGTTCCTATCCCTTGTGTGGCACCATGCATATTGTAACAGAAACCAGATCCAAATCCGATACCAGAAATGGGCTTCCATGAAAAACAAGGCACTGTCATCCTATATGCAACATGGTATCTCATGATACAAAACATCAAGGAACTGAAGAGACAAAATGCACGTTAGCGTACACAACTAGACAGCGCGCGTTTGAACCCAGATTTCCAGATGCTAGCGTGCAAGAGGCGTTGTCAGCGTGGATGCACAGCTCGATCGGTCGGCACGGTCACACCGTCTTCTTCGGCCGTGCCGATGGATATATTTTTTGTAGACCAATCAGCCATCAGGTTTGGTGGTATACTGGTTAGAAATAAAGAAAATGCAAGTGGTCCTCCTTGCACCAAACATCTCATTTTGTATTGATGCGTATGGTTGGACTAATTCATACGCCATACCTACACTGGTGTATTACATGTGTATTTTCAGTGGTCCTGGCCGATGACATATTCGTGGTAGCTTTGAAATCGTTGCCAAGTTTGTGCAGGAATGCACCTCCAGATCAAGGAGGTGTCGCCACTACCACGCCAGGGAGTAGTTTTTTGAACTGTGAATATGTCTACTCTGAAAAGAACAACTAGACCCCACGACGCACACTACGTACGTACTCCAAAGCTGGACTCGGACAACAAAAATATGTGTACAGTTAGCAGTTACGTGCGATATCTGTGCATATAAATAAAAATTGAAGTAAAACAGTGCGTGGTCTCGAGAAAAATATTTGTGTGGATAAGCGTACCATCAATGACTGTCTCCATCTCGCAAAACAGAATACTGTCACATATCACTCAATCACAAGCTTGTAGGACCCTGTCCAAGAAAAGGACATGTTATAAAATGTAAGAATGCAAGCCAAATGGAGCCGAGAGAAAGAGCCATGACTTTTTTATGCACTATTTTATCGGCGATGTAGATTGAAGGACCTAGCGCAGTCTGTTGCAGAATTTAAGAACCACCGGATTCAGAGAAGTAGGCTCTTCTTTTCTCTTGAGCTGTCAGGAATAATGGAAACATCTGATCCTCTATGGCAGCAACACTAGTTGCTAAACGTTGGTCTCTAAGTTTGTTAGTTTGGGAGTAGTAAAATGCTAGAATGGACCAAGGTACATATGATCCTGCCTTTGATACTTATTTTTTGTTGCAAATCCTCTATGGCAGCAACATCAATTGCTAAACGTTGCGGTGTGTGCCTGTTAGTGTGGAACCTCTGATTTTCTTTTTCCAGTTGATCATATATCTAAGTTTTGAAAAAAAAGGAAAAAAAAGTCACTCATACCTTTTCTCTTGAACTGTCTTGAGTTGGAGCACATTCGTGCAAATTCCGTAAAATATTATGACCTTATACACTTTCCACAAATATGAGAAAATTAAAGTACTCCCTTCGATCCATATTACTTACCACTAACGTGGATGTATCTACAACTAAAATGTCTCTACATACATCTATACTAGTGTCAACTAATATGAATCGGACGAAATAGCAGACTAATGATATTTTTATTCACATGTTGTACATGGCCGTGTCTAAGTTTTCATATTTGTGTTCACACGCACACATCTCACACACTTGTATTTCTGGTAGAGAAAGCATGATCTTCTAACAATTGAATGGAAGGAAGGTGCGTGTAAGTTCTAAATACACTTGAAAGCTCAATTTCCTTCTTGCCAAAAAATTGGGGATTCTTCTACATCCCTTTTAGGGCCTCTTTGATTCACAGGATTCCAAAAATGCACTAACAGAAAAAATGCAGGACCGCAATGTCACGCACATTCCAATCCTATAATATTAAATCTGCACCATTAGTTATTTGCAAATATTTGAAATAAGATTTGTATGTACCAAATTGCGTTGGATTCTATCATAGGAAAAGTACAGAATTCATACAATGAGGTTGGAGTGGATGTTAGCTTTCCTGTAAGATGGTGTGCAAATGATTCCTCTCGGAGAAAATGCCGCAATATTCAATCCAACAAATTAAACAATCAACATAGGAAAAAATCCAAAGGATTCAGATTCTTCTAAATTCATATATAATTCCTTTGAATCAAGGGTACACTTGAAAAAATGACACCCTTATTTGTGTTGGCAACAAAGGAAAACCATAAGAATCTTATGATAGAATTCCTATGGCATCCATCACGGATAAGGAATGAACGTCATAATTTTCTTTCTAATTTCCATGAAATGGGCCATCCCGCAGATAATTTGGAGAAAAATTAAAGTGAGGTAAGGAATTCATCTCTTTGTATGCATAATTTCTGCATTTTACTTTGCAAAAAAATGCAAAGTTGGCTCCTCGATGAACTGGTATAAAGAATATAACTTATAAGCCTAAGAATATGCCAACATAACCGCATTTTGAAGCGTGGGTGAATACCAAAGAGGGCAACATCGATGGTTGTTAGACATACATTACAACCCCGAAGCCACCTAAGAACCCTCGCTAGTAATAATTTCATCCGCACAAGAGTATATGACGAAATAGGTACACCAAGATGCCCGTCACAAGAAGAGAGAATTGCATCTTTACAAATAAGGGCATAACTGGGACATTCTGGCACAGGTAAATTGTTTCGTAGACCGCTAGCCTCGAACATGCCTAAAGGACGTCCCCATCGTAGCCGGGGAATCGACCCCACCCTCCACTGAGTAGGTTAAATCCAGCGTGGTTAGCCAGAGGCATGAGAGTGCTCCACTATTTTTCCGTTTTGTCATGTGTGTCATCCAAACAACATTTTTAAGGTTTTGATATGGTTTTTGTTTCCTATAGGATACATATCATTTCTGTTTATGTATTGTTGTGAAACATAGCATAGACGCAGACGCTCATAAATAGGAATACAAAATTACCCATATGAACGCATGCACATACACTCTATTTCTATGATCACCTCTGAAAGATTGAATCCAATTTTTTTGATTGGTGAAGTTACCACAAACGACTCACAATCGAAGGGAACATCGTCTCCAAGTGAAAGAATAATCCACCTTCATAAGACATATCAAAATGTCAATCATGGATTTGACCCCTATTGGGTTGGAGCACAACTCCCCTCCTAACTATCAAAGCAAAGGTTGGTTCTCCGCTGTGTATTGGTCTATTTATAGTCTTTATTATGCATTTGAAACATGACCTATGTAGATATTCAAATTGGGACGAGGTGTTCTGGCACCCAGGAGCGTACATTTTGTCGGCATACATTTTGTGGGTCAGATGCTAGTGTTTTTCTCACCTGCACGAGCATGTACTCTTCATTGTTAAAATACGTAGCCTAGCTCTTAACAGTTTGAACTTTGGAAAACTTGGCTAGTTTCAATATCGATGCTGTACGAATTAATGGTTTGATTCATGGTATTTGCTTTCATTGTCTATGTCTCCCGGGACATACGTACGTACTTACGTCGGCCCATTCTTGCTTTCTTGCTCCACCGTCCATACAAATTTCTCCTGTTCATCCCACGGGCACGCACGCAGTGGCTACGTACGTGCGTACGTACAGCTTATCTCGTGGGGCACTTGAAAGATGTTTTTCACCTGCACATGCACCGTGCACCAAGCATCTGTAAGTATGCAGGGTACTCCATGTACCATCCCTTGGTACGTAATACTGCACGTACCGCCTATCGATCAACGGCCGGTCCAACATCCATGGTAATAATTCGCATAACAATCCCAGCGACTTTTCTCCGGGCCGGAGATCTCGTCATCACTCATCAGTGAGCGCAGTGGAGCTGGAGCTCATGCACGTCACGTACGGAGAGGCGTGAGTGACTCTATTGGCCACGCAGAAGCATAGCTTCGGACCACGGCGACCATTTACGGGCGGCGCAGCCGGCGGTGCGCCCCGAAAGGGGGAAGCACCGCATTCACTCGCTCCGCAGGCTAGCTCGTTGTTGCGCCCCTGCCAAGGGACGGACAGCCACGCGCACACGCAGTCATTGCATGGATCAAGCAAGGCAAGCATGCCTGCACCGTTTCAATCGGTTTCCCTCTTTCTTCTTCCGAGCATCGATCTACACGTACACTGTGTGGAGTTATGATGATGATGATGATGATGCGAGCACAGGCATGGGCAGTGCGGTCGTCTCTGGCTTCCCCGTAGCATTCCACTTTGGGCCATGTATAGGGTGGCTGTTAAGCTAGCACCACTAAGATCTTTCACAACTATCTTTCTTAGCATGTTATCATAATTCATAGGTAACTATGCATGTTGAAAATAACTACCACAATGCATCATTTCGTTGTATATAAATTTAATAATTTTAGGCTCATGCATGCATGTGATTGGTGTGTGTAAGACCATCCACTATGTATGCCCAAAGCGATTCAAACTTGTCTAGGAGCCGGTTCGATACATAGTAGAGAACCGATTCATTGTGTCAGATACAAGAAGCGAACCAACAATTTGATGCGGTTCAAATGAATCTTGTGTCAGGAGCAAGTGCATCAGGGCCACTTGCCAGGGAGAAAGGAAAGGAGAGAGGTAGCATTGACGGAAGAATAAAGTGGAATAAAATAAGTTTGCATGCTGCATGCAAGATGCATGGCCTCTGACAAGAAACGCTTCTCACATAGCAGCAAATGTAGAGCGACTCATATTTCTGACACATTTTTCTTTGAATCGGCACCACGTAGTACATGGCCTAAGTGTTGTAGTACTATCTTAGCTAAGATACAACAATAATCTATCATTAATTATGGTGTCACATCATCACTTTGCCTATGATACTGAGCTACGACACAAGCATTAGAGAAGGCCTAATCTAAAGGTATCTTGAGCGGCCGAACTGCACTGTCCGCGCTCACACTTTGAGAACAAATCGCTAGCCTAGTGGGACAACACAAATTGTCTAGCTTGTCCGCGACGACCTACTCACGGTGAAAATTTGGGCTAGAACTGCGTCTCTTCTGATACAATGTAGTCCGCACGCGTGTCCTCGCCTAGCTTCCTCAGACCCGCAAGCTAGTCGTCGGCGGAAAATAGCCACAAATCCTAAGCTACGCGCAAATGCTTAAGAAATCCTAAATTAAAACCCTAAGGCCTCCTTTGATTCACAGGATTCTTGTAGGAAAATTGTAGGATTCCTGTTCCTGTAGGAATTTATACTGTAGCACCGATTGATTCACGGGAACGCAGCAAAGGAAGTTTGAAGGATTTTTTCCTTTGTAGCGAGATTCCTATGAAATACACAGGAAATGAACAATCCAATCAGACCTCTTTTTTCTGTTCCTTCGCAAGGAACGAGGCAAATCAAAACAAATGCTGCTTGTGTTGAAGTAATGCCACTGTAGCACAGCACTAGGCGCCACTGCCGTTGCTTATTATTTAAGCTAATCAAGTTGCGTAAGAGCGTGTGACATTCCTGTAGTATTATTTTCCTACGTTCAAACAACCACTAAAGGAAATGTTCCTGTACGCTCAGTTTTTCAGCTGCAATCCTATCCAATTCCTTTTCCTATTCCTATTCCCATAGGTTTGAATCCTCTGAATCAAAGGAGGCCTAAACCTTAAATCCTTACATTTCAGGTGCAAATGTGCAAGGGGGGGAGGGGGGAGAATTCACATCGCAGAGGCAAGATCGACTTGTTGGAGTTGTCTTTGTCATTCTAGGTAGGCATTCTTCGAGCGGCGTCGGTGGCAACCGGTCCGACGAGTGGAGGGTTCTGGCACGTTGCTTGGTACATGCTCTCGAGCTTCCGGCGCGCCGAACTGTGGGTGGTGGCTTTGGCGATGGTGGCAGCACGAGAGACGTAGCCAACGGTCGGCAGAAGTAAAATTTCGGAGAAATGGCTAGGTCGCTTGCGAGAGGAACGCACATGGTGTGCCAAAGAGCGGTTTATTGTAAGACAGATGGAGACCGAGGGCGGTTGATGCAGCATCAAGCGAGCTCCAGTCCTATCTAAAACAAGGGAAAGAAAGGAAACGGCTGTCTCGTTTTCCCCATCAGAAACCGAAAAAATGATGGCGAAATAAAGGTGAGGGGAGGTGTGTTGTCTTGTTCCTAGCCTGCCCGCTTTTGCGTCCCGGAGAGGAGAGGAGAGGGAAAAGGCCAAAAGGGCAGAGGGGAACGCAATGATGTGTGATGGGCAGCGGGGCGCACAGCAATAAACAAAGCCGGCGTCAGTCAGTCAGTCGCACTAGTAGTGGAGGCTGGAAAAGAGGATCGAACCTGTCGATCCACAGTGGAAGCCGGCATCATCCAAAGCTACAGTACCCGGTTCACAAAGCTGCCATCTATTTCAAATTCGATGTTGAAATCTCAAGTTTTCGAAAAACCCAATCCCACTGGATGCGTACGTACTGAGACGGTACGACATGAGCCAGGCGCGGTACCACCCGTAGACCGGTCGGTCCATGCAGCCAAGACGTACTTACGCTGCAGGTGGCCGGCCGGCCGGTCACGCTCGCGTGCTACTCATCCTCTAGTCATAGTACACGACGTGCATGAACGCACACATACGGCACCGGCCGGGACGGGGTCCCTGGACGACATCGAGCCCGCGATGACGACGCGTGAGAGCCGTACAACCAGTACACCTTTTCACTCCATCACCACTAAGAGCATCTCCACCGGTGCCCCCAAATATGCGCCGGCAGGGCCGCCGGCACTACCGTTTGGGGGGCATCGGCACAACATCTTTTATTTGGGGATGCTGTTCCCACACTGGCGCTCTTTTGTGAAGAAATTTAGTGCCAATCGGAGCCCTTAACATAGGGATCCTTTCGGGAGTGCCAGCTGTTTTATGGGGCTCCAAAACATGCCGACACTCTTTGGGGAGCGCCGGTGCGGACGCTTTCTCTCACTAGAATCCCAATAGAGTTACTGGGAGCTCTATTGGGAGCGTCGGTGGAGATGCTCTAACCATCACTCCTAAAAAAAATTAAGTCCGGCGCGGCGTCCCGAGCCCATCCTACTACACAGGAGATGCTTCGAGGGGTCTGACAGAACAAAAAACCCGCCTCACGAGTGGCAGGCTCGATTCATCAACGAGGCAAAGGCATGCAGCGTTGAAGCTTTGCCTTGATGTCGGCGACGGTTTCCAGGACGGTGCAGGTGAGACTTTCCGTCGACGCTGCGCCACCTCCATGAGCCGACGCCGTTCGCATTCTCGCGCATGTTTGTGCGCCTTCTCCACCGCTTTCGCTTTCTCCCCACCTCTTCCCACACAACCACCGGCTATATAAGGCCTTCCCCGCTCGCCACCACAGCCGCCAGCAATCCATCCCTCATCCTCCACGACACCATGCCGCACAACCTAGCCACCACGTACGCAATGATGAGCTACACCGGCGATGGGCGGCCAAGCTCCTCCGCCACCGCCTCCACCTCCGCCTCTGCCTTCACCTCGTCTTCACCTCCCATGTGCAAGTTCGACTACAACAACGACGAGAACGACAACATGGAGGAGGACCCGGAGCTCACAGCGATGCACGAGAAGTTCATGGACAACGCGTTGCGGGAGGCGGTCGAGGAGGAGGCGGCTCACGCAGCCTTAGACGCAGAGCAGAAGCAACGGGAGGAGACGGCCATAGAGGAGTCGGACAATGATGACGATGACTGGAGCGGGTCTGGCCCGGAGGAGAAGACGGTGGAGCAAAGGGCCATCCTCGCGTCCTTCGAGACGCTGAAGAAAGCCGAGTATGACGCCAACGAGGCGCTCCAGCATAGGCTCCTGGAGGACGCGGCGGGCGGTGGCAGTGGAGAAGCGGAAGAGGGAGGCAGGCAACGATGGGGCGGGCCGTCAAGCGCTCCGAGGGACGGCAAGTAGGCTAGGGGTGATCACCTGGCTATTTTTCATTCAAGGTTGTAAACTATAATCAAATTTGAATGAAAATTTTATATTTCATAAGCTATCTGAGCTTTGAAATTTGAGTTTTTCTTTCGCTTAGGCTTAATTTTGTAATTAAGCCCTCTAGGAAGCTGAAAACAGCTCGACAACACATGGGTGTGGAGCGAAGCTTGGCGGATTCGCGGTGAGGCGCATCCGCTCGGCCCACCTTTGGACCCTACGGGCACCATCTGGAGGAGGCGGGCCGTCCTGCCTGCTATTCTGTGAAGCTCCCTAGAGATGGTGGCACTAGCGAGGTTTAGTTTGAGGTTGGGCATGCCGACAACGGCGATCAGCTTGTTGCAACGCACCGACGTGCTTCATAGGCCTGCTTGGGCCCGATCGTAGTCTCTTGTGACTGAGGTGCGTCTGTTGGGGCTTTTAAGGGCTGGGTCGCCTAGACCCATATCGGACTGCTATGTCTGCTGCCGCATCCGATCGGCTACCGCCTTCGACGGTGGAGGTTGATCCCTCCCGCGCGACCGAGGTGCTGCTAGCCCCGATTCAAGCTATGCCTTTTGACAACGTCTGGCATGCCTCGTGACGGTTGCAACTGGGAGACGGCGATGGCGTCTTCTTGACCGTGGTGGCACGTTCTGTTGGGTGGCGAGTTCAGTGGTGGTGAGGTTTCGACCTCGCAAGGATCCTTTGCAACGAACCGTTCGAGGGTTGTGGGTGGGGATTTTCAGGAGAAATCCTTGTCTGCTCGTGTGAAACCGAAGAGGTGCCTCCTTCGGGTAACACCATTCCTCCCCGAAGGTCGTCGTGGCTACCTTGCTCCATTTTGTCCGGTGTGCCAAGGGGAAGTGGGGAACCCTAGGACAAATGCGCTAGGCAGGGCAACAATGTCGTCGATACTGCCTCCTTTTTTTGAAGGTGTTTCTTGGTACTCGACCCTTCGATGCTAGAAGCGTGATGGAACATCTTCGGAGGGTGTAGCGTTTGCGGGCCACCGTCACTTAATCTATCCGCCTTAGTATTTGATTTGTTTCTTCTTTGTTTGCATTTGGATATGTATTTGCTGGTGTGTTAGCATTTTCTTAGTTTGGTTCTATCCTTAGTTTTATGTTGTGCTGCTATGTACTAAATACATCGAGCGGGACGAAAGCATGTTTGGAAGAAGAGAAGGATTGATTACTGCTCACCGTGTCTCTCCCCAGTCGTCGACCTGGAATTATTATGATGAGGAAGCGTACACTCGTAAGCAAGAAATCGCAGAGGATCCGGAGGCACTGAATAGATCTACAGTGGCCGCCTCTGACCTGTCCAGATTAATCTTACACTCATCTGGATTCGGATTACGCGCATTTGTTTATGGCGGGATTAAACAACGGGGGAAGGAACGCGTATTCCAATGCAGATATACATTTTGTTTGTAATCCCTATGGTGCTATCCGCTCTGCTCTTGCGTCACCTGAACTTCCCTCGCGCCGGGCAGCGACCTCGCCTAAAATATTCAGGAAAGTTGTTTAATCCGTGGGCAAGCTAGCTGCTCGAGCTCAGGTCGTCGAGTGTAGAATGTGGCTGTCTCTAGTCGACTACCAGTGGTAAAACTATACAGTACAATATTTTCACCGTGGAATATCACTATCTCAACTATCGCATTTGGTTGCGTGTCCAGGATTTCAGATCAGGGAATGGAAAGCATTGTCAGTGCAGTTTCAGGGCATCTTGTTCTGCGGAAACAGGCAAGCTCCACCCAATTGCCCTGCACGCCACCCGGCGTGAGCGTGACAAAAGAAACGAGCAAACCGGTTACTAGCAAGAAAGGAGACAAAATTACTCGCGTCAGTTCAGTTTGCCACTGAATGCATTCCAAATTTGAAATAGTACTACCAACAGGTCGGTTACCAATTGATTTTACTCCAATTTTGATGAAAGTAGCCAGGGAGTGGTGTTTTGGAACATGGGAGCATATGCTCCCTCTATTTTGAATTTCATCATATTTGGAATTTCAAAAAAATTGAAACGAAAAATTTGCATATCTTGCGCTAGCTACACAAAAGTTAATAAAAATGGAAATGGTCATGTAACGTGTGTAAAAAAGATAAAACTCAAAAAAATAATTTTTCAAGATAAATTTTCTCTACATAGACCATAAAAAATATTATTTTTTCGTGAAACTTGACAAATGCACATATATTATGAAGATGTACATGTATTTTTGTCAAAATTTTTCGACAACTCGAAATATAATTTTTTGGTATAGGGAGCATACGCACCCGGAATAATTTCCGTTTATATTTGTGCAACTATTATTAAGTTGCAATCTTACGCCGTCGTCATATTGCATTATTGCTGTAGGGCACCAACGAAACCAAACCAAACCAAACATTGTCGTGAACGTGAATGATCATCTCCCATTCCTCTTTGAACTAACGCTACAAATTCTTATTTATTTATTTTTTGCTCATTCATTCCTCCCGGTACTTACTACGTACAAGAAATTACTACTCCGTTAACCCATCACAAGGGTCAAAATCAAAGAGAAGGGGAAAAGAAATCAAAAATAATTGCATCCAGTTCCAGTCCCTGAGAACCGAGCTGCGAATTCCCGATCGAGGCAAGAAAAAAAAAATCGACCAAAGACAGGTCCTCAATTAAACAGTGTTTCCAACTCCGCCTCCCTCGCCGGCGTCGGCGAGCTCACAGGCAGCGGCGGGGGCCTCCGGAGCAGGAGGAGGCGGCGGCGGGGGAACCTCGCGCTCGAAGGGGGAGAGCCACTTGGCGCGCATGTACTCGGGCTTGCGCCACGGCGGCAGGTGGAGGCCGCGCTTCTTGAGGCTGGCGCGCGCCGAGTCCGCGGCGGCGGCCACCAGGAGGCGCAGGCGGTCCTCCCGGCCGACGAACACCGACGGCAGGCGCTGCAGCACCGCGCGGTAGGCCTTGGTGGGGCGCGCGACCTCGAACTGGGAGCGGAAGTCGACGTCCACGATCACGCGCTCCCGGTCGCCGCGCTCGGACCCCGCGGGCAGGAGCACGTCCACGTAGGCGTGCTCGCCGGCGGGGTGCGACGAGGACTTGTCCCAGCGGGAGAGGCACAGCGCGGCGTCGTGGCCCGTGGCGACGAGGGAGGCCGCGAGGAGCCGGAGCAGGTCCCTCTTGCGCGCACCCGTCGCGCGGTGGCGCTCGACCAGCGTGGAGACGTCGGCGAGGAGGTTGCGCTCGCGCAGGCTGGCGCAGTGGACCAGGCCCTGGAGGGAGAAATGGAACAGGGGAGGATCAGTTCGTGTTTCTGGCTTTAAAAATTTGTCGCCACCGGCAAGCGGCGGCGGGCAGGCCGGCGATATCAGAATTGAGTAGTGATTATGGAAGAGGTGGGATGCAGGGGGTGGCTACCTTGATGGTCTCGGCGGCGTCGGAGAGGGCGGAGGCCTCGGCGGCGGCGGGCCCGTCGTCGTCGTCGGAGGCGTCGCCGCCGTTGAAGCAGTTGCAGCAGCGCGCGGCGGCGGCCCGCTCGCCGGGGACCACGGCGCCGCCGTCCTCGAGGAAGCTGCGGACCATGCCGTCGAGGCACACGGAGCTGGGCTCCAGCAAGTCGTCCTTGTCCCCGCCGGCGGAGACGGACGGGAGCCGCTCCGCCGGCGAGACCCGCAGCACCTGGCGCTCGAACAGGCGCTTGAGGCGCGACTTGGCCAGCGCCGCGGGGGAAGGGGACGGGGACGGATCGATCTGCGCGGTCGCGGCGGCCTTCATGGCTGCGGACGGCGGGGTCGACGGGGCGACGAGGGCCGGCGGGCTCTAGAGATGATCTCCTCCGGCGATCGCGAGCCGCATAGCCGTGGCCGGGCTTGGATCGGAGGGAAGCGGCTAGGGTTTATTTTTCGGGAGTCCCTAGTTTTTTGCGAGTGAATTAAGTTTGTTGTGCTGTGAAATCGAATCCTTTGGTTGGAAGAAGACGAAGAGGGGAGCAGGAGATTTAAAGGAGTCGGGAGCGGTGACGTGGCGGCCGTAAATGCGGCGTGGCTTCCTGCGTGGTCGACCCTATCCTCCATGCTTTCCTACGTGTACACTGACTGGTGGGCCATGCTTCAGAAACCCCCAAATTACCCTCGTTTGGCCTCTAGTTTTCGTAGGTGAATGCCGAGGGTAGTGTGGGCATTTCGCAGGTGACAGGGAAGAGAGGGCGGTGGTCTGCCCGTGGCCAGCGAAACAGGGGAGGTGATTCAGTTCAATTGCCATGCTCGTTTCTTGCGGGGCGATCAAAGATGAATTACGGGGCATTTGCTTGCCAATTATGGCTCCCATTATTACAGAGGAAGGAAGAAAATTATGCATCATTTACTTGTTTTATTTACGACCTGCTGCGTCCTCCTGACGTGGAAACATCGAATGTGTGGATTAATGGCTTTCATTTTTGGAAGACTTTCATGAGAGGCCATGTCGGTTCATCAAATTAAACACTGAAACAATGGCGGTTCCATCAATTTGCAATCCGGCATGCACTTGCCATGGGCGATCCCCGTGCCCACCGGATCGCGGAAGATCTCATGGCAGTAGGTAAAATCGTCAAACTAGCCAAATGGTGTTGTTATGTTTGGACAACACCACTAGCCTCCAGAGTTGCCCAGACGAGAATGATCCGGGAGCTTTTTCTCAGTGGTGACTCCCTATTTTTACTTTAAATTTTTATTATTGTAATATTTCTTGGAGATTCAATTCACTCTAAAAATTTGTATAATATGCTTATCTAACCATACACTAGAAAAACTCTTAAGATTTTTAGACATTACATCAAGTATAAATAAAGTTGCGGGCATATACACATAAATATATATATATATATATGCTTATACATTACAAGTTAAATAATCTTCAAAAAAAATTAAAGACAACTTTTGTTCTACAACATATGTTTTAAATTTATACCATTATAAAATTTTCATTAGTGTATATACACTACAATTTTATAAAGAGCAATAAAAATAATTGTAGCAACATTTAAATATGGCTAACTATCAAAATTAATAGATGGAAAATTACACTTGTTAAGTACGTGGTATGTGAAAATGTAAGTCATAGTTGGGTCTAAAATTTTAGTACAACATAATGTATTCTCGCCAAGATTCCAACTTCCGCATAATATAGCAAGACTATAAAGAATTTGAGGAACCCATTAAAAGAGATGTAAATGCTATAGCCGAGGTGGCGGATGTATATTTACGACCTCTAGTGGATAGCGCAGAAAAAGAAGAGGTATGCGCAGAAGAGGAAGTGGTACGCGAAGAGATCTCTTTTGTAGAAGAGAGAGGACCCGATGAACCTCAAGACCTCATCCTTGAGCAAGATATTATCGTAGAAGAATCTTATAGAGAACCCGAAAGAAAAGGAGATAAATAATTAAAATATGGGTGATCCCGGTGCCTGCCGGATCACGGAAGATCTAATGACAGAAACGGGGCAGCCACGTCCCCCAAATGGGTTCAGGTAAAAGCGTCAAATCAGCCGAATAACGTTGTTATGTTTGGAGAACGCCACGAGCCTCTAATGTCGCCCAGACTAGAATGATCCAGGAGCATTTTCTCGATGGCGACTCTTTACTTTTACTTTAAATTTTATTGAAAAATTTATTAACGACTCAATTCACTCTAAAATTTTATATAAATATGCTTACCTAATCATACACTAGAAACACTCTTATTAAGATTTTTAGACATTACATCAAGTATAAATAACGATGTGGGTACACACACACACACACACACACAGGCGGACCTTAGTGGGGGCGAAATGGGCTGTCGCCCCCCCAGCCCAGGAAAATTTTGCCTACTATCTACAGGTATTTGGCCCATTTATCAACTGAAAATCAACCTAAAGCTCATTTTTAGCCCCCTCAGCCCATTTCGCCCCGCCAGAATTTCGGCCCAAGGTCCGCGCCTGCACACACACACACACACACACACACACACACACACACACACACACACACACACACACACATATATATATATATATATATATATTAAAAAAAGGGTGATCAAAAATGAATTATGGGGCATTTGCTTGCCAATTATGGCTCCCATTATTACAGTGGAAGGAAGAAAATTATGCATCATTTACTTGTTTTACTATGACCTGCTGCGTCCTCCTGACGTGGAAACATCGAATGTGTTGATCAATGACTTTCATTTTTGGAAGACTTTCATGAGAGGCTATGTCGGTTCGTCAAATTAACACTGAAACAATGGCGGTTCCATCAATTCGCAATCCGCCATGCACTTGCCATGGGCGATACCGGTGGCTACTGGATCACGGAAGATCTCGTGACACAAACAGGGCAGCCACGTCCCCCAAACTGGTTCAGGTAAAAGCGTCAAATTGGCCGAATGGAGGTGCGGCCATGTTCTTATGTTTGGAATTTGCCTTTGTCTAGTCGATACCTACGAGCCTCCAGAGTCACCACGGGAATGATCCGGGAGGGTTTTCTGGTGGTGACTCCCTATTATTACTTTACCTTTTATTATTGGAAAATTTATTGACGTTTCAATTTACTCTAAAATTTAATGTTAATATGCTTATCTAATCATACACTAGAATACACTCTTAAGATTTTTAGACATTACACTTTTCTGATATCTGCTAGAATACACTATGAATGAAGATGTAGGTATATACTGAAAGGACACGGATGTCGCCTAGAGGGGGGGGGGGTGAATAGGCGATTTAAAACTTTTACGAGATGGGCTTAACAAATGCGGAATAAAACTAGCGTTTACTTTGTCAAGCCCAAAGCCTATATACTATTGTTCACCTATGTGCATCAACAACTTATTCTAAGCAATACAAGCAACTATGTGATATCAAGATATATATAAACTTATGCTAAGCAATACAAGCAACTATGTGATAGCAAGATATATAACTTCAAGCACGATGGCTATCACAAGGTAAAGTGCATAAGTAAAGAGCTCGGGTATAGAGATAACCGAGGCACGCGGGAGACGATGATTTATCCCGGAGTTCACACTCTTGCGAGTGCTAATCTCCGGTGGAGAGGTGCGGTTGCTTAGTGCTCCCGAACGCCACAAGAGGCTCACCTTGAGGTGTGGTTGCTCGATGCACACCAACGCCACAAAGGCCTCACCCCAAGATGCGGTACTCACACCACAAACCGAACGCCATGAAGGCGCCTCACCTAAATCTCCGGTGACCCTCGCCACAAAGGCCTAGGTCACGGTTCCACTAAGGGATTTCCTTCGAGGCGGAAACCGGGCCTTACACAAAGGTTGGGGCACACATCCACAACTTAATCGGAGGCTCCCAACAAATCGCCACAAAGGCGTAGAATCCGTCTAGGGTTCCAAGAACCCAAGAGTAACAACCTTCTTGCTTTCACCACCACGAATCACCGTGGAGAACTCAAACCGATGCACCAAATGCAATGGCAAGAACACCACAAAGATGCTCAAGTCCTTCTCTCTCAAATTCCAACAAAGCTACAAAAGCTATTGGGGGAATAAGAGAGGAAGAACAAAGGAATTCACAAAGAACACCAAGATCAAGATCTAGAGAGTTCCACTCACAAAGAGATGGATTTGATTGGTAGAAGTGTAGATCTAGATCTCCTCTCTCTTTTCCCTCAAATGGGGGCAAGAATCATGGAGGGAGAGAGAGAGGGCAAGCTTCTCAAGAACAACAATGGAGGAGAGAGAGAGTGGAAGAAGCAACAGCCCAAGGAGGAAGAAGGGGGTATTTATACCCCCAAGAGAATCGAGCCGTTGGTAACAGGCCGGATATTCGGCCTAAGTGAGCCGGATAATCCGCCCGGATAATCCGGCCTCGGGGACAAAACCAGGTCAAAATCCGGCCAAATATCCGCCCCTATCCAGAGCTGCCGTCTGGTCCTTAGCCATTGGGGGCCGGATATTTCCAAATATCCGCCGGATAATCCGGCCCGGATTTTTCCAAAATATCCGGCCAAAGCAAACAAAAACACCAAAACTCAAACGGGCATAACTTTTGCATCCGGACTCCGATTTCGATGATCTTGGGCTCGTTGAAATCACAACAACGAGCTCTACAACAATATGCATAGAAACATCATAGTCCAGCAAAGGAGGATAGAAACAAATGATGAAAGTTTTGACCTATCTAAAAAAGACATACCGGTAAAACATCCAATCTTGAAAATGCAACAAGTTGCCCATGCAAAAACCATTCTCAATGAACTAGAGCTTGTCATGAGAATAAGCACAAGCTATAAAACATCACATGGATAAGATCCAAATAAAACCAAGAAAGATGATGAACCAAACTCGAAAACGCAACAAGTGATCTATGCGAAATCCGTTTTCGATGAACTAGAGCTTGTCATGAGAATAAGCACAAGCTCTAAAACATCACATGGATAAGGTCCAAATAACAACCAAGAACGATGATGCAAGGATGCAAAGGTTTGAGCTCTCTCCGAACGATACGATCGAGTTACTCACTCGAGAGCCCTCTTGATAGTACGGCAACTAAACTATAAACCGGTCTCCAACTACACTATGAGACCGGTGAGAAAGAAACCCTATCAAGAGCAAACCTTATACTTGCGCATTCCACTTGAGCTTGATGACGACGATCTTGACCTCAACAAGATGGAACGCGCCTTTCTTGCTTGTGCTTGCTTGACGAAGTCTTGTAGATTGCTCCCCCATAAACCACCATGGGAGAGCTTCTTCTTCCGCGCATCTTCACATATCCATGAACACCATATGGATGGCAAGACTCAAGCAAAAGATCTCTTCGAGATGGCTCATCTTGAACTTGCACATCATTTCTTCATTCTTCATCATGTTGATGTCTTGAAGTAACTTGAGGGCTCACTTCATCTTCATCTTCAAGACATACTTGACACTTGATATCCTTCATCAATTTCTTCTTATTGCAACCTTGAAGCCAACATATGGTTCAAGAATTGCCTATGGACAACTCCTACAAATATAACTCAATGCAAACATTAGTCCATAGGGATTGTCATAAATTACCAAAACCACACATGGGGGCTCCATGCACTTTCAATCTCCCCCATTTTGGTAATTGATGACAATCTCTTTGAGAGGGTTTATATAAGGAATTTAAGTAACAAACAAGTTGAATATATAGAGCAAACTCCCCCATAATATATGCATGTGTGAATGATCTTGACTTTCATTGCATATATTGGCATTCAAAGCCTAGTGGAGTTTCCTCTAAATATTCAACTATGCAAAGCAACAAGATGCAATGCAATAAAGGCACATGCTTAAGCACAAAGCAAAGACATAACCAAATTCCCTTAAACCCTCCAAACTTCTCCCCCATTGGCACCAATTGCCGAAATGGGTGAAAAATTTAGAAGGCCAATATAGTGAGAGTTCCTCCATAGCGTGTGCATTTCTCATAATTTGAGTGGAATCAAATGCACATATCCAATTACGAATATTCGGAAGGAGTCACACCATAGATAGGATCAAACATTGCAAAAAGATAACAAAGTCAAGAAGCTTCAACAAATGAAGCAAGCAACCAAATGAACCACAAAGAAGATACCAAAAGAAAGAAAGATATTATGATAAGATCAAGAAGATTGCTCTAAATAATATGAGGAAGCTCCCCAAGGTTTGTGCACAAAACAAGACAATTTGCATTGGAGTATAAAGTGCACAAACATGGAATCATCACTCCCATAATATCATTCAAAAACAAAATATACCAAGTGAATCAAACTCTAACCAAAAGATAGTGCTCTAAATTAAATGAGGAAGCTCCCCAAGGTACATGCATAAATTAAAATGTTGTATTTGAATACAATATGCATAACATGGAATCCTCACTCCCTCATTACCATTTAAAACTGTAAGGGTATTTTACCCTTATCCATTATTTTGGTAACAATGACACCGTGCTAGTGTATTTGGACTAATACATGTCTGCAAGATTATTCCCAGGTATTAGCCAAAGAGGTATAAAGGTGTATCAATGGAAGAAGAAGGCAATGGAGACCCCCCCAATTCGACGAAAGAATCAACAGGATTTTCCTGTGTCTGTCTCGGCCCGGTCGGACCGGCCCCAGCACCGGCCAGCCGGTCAGAACCGGCTCTGCGCTTGTGCCATCCGGGCAGGATCCAAAAGGAGGGAAGCCCTCCGGTCGTCGCCGTCTCCACCCGGTTTGGACCGGCGTATCGGTCAAGGGCCCGGTCGGACCGGACTACCGGCCGTGTCCGCACCAACCGGATTCCGCGCTTGTGCCATCCGGGCGCATTCCAGTAAGCCAAGAAGCTCCTCCGGTCCTGCTCCGGTTGAAACCGGCCGGCCCGGTCGTGAGCCTCTGACCGGACTGTGCACCGGACGGCGGCGCCAAACCCGGTCAACCGGCTTCCTCGAAGAAAATCTGATGTGGCAAGTTGTCCAACGGCCAGATTTTGAAGACCACTATAAATACCCCTTCTTCTACCTTGGAAGGGTTAGGCACTACACTACAAGCTGTTCTTGAGCTCCTTCTTCCATGCTCCATTGTTAGAAACACCAAAAGCCTCAGATCTCCCTCCTCCTCCACCCAAACTCAAATCCCTCCGGGGAAACGATAGAGGAGGACCCGATCTACCGTTCTACCAAGCCAAATCTTATTCCCCCTTGTATTCATCAAGAAGCTTGCTTCCTAGGGTTCCTTGGAAACCCTAGGTGGGCAAGAGGAGTCCGGAAGCATCCGGGCTGTGGATCTGCTCCGGGCAAAGATTGTGAAGGTTTGGAGGCTACCTCAAAGTCTACCACAAGTGAGAGGGCTATTCCTTCGTGGGATAGGCTCCGGAGAATAGGGTGAGCCTTCGTGGCGCGGGGAATCCTTCGTGGGACCTCCACTCCTCCAAACGTGACGTACCTTGTTGCAAAGCAAGGGAACACGGGAATACATCCTCGTCTCCGCGTGCTATCGGTTATCTCTAACCGAACTCCTTACTTGTGATTTAACTGCCTGTGAGAGCCTTCGTGCTCGAGTTAGTTGTATCCTCATATAGGTTGCTTCACCTAGTTTGCATTAGGCTCACCTTTATATTCCGCAAAGCCTAATATTGCAAAGAAAGAATTAAAATCTGTAGAAACCTATTCACCCCCCTAGGTTTACCATCTCTATACTTTCAATTGGTATCAGAGCCTGGACTCTTTTTAAGGGCTTCACCGCCTTAAGAGTGAGATGGATAAACTATTCGAGGGTCTAGATGATGACTCTAACCTTTCGGTTAAAGAAATGAAATCTAGATTCTTGGCATATGAGGCCGAGAAGAAGAAAAAGGAGGATGAACTACAAAGCCAAATGGCAGAAATGTCTGTCATGCTTAAGAACCTAACTACTGGAGGAGCTCCTAGTGGGGCTTCGGGCTCTAAGGCATCCTTCCATGAAGTTAACCATGACTATCCTAGAAACACTTCACCCATGCCTCATATAAACCATAGTGGGACCGTTCCCCATTTTGATGGAACTCACTTTCCACATTGGAAATCTTCTATGGAATCTCATATTCGCAGCTGCAGTGTGGAGCTATGGGAGATCATTCTTCATGGATACCGGGAGCCACAAGATCCCAATCGGTTGACCTCCACCGAGTTCTACAACCGTCAACTCAATGCATCCGCACGTGACAAGATTAGAAGTGGCATCAACCGCAAGCTTCTAGATCAAGTTGATGACATTGTCTCCGCTAAAGAGTTGTGGGATCGAATCGTAGTACTCCAAGAGGGAACCGATTTGATCCAATCATCTCTCTATGAGACCGCAAAGCAAGAGGCCTACCAGTTCATGATTCGAGATGGAGAATCCGTATTCGATGCCTATGCTAGGCTTGGTGCTCTGAAAGTAAGGATCAAGGGACTTGGTGGTGAGAAGTACAATGACGGTTTCGAGATGAACGAAGCCTTCATAAAATCCAAGGTCATTGCTATGATTGCCGTCAAACAAGAAGACACCAACATTGGACTCCACTTGCAAATCATGACCAAGAGTGCCGATCTCAACTCCGATGATCTTGTCTCCTATGTGGCTGCCAATGAAAACATGGCCAAAGCCGGAAAGAGGCTCAAGGCAATGAACCGTGTTGATGAAGCCTCACACAACCATGAAGCATCACACAACCTTGCTCTCAAGGCTAGAGCTGACCATGGAGGAGAAGAAGCATATGAAATTGAGGAAGATGAGGAGATGACCTCAACTAGTGACATTGCTACCGACTTTGCCTTCTTTGCTAAGAAGTACAAGGGAAAGTTGCCAATGCTCCTCAATGACAAGAAGAAGAAGAGAACTTGCTACAATTGTGATGAAGATAGCCACTTTGCAAATGAGTGCCCTTATGAGAAAAGGGTAGACAAGCCAAAGTTCATCAAAGGGGTCAAGCCAAGATTGAAGCCAAACCCAATCAATGACCGATACAAGAGGAACAAGGGAAGAGCATTTGTTGGGGCCGAGTACTTGTCCGATGAAGAAGAGGAAGATGAGGAGAAGGAGGCCGGAGTGGCCGGCTTGGCTTTCTCTAAGCCCGGGTCACTCTTCACATATGACTACTCCAAGGATTACTCCACGGAGAATGATGTTGGCTCTTCCTTTATGGCAAGAATAACTCAAGATGATGACTCCGACGACTCTTCCTCATCTACAACCATTGGCTCTTGTCTTATGGCAAGAGAAACCAAGGTAATGGAACCCCCACCTTCTTTGTCTAGTGTTCTTGACAATGAAGCTGAAAATCAAGATGAATTAACTGTGCTTAAGGAACTTTACAATGTTAGATGCACCCTTCGTGGTGAAGCTCTTGTCAAATTTGATTTCTTGATGGACTCTCTCAAAGAAAAGGATGAGTCCATTGAGGAATTAGAATATCATTTGAATGATAAGGAAAGGAGATTCAATCTCCTAAGACAAGAGCTAAAAACCGAAAGGTGCATATCTCAAGGTCTTAAGCAACAAATTGAAACTTATGAACTAGATAAAGTTAAGGATCTTGAAACTATTGAAAGGGCTCAATTATTGACTCAAGAGCTTAATGCATCAAAGGAGGAACTTGAAGTTGCTCATGCTTCTCTCACTAGGGATCTTGACCACCTTGAAAGAGCTAACAAGCTTGTCAAGGATGAGCTCAAGAAACTTGGAAAGAACCATGACCTACTCCAAGAATCCTACTCTAAAGCTCTTGAATCAATGAATGATTCTATTGTTGATAAAAATGTTGCTAGTTCCTCCACCACCTTTACTAGTGAGCATGCTAAGCTTGTTGCGGAACATGTTCGTTTACAAGAGGAATTATCTTTGCATGTTGAGACCAATACATATCTTGAATCTTTGGTAACCAAATATGGTCTCAACTATTATCCTAATGAATCGGCTTGTGAGCAAGCAACTACTCTTGAGGAGAATGTTAGGTTGAAGAAAGAACTTGCTAAGTTCACCACAACCAAGAGTAAGATGGGATTGGATGACCTTTTGAGTAAGCAAAGGTCAAACAATCAAAAGTTTGGCCTTGGGTATGTTCCCAAGCCCTACAAGAAGAACAACTACAAGAAAGAGAAGCCCGCTCAAGAAAAGAACAAGAAGGTCACTAATGATGGCAAAGCCCCAAAGGGCAAAGCCGCTAGTGGTGACCGCACGGGGCCAAACAATCACTATGCTTTATTTGTTGATTATTATGGTGATGTTTATGCTAACTATGTTGGTCCTCGTAATGGCTATGCTTATAGAGGGTACTCGATTTGGGTACCAAAAGATCTTGTTGCCATGACTAGGGAACCCATTAATCAATGGGTTCCTAAATCCTCTACTTGATTTTGTAGGGGTATTCCTCCGGTGGTCCAAAATGGGTGTTTGATAGTGGATGCACCAATCATATGACCGGAGGAAGAGGTGTGCTTGACCAATTCATTGAAGATATTAACAAGAAGTCAAGCATTACCTTTGGTGACAACTCAAAGGGAAAGGTACTTGGGTATGGCAAGGTGGCAATCTCTAAGGACTTGTGCCTTGAGACGGTCATGCTTGTTGAACACCTTGGTTATAACTTGCTTTCTATATATCATCTTGCCGATGCCGGTTACAATTCATATTTTACTAAGTATTATGTGCAAGTCTTTAGGAGTGACAATCTCAAATTGGTCCTTGTTGGATATGTGGAGAACAACCTTTACGTGGTTGACCTCTCGAAAGAGAGCCCATCTCCCTCCACATGTCTAATGGCGGCCAAGCATGACGAAGGTTGGTTGTGGCATCGCCGCCTTGGTCATGTTAACATGAGGAATCTTAAACAACTCCTAAAGGGCGAGCACATTGTTGGACTAACCGACATTTCTTTTGAGAAAGATCGTGTATGCAGTGCATGTGTAGCGGGAAAACAACTCAAGAAGAAACATCCTATCAAGAGTATCGTCACCACATCTAGGCCTTTGGAGCTCCTTCATTTGGATCTCTTTGGGCCATCACATTATGATACTCTTGGTGGGAGCAAGTATGGACTTGTCATTGTTGATGATTACTCAAGATACTCTTGGGTCTTTCTCCTTAAGTCTAAGGATGAGACCCATAGGGAGTTCATCACCTTCGCCAAGAAAGCTCAACGTACATATGAATCCGAGATCAAGGCGATTAGGACCGACAATGGCACCGAGTTCAAGAACTACACTATGCAAGAGTTTGTTGATGATGAGGGCATCAAGCATGAGTTTTCAGCTCCATATACCCCTCAACAAAATGGTGTTGTTGAAAGGAAGAACCGGACTATCATTGAGATGGCAAGAACCATGTTGAGTGAATTCAACTCACCCCACAACTTTTGGGGAGAAGCCATCTCTACAGCTGTCCACTACTCCAACCGGCTCTTCCTCCGCCCCCTCCACAACAAAACTCCATATGAGCTTCTCACAGGTAACAAGCCTAATGTCACGTACATTCGTGTCTTTGGATGCAAATGTCTTGTTAAGAACAATAAAGGGAAGCTTGGTAAATTTGAAACTAGAACTATAGAGGGCATTTTTGTTGGATATGCGGAGAACTCTCACGCCTATAGATACTACAACCGGTCCACTGGGACTATTGAAGTATCTTGTGACGTGGTGTTCTTGGAGGATAATGGCTCCCAAGTGGAGCAAGTTGTTCCATGTGTTGCAGGTAATGATGATGATCCATCTAGTGCCATCAAGCATATGGGCATTGGACACATCCGGCCCATGGAGGTTCATAATGATGATCAAGATGATGGAGTAGAAGTATCAAGCTCACCTCAAGTTGAGCCTAGCTCAACTCAAGTTGAACCATCAAGTGCAACCCAAGATGTATCCTCCACTCAAGATGAGCCACATCCCGAAGAACAAGAAGAAAGTCCTCAACCCACTGAGCAAGATCATGATGATGATCAAGAAACATCTTCAACTCATGTTCAAGCTCAAGTTGTACCTCATGATCAAGTATTAGCAAGAGATGAATTCATTGATCATGAAGGAACCATTCGGAAGATCAAGGCGGCTACAAGGGCAAGTGACATGAAAGTGGATCTTGTCCTTGGTAGCATCTCCAAAGGAGTGGTAACTCGTAGACACCATGCACTACTTATGACTTATTGTCAACACCATGCTTTTGTGTCTAGTTTTGAGCCACTTAAGGTACATGAAGCCTTGGTTGATCCGGATTGGGTCATTGCCATGCAAGAAGAATTGGAGTGTTTCACCCGCAATGAAGTATGGTCTCTAGTTGAGAGACCCAAGGATCATCGCATCAATGTCATTGGGACCAAATGGGTGTTCAAGAACAAGCAAGATGAGGATGGCATTGTCATTAGAAATAAAGCAAGGTTAGTGGCGCAAGGGTTTGCCCAAATAGAAGGTATGGACTTTGAGGATACCTTTGCGCCGGTAGCCCGTCTTGAAGCTATTCGTCTTTTGCTTGCATTTGCATCTTTCCACAATTTTAAACTATATCAAATGGATGTGAAAAGTGCATTTTTGAATGGTCCTCTAAAAGAAACCGCATATGTAGCTCAACCCCCGGGTTTCGAAGATCCATGCCGACCCAACCATGTGTATTTACTCCATAAGGCACTCTACGGTCTCAAGCAAGCTCCACGTGCTTGGTATGAGTTCCTTAGGGATTTTCTACTACAAGATGGGTTTTGCATGGGTACGGTCGATTCCACCCTTTTCACCAAGCGGGTTAAAGGGGGTGGCTTGTTTATATGTCAAATTTATGTTGATGATATTATATTTGGTGGAACTAACCCCAATCATAACAAAGCTTTTGAGCAATTGATGACTAGGAAATTTGAGATGTCCATGATGGGGGAGTTGAAGTTCTTCCTAGGCTTCCAAGTAAGGCAACTTGCAAAAGGCACCTTCATCTCTCAAGAAAAGTATGTGAAGGACATGCTCAAGAAGTTCAACATGACCAATGCAAGCCCAATGAAGACACCCATGCCCGTAAAGGGGCAACTTGGCTCATGTGACGGTGAGAAGGATGTGGACATAAAGGTATACCGTTCCATGATAGGATCCTTGCTCTACCTTTGTGCCTCTAGGCCGGATATCATGCTAAGTGTAGGGATGTGTGCTCGTTTTCAATCCGCTCCTAAGGAGAGCCATTTGATGGCGGTCAAACGGATTCTAAGATACCTTGTTCTCACTCCTACTCTCGGGCTATGGTATCCAAAGGGGTCAACCTTTGAACTCATTGGCTACTCGGACTCCGATTGGGCCGGTGATAAGGTTGACCGGAAGTCTACCTCCGGGGCTTGCCAATTTATTGGCCGGTCATTGGTGAGTTGGTCATCCAAGAAACAAAACTCCACCGCTTTATCCACCGCCGAAGCCGAATATATATCCGCGGCATCTTGTTGCACTCAATTGTTATGGATGAAGCAAACCTTGAAAGACTATGGTGTGTCTCTTGGTACGGTGCCTCTTCTATGTGACAATGAAAGTGCAATAAAGATCGCCAATAACCCGGTTCAACATTGTCGCACCAAACATATTGACATTCGCCATCACTTCCTACGTGACCATGTTGCCAATAAGGATATTGATCTCACTCATGTGGGAACAACCTACCAATTGGCGGATATTTTCACTAAGCCTTTGGATGAAGCCCGGTTTGTGAACTTGAGAGGAGAACTTGGTATTCTTGATCCTAAAAACTTGGATTGAATCAACTTCTTGCACTATATTCTTGCATTTATCTAACTATCTAGCTTAGAGGCACACACATATGGGGATAGTCATCTTACCATGTCTTGGTATGATGCATACCCATGTGTGCAACATAAATAGACCCAATGTCATTATATGGACCCAAGCACGTCTCTTCGAGGTCACATGACATTTGCGCTTTCACATAGGGGGAGTAATCCCCCGCCCCTCATTTAGTCTAAATTGCAACTTGATTTGGATATACAAGGCTAAATGATTTTATTGCAAAAACCACTCCAAAATGACTTATGATTCTTGATATACACTTCGAATCATGCCCATTGTTGCTATTCACATCTTATTTGGATTTTCTCTCCAATGGGTATGCCTAGAGAACTTTGTGTTTCCTACCCCATGTCTATGCTCATCTCATCATCATCTATCTATCTATATGTACATGTCATCATTTGAGCACTCACACACATTTACACAAAGAATAGGGGCAAAAACGAGGCAAAATTAGAAAATTCTGGGCTGGGCCGGTCCCTGGCCCGGTTGGACCGGGTCCCTGACCGGATGGTCCGGTTGACCGGTCTGAAACCGGGGTCTGGGCCGGGTCAGCCGGTCTGACCGACCGGCCGCGCATATATGTGTTTGAGGGGGTTACCCCTTGGGGTCATCTTCCTCATTCTTCCCCAACTCCCACACCACCATGGCCGGCGCCCTCAGCACCCCCACCAAGATCTAGGCACTTCCCACCACAAGAACTTCCCCAAACTCCACCACACCATAGATCGGGGCCCTTGGAACATCTCCACCGAAGGATTTGGTCCCTCTCCACCTAGTTTGGGAATTTTTGGAGTTCTTGGTTCTCAAGCCCTACCTTGTGTTCTTCTTGCTCCCTTGATCAAGGAGAACCATGTCTTCGGGTAATGTCCTCTTCTTTTCTCCCTAACCTCTAGTCCTCCTCACACATTGCAAGATTTTGCCAAAATTTGAGGAAAACTTAGGGTTAGGGTTAGGGTTTGCAAGTCCTCATGCCTTTAGAGTGTCTCTCAACACTAAGCACATACTCCACTCTATTGCTATAGCATGTACTCAAGTATTTCGAGTTTTTGCATGAATTTGTGGTAGAAAATCTGGGCAAACATCACGAATCATCATCACCCGGTTCACAGCCCGGTCAACCGGCCGGTCCGGCGTGCGGCCCGGTCGTCCGGATTTTCGACCGGCTCGCCCGGTCTGAAGTCCGGTCGGACCGGCCTGTGCGCCGGCCTGCCCAGTTTTTCGCACAATCTCATCAATCCACTTGGATATATGCTATGCTTTCTGGTATTCTCCCTCATTGATGACATGTACACTTATCTCTTTGCTATCCTCGCTCTATTTTGGCTGATTCACAGATGATGAATGGACTGCTGAGGACCGTGGCACTATTGCCAAGCGAGGGAGGCACTCAGACGTTCCACCACGGCGCTCTACTAGTCGTGCTCCTCAGACTACTGGTGGCAGCTCAGCTGGAGGCCACACCAAGAAGCCTGCCCAGAAAAGGAAAGATAAGCACGCTGCACAGGAAGATGATGAGGAATTGCCTGAGTACAATATTGGCGATGTCCATATTGGTGCATGGAAAAGGCTTCGAGAAACCAATCATTATCGCTTTGAGGCTCCCACTTACACCGGGGGCGACAAGTTCTTCTGGACCCTGAGTCAGCAGAGGATGTGGCTTGAGTACTATGACTCCCGTGAGCACATGAAGAATGGCACCATTGTTATGCCCAAGGCTGTCAAGGATGTTATTGAGATGCATGCAGCCACCACATATCGGTTTGTGGTTGAGACTTTGAAGAACATGGGGCTGTATGAGCTTGTATGTCTGACGCCTTCTGATGGATGCTATTGCCCACTCTTGGTAAGGCAATTCCACTGCACTGTGTACTTCCATGATGATCCAGCCCGTACCATGACATGGATGACAGGCAAAGAGAAGTACTCCTGCAACTATCTTGACTTCTGTGATGCCCTTGGTTTTGGTGGAGGTCGTGCCCACGGTTTCAAGCTTTACTCTCAGCAGAGGTTCAACAGAGGAGACATTGCTTTCTGCTATCCTCGGGAGCCCACCGCTCGTCCTCCCACCATATCTGGCATGTTCTACTCCTATCTCCTGCTTGCCAAGTTATTCAGAGAGTCTCTCATTAGCAAGTCAGGCGACACAAGTGAATGCCGAGGATATCACTTGAACTTGATGTACTACTGCAACCCTGAGCACCGGCGACGCATTGATGGATGTGATCTCATCTACTCTGAGCTGAGGAGATGTGTTCGCGACAGGATGACCCCGAACTATGCTCAATACATCCAGCTCCTCATCAACAAGGTTGTGCCTGCTCCTCTCAATACCCATGGTCAACGGGTCAAGATGGAAGCATTCAAGGTTCCTGCCCAAGGTGATAGACCGGATGTCCCCGACATGACACCTCCTGAGCGCCGGTCCAAGGAAAGCCATGACCCTACTAGCTCCCGCTTCACTCGGCGCCCGCAGCATGGTATCTCTAGGTTCTTCTCCTCCATGTGGCAGATGTGCAAGAATTCTAATGATGTTGCACATCAAAGCCTTGCTATGACCCAAGAGACGAGAAGGCGCCAGAATGAGTACATGGCCACTCGGAATATCACTTTTCCTCCTCCTGGCCCTGAGTTAGAGCCTGTCCATGCACCTAACTGGGAGATGCCTCCTCTCACTGATCAGATGTTCCAGAACTTTGATCCTACATGGTACGGCTTTGGCGGTCCTCCTCCTCAGCCTGCTCGTGTTCCTACTGATGATGAGGATGAAGAAGATGAAGATGCTCCTGCTTCGCGTGATGATGGCGAGAGCTCATACTCCGCTGGACATGAGATCTTTTGATGGGTGCGCTACCATCTCTCCTCTTTTCTTCGCCTTTTTGGTGTTCCGATGCCAAAGGGGGAGAGAGAGTACGAGGATTCTTTGTTGCCACAAGCCATGGGAGTTGCTTTATTTGGATTTTATATGGCTTGTGCTTGTTTACTTTGAGTTTTTCAAGAACCATTTGCTATTTCCAATAATTCGTGTATGGATGTGTATGGACGACTATTATGTGTGCTACTCTATGTTAGGATGATTATGTGTGCTATGCTTATATATATCTTGATATGCACATCTCCATACCATGCTTGTTTCCTAAAGATATTGGGGGAGCTTCTCATATTTCACAAATGGTGCACTTTGCATTCAAACGCAAATTCTCCAAGTGCACACATTATGGGGGAGCTTTCGTAATATCTTATATGGAATCAAGGTTTAGAGCTTATCATAATATCTATTTGTGACTCTAGCTCGGTTTGTCATCGTATACCAAAAAGGGGGAGATTGTAAGGGTATTTTACCCTTATCCATTATTTTGGTAACAATGACACCGTGCTAGTGTATTTGGACTAATACATGTCTAAAGATTATTCCCAGGTATTAGCCAAAGAGGTATAAAGGTGTATCAATGGAAGAAGAAGGCAATGGAGACCCCCCCAATTCGACGAAAGAATCAACAGGATTTTCCTGTGTCTGGCCGGTCACCGGTCGGACCGGCCCTGCACCGGCCAGCCGGCCGAACCGGCTCCGCGCGCCCATCCGGCAGGATCCGTAAAGGAGGGAAGCCTCTCGTCGCCGTCTCCAGCCGGTTTGGACCGGCGTATGGGTCAGGCCCGGTCGGACCGGGCTACCGACCGGTCCCGGCACCAACCGGATTCCGCGCTTGTGCCATCCGGCGCATTCCAGTAAGCCAAGAAGCTCCTCCGGTCAAGCTCCGGTCCCTGCTCCGGTTGAAACCGGCCGGCCCGGTCGTGAGCCCGGTCTGACCGGACTGTGCACCGGACGGCCCGCGCCAAACCCGGTCAACCGGCTTCCTCGAAGAAAATCTGATGTGGCAAGTTGTCCAACGGCCAGATTTTGAAGACCACTATAAATACCCCTTCTTCTACCTTGGAAGGGTTAGGCACTACACTACAAGCTGTTCTTGAGCTCCTTCTTCCATGCTCCATTGTTAGAAACACCAAAAGCCTCAGATCTCCCTCCTCCTCCACCCAAACTCAAATCCCTCCGGGGAAACGATAGAGGAGGACCCGATCTACCGTTCTACCAAGCCAAATCTTATTCCCCCTTGTATTCATCAAGAAGCTTGCTTCCTAGGGTTCCTTGGAAACCCTAGGTGGGCAAGAGGAGTCCGGAAGCATCCGGGCTGTGGATCTGCTCCGGGCAAAGATTGTGAAGGTTTGGAGGCTACCTCAAAGTCTACCACAAGTGAGAGGGCTATTCCTTCGTGGGATAGGCTCCGGAGAATAGGGTGAGCCTTCGTGGCGCGGGGAATCCTTCGTGGGACCTCCACTCCTCCAAACGTGACGTACCTTGTTGCAAAGCAAGGGAACACGGGAATACATCCTCGTCTCCGCGTGCTATCGGTTATCTCTAACCGAACTCCTTACTTGTGATTTAACTGCCTGTGAGAGCCTTCGTGCTCGAGTTAGTTGTATCCTCATATAGGTTGCTTCACCTAGTTTGCATTAGGCTCACCTTTATATTCCGCAAAGCCTAATATTGCAAAGAAAGAATTAAAATCTGTAGAAACCTATTCACCCCCCCCTCTAGGTTTACCATCTCTATACTTTCAAAAACACAAACATTTGCAAATAGATCATAGATAGAAAATTAAGCTTAACACTTGCAACAAACAAATGGTTGAGCAACAAGTAGGAGGCACCATAATAAAAGGCTCAACCAAGAGGATATGTGAAAGGCATGATAAAGCATATTATAAGACTATTGCAAGGATGAGCAAAAAGCATCATCATAGTCTTCAATGAATTATATTGCTTAGCATGACCAATCAACATGCAATAAATAAATAAGATATCAAAAGGAGATGTATCATCTCTTATGTGTATAAGTTTCTCTAAGTGAGCAATATCACAAAGATATTTATCCACAAAGAAACATGTACACACAAAATGGATACTCAAGAAATATAGTATGATATCCCAAAATGAAGTCATGCAATATACCAATAAGAATTTTTGCTTAATGGCATGGCCAAAGGCTCAATTTTGTCTTATTGTACATTCATGAACTTCAACCACAAACATCTAAAATACATCACAAATATCAACAAGGGATAGAAGATAGTTGGGATGCATTTGAGAAAGGCAACAAGTATCACAAACGAGGATACTAAAAGAAATAACTCAATTTGCACTTTAATCGATATTGCACATGTGAGAGGCTTGAGGAATTGATATGCAATAAAATTGCTAGATAGGCATAGATGGGATGGGTGAATCATGAGCATGATTTTATATACTTCCCAACATATGTACTCATCTCAAATTACTCACATTTGCAATAAAGAGGTTTCGTTAAGACTTTTGCAAGAAGCACAATATTTGCAAATCAAGAGATTCATGCCAAGATGCAACCATAAGGTTGGATACAAGAAAAGTATGCATGAGAAGATACTTGTTACCAAGATAGCATTGGTGTGGATGTAGTAGATATGTGTTCGTTGACCATCCTAGCTTGCCTCGAGTTACCATTGAGTCACCACTTCTCCCCAAGAGTGAGACAAGCATCCAATGCATATCCATTGCACCTAACACAAAGGTAAGTACAAAAAGGTCCCCAAACTAATTGGGTCCGAAGTAGTTAGACACACTACAACATATAGGACAAACTCCACAATACTATGTGCATATAGATATGAAATTGAATTTCATGCACATCTTAGCCAAATTAGGATTTGATGGAGTTTACCCTATATATTGGATCAAAGAAAGTAACACATGCCATAAGATAGACATATATTAAATATGCATGCACAATACTTTCAAGAACCAAAGGAAGATACAATTTGGACAAACCACCAAATAAACCAAGAGACAATGGTTGGCCAAATTATATCAAAGAATCAAATCAACACAAGATTGACTCCAAAGACTTATCTCATTATAAGAAGCTAATTAAACCTAAACACAAAGGAATGAGATAACCAACTCCCAAGAGAGCAAGGTTCCAACAAATAAACCAAACCCTCGAAACTTTTTATGATGGCACAAAGTACCAAAAAGAAAATTTTATGTCTCCCAAAACCAAATTTTTGATAAAGATCAAGAGATGTTAAGCATTCTAATAATATAGAAGAGCTCCCCCAAGTTTGGTGCATTATCAAGGATTTTTTATATGAATACAAAATGCACAAAACTAGGATCATCACGCTACCTATATCTTCTAACAATGCTAAGAAAGTTTGAATAGACAACTTAGATCCATAAGATGCAAGGAAGACACATGGGAGTCAAAGCACAACAAATTCATGGCAATAAATAAGGCAATATAAATACAAGAGCCAATGTAGATATGATCAATAAATATCTACCTCATAATTGATTACCAATTGTCCTAGGACAAGAGGTATTAGGAAATATTTCCCGGTGGTAGTTTGTAAGTATACATAAGATCATATTTACAACGAACAAAGCATATGGTAAAAGATAAGAGTTAACCATCATGCAAAGATAGTTTCTTGATAGCTTCATTTAGTCATACCAACATGCAAGGCAATTAATAGTATTCATACCAACATGCAAAGCAATTAATAGTATTCATACCAACATGCAAAGCAATTAATAGTATTCATACCAACATGCAAAGCAATTAATAGTATGACTTGAAGCACATGGTTTTCCAAAAAGGTATTGAGGGACACGTTGTGAAAAACCATGCCAAGAAGAACTTTCACAAATAAGATCCACAAAGATATTAGCAATGAAGCCATTTAAGCAAATTGGAGCTTGTTTGAGCAAACATGCCACATAGGAGAGAGATAATTTACGGTATCAATTCTATGTGACACAACCTCAAATGTTCACATTTCCTAGGCTTGTAATATGCACAAAGCTTATTACTCCCCCATAATGTGATAAATAATATATTTTCACAAGAGGCAAATAAGATCCAACTAGAGATATTAATGGACATTGGAATTTGAATTTCTCATGACGATGACATACCACATAGAGACTAGATAATCTTGCAATATCAATTCTAAGTGATATTCCTCATGTACACACATTGTTAGGATCATGAAATTCCCAAAGGAATATCACTCCCCCAAAACGGGATAGTCCATTAATCTCTCATAAGAGCCATATAAGATACAACAAGATGCAAAGAGGCTCCAACATAAACACAAGTACACGGTGTGCAACCCAACATACATAGACTTGATTTCTCAAGAAAAGCAAGTAGGAAGCACAACATATACAAACACATGCTAGGAACAAAACTAACACATGCAAAGGGGCGAGTAACTTTCAATATAAGTGAGTTGAGAACATGTTACCGCAAGGAGGAACATTGGGTATATGATAGAAGTAAGATAACCAAAAGACTTGGCTTGAGATAATATAAATGATGAAGATCCCTTAATTCTTCATGATGTAGCCAAGTCTCCAATGCCCTCCAACAAGCACCTATTGATCAAATTTTGGATTGTTGGTCCCCAACTAAGTTGGGTCCTAAGAGGTTAGTCACAATAGGCTTGGCAACCCAAATGGTTCTTTTCTTGACACCACTTTGAGCACCAACATATTTGGCAAACACATTGCCACCCTCATCCTTACGAAGAGAATAAACATCATCAATGGTGGTAGAGTTGGATGAGGTACCAATAGTGCACAAGGAGGAGATGTGGCCCTTCTCACGGCATATGTAGCAAGTTCTTTTCTTCTCCTTCTTCTCACTAGGTTTCTCCACAATGGGAGCATTGGCTTGTTTCTTCTTGGGAAGTGGCATTTCTTCAACTTGAGGTTGAATATGAGTTTGAGCTTGAGGCCGCTTCCCTTTTTGCTTCTTCTTCAAAGGGCAAGATCTAACATGGTGCCCTTCAATATTGCACTTGAAGCAAACAATCTTGGCCGGGTCTTTGACTTGTACTTGGCCCTTCTTCTTGTTGTTGTTCATGGACTTGTTCTTGTTGTTGGATTTGAATCCAAGTCCACTCTTGTCATTGGGGGATTGTTGCATACTCAACATCGTGTCAAGTTTGCATTTCCCTTCATGACCCTTTACCAAGTCATTCTTCAAAGAAGTGACTTGGGCCTTGAGCTCTTTGATTTCCTCTACATGGTTAGTAACAACACAAGTACTAGAGGAAGTAGAATCTTCATTGTTAGAGCAACAAGGCAAAGAAGATAATTCATCACAAGATTTAGCAATATTATGAGTGGATGAATTACTAGGACTAGCACATGGAAATATAGCATTTTGAGTAGTAGTGCTAGTATCCACATGAGGCTCACAAGGTGTTGCCTTAAATATGATAGCCTCATGAGCTAACTTTAGCCTATCATGAGAGGCTAGAAGATCCTCATGGGAGCGAGAAAGCTTTCCATGATTTTCTTCCAATTTCCCATAATTGCAAGTTAGCAACTCAAGTTGAGCCCTTAGCTCAACATTCTCCTTCAAGATAGATGCTTCACAAGAAGTAGAGTTAGTAGCACAAGCATCATCACAAGACATATTAAGAAGAGTGGGTAACATATCATGCTCTTTTAAATAAGAAGCTTGGAGTTGCTCATGTGACTTGGTGAGGATAGAGTGTTCGCTCTCCAAGGCCTTGTGGGCCTTGTCTAGATCATCTAGATCCTTAACAAGTTTATCATGACCAACGCCAACTTTGGAATTTTCCTTTTTAAGCATTTTTACTTGAGCTTTAGCATGGTCTCTTTCCTTAGTGAGTTTAGAAACTATTTCATTTTGAGACACTTCAAGGGTTTCAAGTTGCTCTTCAAGAGAGGCTACGGTCTCTTGTTCTTCTTCAAGATCATTCTTTAGTGATGCTACATCATCGGCATACTCTCGTTCAAGAGCACCCTTTTTATCAATGGTGTTCTCATGCATCCAAATAAGTTTTTGGCTCTCAATAGCGGTAGTCAAGATTTCAAAGAAGTGAGTGCTAGCAATTTTATCTTTGCAAATAACCTTGAATACGCTCTCACCTTTATCGCGTAGAGAGACAACCCAATCCTCTTCTTCATATTCATCCTCATCCTTATCACCACGAGACATATTAGGTTCCATGGTAGGAGGTACCGTGGAACCCTTGGCCATAAGGCATATATGAGGACCGTGAGATAAAGATGAGGAGTTACTTGAGGCTCCTTTCAAGATCTTGTCTTGACCAATAGAATCTTTGGTTTCCTCTACAATGTTAGTCACACAACAACTAGAGGAAATATAAGCATTTTTATCATGGCCACAAGACAAAGCAAGCATATCATCATTAGATTTATTCAAGCAACTTACACATGATATGCAAGGACTATCAACACAAGCATGTAAATCATTTCTAGTGCTAGATGTGTTTAAGTCCAAAGATGAAGCATTGCAATGAGATAGAGATGAAGAATCATCAATAGTAAGCTCAATATCAACATTGCAATTTTCATCACCACTCACCATATCATTACCTTGTGTCTTACCACACTTTGGTGAAGTGGATGAAGATGAGAACTCATCACGGCCGGAAGTGGAAGAAATACAATCATCCTCAATAATCTTGGACACATCTTATTTATCTTGAAGCTTTGTCCATAATTCATGAGCGCTCCCAAAAGGCATGATTGAAGAAGTAACTACATTGCTCACAACAATGGAAAACACATGAGAAGCAAGAGCATCGAGACAAGAGTTTTTCTCCTCCTCAAGAGATAAATTTTGAGGATCCTTAGGAGAAGAAAAACCCATGTCAAGAAATCGCTCCATGTCCGGGGACATACGCCGTAAAATATTAAGCACATAAATTTTCCATAGATCATACTTTGTGCCATCAAATATAAACAAGTTATTGTGCGCTAATCCCCTAGCCGACATCTTTACTCTCAAGGCGGTGAAGCCTAAGAATGAGAGACCTTGCTCTGATACCAATTGAAAGGACACGGATGTCGCCTAGAGGGGGGTGAATAGGCGATTTAAAACTTTTACGAGATGGGCTTAACAAATGCGGAATAAAACTAGCGTTTACTTTGTCAAGCCCAAAGCCTATATACTATTGTTCACCTATGTGCACCAACAACTTATTCTAAGCAATACAAGCAACTATGTGATAGCAAGATATATATAAACTTATGCTAAGCAATACAAGCAACTATGTGATAGCAAGATATATAACTTCAAGCACGATGGCTATCACAAGGTAAAGTGCATAAGTAAAGAGCTCGGGTATAGAGATAACCGAGGCACGCGGGAGACGATGATTTATCCCGGAGTTCACACTCTTGCGAGTGCTAATCTCCGGTGGAGAGGTGCGGTTGCTTAGTGCTCCCGAACGCCACAAGAGGCTCACCTTGAGGTGTGGTTGCTCGATGCACACCAACGCCACAAAGGCCTCACCCCAAGATGCGGTACTCACACCACAAACCGAACGCCATGAAGGCGCCTCACCTAAATCTCCGGTGACCCTCGCCACAAAGGCCTAGGTCACGGTTCCACTAAGGGATTTCCTTCGAGGCGGAGACCGGGCCTTACACAAAGGTTGGGGCACACATCCACAACTTAATCGGAGGCTCCCAACAAATCGCCACAAAGGCGTAGAATCCGTCTAGGGTTCCAAGAACCCAAGAGTAACAACCTTCTTGCTTTCACCACCACGAATCACCGTGGAGAACTCAAACCGATGCACCAAATGCAATGGCAAGAACACCACAAAGATGCTCAAGTCCTTCTCTCTCAAATTCCAACAAAGCTACAAAAGCTATTGGGGAATAAGAGAGGAAGAACAAAGGAATTCACAAAGAACACCAAGATCAAGATCTAGAGAGTTCCACTCACAAAGAGATGGATTTGATTGGTAGAAGTGTAGATCTAGATCTCCTCTCTTTTTCCTCAAATGGGGGCAAGAATCATGGAGGGAAAGAGAGAGAGGGCAAGCTTCTCAAGAACAACAATGGAGGAGAGAGAGAGTGAAAGAAGCAACAGCCCAAGGAGGAAGAAGGGGGTATTTATACCCCCCAAGAGAATCGAGCCGTTGGGCAGAACCAGGGCCGGATATTCCGGCCTAAGTGAGGGCCCGGATAATCCGGCCTCGGGACAAAACCAGGTCAAAATCCGGCCAAATATCCGCCCCCTATCCAGAGCTGCTTTTCGTCTGGTCCTTAGCCAATTTCGGGCCGGATATTTGAAATATCCGGCCCGGATAATCCGGCCCGGATTTTTCCAAAATATCCGGCCAAAGCAAACTGCAGAAACACCAAAACTCAAACGGGCATAACTTTTGCATCCGGACTCCGATTTCGATGATCTTGGGCTCGTTGAAATCACAACAACGAGCTCTACAACAATATGCATAGAAACATCATAGTCCAGCAAAGGAGGATAGAAACAAATGATGAAAGTTTTGACCTATCTAAAAAAGACATACCGGTAAAACATCCAATCTTGAAAATGCAACAAGTTGCCCATGCAAAAACCATTCTCAATGAACTAGAGCTTGTCATGAGAATAAGCACAAGCTATAAAACATCACATGGATAAGATCCAAATAAAACCAAGAAAGATGATGAACCAAACTCGAAAACGCAACAAGTGATCTATGCGAAATCCGTTTTCGATGAACTAGAGCTTGTCATGAGAATAAGCACAAGCTCTAAAACATCACATGGATAAGGTCCAAATAACAACCAAGAACGATGATGCAAGGATGCAAAGGTTTGAGCTCTCTCCGAACGATACGATCGAGTTACTCACTCGAGAGCCCTCTTGATAGTACGGCAACTAAACTATAAACCGGTCTCCAACTACACTATGAGACCGGTGAGAAAGAAACCCTATCAAGAGCAAACCTTATACTTGCGCATTCCACTTGAGCTTGATGACGACGATCTTGACCTCAACAAGATGGAACGCATTTCTTGCTTGTGCTTGCTTGACGAAGTCTTGTAGATTGCTCCCCCATAAACCACCATGGGAGAGCTTCTTCTTCGCGCATCTTCACATATCCATGAACACCATATGGATGGCAAGACTCAAGCAAAAGATCTCTTCGAGATGGCTCATCTTGAACTTGCACATCATTTCTTCATTCTTCATCATGTTGATGTCTTGAAGTAACTTGAGGGCTCACTTCATCTTCATCTTCAAGACATACTTGACACTTGATATCCTTCATCAATTTCTTCTTATTGCAACCTTGAAGCCAACATATGGTTCAAGAATTGCCTATGGACAACTCCTACAAATATAACTCAATGCAAACATTAGTCCATAGGGATTGTCATAAATTACCAAAACCACACATGGGGGCTCCATGCACTTTCATATACACATAAATATATATCCATGTACACTATGAATGATTCTGGAGGTTTTTTTTGTGGTGATTCCCTATTATTACTTTACCTTTTATTATTGGAAATGTATTGGTGTTTCAATTTACTCTAAAATTTAATATTAATATGCTTATCTAATCATACACTAGGAAACACTCTTAAGATTTTTAGACATTACACTTTTCTGATCTCTGCCATAAGATTCAGGATATATATGCTAGAATACACTATAAATGAAGATGTAGGCATATACACATAAATATATATCCATGTACACTATAAGTTAAGTAATTTTCGTAAAACTAATTTAATGAGAACCTTTGTTCTACAACATACAATTTTATTTTATACCATTTAATTTTTTTCATTAGTATATATATTGTACAGTTGTATAAAAAGAGCAATATAGTTTTTTTTCTTAGGACTAGCTCACCGAGCGTGTCGCTCGGTAAGAGCAATATAGTTAATTGTAGCAACATTCAAATGTGGCTGACTATCAAAAGTAAAAGATGGGAAATTACACTTTGTTAAGGGGTATGTAAAATGTAACTCATAATCGGGTATAAAAGTTTAGTATAACATAATATATTCTCCACAAACTTCCAACTTTCACGGTTTGCTTTGTCGCGGATGCGAAATTCCCTGCTGTTGTTGGGCTGCTCGAGAAGACGATGCGCCAGCAAGCCAAGAAGGAGGAATAGTGGATCGAGGTTGCGAATGAGCAGCCCTACGTAGATCTCAGCAGCGACAACGAGTGAAGCCTCTGCGACGCCGTTGACGTCGCCTACACGGCATTGGCTCCCATGGGTGTCATGGAGCCCATTTTTGCTACGTAGAAGGGTGTGGCGACGAAGGGTGTGGCGACGCTGATTATTAAGTTTAGGAGTAAATTTTTGTGTATACCGCAACTTGTAAGATGGAATGGTTCGGAACTGCATTTTAGTTTGTCTTCTCCATTTCTTTAAAAAAAAATTATAATTTGGAATAATGTATGCGGAGGCGTTTGTTGAACCTCAAATCGTGAATTTTACCTCAAACGAGCATTTTCAATTTGTGATTTGAGCGATCTCGTAGGGATAGAGGAGTTGCGGGCTACCAGACACGTCGGGAAAATATCTAGTGATACCATTCCTTACATGATACCATGATACCATTTCACAAAATTTGAATTCTAAGTATCAAAAAAAAATTAAAATAAATTTGTGGCGGTTGACAAGATGTGTGTTTACATTCTCTAGATTTTTCACATCCAAATTTAAAATACACCAAGAGAAACAAAAAAGACAAATGTTATGTGAATAGTGCCATTTTATGTTTTTGTCTTTATGTGACACTATTCATGCTTGATTTCTCATTTTTATTTCTCTTAAGATATTTTGAATTTGGTTATGAAAGTTACTGGGCACGTAGACATGCATCTTGCGAACACCTAAAATTTTGGTTCTAATTTTTTTAACATTTAAAATTTAAATGTTTAATGAGTGGTATCATGGTGTCAAATAGAGGTATATACGTTTTTGGTACCACAACTTGCACTAGATGTGCGGTTTAGTACCACAACTTGCAAAACGAGCAACCAGAGTACCACAACTTGCACCGAGCGAGCAAATAGGTCCACGACCAATCAAAAGCGTACATGTGGCATTGTGATTTTTGCAAAAAACACCCTGTATACTTTTTTCTCGCAAATATGGACTTGTTGCTTTCTTACGTGCGGGTCCCACCTGTCAGAATATAGAAACAATTATTAAAATAAAGTAGCGTTTTTGTGGGTGTCCAACTCGTGACCTGGAGCAGCCTAAAAGGCATGCTTGCCACTAAGACAATTAACACTTTGATGAACAATTTTCGGACTTCACTTTATTATATATATGCTTGACGGCAAGGTCATCTTCATACAGGCTTAAATACATAATTAGAGGATACATCGTTCTAACTAAGTAAGCTATTGTATCTTCTCCAAGTGCATGAATAGCAATAACGTGAGCTACGTGCACTATGTGATAGGATTTTGCCATTGTGAAGACATGTTGAACGTACATATATTGTGTTCGTTGACAGTCCGGAATGCGGTGGCATCGTATGCGACGGAAGCGACGGCGTCGACGGTTACCGTAACGAGCCAGTAGAGAGCCGGAGAACAAGCGGGTGATGCAAGAGTCACTGTAAGCGTCCATGTCGCTGGCTGGCTACGACTACGAGAGGCTATGTATGTTCTTGCCTCCCATCTCATCTCCTTTCACATGTGCAGACTTAGCAGATGCTTTAGCTAAAATCGCCAGAACAACTGAAGTCTCAACCGGGAAAAAAAGCCATAGCAATCGGGGCAAAGTACTGCTTATCTATGATAGGATTTTGCCACTACATCATACAAGAAATTAGTGTTGAGTCCCCTCCTGGTGTGTGGTGTGGGCTTGGAAAATATATAATAGTTTAGTTAGTTAGAACGATGTATCCTCTAAATATGTATTTAGGTCTATTTGAAAATGTCCGTGCTTTCAAGCAGCTGTATAATAAAGTGAAGTCCGAAAGTAGTTCATCAAAATGTTAACTGTCTCCGTGGAAAGGATGCCTTTTAGGCTGCTCCAGGTCACGAGTTCGAAACCCACCATAAACGCTACGTACTTTATTTTAATTGTTTCTATATTCTGACAGGTGGGACCCGCATGTAAGAAAGCAACAAGTTCATATTTGCGAGAAAAATACCTATGGTGTTTTTTTTTGCAAAAATTACAATGCCACAAGTCCGCTTTTAATTGGTCGTGGACCTATTTGCTCGCTTCGGTGACTAATGCTATTTTGCAAGTTGTGGTACTAAACTGCACATTCAGTACAAGTTGTGGTACCAAAAACGTATATAGCTCTATCAAATAAGGTGTGGTATCACTAGATATGTTCTCCAGACGCGTCCTAGGCCTGAGCCTCGCGCTCGCCCGGCCAATGATCCTGCCGGCCGGCGAGAGGGGTTGCACCCAAGCAACGCAGTTGCGTGCCACGGATTCAGCAGCTAAACGAGCACAAGCTAGCCCATGCCGGATAATTGAGGGCCACCACCAGCTGCAAATTGTGTGCCCGGCTCGGTTAGGCTCTGTCGTGTACGTTCTTATCCATGGAATGGAACTCAAACTAGTGGGCAGCTTGCACATGACTTTGTGGGTAATCGATGTAGCATTCACGCGTGTGCTGCTGATGCTTCTCCGGATCCTCACTCAACCTCGGGTGGCTCCGATGTGGATCGATCGGGGACCCCCAGATTCCGGCTTGGTCGATCGGTCCTGCAACCTGTGGCTCCCATCGTTTCACCGTAAAAATCGATCGAGTTGCATGCTGCCGCAACGTGACCGACCCGATTGCTGGGATTGTAGGCATACGGCTGGCCAGATCGGTGCGTTGCGCCGTCCCGTTTGTCTCGGCGTGGTCGTGTCGTGGCAAACTGCGAGGAGGGAGGGATCTGTTGCCTGTTGGTACCGTCCATGACGACTTAATTTGTCCCCGTGCAATTTGTGGCTCTACGTACGGTTCGCAGAGTTTATAGCCTGTCAGGTGTCGGCTCGGCTACAAGGCCGCAGTCATACCAAAGCAAAATCGGGTACTGATTTTTTTCTTTTAAATAAAGGAGGTTTTGCAAGAAAGATCCGGACCTACTTTACAGCAACTCTGGAAGTACAAGGCTCCTCAAAAATCGCTGTCGACTAGATGGACGAGGAGGCAGATGCACCTCACTGCCACGATCAAGATCGTCGTCGACGAGGTGGACGAGGAGGCGGATATACCTCAGTATTTGTCGTGCACCATAAGCACCATAGCATCGCTGCCGGTGGACCGAACCCTAGCTTTAGGAGTATAACTACAGCGCCAAGCGCAAGTCGAAGGCTTGCGCCTCCTCCCACCGCTGGAGCAGCAAGTAATGGAGGTGGGGACACGTCGAGTTCGGGTAAAAAAGAGACAGATGGCGACAGCTAGAGTGGATCCCTAGATCAAGGTCTTCTTCTTTTCGTAGACGGAAAAATGTTGCTCGCTCCACCTAATAACATATTGTCATAAAAAGTAACTCATGCTCAATTCGTGACCGTCTCTTGAAGAAATTTATCTGCCCGGTCGTAAGGCAAGTGCCAATATGAAAAAGAGGGTTAGAACATGTCCAACCATACCAATAGAGTTTTTCTATTCATGTGGTCGTATGAGATGAAATAGTCTTCTCCCCTACTACGAGTCCCTGTCGTCGGTGTCACTGTATCAGTGGATTGCAGCAAGCATAGAGGAGATATGAACCAATTTGTGTCCGAACAGGACCGGCCCCTCCTTTTTTGCGCGCAGAGAAAAGAAAGGTAACAGGTCATATCCGACTTTATATATGCAGCAATCAGTCAATCAAGGCCATGATCAGGTTATACGGCACATCACGCACTCAATGCTTCCCTGTTAGTTACCCTCTCCGTTATAGTAGTAGTACCATAAGATTATGTCGAGTACAAATTGGGTACTTTGATTAGAACCTAGCACAAGACTGGTCTCGATCGTCTTAACCACGTTTTCGTGGGCGATTTCTCGATGTAGCCATGTCACTGAAACGACCCAATTCGATACGGGCGTGAAAGTTTCTTCAGCCGGCCCTCTACGGAGGGTTGTCCTTAATTAAAGGACGCCTGGCCTGATGTCTAAATAAAAGTTCGATTGTTGTAGGCAGCTGGGAGGGAATCGCAGATGATGACAGGTACAAGGAAACAAAAGGATACGAGCTCACAAGTTGTGCATGCCATGGCTCACGTACTACGTACCGGCAAAAAGTCGAGGCAAGCGAACAAACCCCTTTTCTTCCATGACCCCATCAACGCCATGATTCCCGTGCTCGCCTTTTGCACGGTACGCTTTCCCGTTCATTTTCTCCCGTCAATACGTGCCAAGCCTAATTGATCGTGCCATCATCGCGACCGACGTCGCGTCCGATTCACCCAGGGGCCAATGCTGCAGAGGAGAACGCGTGTTAGGACACACAAACGGCTATGTAGCTACTCTTGAACGGGGGCAGGTCTAGCGGTCCAACATAAATATTTGATAACTTTTGTATAAAATAGATAAACAAAAATAATTTAGATAGTGTAAATTAGAGGATAAAAAATCAAAATTAAATAAGAAAAACCCTAGCAACTAGCGTTGCGCCACTAGCGCCTAGTCATCCTTGCTAAGGTCGATGACAACCGGTAGGCCCCAGGGCCATGGTATCGGAGGAGGTCTAGTCGGTGGCGCTAGGGCAGATGTTGGCGCGGGGAGGTGGCTCGCACATCTTTTTTTTCCGAAATGGGGATAGACCGACAGCGTCATAAGCCTGCACTAAGCCAACGCGGGCCCCCGCAACTCAGTGACATAACCGTGCCACATGGCAAGCTCATCGAGCTCACGATGAGCTTGCTCTAGGTGATAGCCATCTCCATGACCTCCTCCTTCCTTAGCCCGGGTGGCTGGACCTCCTCTGGGTTGACGACCAGTAGCTCGAGTGGCCCGCGTCCTTGTCCTCACCGTAGTTGTTGCCTTGGGAACCGATCTAGCCACGGCTCAAGTAGCGAGCCTTGGGCCGCCTCCATGCAAGGACAATGCCTGGTGGACCTTCCATTTATTCTTTAACGTAGAGGACTTGCCCATGGCGCGCATCGATCTCTGGGTGTGGAGAAGGGTGATGAAGCCTGGCAATGGCATGGGAAAAAATGGTTGCGTCTGCATGTCTTAAAAACATGAGCGCGAATTGCGATCAATGCCTACCACGGAAACATAGCGCTGCCCGTCAGCGTGGCGCATAGAACGCGAAGCTAGGGCTATTAATCGCGGCGCAGAAGGTGACGCCGATGCCACCCCGCTAGCCATGCCGCAAAGGAGAAGCGGGCGCAAATATTGCCAGGCGAGTCCAAGCCAGCAGCAGGAGGACATGCGCGGGTTTTACGCTGTGTTTGGGGCGACGCATTTGCTCCCAAATTTAGGCTTCAAATATATCGGCACACCGCACACATAAGTTGGTCGTTTGCGATCGGAGTTTTTCCTGTATTTTTGTCCGCATATGGACAGAAAAGAAGCGCGCACGTCGTCTAGCGTCGGCGGAGGGCGTGTGGAGTTGTGTGTCCGGCGGATCTCCCGAGATCCGGTCGTCTCTCGTGTTCGATTGTGTGGTTTTAGGTCGTCTCGATCTACGGTTGTCATCATTGGCGATGGTTGCTTTCTGTGCGTTGGTCCTTTGGGCCGAGACGCACTGTCTACTACAACAAGCTCTACTACGACGCTTTGCCTGGCTCCGTGATGGAGGGGCGAGGACGGCGCGCCTTCGGCCAGCTAGTGTCTAGTGTCGCTAGGTGGTCCAATGACCTTTTTGTAATTTTTATTACTTTTAGGTATCTTTATACTACTTTTGATGATTATTAATAGATCGGTGGAATTTTCGCAAAAAAAAAAGTTGGTCCATCGAAGATGGACTTAGCTCGTAACCCGTGCAAAACCCCTCTCGAGTGGCACTGGCGATAGACGCCGATCATGATTCGATGGAAGCATGGAGATCGGCGAGGCACACATGATGGGTGAGTGGATCTGTGGATGGTACGTCCGCATCAATCGATCGGGCGTCCGGCCGGGGGCCCGCCTACCGGAGTACGTAGAGACCACCGTACGTCGCCGCGCGGAGGGGGCCCTCGTGCCGGGCGCGCCGTGCGTTGGCCGGCCCGGCAGGAGGATGAATGCGGATCATTGCATGCATGTAGCTGACTGATGGATTGGATCATGGCTTGCGTTGCGTTGCGTTTGCGTTGATGGGAGCAGGCAGGCATGTAGGTGTGTGCCCTCCCTGACACTGATTGCTTTCGTGCGTGTGCGTGTGCGTGCATGGTCCATTCTCCCTTGGTGGTGGGTTCATGAACCATGAGTGTCTGATTAGGTCTAACACCTATCCGATAAGCAACTAATCATGATCCAGGAAGCGCTAACTGCTTTTGTAGTATATGGCTATATATATGCCCAAGGAGGACGTGCACTCTGAAATTTCTGAAAATATCTGATCTAGCAAGCAAGAAATTCACAAGTTTTCTGAAGCTGGATCAGCCAAGATCTCTGTAACAACCACCGCAAAAGTTATCAGAAAATGGCCTAACATCGGTACCCACTGCTGAAAAGCGCTTAAACGACTACTACACCGATCGGTGATGGATGGATGACCCATTCAGAGTTGCAGTACGTGGTGGTGGGGTTGCTGCGAAAATGCTCTGCGCTCGCATCCAAGCCGCAAGGGCACAACAAACGCCAAGGAGCGGGCACTGTTTTCTGAATAACCACCCCGCCAGCAAGAGAATTTTGACGCCCCCAACATCCAATCCACTGCTGCGAAGAACTGATCAATCGGACTGCTTCTCGGCCCGTTGGTGGGGCGTGGCCAAGATTGGTGTGGGAATCGCGGAGAGGCCAGGGCCATCCGCTGTGCGTGATGGGAAATAATGGATATCAGTTCAGTTGTGTCCATGCCTCTGCAGAGCAGCGCCGGCCATGACAGGGGCCTATGGCGCAGGTCTGATCTACCTATGGCGCATCGAAGAGGCTTCGAACTCTGAGCGTAGCGCAAGCATGGGAGATACTGCTATTCAGATCAGGGGCTCCTATTCTCTGCCGCGCCGATCAATGGTAGCCTACACTCCTACAGGCAGACCTACGCCCCGGCACTCCGGTGAAGACGCTGCCGCCAAATGCCCTTTCTTCCAGATGTTTTGAGATGAAGAGCGAAAACCAAATGGAACACATCTCATGGCGCGAGTCCGGAAAATATAATCATTTTACATGCCTGTAGGGCTTGCAAAATTTCAGTTCAGCTCTTTCGATTCCTGTGATCTACCCAGAGACCCAACTTGTGTCAGTTATTCAGCTCAATGCCTAATCCACACTCGGCCCATGAGGGATTTTCATAGGGCCTACTACGGATTGACGCAACGGGATCACATATATGCCGACCTGTGCGACCTGAAACTCGCGCTGCACACCCCAGGCGTGTGTATTGCGCCGGCCTGCACAGGCCTTTTTCCTTTCTTAATTTTAGATTTTATTTTTATTTTTTATCTTCTCTTTTGTCTTTTTTTTAAAAAAAAAATCTGAAATTTATTAAGATTTGAATTTTTCTAGACATGGAAGTATTTTATATTTGCACATCTTAAATTTTTTTGATATTTTTATAAGTTGAACAATTTCTAAAAAATAACAAATTTGAATCATTTTTTCAAATCTAAACAATTTTTTAAAGTAGTTTTTTGTAAAAAATTCATAAGAATATTTTTTAAAATCTGAATATTTTAAATTGAACAATTCATAAATGATTTTTTTAAAGAATAAATAAATACCAGAAAAGTAAAGCAGAAAAGCGGACGAAAAAACACCCAAAAGTTAAAATAGGGAAACTAGATAGAAAAACCGCACAAAAAGTCAAACAGGAAAAACCAAACATAAAAAACACAAAAACAGATAATGCGCCTTGCTAGTCGGCACATAGGAATTCACGCAACCAAGGTGGCACACCGTGTAGTATATAACAACATGAAAAATATGCAACATCTATTTGAGATGTAGGAACATTTTTCAAAAAGCAAAGAATGCCACCTTTTTTAGAAACGTGAATACTATTTTACCTACATAAACAATTTTATTGTATGGACCAGTAACCACTAATGTATTTCATGCATATTCAAAAATATGTTCATAATTTGAAAACAAACCTTCTTTGCGGGCTTCAATAAATTGCTCACAGGGTAAAAAGAAATTCATGCGGTTTGAAAAAATGTTATGGGGTCCTAAAAACTATTTACGGATCATTTTTGAAAAATGTTCATGCAGTTAAAGAAAAGGTTTTCCATAAGTTATAAAAATTTACATGGAAATAAAAATAGTGTTCTGCAAATTGTAAACTAATAGAAATTAGTAGTTGAAAAGAAAATGCACGGGAACAAAATTTTAGAAAGTTGACAAACATGTCCATACAGCTCAAAATAATTGTTTGTGAGGTTACAAATTAAATGTTCATCCGAGAAAAAGTGATAGTAAAGTTCAAAATAATTGGTTATAAGGTTTCAAAATGTTGTTCTGATAAGGAAAACGTTCATGTAGTTCCAACTAATTGTTTGCTAGGTTCACAAAAATTCATAGCTCAAATTAATTATTCACAAGATTAATGATTTTTGTTCATATGAGAAAAGGTTGTTCGTGCAGCTTCAAAGAATTATTTACGGGGTTCAGCTTTTTCATATGACAGAACAAATCTCTAAACCAGAGAAATTATTTATAACATTTTAATTTTTTTTAAAAACATGAAGCAGCTGTTAAACCAAATGAAACACATCGCATTAAGAGAATATAGAAAAAAAAAGTCTTCTATATGCACTATCGCTTGCACTGTTTGTAGCTTATTTAGAGCACTAATAGTTTTTTTAGTAGAACGGCGAAGATTTATTCATCACAAATTAAGAGTTTTACACGAATTCCCAAGTCCTCCAGGTGATTAAACCACACATGTCTACCTACTTCTAAGTTGTTGCTGATCTTGCAAGACGATTTGCCTCCAAGTTTGCTTCACGCCGTTCGTGGCTAACGCTAGCCGATAGAAAATTCTCCTTCTTCACCAGAATTTCTTTGATGATCACACAATGTTTGCCCTTCCTCGATCCTCCATTTATCTGCTTTACAGCATTCATACAATCAGTCGCAAGTAATAAGCGTCGGATATGCAGATCCTCTGCTAGGTATAACGCTTCAGAGCATGCGAGAACTTCCAGAACCTCGGGATCCGAGATCCCCTAAAAAAATGGTGGCAGATGCTCCCAGAAAAAACCCATTAGAGTCACGGCACACTACCCCTACAGCTCCACTTTTGCCTGATCTCGCAACCGCTACATCAGCGTTCAGCTTCGCCACACCCTCTGGTGGTGGTTTTCACTTAATATTCATCTCTCCAGACTTCAAAGTCTTCTTCTCATTTCCTTGCACAAAGGAAAGCTCATTCAAGTACCGACATATGAAGGAGTGTGTAGATAACGGGGACTGAAACTCTTCTACATGGATCAGTTTCCTCCTCGCCCACCAGATCGCCCACAAGGTCACCGGACCTTCAATAAATTGTCATTGTGCGAGGCATTTGCTGAGGGAGAATAACCACAGTTTCGGATGATCTGTTTCATCACCAAATATCGGCTAGATTGCGTCGTCTTCTTTTAGCGCCCATACACTCTTTGCCATATTGCAATCTAGTAGAGAGTGCCGCCAGTTGTCCTCCGCTGCATTACAGACAGTGCATATTGGAGTTGTGGCCATATTCCTGTGTGCTCGAACAGTCCCTGTAGGCAAGGACGATTTTGCCAAACGGGCATGCAAAGATTCACAATTTTAAAGGTACCTTTACTGTCCATAATTTCGTCCATTGCTGCTCCTCCTCTGCTGCGTTCGAGGGCTCCAATCTGCCCTCCAAGTAATTTTCTCTCCTCCTCTTAGTCTCCATGATAATCTTGTAAGCAGTTGATAATCTTGTAAGCAGTTCTTACTGAAAAGACACCTGACCGATCATAATGCCAGGCCCAAAAATCTCTTTGCTGAATAAAACTGATCGGTATTTGTTTAATTGCGTCGACATCCATTGGAAGGCAGATTGCATTTAACCTTTCACTGATCCATGTTCTGGTCGCAGAACATATAAGGGATGACACTAGCACTGGAACCTCTTGGCCAGCCGCAGCAATGCAACATATTGGCCGCAAACTATGATTAGAGGGTATCCAATTTTCAGTCAATATTTGGGTTTCAGTACCATCTCCAATTCGTTTAACTAGCCCTAGCTTGAGCATATCTCTCCCTTCACACAACGATCTCCAAATTTGGGATGGGCATGATCCAACATCAATATTCAGAATGTCTCCCTCTGGGAGATAAACTGATTTCAGAATCCGAGCACTCATAGTATTTGGCTCAGTTAAAATACGCAGAACTTGCCTTGCTAGAAGAGCCAAGTTAAAAAATTCAATATCACTAAATCCTAGACCTCCTTTACATTTTGGCATTGTCATCGAGTCCCAGGAAATCCATGCCACCTTCCTCTCGCCCTTCTTGCAACCCCACCAGAACTTGCGGACAAGAGATATGATGTGTTCAGATAGCCCCCTCGGCAGTTTAAACATAGCCATCGAATAAGTGGGAATGGCTTGAATTACTGATTTTATCAGGATCTCCTTCCCTCTCCAGAGAGAGCTTGCTCCATCCATCCATGCAGCCTTTTCCAAATGCGATCCTTCAAATAACCAAAGGCGCCGTTCTTGGATCTACCAACATCAGTGGGTAGTCCAAGGTATTTGTCATTCAGTGATTCATTCAGAACCACAAGGATCAACTTCATACTTTCCTTAACATTTACCGGGCATCCTTTTCCAAAGAAAACTGATGATTTGTCATTGTTTATCTGCTGTCCTGACGCATCATAGTACCTGCCCAACACTAAATTTATTTTCGTGGCTTCCCCTGAGTTGTCCTTGCCAAATAAAATGTAGTCATCAGCAAACAATAGATGGTTCACCTCTGGAGCAGAATCAACTATCTTAATTCCTTCCAATTCTCCATTCTACATTGCATGCTTAAGAAGACAAGACAATCCCTCAGCAGCCAAAAGAAAGAGGTAAGGGGAGATGGGATCCCCCTGCCTAATGCTACGGCTTGGTTTGAACTCATCAGTACAAGCCCCATTGAAGAGTAAAAAGAAACTGTCCGTACCCCTCTCATCACCGCCTCCACAAATCTCGGTGAGAATCCCATCTTATTAATAATCTCACTCCAAACGATCATATGCATTTTCTCATGTCTAACTTGAGTGCAACATGTGCATTCTTCTTGCTTCTATTATGCTTCATAAAATGCAAACATTCGTACGCCGTTATCACGTTATCAGTAATCAAGCGGCCATGAACAAAGGCTGATTGTTCTTCTGAAACTATCCCAGGGAGAATCTTCTTCAAGCAATTAGCCAACACCTTCGATGCAATCTTGAAGATCACATTGCACAAGGTTATAGGTCTGAATTGAGAGATATAAGTAGGGTTTAGTGTCTTGGTAATCATAAAAATGAACGTCTTGTTAATCTCCTCTACAGAATCTTCTCCATTGAGCAGTCGAATTACATTCTGTGTCAATTCCTCACCACACAGATTCCAGTGCTTCTGAAAGAAAAATGTCGGGAACCCATCTGGTCCCGGTGCTTTTGTAGGGAACATTTGAAATAGAGACACCTTCACTTCATCCGCATAGTACGGTGAGTTATGCTCCCTATTCATCTCCCCTGTCACAGACTTAGGCACATGAGATAGCACCTCCTTAATGCCAATAGTACCCTCTGATTTATAAAGATCCTCATAAAACACAGTGGTCATCTCCTCCAATTCTCGGTGATCTTCACAGATCGTGCCATTAGATTACACTAGTCGTTCAATGCGGGTTTTCCTTCTCCGATTACTCGCCTTTTGGTGAAAAAAACCGAGTGTTCTGATCACCTTCAGCAAGCCACTGCACTCGTGCCCTCTGCTGCCTCATTATTTCTTCACGATAACTAAGCTCAGACATTCTTTCCTCTATCTTTTTCTCCTCATATGTTGGTCCTGTCCTAGAAGCAGCTGCACGCATTGAAGCCAAACTATGCCTTAGCTCTCGCAGCTCAGTCCGTACTGCCCCAAAGGTCGTGCTGCCCAACTTATGCAGCCCCTGCCGTGGCCTTCAGCTTAGCTTGCAGTTCAGACACATTTTCTGCTTTTGGTCCTCCCCATGCTGCATCTAGGACCGATGTAAAATCATTATGGCGTTCCTACATTACCTCGTAACGGAAAATCTTTTCCCGGCCAATCTGTTGATTGCATGCCTCCATTTCATTCAAGAGAAGAATTGGTGAGTGATCAGATTTCATTGCCGTTTTTGCTTCCGTACGCACCCACCACAAACTGGCCAAACCGCGAAAACACGTGGACATTTCCTGTGTACTTCGGGTTTGGCTGGGTTCGTATCAGCCCACGTACAAGCCCGTATGACCCATACCTCTATGTATTATACGCCTACGTGTCCACGCGCGGCCACGACGGAACCGCCGAGATATAAATATCTTTCTCCCCTGTCCTCTTCAGCACATCTATCCAAAGCAAAAGCAAATCCCCAAATCGGGCAAAAAACCCTAGGTCAAGAACAGCAGAGCTCGCTCTCGTGCTCGCTCGCGCTCGTCCATGGAGAGGGGGAAGGTGAAGGAGGGGAAGGGCAAGGAGGCGGCGGTTGAGGAAACCCAGTTGGCCGCTTCATCGGCGGGCGGAGCTGCCCAAGATCTGACCTCCGCTTGGGGCCAGAGGACGGTGGCTGCACCGGCGAGCAAGAAGCGTGCGCACGAGACAGAGGCGCAGAAGCGGCGGCGCAAGAAGAAGAATCTGAAGACCCGCGAGAGGCAGGAGAGGAAGGCGGCGGGGCTCAAGATCAACAGCCCCGACGACGTGCCCACCTTCGACGAATCTGACTCCGCCGACCCGTCCGAGGTAAATTTCTCCGCCGACCCCGACGACATGCAGGAATGCCTTGCTCGCTCGCAAGCTTGTACGAAATCCGTGGATTTGGCTAATCTATATGCTGTGAATTTGTTGTAGTACCAAGCCATTCTTATATTTCTAGTAGTTCCAGAGATGAATTTGAGCTTTCTCAAGTGTTCATCTGAGGTTCTTGCTTGGTTGGGTTCCCTGTAATCCCTATCTGCTGATAAATAAGGCTATCTAGTTTGATTAGCTTGCTATTATGACTGGTTCCTAGCAATTATGTGGATCTAGGCACTGGATGATTCACTTATCACTTGTGCCTGCTTGCAATTAATGTCTAGACAGGTTTTAGATTAACTGCTACTACATTGTATGGACACAGAAGTTGAATGTGGCTCCAATACTTGCAGATGTTGCCTGTTAATTAATCACTGCCTTGATTTCTTGATTTCTTGACTGGAGCTTTGCCTTCACTAGAGCGTCATGTGCAAGTCATGCTACTGTAAACTTGATCATTTGGTGTTCTTATTGTTACTAATTGAACTATGGTTGCTTGCTGTGTAAGGATATTCACTGGAATTCTTTATTGATGAACTGTGTATTGGTAATGATTCAATTTGTTTGAGAAGAATGGATGGATGCCAACTATTGTTGGATTAATATTCATCACAATCTGAATCTGTCCATATTATGATGATTGATGCTATGGCTGTGGCTTACTAGGTTTGATGTGACCTCAGTAGCTCTTGGTACTGCTATTGGTTGCTCACCTATAAACTGTTGGTTTTTATTAATAGAGATCCTCACAGTAGGGTATCATACATATGAATGCCACTATGATTGTTTTATGAAGAAAATAAGGGTTTCTGATGGTTTAATAGCTAGGTGGTGCTAGGTGGTGTATGTGGCTGTCAAAGCTTTGTGTGTATCTGGTTTGTACTTGATATGCTTGTATTTCATACTATTTTGCATATCTTCATCAACTGGGCACTCCCAAGTTTTTGTTTGCCTCAAATATTGCTAGCATCATTTGGTCTATACGAAGTGATGACTAATACCTTTTGAGCATCTGCTCATTGGTGTGATTTGAGCATGCATATTGATGGATTGGATCCTCTGGATCCTTTCCAGGTATCAAGTATACCTTTCTCCAGCATCTAGACATAGTGTTTTTCTTCTGTGATGGTATTGCCGCTTGTTCCATTCCAAACACTAGTGGATGTTTAAATTAGATATGGTATGTATAGTTACTAACTAATGTGCATTTATACAAACTAGTTGAATGCCCGTGCTTCGCTACGGAGTAAACGACAGTTAGTATCTTTCATATGTATCTAAGGGCAGTGCTAGGTACCTCTCGCCCTATAGTATACTTGTTACTTGAAGCTGTAGTCTATATATTCCATGCAAACTACGTATTGGTGTTCTAGAAAGGCTCTAACTTGAAACATGAGGCAGGGAAAAGTAGAGAAGCGAAACAATAAGTAAAAAATAAGCTCAGTGTAATCTCTATCATTTTGAACAGGTAAAAATGAGAGTCCATAGTCTATTATTCCCAAATGTTCTGTGGGTTCATTTAATAATGAGAAAAGTGTAATCATATTTAAATTAGGTACACAACCTTTTTAGAACTCCCCAAAACATCAAAGCATGAACATATACGATGGATCAACAGAAAAATTCCATGTACAACAATTATAAACCTCCTAAAGTGCTCTTAATTTTTTTTATCATATCACATGTTATGTATATAAATATGAAAAATAAATTTGTACTTTGCACAATACAATTCCGTATGCATACAACATAAGGATCCAAATAACTTAGATGTACTCACTTGACACAATTAGTATATTCTCGCACAACAACATAAACGTTGTTTTTGACTTCATTTGAATTGTACTTGAGCACCTTCCTCTGGTCATAACCATCTTACATGAGCATTGTATGTCACCATAAATATTTTACCTAAAATATGTAAGAATATGCAACTGGTACGCTCTAACGAAATAAAGATTTATGCAACATTCAATACTTACCATTTAAACCATTGTACAGTTTTGCAAATGGTGAACTTCTTTGTGAGAATTCTGGTTTTACTGCATGGAAACATATCAAGCTGCTCTATCTTCAAGAATCTTAATCTGGGCATGCACCAAAGTCAAAACCATGAGCTTGAGATATATAATTCAAATGCATCTTTTATTCACCTCCAAATCATATTAGCGTCAAACATGTCGATACACAAGAAAATACACATGGCAAATGAACAGCTAAGGTACTGGCCATCTTTCTTCATATATTATTTCTTGATACATATTCAAATTATATCGGTGAGAGTAATGCTAAGATAAACATTTGTTCAACTACAACATTTAACCATAAATAATTAGCAATACAACGTCTTACCATAAATACAACTACAAGGACAAACATTTGTTCAATTACATGGTTTATCATGGTTGGAGATTTTAGGAGTCCGTCCAAGCTAGTCAATCCAATGGTGGAAAACATAGGAGTACTGAAAAGTATTGGCAATATTCATATATTTTTCATTACTATAAGGGTAGTTAGGTAATTTCGATTTCACATGCCCATCTGTCACTCTCTCCCTCGTCTCTCTATAAATTCACTGGGGCATTTTATAATTTGCCACACTTTTCTTTACACCTTTATTATTTGCCACATGACCACCACTTATCATATCACTGACATGTGGTGGTCACGTGGCAAATAGTAGTGAATCAGAGAAAAGTGAGCCAAATTATAAAATTTCCACACTTCAACAACCCATCAGTGTTGCAATGGAGGCAACCGCCGCCCTGTCCCCTCCCAATTTGTCGCCCTCTTCTCCCTTCCGCCGCCATCCTCTCCTCATAGACCTCATGCCTTCGCTTCGCCGCCCATCCACGCTTGTTCACCACCCAGATCCCCTTGCCCCTGCAAAAATTCCCATTTGTAGTCGTCGCTGACGCTCCGGCGTAGTCCATCCCTCCCTGCGAAGGGAAACTTGGCTAGGATCGAGCAAAGTACGCTGGTGGGCACCTTCTCGACCGGCGCCGGCGTAGTCCAATCTCTCAATCCTGTCCTGGCGACGGGAGAGGGCATGGAGGGGTATCTGGTTGGGTTCGAGCGTCGTCTGTGGTTTGGCAGCATTTGGTTTCATCTTTCAAAATGGTTACCCCGTGCCATCAAAACTTAGTGAAAGTATCCATTTCTGGCAATTACTCTGCAAAAAGATAACTGAACATTATTTCACAATGGTATGAATATTGTAGGGTACTGCTTACACCCAGTATTGTATTAACTTGGTCACACCAATCCCATATTTACAATTTGTGATTTTTTTTTTCAAATTTCTTACTGCCCCTAGAAAAAGAACTATGGAGAGATCTAGCTCTTAGGCGGTATCAGGAAGTTCTAATGTAATTGAGTATTTTATATCTATATCCTTTAGTTGTAACTAATCAAGTAGCACACAATATGGTACATCACTAACTTCAATTTTCATAGGGTACTCTGCAAAGATCTCCTACATGGTAGAGGGATCTTACATTGTCAAAAGTAATAGACTGTACATTCTTAGTTAAAAACATGGAAACCTTAGTGATCATGATTCAAATTGACTGTTTGTCACTATCATTTGCAAAGTACAGAGAACATGTAAAGAACAAGCTTCATTGATTTGAACATATTTTATTAATTTATTCTAGGGTGATTAATCTCTACTGAACAACAAGAACAATTAATAGAAAATTCAGTTTTCTACATGAAGTTTGAAGGCATGAATAATTTTCTTTTCTAAGTTTTTTTGCAAAAGTAACTGCAGTATTTTGTAAATTTGGACGGCCAGAACTACACCCGAGACAAGGACGGTCTTGGAAAGTGTGAGCAGGTAAACTATGTCTTTTTTGCTTACCAGTATATTACCCTTCTCTTCCATCTAAGTCTACCCGATTAGTCTTAATTAGAGCTTCCTTTTCTGTTATCTACTTTTTTTTGTCATATTTGATCTCAACTGCAGTTGTAATCGACACATTAGATGAAGAAACACCAAGATGCAATTAGTTGACAAAAGCTGCAAAGAACAAGGCTACATACACAAGTGCAGGAAGGAGGCAACTTTTTGATGTATTTCAAGGCTGCATACGGATGCGTCTTTGCATTATTATTCAAAATTCTGAGATCAACTCATTTGTTGAAATTGCTAAAAGCTCTTTATTTGTTTTACTTTTTTGTTATTGTTATTCTTATATAAATTCTAAGGTCAACTCATTGGTTGAAATTGCCGAACGCTCTTTATTTGTGGCCGAGTTAGGTGTTGTGTCACGCGGAGTGACACAGGGTTTGAACCGATCAGTGAGGTAGCACTATGTCGTCTTGTTAGTAAAGAAGTTTCGCATCAAAGTGCAGAAAAAAATACAGCAGGAAAGGACATTCACCTGCGGCATGTCTCCTATGGAGCTGGAACGAGTTCATGACCGACGCCAATGGCTTGCTTGCCGACGGGCAGAGACAACAGAGACAGTGCGCTAGCCTTTAGTATGCGACATGCTGGCTCGCACGTCTGCAGCCCGGCAGTATCCGCGTCTGTGTTCGTCGCTTCGAAGTCCGGTCTGGGCGCGCCAGCCGTCGACGCCCATACTGCTGCCCCAGCCCTGTCTCGTGATGTTGCTGCCCATCAAGGTAGAGATTAATAGCTGTGATAACTCCATCAAGGTAGTTGTTCCTATTAGCAAGATAAGATAAGATAAGATAAGATTGTTAGCTATTTTTGAGGAGTGCGGACCGGGTGGTTTGAGGGAGGAAATATGAACTGAGGACGTGGGGGTATTATTTTCCATTCTAAAAATATGACACCAGGCATTCACCAGTTTGCTCTTAATAGTAGAGATATTGTAGCGTACTGCTTACACCCAGTATTGTATTAACTTGGTCACACCAATCCCATATTTACAATTTGTGATTTTTTTTTTCAAATTTCTTACTGCCCCTAGAAAAAGAACTATGGAGAGATCTAGCTCTTAGGCGGTATCAGAAAATTCTAATGTAATTGAGTATTTTATATCTATATCCTTTAGTTGTAACTAATCAAGTAGCACACAATATGGTACATCACTAACTTCCATTTTCATAGGGTACTCTGCAAAGATCTCCTACATGGTAGAGGGATCTTAATTGTCAAAAGTAATAGACTGTACATTCTTAGTTAAAAACATGGAAACCTTAGTGATCATGATTCAAATTGACTGTTTGTCACTATCATTTGCAAAGTACAGAGAACATGTAAAGAACAAGCTTCATTGATTTGAACATATTTTATTAATTTATTCTAGGGTGATTAATCTCTACTGAACAACAAGAACAATTAATAGAAAATTCAGTTTTCTACATGAAGTTTGAAGGCATGAATAATTTTCTTTTCTAAGTTTTTTTGCAAAAGTAACTGCAGTATTTTGTAAATTTGGACGGCCAGAACTACACCAGAGACAAGGACGGTCTTGGAAAGTGTGAGCAGGTAAAACTATGTCTTTTTTGCTTACCAGTATATTACCCTTCTCTTCCATCTAAGTCTACCCGATTAGTCTTAATTAGAGCTTCCTTTTCTGTTATCTATTTTTTTTGTCATATTTGATCTCAACTGCAGTTGTAATCGACACATTAGATGAAGAAACACCAAGATGCAATTAGTTGACAAAAGCTGCAAAGAACAAGGCTACATACACAAGTGCAGGAAGGAGGCAACTTTTTGATGTATTTCAAGGCTGCATATGGATGCGTCTTTGCATTATTATTCAAAATTCTGAGATCAACTCATTTGTTGAAATTGCTAAAAGCTCTTTATTTGTTTTACTTTTTTGTTATAGTTATTCTTATATAAATTCTAAGGTCAACTCATTGGTTGAAATTGCTGAACGCTCTTTATTTGTGGCCGAGTTAGGTGTTGTGTCACGCGGAGTGACACAGGGTTTGAACCGATCAGTGAAGTAGCACTATGTCGTCTTGTTAGTAAAGAAGTTTCGCATCAAAGTGCAGAAAAAAATACAGCAGGAAAGGACATTCACCTGCGGCATGTCTCCTATGGAGCTGGAACGAGTTCATGACCGACGCCAATGGCTTGCTTGCCGACGGGCAGAGACAACAGAGACAGTGCGCTAGCCTTTAGTATGCGACATGCTGGCTCGCACGTCTGCAGCCCGGCAGTATCCGCGTCTGTGTTCGTCGCTTCGAAGTCCGGTCTGGGCGCGCCAGCCGTCGACGCCCATACTGCTGCCCCAGCCCTGTCTCGTGATGTTGCTGCCCATCAAGGTAGAGATTAATACTGTGATAACTCCATCAAGGTAGTTGTTCCTATTAGCAAGATAAGATAAGATAAGATAAGATGGTTAGCTATTTTTGAGGAGTGCGGACCGGGTGGTTTGAGGGAGGAAATATGAACTGAAGACGTGGGGGGTATTATTGTCCATTCTAAAAAGTGACACCAGGCATTCACCAGTTTGCTCTTAATAGTAGAGATATTTCAAGGCTGCATATGGATGCGTCTTTGCATTATTATTCAAAATTCTAAGATCAACTCATTTGTTGAAATTGCTAAAAGCTCTTTATTTGTTTTACTTTTTTGTTATAGTTATTCTTATATAAATTCTAAGGTCAACTCATTGGTTGAAATTGCCGAACGCTCTTTATTTGTGGCCGAGTTAGGTGTTGTGTCACGCGGAGTGACACAGGGTTTGAACCGATCAGTGAAGTAGCACTATGTCGTCTTGTTAGTAAAGAAGTTTCGCATCAAAGTGCAGAAAAAATACAGCAGGAAAGGACATTCACCTGCGGCATGTCTCCTATGGAGCTGGAACGAGTTCATGACCGACGCCAATGGCTTGCTTGCCGACGGGCAGAGACAACAGAGACAGTGCGCTAGCCTTTAGTATGCGACATGCTGGCTCGCACGTCTGCAGCCCGGCAGTATCCGCGTCTGTGTTCGTCGCTTCGAAGTCCGGTCTGGGCGCGCCAGCCGTCGACGCCCATACTGCTGCCCCAGCCCTGTCTCGTGATGTTGCTGCCCATCAAGGTAGAGATTAATAGCTGTGATAACTCCATCAAGGTAGTTGTTCCTATTAGCAAGATAAGATAAGATAAGATAAGATGGTTAGCTATTTTTGAGGAGTGCGGACCGGGTGGTTTGAGGGAGGAAATATGAACTGAAGACGTGGGGGGTATTATTGTCCATTCTAAAAATGTGACACCAGGCATTCACCAGTTTGCTCTTAATAATAGAGATAATTACTTTGCATTGTTTTCATTCCTTTTCTATTTATAGTCATTACATTGTTTGTATGCAATAGCAGCTAATTAACCTAATTTACTTCATCTAACAGGAGGATCCTTCGGATGAAGTCGGTTCTGACCGGGAGGATAGGGACCAGAAGAGCAGGCATGTTCTCCGCAGGCTTAGGTCTGGGGAGATTCGCTACCTTCTTGGCCCAGGGAGGTTCAAGTGCCCCTGGTGCAGCCGCAAGGAAATGCCGACGGACTTCCTCGGCATGTACCAGCATGCCACCTACACTGGTGTTGGCAGCGGGCAGACACCCGCACACCTCAGGGCCAAGCATGCCGCCTACGGCCTGTTCCTCAAGAAGTACGCCCCCCGGCAGTAGGAGCATGCGGAGGATGGTGCCGACCTGCCTGCCTACCTGCCTGCCGACCTGCCTGCCTACCTGATGCCTCTTTCTTTAGTTGTGTGTTTATGTTAAACTCTGTCGTGCTTGTGGTGTTAAAACTTGGTTAATGCTGTTGTGAACTATGTTTCTATTTAAGTATGTGTGAACTATGTTTCTAATTAAGTATGCTTAGTGTTTAAGCATGTGTATGATGTGCTTACTACATATGCTGATGTGTTGTGCATGCTTGGCCCTGTTGTGTTCTTGGATGCTAGGTAAGCATGTTCTATTTGCTCCTGTTGATCTAGCCTGTTCATTGAAAAATAAGTCAAGTGTATTACAGGATTAAAACTAGACACCAACAAAATAAAAGGAAAACAGGGTTTACTGGGGAGATTGGCTGCCATCCCAACCAACTCCGAAATACCAGAAAAGCCTGGAACAGGTTTAGAGCAGTGATCACACACTGAAAACAACCGCCATCTAAATCCATTACACAAACCAAACAGATAGGTAGGACACAGTAGCACAACTCTCATGCTTCAATTCACCAAGTGACAAAGATTTTGCCAAAGTAAGTGTTTGATTATAGGAAATGTATTGTCAGTTTTTGCTCAGTTGTGTTGCAGACGATTTGTACATAATTGATAAGGTATTTTCCAGTGGAAATGGGGGAAAACCTCTGGTAATCTAAAATAAAGACGGCGTGTTGGCAGTAGGGTGGAGTTGTTATCTTATGTGATACTTGACTGCAACAAATCTCTGAGTCAACAACAACAAATAGCTCATTTCACAGCTACAACACTCACAGCAGACAGCAGCCCAATCTAGACTTGACTAATGGGCCAACTCCATCGAATTAGGCCCATTAGGCTACATATAAAACAGGAACAACTATCTCATTTAACAGCAACAATAATCGCAGCGGATAGCCCAATCTAGATTTGACTAATGGGCCATCTCCAACCAAATTAGGCCCATTAGGCTAGTTGAGGTGGTACATATTAAATATCAAAAAAAATGAAGCAAAAAATGGGAGTTGCCGCGACTCGAACCGCACACCTCGTGGGAAGTCGTCTCGCTGGGGTAGTCTGGTAACCAGTGGGACGGATAGATACATATTGACACTCACAAGTAATAATGATATCTATAGTCATTTTATCACTTCCGTTAGGTTATTAAATGCATGTTTGTACATTTTTCAACACACAGATCTTTTGTGTAGTTATATACAATTCACTAGTTCTCTAATTGAATATGAAATAGATAATTCAATATGAATCTTAACACTAAATTTGTAATATATATGAATAAAAACTTAAAAAATTGAAAATAGCTAAGGATGCAGTCTTAGTGGATTAGAATTTTTTTTTTTTTTTTTTGTTTTGTAAACAATTTGGTACAAGAAATAGTAGTCATTTGAGGACGAACAGGTTTGAACACACATAGAGACTCACTTAGATTACATAAATATGTCACTTACATAAATAAGGATGTAAACAAGTACCACCGTCGTTACATAGATAAGTCCAGGGACACGACACGGTACAATATATAAAAACACGGCATTTTAAATAAACACGATAAAACTAAAGAAGATGCACTAGCAGGGGAGGGGAGGCAGTGCATCTGGTTTCTTCCACCCTGGCCGCGCTACTCGACCACCGTACGTCCTCAACACCTCACTCCTGGTAGGGGAGGCAGTGCATCTGGTTTTCGGTGGGGAAGATGCACTCGCAGTTGGTGTAGATGTTGTACGTCGTGAAGAAGATTGACTCGCAGCCGCACCAGAACACTTGGCCGAGGAGCTCGTACGCGTCCCACGGGTTGGTGAGGGTGACCGTGAGCAACTTGAGGGCGACGCCGTCACGAACCTCCTCGAGGCGGAACATCGGCGGCGAGCCTGGTGGGAGGTGGGCGAAGCCGGCGGTGAAGAATGCGTCGGCGAGCTCGACGGGGCTCCTCCACCTGGATTGCGCCCACACACGGAGCGTGCGCTCGACGAGGACGCCCGGCGGGTACCGCAGCTCTGGCACGGTAGGCGGCCGAACGAAGGTCGGTCCGACGTACTGCATCTTCTGCTGGTGCTTTGGCGTTCTAGGAAAGGATGAAGGGCGTCGTGTCTGGAGTGGAGCTGGGTGGTGTGTGGGAGAGGAATGAAGACGTATAAATAGGCTAGGAAAATGTGGTGTGGGAGACGAAGATTGTTGTTTGGCGATGAAACGACGCGAGTGACGCGTGCATGTAGCCGTTGCCGTTTCGCACATTAATCGAGGGGGTGTCCCGTGTCGTTGTCGTTTTACACTGAAACGGGGCGGCGCGTCTGCTATCAGCTGAATCGACCGCACTTAAACGGGGCTTGCTGGCTCATTCATGGCGACGGCGTGCCGATGCATGCATAACTGAGTTACTGCTGCGGGGCGCATGCATGCCGTCGTCGTCGCTTCCCGCGCATGCAGGCCTAGGCCGGCGCATTGCACAACGGGCACAAGGCCAGACCGCAACACGGCCCAACAGTCCATCTAGCGTGCCCGCTCGGAACCCCCACCCGTGTTCAGGAAAAAAAAGGAGTCCAGCCAATCAGATTGCTGTATATTCAAATATTCCTAAAAATTTCAGAGAAAATCTAAAAAAAATAAAATCTTCAAAAACAGTCTATACATATCAAGTAGATGTCTAGGAAATTTATTTGGGTCGTTTAGACAAGGTCGAAAAAAAACATGCTTAGAAATGAGGCCGTTTACCCTACCTTTGGAGCCTGTTTCTGGCACTTTTTTGACCAACCCTGGGATGACCCCATATTGTCGGCAGTGGTGCACCATGTCATTTAACACACTTCAAGCCATGAGTTTTGCAATTTGCATGTGTGAATGCACTTGTTCATGTGGTGTACACCCCTCAAACGGCTCTACCCAGGCCACAAAGTGGGCCCACAACCCTTGGGTGACCCCATGTGGTGGGCACTGGTGCACCATGTCATCCCACCCACTCCTAGCCATGGGTTTAGGGTTGTGCATGTGTCAATGCCCATGTTCATGTGGTGTAGACCCCTGAAATATAGGGTTCTCGTGAGAACGAGGTGGCAAAACAGTGGATCGTCTGACGGCGCGTGTGCATGGTGGTCCCATCTTTTGGGATCTGCTTGACCATGGCATCCAAACACCACTTACATCACCATCCATGGAAGAAATCATGTGCTCCTTGCCTACCAACCTCACGGGAGCCCGCAGACATGGTTTACGTGCAAAACGGCTCTACCCAGGCCACAAAGTGGGCCCACAACCCTTGGGTGACCCCATGTGGTGGGCACTGGTGCACCATGTCATCCCACCCACTCCTAGCCATGGGTTTAGGGTTGTGCATGTGTCAATGCCCATGTTCATGTGGTGTAGACCCCTGAAATATAGGGTTCTCGTGAGAACGAGGTGGCAAAACAGTGGATCGTCTGACGGCGCGTGTGCATGGTGGTCCCATCTTTTGGGATCTGCTTGACCATGGCATCCAAACACCACTTACATCACCATCCATGGAAGAAATCATGTGCTCCTTGCCTACCAACCTCACGGGAGCCCGCAGACATGGTTTACGTGCAAAACGGCTCTACCCAGGCCACAAAGTGGGCCCACAACCCTTGGGTGACCCCATGTGGTGGGCACTGGTGCACCATGTCATCCCACCCACTCCTAGCCATGGGTTTAGGGTTGTGCATGTGTCAATGCCCATGTTCATGTGGTGTAGACCCTGAAATATAGGGTTCTCGTGAGAACGAGGTGGCAAAACAGTGGATCGTCTGACGGCGCGTGTGCATGGTGGTCCCATCTTTTGGGATCTGCTTGACCATGGCATCCAAACACCACTTACATCACCATCCATGGAAGAAATCATGTGCTCCTTGCCTACCAACCTCACGGGAGCCCGCAGACATGGTTTACGTGCAAAACGGCTCTACCCAGGCCACAAAGTGGGCCCACAACCCTTGGGTGACCCCATGTGGTGGGCACTGGTGCACCATGTCATCCCACCCACTCCTAGCCATGGGTTTAGGGTTGTGCATGTGTCAATGCCCATGTTCATGTGGTGTAGACCCCTGAAATATAGGGTTCTCGTGAGAACGAGGTGGCAAAACAGTGGATCGTCTGACGGCGCGTGTGCATGGTGGTCCCATCTTTTGGGATCTGCTTGACCATGGCATCCAAACACCACTTACATCACCATCCATGGAAGAAATCATGTGCTCCTTGCCTACCAACCTCACGGGAGCCCGCAGACATGGTTTACGTGCAAAACGGCTCTACCCAGGCCACAAAGTGGGCCCACAACCCTTGGGTGACCCCATGTGGTGGGCACTGGTGCACCATGTCATCCCACCCACTCCTAGCCATGGGTTTAGGGTTGTGAATGTGTCAATGCCCATGTTCATGTGGTGTAGACCCCTGAAATATAGGGTTCTCGTGAGAACGAGGTGGCAAAACAGTGGATCGTCTGACGGCGCGTGTGCATGGTGGTCCCATCTTTTGGGATCTGCTTGACCATGGCATCCAAACACCACTTACATCACCATCCATGGAAGAAATCATGTGCTCCTTGCCTACCAACCTCACGGGAGCCCGCAGACATGGTTTACGTGCAAAACGGCTCTACCCAGGCCACAAAGTGGGCCCACAACCCTTGGGTGACCCCATGTGGTGGGCACTGGTGCACCATGTCATCCCACCCACTCCTAGCCATGGGTTTAGGGTTGTGCATGTGTCAATGCCCATGTTCATGTGGTGTAGACCCCTGAAATATAGGGTTCTCGTGAGAACGAGGTGGCAAAACAGTGGATCGTCTGACGGCGCGTGTGCATGGTGGTCCCATCTTTTGGGATCTGCTTGACCATGGCATCCAAACACCACTTACATCACCATCCATGGAAGAAATCATGTGCTCCTTGCCTACCTACCTCACGGGAGCCCGCAGACATGGTTTACGTGCAAAACGGCTCTACCCAGGCCACAAAGTGGGCCCACAACCCTTGGGTGACCCCATGTGGTGGGCACTGGTGCACCATGTCATCCCACCCACTCCTAGCCATGGGTTTAGGGTTGTGCATGTGTCAATGCCCATGTTCATGTGGTGTAGACCCCTGAAATATAGGGTTCTCGTGAGAACGAGGTGGCAAAACAGTGGATCGTCTGACGGCGCGTGTGCATGGTGGTCCCATCTTTTGGGATCTGCTTGACCATGGCATCCAAACACCACTTACATCACCATCCATGGAAGAAATCATGTGCTCCTTGCCTACCAACCTCACGGGAGCCCGCAGACATGGTTTACGTGCAAAACGGCTCTACCCAGGCCACAAAGTGGGCCCACAACCCTTGGGTGACCCCATGTGGTGGGCACTGGTGCACCATGTCATCCCACCCACTCCTAGCCATGGGTTTAGGGTTGTGCATGTGTCAATGCCCATGTTCATGTGGTGTAGACCCCTGAAATATAGGGTTCTCGTGAGAACGAGGTGGCAAAACAGTGGATCGTCTGACGGCGCGTGTGCATGGTGGTCCCATCTTTTGGGATCTGCTTGACCATGGCATCCAAACACCACTTACATCACCATCCATGGAAGAAATCATGTGCTCCTTGCCTACCAACCTCACGGGAGCCCGCAGACATGGTTTACGTGCAAAACGGCTCTACCCAGGCCACAAAGTGGGCCCACAACCCTTGGGTGACCCCATGTGGTGGGCACTGGTGCACCATGTCATCCCACCCACTCCTAGCCATGGGTTTAGGGTTGTGCATGTGTCAATGCCCATGTTCATGTGGTGTAGACCCCTGAAATATAGGGTTCTCGTGAGAACGAGGTGGCAAAACAGTGGATCGTCTGACGGCGCGTGTGCATGGTGGTCCCATCTTTTGGGATCTGCTTGACCATGGCATCCAAACACCACTTACATCACCATCCATGGAAGAAATCATGTGCTCCTTGCCTACCAACCTCACGGGAGCCCGCAGACATGGTTTACGTGCAAAACGGCTCTACCCAGGCCACAAAGTGGGCCCACAACCCTTGGGTGACCCCATGTGGTGGGCACTGGTGCACCATGTCATCCCACCCACTCCTAGCCATGGGTTTAGGGTTGTGCATGTGTCAATGCCCATGTTCATGTGGTGTAGACCCCTGAAATATAGGGTTCTCGTGAGAACGAGGTGGCAAAACAGTGGATCGTCTGACGGCGCGTGTGCATGGTGGTCCCATCTTTTGGGATCTGCTTGACCATGGCATCCAAACACCACTTACATCACCATCCATGGAAGAAATCATGTGCTCCTTGCCTACCAACCTCACGGGAGCCCGCAGACATGGTTTACGTGCAAAACGGCTCTACCCAGGCCACAAAGTGGGCCCACAACCCTTGGGTGACCCCATGTGGTGGGCACTGGTGCACCATGTCATCCCACCCACTCCTAGCCATGGGTTTAGGGTTGTGCATGTGTCAATGCCCATGTTCATGTGGTGTAGACCCCTGAAATATAGGGTTCTCGTGAGAACGAGGTGGCAAAACAGTGGATCGTCTGACGGCGCGTGTGCATGGTGGTCCCATCTTTTGGGATCTGCTTGACCATGGCATCCAAACACCACTTACATCACCATCCATGGAAGAAATCATGTGCTCCTTGCCTACCAACCTCACGGGAGCCCGCAGACATGGTTTACGTGCAAAACGGCTCTACCCAGGCCACAAAGTGGGCCCACAACCCTTGGGTGACCCCATGTGGTGGGCACTGGTGCACCATGTCATCCCACCCACTCCTAGCCATGGGTTTAGGGTTGTGCATGTGTCAATGCCCATGTTCATGTGGTGTAGACCCCTGAAATATAGGGTTCTCGTGAGAACGAGGTGGCAAAACAGTGGATCGTCTGACGGCGCGTGTGCATGGTGGTCCCATCTTTTGGGATCTGCTTGACCATGGCATCCAAACACCACTTACATCACCATCCATGGAAGAAATCATGTGCTCCTTGCCTACCAACCTCACGGGAGCCCGCAGACATGGTTTACGTGCAAAACGGCTCTACCCAGGCCACAAAGTGGGCCCACAACCCTTGGGTGACCCCATGTGGTGGGCACTGGTGCACCATGTCATCCCACCCACTCCTAGCCATGGGTTTAGGGTTGTGCATGTGTCAATGCCCATGTTCATGTGGTGTAGACCCCTGAAATATAGGGTTCTCGTGAGAACGAGGTGGCAAAACAGTGGATCGTCTGACGGCGCGTGTGCATGGTGGTCCCATCTTTTGGGATCTGCTTGACCATGGCATCCAAACACCACTTACATCACCATCCATGGAAGAAATCATGTGCTCCTTGCCTACCAACCTCACGGGAGCCCGCAGACATGGTTTACGTGCAAAACGGCTCTACCCAGGCCACAAAGTGGGCCCACAACCCTTGGGTGACCCCATGTGGTGGGCACTGGTGCACCATGTCATCCCACCCACTCCTAGCCATGGGTTTAGGGTTGTGAATGTGTCAATGCCCATGTTCATGTGGTGTAGACCCCTGAAATATAGGGTTGTCGTGAGAACGAGGTGGCAAAACAGTGGATCGTCTGACGGCGCGTGTGCATGGTGGTCCCATCTTTTGGGATCTGCTTGACCATGGCATCCAAACACCACTTACATCACCATCCATGGAAGAAATCATGTGCTCCTTGCCTACCAACCTCACGGGAGCCCGCAGACATGGTTTACGTGCAAAACGGCTCTACCCAGGCCACAAAGTGGGCCCACAACCCTTGGGTGACCCCATGTGGTGGGCACTGGTGCACCATGTCATCCCACCCACTCCTAGCCATGGGTTTAGGGTTGTGCATGTGTCAATGCCCATGTTCATGTGGTGTAGACCCCTGAAATATAGGGTTCTCGTGAGAACGAGGTGGCAAAACAGTGGATCGTCTGACGGCGCGTGTGCATGGTGGTCCCATCTTTTGGGATCTGCTTGACCATGGCATCCAAACACCACTTACATCACCATCCATGGAAGAAATCATGTGCTCCTTGCCTACCTACCTCACGGGAGCCCGCAGACATGGTTTACGTGCAAAACGGCTCTACCCAGGCCACAAAGTGGGCCCACAACCCTTGGGTGACCCCATGTGGTGGGCACTGGTGCACCATGTCATCCCACCCACTCCTAGCCATGGGTTTAGGGTTGTGCATGTGTCAATGCCCATGTTCATGTGGTGTAGACCCCTGAAATATAGGGTTCTCGTGAGAACGAGGTGGCAAAACAGTGGATCGTCTGACGGCGCGTGTGCATGGTGGTCCCATCTTTTGGGATCTGCTTGACCATGGCATCCAAACACCACTTACATCACCATCCATGGAAGAAATCATGTGCTCCTTGCCTACCAACCTCACGGGAGCCCGCAGACATGGTTTACGTGCAAAACGGCTCTACCCAGGCCACAAAGTGGGCCCACAACCCTTGGGTGACCCCATGTGGTGGGCACTGGTGCACCATGTCATCCCACCCACTCCTAGCCATGGGTTTAGGGTTGTGCATGTGTCAATGCCCATGTTCATGTGGTGTAGACCCCTGAAATATAGGGTTCTCGTGAGAACGAGGTGGCAAAACAGTGGATCGTCTGACGGCGCGTGTGCATGGTGGTCCCATCTTTTGGGATCTGCTTGACCATGGCATCCAAACACCACTTACATCACCATCCATGGAAGAAATCATGTGCTCCTTGCCTACCAACCTCACGGGAGCCCGCAGACATGGTTTACGTGCAAAACGGCTCTACCCAGGCCACAAAGTGGGCCCACAACCCTTGGGTGACCCCATGTGGTGGGCACTGGTGCACCATGTCATCCCACCCACTCCTAGCCATGGGTTTAGGGTTGTGCATGTGTCAATGCCCATGTTCATGTGGTGTAGACCCCTGAAATATAGGGTTCTCGTGAGAACGAGGTGGCAAAACAGTGGATCGTCTGACGGCGCGTGTGCATGGTGGTCCCATCTTTTGGGATCTGCTTGACCATGGCATCCAAACACCACTTACATCACCATCCATGGAAGAAATCATGTGCTCCTTGCCTACCAACCTCACGGGAGCCCGCAGACATGGTTTACGTGCAAAACGGCTCTACCCAGGCCACAAAGTGGGCCCACAACCCTTGGGTGACCCCATGTGGTGGGCACTGGTGCACCATGTCATCCCACCCACTCCTAGCCATGGGTTTAGGGTTGTGCATGTGTCAATGCCCATGTTCATGTGGTGTAGACCCCTGAAATATAGGGTTCTCGTGAGAACGAGGTGGCAAAACAGTGGATCGTCTGACGGCGCGTGTGCATGGTGGTCCCATCTTTTGGGATCTGCTTGACCATGGCATCCAAACACCACTTACATCACCATCCATGGAAGAAATCATGTGCTCCTTGCCTACCAACCTCACGGGAGCCCGCAGACATGGTTTACGTGCAAAACGGCTCTACCCAGGCCACAAAGTGGGCCCACAACCCTTGGGTGACCCCATGTGGTGGGCACTGGTGCACCATGTCATCCCACCCACTCCTAGCCATGGGTTTAGGGTTGTGCATGTGTCAATGCCCATGTTCATGTGGTGTAGACCCCTGAAATATAGGGTTCTCGTGAGAACGAGGTGGCAAAACAGTGGATCGTCTGACGGCGCGTGTGCATGGTGGTCCCATCTTTTGGGATCTGCTTGACCATGGCATCCAAACACCACTTACATCACCATCCATGGAAGAAATCATGTGCTCCTTGCCTACCAACCTCACGGGAGCCCGCAGACATGGTTTACGTGCAAAACGGCTCTACCCAGGCCACAAAGTGGGCCCACAACCCTTGGGTGACCCCATGTGGTGGGCACTGGTGCACCATGTCATCCCACCCACTCCTAGCCATGGGTTTAGGGTTGTGCATGTGTCAATGCCCATGTTCATGTGGTGTAGACCCCTGAAATATAGGGTTCTCGTGAGAACGAGGTGGCAAAACAGTGGATCGTCTGACGGCGCGTGTGCATGGTGGTCCCATCTTTTGGGATCTGCTTGACCATGGCATCCAAACACCACTTACATCACCATCCATGGAAGAAATCATGTGCTCCTTGCCTACCTACCTCACGGGAGCCCGCAGACATGGTTTACGTGCAAAACGGCTCTACCCAGGCCACAAAGTGGGCCCACAACCCTTGGGTGACCCCATGTGGTGGGCACTGGTGCACCATGTCATCCCACCCACTCCTAGCCATGGGTTTAGGGTTGTGCATGTGTCAATGCCCATGTTCATGTGGTGTAGACCCCTGAAATATAGGGTTCTCGTGAGAACGAGGTGGCAAAACAGTGGATCGTCTGACGGCGCGTGTGCATGGTGGTCCCATCTTTTGGGATCTGCTTGACCATGGCATCCAAACACCACTTACATCACCATCCATGGAAGAAATCATGTGCTCCTTGCATACCTACCTCACGGGAGCCCGCAGACATGGTTTACGTGCAAAACGGCTCTACCCAGGCCACAAAGTGGGCCCACAACCCTTGGGTGACCCCATGTGGTGGGCACTGGTGCACCATGTCATCCCACCCACTCCTAGCCATGGGTTTAGGGTTGTGCATGTGTCAATGCCCATGTTCATGTGGTGTAGACCCCTGAAATATAGGGTTCTCGTGAGAACGAGGTGGCAAAACAGTGGATCGTCTGACGGCGCGTGTGCATGGTGGTCCCATCTTTTGGGATCTGCTTGACCATGGCATCCAAACACCACTTACATCACCATCCATGGAAGAAATCATGTGCTCCTTGCCTACCTACCTCACGGGAGCCCGCAGACATGGTTTACGTGCAAAACGGCTCTACCCAGGCCACAAAGTGGGCCCACAACCCTTGGGTGACCCCATGTGGTGGGCACTGGTGCACCATGTCATCCCACCCACTCCTAGCCATGGGTTTAGGGTTGTGCATGTGTCAATGCCCATGTTCATGTGGTGTAGACCCCTGAAATATAGGGTTCTCGTGAGAACGAGGTGGCAAAACAGTGGATCGTCTGACGGCGCGTGTGCATGGTGGTCCCATCTTTTGGGATCTGCTTGACCATGGCATCCAAACACCACTTACATCACCATCCATGGAAGAAATCATGTGCTCCTTGCCTACCAACCTCACGGGAGCCCGCAGACATGGTTTACGTGCAAAACGGCTCTACCCAGGCCACAAAGTGGGCCCACAACCCTTGGGTGACCCCATGTGGTGGGCACTGGTGCACCATGTCATCCCACCCACTCCTAGCCATGGGTTTAGGGTTGTGCATGTGTCAATGCCCATGTTCATGTGGTGTAGACCCCTGAAATATAGGGTTCTCGTGAGAACGAGGTGGCAAAACAGTGGATCGTCTGACGGCGCGTGTGCATGGTGGTCCCATCTTTTGGGATCTGCTTGACCATGGCATCCAAACACCACTTACATCACCATCCATGGAAGAAATCATGTGCTCCTTGCCTACCAACCTCACGGGAGCCCGCAGACATGGTTTACGTGCAAAACGGCTCTACCCAGGCCACAAAGTGGGCCCACAACCCTTGGGTGACCCCATGTGGTGGGCACTGGTGCACCATGTCATCCCACCCACTCCTAGCCATGGGTTTAGGGTTGTGCATGTGTCAATGCCCATGTTCATGTGGTGTAGACCCCTGAAATATAGGGTTCTCGTGAGAACGAGGTGGCAAAACAGTGGATCGTCTGACGGCGCGTGTGCATGGTGGTCCCATCTTTTGGGATCTGCTTGACCATGGCATCCAAACACCACTTACATCACCATCCATGGAAGAAATCATGTGCTCCTTGCCTACCAACCTCACGGGAGCCCGCAGACATGGTTTACGTGCAAAACGGCTCTACCCAGGCCACAAAGTGGGCCCACAACCCTTGGGTGACCCCATGTGGTGGGCACTGGTGCACCATGTCATCCCACCCACTCCTAGCCATGGGTTTAGGGTTGTGCATGTGTCAATGCCCATGTTCATGTGGTGTAGACCCCTGAAATATAGGGTTCTCGTGAGAACGAGGTGGCAAAACAGTGGATCGTCTGACGGCGCGTGTGCATGGTGGTCCCATCTTTTGGGATCTGCTTGACCATGGCATCCAAACACCACTTACATCACCATCCATGGAAGAAATCATGTGCTCCTTGCCTACCAACCTCACGGGAGCCCGCAGACATGGTTTACGTGCAAAACGGCTCTACCCAGGCCACAAAGTGGGCCCACAACCCTTGGGTGACCCCATGTGGTGGGCACTGGTGCACCATGTCATCCCACCCACTCCTAGCCATGGGTTTAGGGTTGTGCATGTGTCAATGCCCATGTTCATGTGGTGTAGACCCCTGAAATATAGGGTTCTCGTGAGAACGAGGTGGCAAAACAGTGGATCGTCTGACGGCGCGTGTGCATGGTGGTCCCATCTTTTGGGATCTGCTTGACCATGGCATCCAAACACCACTTACATCACCATCCATGGAAGAAATCATGTGCTCCTTGCCTACCAACCTCACGGGAGCCCGCAGACATGGTTTACGTGCAAAACGGCTCTACCCAGGCCACAAAGTGGGCCCACAACCCTTGGGTGACCCCATGTGGTGGGCACTGGTGCACCATGTCATCCCACCCACTCCTAGCCATGGGTTTAGGGTTGTGCATGTGTCAATGCCCATGTTCATGTGGTGTAGACCCCTGAAATATAGGGTTCTCGTGAGAACGAGGTGGCAAAACAGTGGATCGTCTGACGGCGCGTGTGCATGGTGGTCCCATCTTTTGGGATCTGCTTGACCATGGCATCCAAACACCACTTACATCACCATCCATGGAAGAAATCATGTGCTCCTTGCCTACCAACCTCACGGGAGCCCGCAGACATGGTTTACGTGCAAAACGGCTCTACCCAGGCCACAAAGTGGGCCCACAACCCTTGGGTGACCCCATGTGGTGGGCACTGGTGCACCATGTCATCCCACCCACTCCTAGCCATGGGTTTAGGGTTGTGCATGTGTCAATGCCCATGTTCATGTGGTGTAGACCCCTGAAATATAGGGTTCTCGTGAGAACGAGGTGGCAAAACAGTGGATCGTCTGACGGCGCGTGTGCATGGTGGTCCCATCTTTTGGGATCTGCTTGACCATGGCATCCAAACACCACTTACATCACCATCCATGGAAGAAATCATGTGCTCCTTGCCTACCTACCTCACGGGAGCCCGCAGACATGGTTTACGTGCAAAACGGCTCTACCCAGGCCACAAAGTGGGCCCACAACCCTTGGGTGACCCCATGTGGTGGGCACTGGTGCACCATGTCATCCCACCCACTCCTAGCCATGGGTTTAGGGTTGTGCATGTGTCAATGCCCATGTTCATGTGGTGTAGACCCCTGAAATATAGGGTTCTCGTGAGAACGAGGTGGCAAAACAGTGGATCGTCTGACGGCGTGTGTGCATGGTGGTCCCATCTTTTGGGATCTGCTTGACCATGGCATCCAAACACCACTTACATCACCATCCATGGAAGAAATCATGTGCTCCTTGCATACCTACCTCACGGGAGCCCGCAGACATGGTTTACGTGCAAAACGGCTCTACCCAGGCCACAAAGTGGGCCCACAACCCTTGGGTGACCCCATGTGGTGGGCACTGGTGCACCATGTCATCCCACCCACTCCTAGCCATGGGTTTAGGGTTGTGCATGTGTCAATGCCCATGTTCATGTGGTGTAGACCCCTGAAATATAGGGTTCTCGTGAGAACGAGGTGGCAAAACAGTGGATCGTCTGACGGCGCGTGTGCATGGTGGTCCCATCTTTTGGGATCTGCTTGACCATGGCATCCAAACACCACTTACATCACCATCCATGGAAGAAATCATGTGCTCCTTGCCTACCTACCTCACGGGAGCCCGCAGACATGGTTTACGTGCAAAACGGCTCTACCCAGGCCACAAAGTGGGCCCACAACCCTTGGGTGACCCCATGTGGTGGGCACTGGTGCACCATGTCATCCCACCCACTCCTAGCCATGGGTTTAGGGTTGTGCATGTGTCAATGCCCATGTTCATGTGGTGTAGACCCCTGAAATATAGGGTTCTCGTGAGAACGAGGTGGCAAAACAGTGGATCGTCTGACGGCGCGTGTGCATGGTGGTCCCATCTTTTGGGATCTGCTTGACCATGGCATCCAAACACCACTTACATCACCATCCATGGAAGAAATCATGTGCTCCTTGCCTACCAACCTCACGGGAGCCCGCAGACATGGTTTACGTGCAAAACGGCTCTACCCAGGCCACAAAGTGGGCCCACAACCCTTGGGTGACCCCATGTGGTGGGCACTGGTGCACCATGTCATCCCACCCACTCCTAGCCATGGGTTTAGGGTTGTGCAAAATTCAGACTATTTTTAATTCAGACAATTGTTTGTAATTCAGACTATTTCTAATGTCACACGGTTTTTAGGGCGTAATAGGTTGTTTAATTTGAGAAAGGCAGAGACAGAGATATAACCGCTGGGCCGCTCGCGCGTCAAAGCTTTGCCAACTGGCCCGTCTAGGCCTGCCTCCGCCTGATGCAGTCCCGTGATCAGCCCTCGATCAGGTCACTACCTTTACATGCATGCGCCATGCAGCACGCTATTAAATTACCCGCGCCACGCTCTCATGCATGCCAACCACCGTTTCAGCACCGTGACATCGTCTCAGAGGTTGCCCTCGTCTCAGCGTGCCATCGAGTTGGCTGGCATCAGTATTAAAGTGAAATTTGTGTGCATTATTTAAGTGAATTTTACAAACTCCCCCGTCTATATATAAGGGCACCTCTTCTTCCTCTTCTCTCACACATCTCACGCACTCTTCTGCTTCATCCATCTACCACCGCATCCGTGGACTAGCCACAGAAACACCAAACCCTAGCCGCGCACCATGGAGTTCTTTGGCCCAACTTACCGTCGCCCGGCCACCGTGCGCGAGAGGGAGTGGCCGGAGGGTGTCATCGTGGAGAACGAGCTGCGCATCTGGGCGATATCGAGGTGGAGGAGCGACAGGGCGCTAGCCGAGTTCTTTCTCTCGCAGGGCTACCGCCACCTCAACCTCCCTCTAGGCTCGCCGCCCATGTACACGATCGAGTCCCACTTCGACGGCAACAGCAACCATGAGATAGGCCTCTTCGTCCACTTCAGGAACCCCTTCGACGCGCACCACCTCCTCGGGCAGGTGTTCTGGTGTGGTTGTGAGTTTGTCGCTTTCACTACCTACAATATCTTCACCAACTTCCACGTCATCTTTCCCGACCGTTTCAACATGCACTGCCTCCCATACCGCTACCACATTGACGGCCCCGTCGGTGATGAGGAGGAGTAAAACAGCGAAGGAGGAGCAAGGGGAATGAACATCCTAGGAGGGACGACGGCGTTGCCTCATATTTATCAAGTATCTAGTTTCATGAGTGTTTTTAGAGCTGTTTTATTATCTATGTATTGTTGTCCTGTCTGTGGGCCCGGGGATTGGTGTGTGCTTCGGTATCGTACGTGTGATGGAATTCCTATATGTAAGGTGTTTGTACTATCTAGCTCTATCTATCAATGTTTTTACAGTTCGTGCTACAACAACACAGCTTAAAAATTCAAAAGCAAATTTTCATGCGCCAGGGATAGTGAGAAGAAAGTGCCACGGTGTGCGCCACGCGGGCGGAAATTACCACGCGCCTCGTTACTTGAAACCGCGCGCGCACGACCTGAGGCGTCGTGGCTCTTTAAACACTGGAATGGCAACGGCGGCCCTCTACCATTACCGCGTTGCCTTGCATACAAGTACGGTGCCAACGCTAGCGGTTCGCATATCTTCCAGACCCGCTCCCCACCGTCGTCAACCTCCCGCGGCGCGACCATGAGTGACGTTTCTTGGCCGTCCGACTCCGACAGCGAAGGAAAGCCGCCTGGGTGGCGCCACTGGTGGGAAAGGGAACCACCGCGGAGAGCCGATGAGTCGGACGAGGAGGAGGACGCCGCGAGGACGCGGACGAGGAGGAGGGCGCCGCCGAGGACGCGGACGAGGAGGAGGGCGCCGCCGACGACGCGGTCGAGGAGGAGGGCGCCGCCGACGACGCGGACGAGGAGGAGGGCGCCGCCGACGACGCGGTCGAGGAGGAGGGCGCCGCCGACGACGCGGACGAGGAGGAGGGCGCCGCCGACGACGCGGACGCGGAGGAACATGCCGTCGACGACGCGGACGACGAGGAACCCGCCGCCGACGATGCTGAAGAGGACGAGGACTCCGACGCGAAGTGGGCGCGGCTGGAGGAGGCCTTGGCCGCCGATGAGAAGGCGGCCGTGAAAAAGAAGGCTCGCGCGAAGAAGGCAGCCGTGGCGCGGGCGCGGGCGCGGGCCGAGGTGACGGACGAGGAGGAGGAGTACAACGGCTCTTCGGAGTACTCGTCAGAAGATAACTCGTCGGTGTCCACCTCGTCGGACGACGACAGCTCCGCGTCGGAGAAGGCTTCTCGCAAACGGGGGCGCCCGGACGACGACGAGGCAGAGTCGTCGTACAAACGTTCCAAGTAGACGAGGAGGCAGCTCCTCTATATTTTTATCTGCATTTTTTTCTGCATTTGTAGTATTGTGTGCGGACCATATATTTTCTGCATTTTAATTATTGTAAGAGATAATTATGCTATGTACTTCTCCTCTCCGCTTTTCACTGTCGAAAAAGAAATTTTTATTTCTGGACATGATCACATTACTGAATTCACTGTTGCCCAACCATAACATCTAGGCCGAGCATTTTATTTGCCCTGACATCGCGATTATAACGGCTACTAGAATAATAATAGCACACAAGGCGTACTGAAGAAACAATTCCCGTTGGAGAGCGTATTTTTTGACCTTATTTATCTTCAACCTTGTTGTCGCCCTTGTTTCGTTTTTACTAATGTTGTGTTCATCGATGATATCAGCCATCATCAACTCGATTCGGCCTTTCTCTTCCAGAAGTGTTTCTATTTTTTTGTTGGTAGTCATCAATGCTTGTTCCATCTTCCGAATTGTCTCGTGAGCCACCCCGAGCTTCTCTTTGACAATCCTGAATTCTTCATCAATCTTCATTTTCTCCTCTCTTTTAAAATTTAGTTCTTCTAGGAGAACAATTTTTGCTTGTAGACAATGTTGAAACTGGGCACAGCCATCCCGAATACCGCACTCACATATTGATTCCTACAATAAAATTGAAAACATATTAAATTCGACATAACTTATGAACTGCACATACCGATGACTCTTCAAGATATTTAGAATCCCATGAGATGAAGACGTTAATCATACCTCATCCGATGAGTTGTGCATGGGTTCGACGCGGTCGATGTCGTCCATAGCCGAAATCACCATGGCGGCGGCGACCTGTAGGTGGAGGCAGGATGGAGATGCTGATGAGATAACGGGCCGAGGGATCCATCTTTTCGTTTGTGGTATGCTTCTTTATGCTCCTCGTGGGCCGCAATTGAGGCCCATCCTGGCCCAGCCTTTTATTTAGGTATTTAACTGCCGTACTAAGCCTCAAATCTAATTCCCAAACGATCTATCTCCTCAACGCCTCCTCTGATCTAGGACTGGACGCCGACTGCGTCCTCGAAGACGTTGGTTACGAGCTGACTCGGATCTCATCGCCATGGATGTAAGTATAGTTCGCTGACCTCGTGCCATGCACCTAATTTTTTTATGAACTCTTGCCTGACAACATATGTATACGCGGTAGATCGTCTTTACTTTGATCTGCCCGCCAAGTTAGATCTGGTCGTCTAATCTTACTTCCCTTGGTTGGGTCGCTTGGGAAAAACATATCGGCCGACTTAATTAGATATAGTGGTTAATTTGATCGTACGCGTATATGACATATGAGAACATTGACATTGATCAGCCATTCCTTGCTACGCCTGCCCAGCTTCGTGCTTTACCGAATTGGAGGAAAAGGCCTATTATAAGGGGTAAGTCTGTTTATGGCACTCAATGAGAACACAGTGTTATGAACAACTTAATTTAGAATTAATTGATGTCCCTTATGTTTTTTAATATTACATGTAGGTCCTGGAGAAGAGGAAGAGTATGATTTTGAAGCTTTCATAGAGTATGCAAATCGAGTTAAGATGAATTATGACGATTTTGATGCACTCGAACGACTAGTTGCGAAAACCCTACCAGTAATTCCATTGTACGTGTGCACCATCAAGAAATCACACATCGTGAAGAATAAAGCAAAGATGGTAATTAATTTTGATTTCCATCATTTCTTACTACTAACCAAGATATGCCGATAATTGACTGTCAAATTTATGTGCAGTACTTCTCAAGGAGGTTCACCCTCAAGCACATTCTGCCCAATATTCAGCTACCAGCAACAATAAAGCTCTACTCACCAGGTGCCAATGTTACAGAAGTTACAATGGTGATGAACATGTCAACGGTGAAAGGAGTACCAAAAGGAGGTGCCATGATAACATCACACTGGATGGATGTGGTGAGGCAGAATGGCATGAAGAAAAATCAGAAATACGTGTTCTGGTTCCGTAAGCAAGGAGAAGGTGGACTGAAGATTATGCTTGACTGTGTGTGAGAGCAGCCCGGATCAGACTTCGCTCGTGAAGACTACTATAGCTATCTAATTTTTTTGTTTATGTCATGTCCGTTGGTACACTTTTAGTATGGTGCAAATTTATGTCATTTTTAATGGTTTCACACTTTTATGACAATGTGTGAAGAGTTCGATCGTGAATGCTTATTAATTATATCCAGCTTATTTCTCTACAAGTGTTGTATGAGGGTTGTAGCATTGTGAAATTTGTTGATGCCCCACTCGACAGTGGCACTATAGAATGTCAATTATGTACATTGCAGATCTAGTAATGTGCAAAAAAGACCATATTTTTTTTAAAATTCTTCGTTACAAACAATTGAAATCGTAATTAAAAAATATTTTGCACCGTCATACTAGCTACAAGCCATTGTTGTGTGGTGCCATGGTATGCTTGTAGGTGATCAGCACCTTTGAACATGTATTGTTGCTCCAAAAGGGAGAAGTAAGTTATCGATGTGTGTCTGCCGAATGCAAAGCAGTGTCTTATCACATGCATAGAGTGGCCTCCGTGTATGGGCTGGGTACTAACGGGCTGGCCCAGATATCCATCGAGAGCTTGCCTAATTATAGTATTAACAGCAGATGCCCTAGTTAGCGGCACGTCCGACGCACAACGTCTAACTACCCACGATTTCTTCTTCAAGTCAACGTCGCCTTCCATCGCCGTCTGGAGAAGATAGGAGTCCTTTCGTCGGCGGAGCCTACAGCTCAATCTAACGACGGCAACATCCGCGTTCCAGCCTTCCAGGTGCGCGCGTTTGCAATCTCGTTTATCATCGATCCTTTCGCCCACTTGATCTACAGTGCGCTTGATCTAAACCTTCATTCTTTGCCGGACGTGTAAGTTTTAGGTTGACATTTACGCTGTAGATAATGGTTAGGAGATTTTCTATGTCGGCAATAATTGTTGTTTGTATATGTTATTTGCAGAATGGATGAATTAGATGGCAAGGTCTATTGTGACTACACATTGTGGACGGATCTCGTAGCCACTTTCTCAGGACCTCAACGTGCGAGGTTTAGCTCTACTAGTTTGCGGACGATGTTGCAACTGCCAGCCTTCGCCACGCGCACAAATATGATTAGATTTATGATAGAGCTATATGATCCTAAAACTGAGACATTCGTCGTACAAGACAAGGCAGGAGCGATAACTGCAACCTCTGTAGACATAGAATGCATTTATGGTCTACGTAATGAGGGTTATTCCGCTTTTGATATAATTGATCAAGAATGTCTAACAAGTAGAAGTAAAATACCGCCTAGTTATCTCAGCAAGTCTAGTGGAAATCTAGTTATTTCCGACTTGATTGCTGACATACAGAGAGAGACGAAACCTTCCGATGATGACTTTGTGCGGAAAGCAGTGCTTGTGCTAATTGGCACGGTTCTTGCGCCATCTGGCCCAAAAACAGTCGATAGAGATCACTACTGTTTAGTGGAGGATGTTCCTAGACTGTTTAAGATTAACTGGAATCACTTCACACTGCGCTACCTCCTTGATAATTTGTCTGCTTACACAAGATCAGCAGCAAAAGGTAGGGGATGGCCGGTTGGAAATCTTTGTCTCACTCAGGTATGCAAACATGATTAGCACTATATTTGATGTATGTGACAATTTGAAACTTATATCATTTAAAATGTGTTGTTTGTAGCTACTATACTGGGAAAAGGTGGTAGTCGTCGATGATCCTACGTATATTCCACACAAGTCTATTCGGCCACTAATGAAAAACTGGACTGAAGCGGAAGCGGAAAGGAGGTCGCAGTACGACTATACAAATGGTCGTGGGAGAGGCAAAGTGAAGGTTTTGTTTTTATCACTACTTGTAGCTACATTATATCATAGTCGACGTTGTGTTGTTATATTAATTTATGACATTTGTTTTCTAATTTGACATGCAGATTATTAATGATCTTACAACTCAAGCCAATGCCAGAGCGCAAACAAAGCAAAACACATCGCAGAATGGTGAACAGTCACGTTCGGCACGTTCGAGACCGAGGCTTAGTAACAAGGACATAATATTGGAAAGTTTGAAGAAGGAACTGACGGATCACATTGACAAACAATTAGCACTTGTACCAAAGAGATGTGCAGAGGTGAGGAGCCATACATTTTACAAACACGAAAGTATTACATTATCAGTAATGAATAATTATGGTACTACTTGTTTTGCAGGAAGTCCTAAAAATGCTAAATAAGAATGGTGTCATGTACAAACCGGTTGAAGGATCAGAGTCAGGGAAAGGAGGAGATGAGGAAGAAGAGACTTCTAATCACATCGATGATTCGTCTAAGAAAGAATTCATGTACAAGAACAGTTCTGACGAGTTAGATGCTTTAGTTAGCAATTTAGCAAAGAATTCTGGTAAGTTTGTCACACCTCCTAAGCCTAATGGGGTGCCGGAGGCAGGAGGTAATGTGTACGTCACACCAGGAAACCTCGGTAACACGGAGGGTACACAAGATAATCCTTTTATCTTAAATGATACCACAAAACCGGCATCATCCTCGGATATACCGGATGACATTTTCGCAAGATCTACCACCAAGGTGAATGCTGGACAGAAGGATGACCTACATGACGGTGAACATGAAGTTATGAGTACTCATAGTGTTGAAACAATGGGACGAGAGGCTAGTAGGAAGAAGGGCAATACAGCAAAGTGTGCAAATAGTAATGGTAGAAGGAGAAACGCAGCGGCGGTACAAGTTGGAGGGAAAAGGAAACGGACGACGAATCAAAAATATGGATCACCATATGTGGTCGCGAAACCTAGAGCAAAACGTCAAAGCCGTGTAAAGAAAGGTAACACCATTTATTCGTTATTTCTTTGTTGGCAAATAAATGATGTCTGCAACCTGTAACACATATGTTATTACTATTATGTGCATCAGGGTTGTTTGCAGACCATGAAGTTGGGGTATCTTCGGCAGTGCCAACACAGCAGGAAATAGAAGCTGCCGCTTTATATGTTAAAACAATATCCAAGCTACCAAAACAAGCATCTAAAGCAGTGTACAAGAATGAATATGGCGCCAGCTTGTCTTCAGAAAAGCTTAACGTCGTACTTGCGCACGAATGGCTATCTGATGATGTAAGTCTTCAAAACCAAAAGTTTGCGTTATACTCGTAATTAAACTATTTGAATTTGAAAATATTGTTGTTGCTATCAGATTATTGATGCTGCTATTGGGTATTTGTCTCTCCGTGTTGGGTCTGATCGAATGTTACTTCCTGCGTGGAGGTCAAACTATCTCATTGAACAAGCAGAAAAACAATACAGAAAAAATACAATATTAGAAATATAGATGAGGTAGTTACAAGACCAGGAGCCTTAGGTAGGGTTATGGATGAATATTTCAAGCGTGAGAAGGTAACAGCAGTTTCTTTCAATGTTTCATGCAAAATTAGAATAAAACAATATGATAATTGATAAAGTTTTTTCCTTCTCTTGTAGACATTTTTCGCACTGAACATACGGAAAACTCATTACATAACTGTTGTCATGCATACAAAGAAGAAGGAATTCCAGGTCCTTGATCCTCTGTTTGTTTTAGGGCTGTCAAAATCAGTTGTGGAAGACTTGGTATTACACTCTCTCTACATACATGTCTTTGTGTACTTTGTCATGTCTGTGCAGTAATATATTTGTTGTTTCGTAGATTGGGCAAATTTCACAGGACATACAAGAAGCAAACAATACTTGTGACACAGAATATCCTGATGTCGACGAATGGCCTATTAAAAGCTATGACATCCCTAAGCAAACCGATACGTAAGTACCTATATTGCATTACACATAAAGAAAGTCGGTTTTGTATATGCGGACACTTTTAAATTTTGTCACATTATATACCAGCAATTCATGCGGATTATGGGTATTGCAATGTATGGAGCACTGGGACGGAGATCAGATGACTTGCCCGGTTTCTCAGGTTGGCTATACTATGTTCCATGCACTCGGTTAATTTTAACAATGTTAACAAGCCATGTGTATAACACCTTATAATGTTTTGGCAGGCCACAGTCGATGAATCGAGAGAAAGTACAGTTGCAAACATTGTTTTATCACCACACAACATTCTTGACGGCGTGAAAAACAAAGTGAGATTCCTAGCAAAGACCAGGAAAATATAAATTTGATAGTGTGACTGTTCGGTTTGCTCCGGCATCAGGTTTCCGGACACATGTAATATTGAATTTTTAATTGTCTTCGGTTGTAAACAATATTTATTCGGTTATGATTATGTACAATTTTGTTCACGAATGACATAGAGCACAGCTTATGTCTTGCACACATTGCGAATATGATTACAGACTGCACAGATCACTGTATGATACTTACAAAACAATATGGAGAATTTGTTCACAAATAACATAGAGCACAACTATGTCTTGGACACATCGCGAATATAATTACGGCCGCGCCTATAATTACAGACTGCACAAACACACTAGTACTTGCCCCGTTGATTCTTATCACTCCCAGGCTTGCTTCTAACGCTTGTTCATTGATGAAGATTCATCCTGATTTTTGCATTTGGGGCAGATGTGGCCTGATCTCTGGAGGTGAGCTTGTCCCTCGTTCACCGTGTAGATCTTGTTGTATATCTCATAACTGAGGTAGCCGTCAATAGCTGCGTATTCGAGGTTCATCCAGGACAGTGGCTTGTATTCCCAGAAAGAATGCCCTTCCTTCCTTCGCCGGTTGTACTTGAACTCCTTCTTCATGTTGGCAAACTTGGGATCAATGAGCTTTGCTGCAAGATCAGCCATTCCAGCCTGCGGTTGACCTTTAATCTTGAAAATGTCCTGGATGTCGATGTGTCTCTCTTCTGGAACAGGAAGACCGGCCGCACGAAGAACTTTTGTGTCATTTCTTTTATCAACACTTGTAAAAGTGTATTGCTTGTCCTTGAGAAAAGTCAGTAGGCGCGGACAATGATCCTTGCACCTTTGTCAAGAGCAGCACAAATAAATTCAACAAGTACTGTAATGAAAATGTAGGGACGCTTTAAATTCAATGTAGGGACATAAAAATCAATGATCCTTGTACCTAATGTAGTGGAATACAAGAACGTGCTCCCTCATGGCGATTTGCATTACCGCCAACTTGTGTCCGCTAGAGTCATACTCGAGATCCAGACCAACGAACTTGAACCTGTCCTCGTCCTCGTCGAGCCAACCCTCGTACATACGAAGAATTCTATCAACAGTCGCCGCCTCATTGGTGTAGACGACGTCGATATATGTACTCCCGTGCGCAAGGATGCGGTACTTCTCCGTCGTGGACTTCTCGTCTCCGGCCACGACGGAGGAAGAGGCAGATGCCATGGACAGCGTGGGAGGAAGGGAGCACTGGGATGCGGTAGACGAACGGCCGGGGTTGGGACAGAACGGTGGAACTGCCACAGTATTGGGCGGATATAGGGGCGGGAGGCGAACATGCAGTTAGAGGTCTGGCGGCCCACATTGGCCCGTTACATGTCTGACGGCCTAACTGAAAAGTTTTTAAATTTTTATTTAATAAATCTGCAACACATCAGCTGGTTAAATTCGAAAAATTCAAAAAAAGTTTTAACCAACGGATTATGTTCACAAAAACGTGTGACATATTGGGTAAAAAAAACTGGATTTTTTTTCGAAGGTCGAAAAATCGACTAGCTTAGAAAAAGTGGTTTGATGTAACCCAAATGGTTCCGTTTCTAAGAATGTGGATTTTTCGACCTTCGAGAAACGCTCCAGAAATTTTTGCACACACTCTCGTATCCATTGTAAGACGAAGTGTGAAGGTTTTTTCATTTTTTGAATTTATGTGAAAATAAAGTATTAAATTTCTGTTGAATTCGAGTTGAGAAAATAACAAAAGAAAACTAGAGAACCCTGCTGGATGGGCCATGAGTATTCCTTCCCCGCGTCCATGCTCCACGTTAATGGGCTTAGTACAAACCGGCCTATTATTACCTGTCCGGAATGTTAACCGAATATATCAGCAGCACATGTGCATTTAGGGTTGAAACAGAATTAACCAACGTATTATGTCCTAAAAAACGTGTGACACTAAAAACGCACGAATTTTTTTGCTGAAATAAAAATAGTACAACGAAAGTACAAAGATGAATTACAATTTCTCCTTTCATTCTATGAGGATTCATCCATATGCATATCTTATAATGTGATATCTTCAATCTCAAGCCTGATGCACAAATCCCTGAACTCAATCTTCAGACATACTAATGAACCTATCACAAGATGAGCTGCTACACAGAACGCATTCCATCCATCTACAAACTCAATATGCTGCCCCTTGTAGATTGTATAAGCTCCAACCATTTGTCCATTAATAGATCTGCTATAAAAAATAGCAGCACCTTCTCTCGGCCTATAGTATCCACGTGCAACATCAAATGGAATGAGCTACAAAAAAGTAAAATATAAACAAAGAACACGTTAACACTGTTAGTATGTTATGAATGAAACTTAAAAACAAGTGAAAAAGTTACTAACCAAACGAGTAAGAGAAGATTCATTCAACCTCGTCACAAAGAACTGAGGTACTTCAAAGAAATCGAGGAATTCGTTTTCCTCCACTTTATTTAGCTCTTTGAATATAGCCCATGTAACTGCATTCATCTCTGCGGAGTTAATATCTAGCAAATTTGAGAAAATGGTTTTCTCAAAAGTAACTCTACAGCACTCCAAAACCTCCCAACAATCTGAACAAACAAAAAAATAAAACAGAATGAACAATGAGAAATATGTGAAAACAATATCACAATAATAATTAGAAACAAAGAAACATGCCTGGTAACTGAACCCATGGTTTTTCGTCACGGTCAGCGTTGAATACAACAACTTCAAACTTGGAAGTAGTTTCATCATATGTGAACTCCACAATGTCATTTTCATCCATAACATAAGCGTCTACAAAAGAACTCCAGAATGGTCCACAAAGGTAAGTTCTTGCTTCAGTCTTCTCCACATGGAAATGATAAACAGAACCATGATTGCATTCAGCAACAACCCACTTATCTACTAAACTATGTAGCATCTCCCTAGCATGGCAAGGCACGGCCTGAAGAATTGAAAACAAAAAACAATTTTTTTAGACAAGATCAAACAAACAAATGCAAATAGTACTAACGGCGGGGAAATAATGTATATCTAGCTTGTACTATGCAAAACATACATACAATTAGTTCTTCAAACAAATGCACCATCGCTACATCAAATGAAAATGCACGACGCTTGGACCGGAAGCAGTTAGTGTCAGGCTGGCCGCAAATAAGACATCCTGCTTCTTCATCCATCTCTGACAAAAATAATATAACATATCAAACACATTCGAAACATTCCAATAACAGAAATCCAAAGAATTAAATCAATGTTCACAATGAACTACAAACTCCTGCTGATGTCCTAGATTTCTGGGTACTAACCCTAATAGCGGCGGCGCGCGGCAGCAAGTCGTGGAGGGGGGCGTGCAGGATGTACTGCAGGGGCTCAGAAAAGTACCACCGGGGCTACGACCAAAAGAAGAAGCGCCTCCGCTCTCGCTCTCGCCGTCGCCGTCGCCGTTCGCCGTCGCTCCTCGCCGCTCGGTGTCCCCGCTTCAACAATAACCGCAGACAATCTCCGCACAAAAGCCTCGGGCTATAAAAATGGGCCAACAAAAACCGGCCACAACAGAAACAAAAGGCCCAACATGTGACTAATTCCAACTGACTACACGGTTATTTCATGTGGGAACCCTACGAGACTTTAGTCAACAATATATAGGGCATATTTCATTTTGAACAAAAAAAAAGAGGTATATTTTTTACAGACTATTTGTTTTGGGTTCACAAGTCTACCAACATGTGAATATTTTTTACTCATTTTTTACCCTAGATCTTAACCAAGCTACGTCTTTTGAACTAATAAACTAGAAAATGCAAGAAAGTTAAGACATCTGGCATTAAAACATAGGGCCGACAGGGGATTTTCATTCCTTCTAAGTTTCTTACACAAGATTGAACAGCGAAGGGAAGAAAAAAACACTAAATCGGCGGCCTCTACATCTTGCTTGTCCCTCCAAGACATGCAACCCGCCTAATCCTCTTCGTCGGAGGACCACCATTTTCCGCCCTCCTCTTCGACCTTGGACTCCTGGAGCGCCTTGGACTGCTGGAGCGCCTGGGTGAGGCCCGGTGTATCGGCTGGGTCATCGTGAGCCCTCATCTGGGCCTGGTAACTCAGTTCGACATCTCCCAATATCACGTCCTCATCGTCGTCGGAGGACCACCATTTGTCGTCCTCCACTTCGGCCTTGGACTGCTGGAGCGCCTGGGTGAGGCCCGGTGTGTCGGCGGGGTCGTCGGGAGCCCGAATCTCCGACTGGTAATGGAGATACGCAGTCCACCTCGGCTGCGGCTCGGGCTCCGGATCCGGTTGCGGCTCCGGCTTGGGAACGCGCAGATGAGGTGCAGGGCCGCGAATGGAAATTTGGTCCCGCGGCTCGCTTGTCGCTGGAGGTGGAAGGACGATCCCTTCGTGGCGGCGCGGCGGAAGAGCTGGAGGTGCCCGTGGTTCGCCGTACGGTGGTGGTAGGCGGCGTGGCGCGCCTCGAGGAAGAGGGACATAGCCGTGCGCCGCGAGCACGGTGTCCACGTCCTTGCCGGCCCAGAAGGACTGCCGCCCTAGTTGATTGTACCTCCCGCCGGCGTACATACCGTACTGGTTGGCGAGCTCGTCGAGGCGCTCCATCTCGAACCGGGGCCTCCACAAGGCGCTGTCCTCCCCCCAGTCTGGGTTCGCCCGATCCCACGGCGTGAGGGCAGCTCGACGGCGGCGGATGTAGCCGCGCAGATCTTCGTCTTTTTCAGGCACCGGCGGGATGGCGTACCCGGCGGCGCTCACCCTCCAACCAGCTGGCAGGTGCCAGTACGGCGGAACGAGCAGCCGCGCCTCGGCCAAGATCGTCGCTTCGTCGGTGTTGAGGCTCTGAGAACGACGGGCCGCACGGCGGATTTTAGCTCCGCGGGCGCTGCTCCCTCCGGCTTCATGGTCGTTGAGGCCCATCGCTTGCTACGGCTGCTCGACGGCGGCGGGTTTAGGTAGGGTTTGGTGCGGGATGGCCTGTTGTGCTCCACTGGATGGGATAAAATGGATGGGATAAAGTGGTGCTGCGGCCTTGTACGCGTGTTCGCTGTTTGACGACCTGTTGACTGGGAAGCCACGCGTGTTCGCTATTATGATGCCACCGAATCCGTTCCCCTCCTGTTTAATGCCTAGCTCGCCGGTTGTGAAGCGACATATGTAGTTGGGACGCCACCGGTAAACCACGCGCAGGAGCCACTGGTTATCCACGCGCAGGAGCCACGGTAAATGCGTCGCCTAGGCTGCCGTGTACAAATTTATTCGGTTATGATTATGTACAAATTTTTGTAACATTGATTTTATTTCCCATTATCGAAAGTATGCAATTATTTTTATCTTTGTACATGCATGCTATGATGATTATAAGGAAATGCCTACTTCACAATATATAATGTCTTTTGCCATTTTTACAAAAGAACACCAGAGAATTAAGAACATCAGTACAAAATAAAAACATCAGTACGTTGCAAACATTAACAACTCCATCAAATACAAAGCTATAGTCGTCCCATTCATAATTAAGGAAATTTACTGCCCTTTAGATAACTATGAAATAACTACCCTTCCTGCTGCAGCACATTCCTGCACATGTTCAAAGGCATAAAATTACACAACAACTCATATGAATCTTTTAAAATATATGAAACAAAATGGCAGAAAAACTTACTTCGGATGAAATATGCATATTGGGTTTCTTCTGTTATGCCCTTCTCCTTGGCATGCCCCGCACACCTGCACCCTGCGTTCCTTGTGTCCTAGTGGTCTTCCATTTTTTGTCATTGGAGATTTCTGCGCTTCTTGCCTAGGTGCACCCTTAGTGGACACTTTCAAAGGATCACCAACAACAATATCGCATGGTCCACTAGCATCTTCATTTTCATGCACCGACCTGAGGGGACCATATGCTTTACCTTTAGCATAACCCTCTCTTCTAGAAATTATGCCATCAATGGTACTGTTCAGCAGATCATATTCCTCTGAATTGTTTAATGCAATATGCATAGCCTGTGATACCTTAATATTCATCCTGCTGTATTTCATCCGCTCCTCTGCCCCAGACCAACCCCACCCAAACATGTCGCTGGTGCGTTTAGCTGGCAACCCTAACCTGGCATTTTTTGTGAATCGTCGTAGAGCACAACATTGTGGAATTTCAGTAAATTTCAAGAAATGCAGCACATGCAGTATGTGCTTGCAAGGTATCCCCTTTCTAATCATCCTTTGACAGCTGCACCTTATAATTTCTGCCTCCTTGGGTCTATATTCCACGTAGAACCTGGTCCTTACATGATTCCTCCATGCCACAATGAAGATGTTTGAGTCTCCTGCCTGCATTTTTTCTAAGATCTCTATGCCGCCAATCTTTGAAAGCTCACCTTGAATAATATAGAACACAGCAGGAGTGAAGATTTTTGCAGCAGCAACCTCTAGTTCTCTGAAATTAGTAATTGCCACTGGTGTAGTCTGTGAAGCCGTGCAGTCGTCGTGGGCTTCGTTCTCACGGAGACGGACAATTGCGTTGTCATAGTGCATAATCATATCAACAATTGTCATTTCCCCATCTAGGTGCAGGTGCAGACAAGAGTTTAAACTTTCACTCCGCTGGTTACTTTTCATACCCAGCCAGAATCCTTGAGAGAGATACGCTGCAGCCCAAAGTTTCCTCTTGGTGTACATCCTCTTCATCCATGTTCTGGTTTTTGGGGATTGCCATTTTCTGTAAAATGCATGCCATCGCTCCTCAAATACTTGCTCTGAGGTGGTGTAATACAAAAGAGTCCTGAACTCGTTCAGTGACTTGTTAGGTAGATGCATCTCCATATTTTTTTCAATGTGGAAGCTGCAGATGCGATGCGACACACCAGAAAATACTTCGCCGATTGCGGCGATCATCGCGGCATCTGCATCCGTGATTACTGCCTTTGGCTTCTGTTGACACATCGCTTTGAGGAAAGTCTTTAGAAGCCAAACATATGTTTGTTCATTCTCACTTGAAAGGATGGCACACCCAAAAACCGTTGTCCTACGGTGGTTGTTCAAGCCCACAAAAGGAACAAATGGCATCTTATATTTATTCATCTTGTATGTGCTATCAAACACCAGCACATCTCCGTAGTCCTGGTAATCCCTACGTGACTGGGAATCACACCAAAACATGTGCTTCAGACGGCCTTTTTCATCAACGTCATATTCAAAGAAAAATTCAGGGTCCCTCTTTTTCCTCTTTGACATAATGCGGATGGCTGTGGTAGCGTCACCGTCGAAAAGCAGCCTCCTCCTCTCCCTAGAGCACATGTTGTACAAATCCTTTCTTGTGAATCCAACACCAGCAAATGAACCGGAGCCTGCAATGAATTTTCTCATAATGAGGTGCTTCCTGATCCCCATGGATCCCATTGATAATATCTCAGATCTCTGCGCGTCGTTGATCGTCCTATGGGACCGCAGAAACGGAGTCTGACATGGTTCAGCTGGGTCATGGTTATGTTTGTCACGAAAATCTTCAACAACCCAGAAACCAGTTCTTCCATCAAACTTGACCACCAAACGTGCCTTGCAGCCGCAGCGAGACTCAGGTCTGTGCCTATATACACGGCCTTCCGTGGTCAGTTGGTTTTTGGGACGTCTGCCCTGTCTGGAACACACAAAACGCCTTAACCGAATTACTCCATCATCAAACCGCTTAACCTGGTCAAGCCGGACGCTGAACCCATAATCAAAAGCATATCTGTTGTAGAAAGAATATGCTGCTGCTTCAGAAATAAAAGTCATCTGTTTTATCATCCAGTATAAATCCCGATCACTATCAGGATATTCATTGCCATTGCTACCTTTCTGTGGTTTCTCAGGCTGACTAGCGCTTGGCGTCGCCTGCAAGTAGAAAACGTAGGCATTAATTAAAACTATAAACTTATGTGTTCCAGCTATATAAGACTGATAAAAAAGAGATAACAACCTGGCTCATGTCAACAGAATCCTCGGGAACTGATGCACCTTCCACATCATCAGTGTGGCCCGTGTCCAAGTCAGATTCACCGTAATAGTCGTACTCAAGCTGCGTGTCAAATTGTGCCTGAAATTTATTAATGCATTGCGAAATTTATTAACCGTAAATTTTACAGTTGCCATCATTTCATGCATCATTTTATGTCATTGTATGAGTCACTACACATACCTCACTAGTATTTAGACTGTCTGTGTGTTCAGCATGGTTCTCATCATTTTGATTGTCTGTGTGTTCACCATGGTTGTCATCATTATCAAATTCATCGTACGCAATCTGCATAAATTATGACATGAGGAACCATATATAATTTGATGATGCTGGACTGCTGGTAATCGAAATGAAAAATAGTGGCTCACATCAAACTCGTCTTCGCTCCAGCCGGCTTCGTGCTGCAAATTTTCCTCCATTTCAGAGTCATCGGAATTATAGCCGACGTACTCGTTTTGTTCCTCAATCATACCAGATATAGAGTTCTCCATATTCTGTAGTATTGGACCATAATTAGAAATGAAAAACCGGCAGAATTGCGTCCTCTTACTATGCTACAAGATGAAGTCATGGTACCTGTGATTTTAAACCCTAGCGGGGAAGATGCCGAGCCGGCGGCGCGCCTTTCCAAGGTCGTCGATCTGCGGGGGGGCTTCGCGCGCGGTCGGCGGCGTCGAGATGCGAAACAACCACCGGCGGCGACGGACGTGCCGGCAACAACCGCCGACGGCCGGGCCGGCAACAACCGCTTGCGTTTAACCTAGCGACGGCGTGGAACAGCTCGATCAGATCTCCACTACGTGCCGATGAAAACGATGCATGCAATGGGAGCTAATCACGGTGATTAGCTTGGCACGTGGGACCCACCCACGTGGGGTCGTCCGTATAGATACGCCCAGGCCCTGTATACCCATACGAGTCTTGCATTGGGCTTGGATATGGGTTTCGGCGGGCACCAAAAAAAAACAAAATCGGGACCACCGTACCCCTTGGGCGATAAGTCGCGAGTTTGGAGAGGGTGCGCACCGAAGCACACCTCTTTCATTGCACATAAGTGCTTTACCGTGGCCAAAGGGAACTTTGCACACCAGTCCTAGGAAGCGAGGGCGCGATCAAGTCAAACCCTGCAGTACTCACCACATGGAAGTTTCCGTTCAAAAGTCCAATCTAGTCCAGTATAACCCAGGTCACACAGCTGACAAGCATCGACAACATCTCTGAACAGATTTATCCGAGACATCTCCCTGTCGTTTGGCCCCATCAGCTCCTCCCTTTGTAACACTTCGTTGAAATCACCGATAGAGACCCACGGTAAATCACAATCAGCCTTCAGGTATCTCATCATATCCCAGGTCTTAAACCTCATGCTGCGGTTTGCTTCTCCATACCATGTTGTTAGACGCCACGGCTCCTTTCCTGCCTCAGTGACAATCATGTTGATGTGGTATTTCGAGAAATTACGCAGGTTAAGCTGTAAAGGGATCTTCCAGTAAATGCATAAACCACCACTCTGACCGCTGCTATCAACACCATAGGCATGGTCAAAGCCTAGAGTTCCAGCCAGTCCTTCCACCTTCCACCCTGTACTTTGCAATCTGCGTTTCCAAAAGACACAGGATTGTCGGCGAGTGAATGCGCACAAGATCACACACTTCATGGACTGTCGCGGGGTCGTCCGCCCCACGAGAGTTATAGCTTATGGTACTCATTGGGCCAGGCGGTCCTCCTCGGAGGCCGCCGATGTCACCACAACAGTGTCATAAGTTGAGCTTGACTTTCATTTTCATCTCCCTTCTTGGTCTGTTTCTTCTTCCTCCGCGGGGTGTAAGTTGGTGGTGGGGGAGGCACCAACTTCCCCAACCCATCTACCGAGCTATCTTCCCCATTATTATTAGCAGCTGCTGTAGCTGCATTTCCTTCACCACCCGTACCAACACCATCAGTCACAAACTCCAGGCGTCTTCCTATTTGTTGTCCTTCATTAAAATCGGATTCCTCGTCCTCCTCCATCTCTTCTGCTACAGGATTTTTTTTATAGGAGTTGATGCAGTATCCTCCAGATCTTTGTCCTCAAAAGCGTCCCCAGAAGAACGCTTGCCGGGAGCATCAGGACCTACACAGCCACCCCTGCCTCGACCTCCAAATCTTCCGGTCATTGGAGCTCGATAATTAAACTGTCCCACTGGTGCTCTCCTTTTCGCTATCATCCATTTTCCATACTGAGCTTCCTCCGGTGTGTGAATTCCATGCCCACACTCCTCCAGATCGTGACCCAAAACACCACAAACATCACAAAAGTATCATATCTTTTCATATTTAACATGCAACATCTTTCTCCCAGAACCTTCAATGTTAAGAGGAGCAAAACGAATCAGCGGCTTACTCACATCTATGCTGGGTCTAACTCGAACATAGTCGCCCTCATACCAGCGTTGTGGGTTCATCTCGACACTTTTCACCTTTCCAATTCTTCTCGCCAACTGATCAACCACTCCCTGGATCAGGGATTTTTTTCTCGGCCGGAATCTCCGAAATCTCGCCGAAAACCGAACATTTCGTTACCCACCGAGAAACACTGATACCGGCCAAAAAAATTCGGGTTGATTTGAATTTAGACTAGTCTGTGATAAAGAAATAACTTCTATAGTGTACTTACTAAAGAGTTGGTTGTGCGCGGTGGTTAGCCATCCCCGAGCTTCTGTTTAATACGTCTTGAGTTCGAATACCTGATGCGCCAATGCTTTGTTTTTATCATTTTATTCTTCGTTTTTTTGCTTATAAAGAAAAAATGTGGTGCATGTGATTCGAACCCATAACCTACTGCTGTTGAGCAGAAAAGTATTGCCACTGCGCTACGTTATCAGTTATATCAAAATACGGTATAAATTTATTTGTTTCAAGCTATAATTTTTTTGAATTCAAATTCGTTTGAATAAACTCGTTCGAAATATTCCCGAGATTTCCGAGATTTCGCGGTAACCGAATTTCTCGGTGCCCTCCGGTAAAAAATAGTGGCCGAGAAAAAAAACCTTGCCCTGGATACGGTATAGCTCCGGTATTGAGTGTATCTGCGCCCACACTGCAACTCGATCTAGAGGGATCTCTGACGGAGCCACCACTCCATCGTATTGAGATATTACAACAACCAGTTTGCGGAAAAGCCATGGTCCCTGATTCATCACTTTATTCTAGTCATCCAGGCAAAAAAATTTGAACGTAAAAAGATTGTCATCCATCTCGCGAAGCTCTGGGTCATTTGCCAGACCCCAAACATACTTTAGCGTCTGGAATAAGGCTTCAGAACTAAACGGCTTCTTTGTATTGTCTCTCGCAACCGCTAACTAGCGCGCCTGCTTCTTCATGGCAGCAAGATCCTCCTCTTCGATGAACACATCATCAAGCTCCCCTTCCTGCAGCTCTAGATTTTGCAGCGCTCTAGCAAGCGCCTCATCCCCATCATCCTTCTTCCCCGAGCCCCATCCTCCTCCAGATGACGCCATCCAATCTCCGATCCGAAGAAAACATTTCTCTCGAAAATTCTAAACCAACACTAGTAGAAAAGGAGGCTTCCGTCCACCCCCATTAGTCCCGGAAATATTCCCTTTAGTCGCGGTTCGGGAGACAACCCGCGACTAATGCTCCATCCGAGACGAAAGGGTACCCACTGTTAGATGTATATATCTGTATATTGTATTTTCCCCATATGTTAGGGGGCTTCCTGCATATTTCCACCTGTACATGTACTATATATTGTGGCTTTTGGCCCCCTGGTAATACAACAAGCATATTGCCCTAATCAGAGCAAATATTGATCCTCTAGTCTTCCCCGATCGACGTTGCTTGTTCAATCTTCTGTCCGTCACCGGCCGATTCCCTGGTCCAAACAACTTGGCGGCTGCTCTTCCGCACGTGGCTCCTCCTGCCCGGCCGATTCCCTGGTCCGCACTCTCCTCCGGCGCGTGGGTCCTCCTGCGTGTGGCCGGCCTCTCTGGCGGCTGCTCTTCCGCGCGTGGCTCCTTCTGCTCTTCTGCCCGGCCTCTTCTGCGCCCGTGGCCGGCCTCTCCGCCCGGCCGATTCCCGATCCCCTGCCGAACTCCAACGCCGGCCCGATCCCCTAATATGAGTCTTGCTCCCTGCCACGCCTGATCCCGTGCGGTCGCCGTTCTCCTTGGCTGCCGATCTCCTGGTCAGTTGACTTACATGATAAGGGGTGGCCCGATCTTCTCAGTAAGCAACGGTGGTGATGATGATCACGGGTGATAGCAGCGGAGATACACGACGATGAAGTGGATGATAACTTGTATGACGCAACGAGATCTCTCGATTGGTCCCTGTCGCCGATGCAACAGCTCTCAACCCTGCAAGATATTCGCAACTCCACACACTTGCGCACGTAGCCGCCGACCACGAAGCGGTAAGTTGCAACCGTCTAATTCCCAATGGAACAACAGATCACACAAGACTTAAACAGGATCTACACAATATTCAAGCAATATGGTGTAGGGAATTCAATAGTTTTGCAGAGCAAACAACTAAGAACTAGGGTTTATCTTAAACGTGGTCTAAAGCAACTTGTGGGGCGTCCCAGGGACTTATATAGGCGTCTGGGACGACCTCAGGTCCAAAAAGTACGAAAATAACCGACCCAGAATAGATCTGGTCGAGACAGACTCGGACTGGTCCGGTCTGGGATCCGGTCGACCGGGCTGTGGACCGGCCGGTCCGGTTGGCGGCCGGTCAACCGGGCTGTGGACCGGATGGTCCGGTCTGTGGTCCGGTCAACCGGGCTGATGACCGGGAAACTGCGAAGTTTCCGGTTTCCGTCCGGTACGAGGGGCTCCGTCCGGTTGACGTCCGGTTGGCACCGGTCGATCGGGCCAGGGACCGGGCTGGCCGGTCAGGCCGGTCTGACCGGTTCGGACCGGCCTGGACTTCTTCTTCTCCTCTCGCGCATGCCTCCCGCTCCTCCCTCGCGCGTCCATGAGATATCTTCATGTCCAGCTCCATGTCCAGCTTCACGGCCATCTTGACGTCCGTCTTCATGTCCAACTGCTCCTCTCCTCGTGCGACGCTCGTCTCCTCTTGATACCTGATACATATAATAGGACTTAGGCAGTATAAAGTTCTCATCAATCAAAGTATCGTTTAGAAACAAGTTCACCTGTTGTTTAAGTAGCTTCGCACGAGCTCGTGTCATTGGTCCAATCCGACTTCATTGGACTTGAGCTTCACAGCAGGTTCATCTTCAATGACGGAGGTAGTAGTGAGGTAGGGATGTCCTCATCATCTCCCCCCTTCAAAAGGCGTCGACCCCGACGCTCCAAGGTCTTCTCCGTCATATGGTGTCAAATCAGCAACATTGAAAGAATTACTGACACCAAACTCATCCTCTGGAAGATCTATCGAGTATGCATTATCATTGATCTTGGCAAGCACTTTGTAAGGGCCAGCACCACGAGGCTTCAATTTAGACTTCCTCAGCTTCGGGAACCTATCCTTGCGAAAATGTACCCAGACCAAATCACCAGGCTTGAACAACATCTCTTTGCGCTTCTTATTCATCCTTGCAGCATTGCTCTTGCCTTTCTTCTCAATCAACTCTTTAGTCTTCTCATGAATCTTCTTCACATAATCTGCCCTCTTTGATGCCTCCATATTGACTCTCTCATGTATGGGCAAAGGCAACAAGTCAAGTGGAGTAATGGGTTTGAAACCATACACCACCTCAAAAGGACATAGCTCGTGGTAGAATGTACCGCCCTGTTGTAAGCAAACTCTACATGCGGCAAACACTCTTCCCACTCCTTCAGGTTCTTCTTGATCATGGATCTCAACAGTTGTGACAATGTTCTATTCACCACTTCAGTTTGACCATCAGTTTGGGGATGACAAGTGGTGCTGAACAGCAGCTTCGTCCCCAGCTTTCTCCAAAGCGTCTTCCAAGTAGCTCATAAACTTCACGTCACGATCAAACAATAGTCTTCGGGACTCCATGTAGACGTACAATCTCCCTGAAAAACAGGTTAGCAATATGCGACGCATCGTCGCTCTTGTGGCAGGCAATAAAGTGGGACATCTTAGAGAATCTATCCACTACCACAAATATAGAATCATGGCCTCTCTTAGTACGCGCAAACCCAACACAAAATCCATACTAATATCCTCCCATGGTGTAGTAGGTGCCGGTAAAGGAGTATACAAACCGTGAGGCTTCAGCTTGGACTTAGACTTGTTGCAAGTAATGCATCTTCGCACATATCTATCCACGTCCCGCCTCATCTTTGGCCAATAAAAGTGGTCAGCTAGCATGAGTAGCGTCTTCTCACGCCCAAAGTGACCCATCAAACCTCCAGCATGTGATTCCTGCAATAAGAGCAAACGCACAGACGATTCTGGAACACATAGTTTGTTAGCCCTAAACAAGAAACCATCATGTATGTGATATTTTTCCCATGCTTTACCAAGAGCACATAAGCGATATGGTTCAGCAAAATCATGATCAGTGGCATACAAATCACATAGTATCTCTAAACCAGGAATTTTAACATCAAGTTGAGTTAATAGCATATTCTTCCTAGATAGAGCATCAACAACAATATTATCTTTTCCCTTCTTATGCTTAATAATGTATGGAAAAGACTCAATGAACTCAACCCACTTAGCTAGACGCTTATGCAAAGTAGATTGGGCTTTCAGGTATTTCAAAGCTTCATGATCATAATGTATGATAAATTCTTTTGGCCACAAGTAATGTTGCCAAACCTCAAGAACTCTAATTAAAGCATACAATTCTTTATCATAGATAGGATAGTTCAACTTAGCACCAGAAAGTTTCTCAGAAAAATATGCAATTGGGCGACCCTCTTGCATCAACACACCACCAATTCCAATACCACTAGCATCACATTCAATCTCAAATTGCTTATTGAAATCAGGAAGTGCAAGCAACGGTGCAGAAGTTAACAATCTCTTAAGTTCATCAAAAGCATGATCTTGGGCTGCGCCCCACTCAAAGACAACACCCTTTTTAGTTAAATCATTCAAAGGTGCAGCAATAGTACTAAAGTTGGGCACAAATCTTCTATAAAACCCAGCTAGACCATGAAAACTTCTTACTTGACTCACATTCATGGGAGTAGGCCAATTTTGAATAGCTTCAATTTTAGACACATCTACTTCTACTCCATGCTTAGAGACAACATAACCCAGAAATATGACCTTATCTTTGCAAAATGTGCACTTCTCAAGATTACCATATAGTTGATTATCACGCAACACTTGCAAAACATGTCGAATATGTATAGTATGATCAGATTCATTGCGGCTGTAGATTAATATGTCATCAAAATACACAACCACAAATTTGCCAATAAATTCACGCAAAACATGGTTCATCAGTCTCATGAAAGTGCTAGGTGCATTAGTTAATCCAAAAGGCATTACTAACCACTCATATAAACCAAATTTTGTTTTAAAGGCAGTTTTCCACTCATCCCCTTCTTTCATCCTAATTTGATGATAGCCACTACGCAAATCAATTTTAGAGAACACAACAGCACCACTCAATTCATCTAGCATATCCTCTAAACGGGGAATAGGATGACGATATCGAATAGTAATGTTGTTTATAGCTCTACAATCTACGCACATACGCCAAGTACCATCTTTCTTAGGAACTAGAATAACAGGAACAGCACAAGGACTAAGGCTTATGCGGATATAACCTTTGTCGAGTAGCGCTTGTACTTGCTTCTGTATCTCCTTCGTCTCTTCGGGATTAGTGCGATATGGCGCCCTATTGGGCAGCGATGCTCCGGGAATCAAGTCAATTTGATGCTCAATACCTCGCAATGGTGGTAGTCCTGCGGGTACCTCCTCCGGAAACACGTCGCCGAATTCCTGCAAAACATTAGAAACACCAAGAGGAAGAGGGGTCATGTCATTAGAAACCAATACCGTACCCCTGTACAAAAGCACAAGAGGCATGGCCGTAGGATCCTCACTAAATTCTCTCATGTCTTCTTTGGTGGCTAATGAGACTAAGGAATTCACTCTCTCACTTTCGTTATATCACTCACGACATTACAATTCTCTCGCCTATCTAGAGGTGCATCCTCCAAATTGACTTCGATCTTCTGACGAGACTCATTGACAATTTGTTGTGGTGACATAGGCTGTAAGTTAATTTTCTTGCCCTTGTACTCCAAGTGATATGTATTGGCACGGCCATTGTGTTGCACAGAACGGTCATAGAGCCAAGGCCGACCCAATAAGAGGTGACAAACCGTCATAGGAACCACATCAAAATCAATGCAATCCTTATACGGTCCAATCGCAAACTCAACACGCACCATGTGGTTTACCTTCATCTCACCATTGTCGCTCAACCACTGAATATAATATGGATGCGGGTGCGGTAGATACTTCAACTTCAGCTTGGTACATAACTCCTTGCTTGCTAAATTGCGGCAACTCCCGCCATCAATAATGACCTTGCAAGCCTTGTCAGGACCAACTAAAGCTTTGGTTTGGAACAAATTGCAGCGCTGAGTAGATGCACTAGGCAACACATTAAGAGCACGCTGCGACACAACAATGGTGCGAGCATCAGAAGGATATGCATCTTCACCATCAGTGTCATAGTCATCATTGTCTGGAGCATTTGGATCAGCATCATCTCCAGTCTCATACTCATTGTCCTCATTGATAAACATGACTTTGCGGTTAGGACAATCTCTCTTGAAGTGACCCTTGCCACCACAAGTATGGCAAAGCATATCACGGTTGCGCGTTGTAGACGCACCAGAACCACTCGTACTTGCAGCAGATTCGGACTTCTTTGCATTAGATACATTGGAGACCGGTTTGCTAGGCGGAGTAGAGTAAGGAGCGGAGCGCGTCGAAGGCGTCGGCGCTGTAGAGGGCGCGCGGGGTGTAAAACGCCCAGCTCCCGTAGCACGTCCCTTAACCTTTGCTTCTTCAGCCAACTGTGATTCAGCTTCTCTTGCATGATGTAACAATTGATTCATATTGGTGTAGGTGTAATGACGAACAATGCCTTTAACATCATACTTCAGTCCATTCAGAAAACGTTGCATTGTCATCTCTAGAGACTCACGGACACGACCACGCTGCATAAGCATCTCCATCTCCATGTAGTACTCATCAACAGTCTTCACACCTTGCCTCAATAGTGTTAGCTTATCAAATATATTCCGCATGTAATTTGTAGGCACAAAACGAGAAGTCATTGCCTCTTTCATAGCACGCCATGTACGGATAGGTTGTGCACCATCTTCATCGAGGTTACGAATCAAAGAATCCCACCAACGCAATGCATAACCATCAAATTCAGAAGACGCAAGCTTGATCTTCCTATCTTCAGAGTAGTGTGGATGTAGGCTCCATAATTTCTCAATCTTCAGCTCCCAAGTGAGGTATTCTTCAACATCAGCTCCTCCTTCAAACTTGGGTATGGAAAACTTAGGCTTTCCCAATCCATCTTCTTCATCTTGTCCACGACCATTGCGGCCAAGTGGAACGAAGCCACGAGGACGATGACCACGAGGCGCACCACGAGCATTGTGTGCGTCATCTTCAAGCTCAGGATCGTCATCATCTTCTTGTTGTTGTTGTTGTAGTACAGTCAAGTTCTCAATAGCGAGACGCATATCCGCAATATTGCGCTGTATATCCGTCATTTGATCAGACAATCCAGTGACGGTGACATTAGTAGCATCCAGCGTTTGTTTGATCTCATCAACTGTACTCTTAAGCTCATCATCGTTAGTGCGGAATTCACGTCGCATCTCATTACGAAGAGCTTCATACTCCCTCCAAGTGATGATATCTGCCGAATTCTTGTTCTCCTGGTTAACAATCTTATTATCACTAGCAGACATGATTAGTAGGTTAGTGCACTAAATCAAAAATATATGGTGGTACTCTCACAACTCACTCAAAACTGATAAGAAAAGGAAATCTTACCGTTCCAAAGTAAATTAGTGTTGCTTACCACTTGTAGTAACAACTAGTGCACGGATGTAGCGAAGCGAATATCAAGGGTATAAGAACAATCACACGACAAAGCAGGGTATATATGTGGGGCTGTAGGTAGGCTACCTATTTGCACCAATAACAAGCTCTAGCGCTGACCGTAGACAACCAAAGATACTCACACAAGGCGATATAATGGGGCAATGCAACTATTTGGAGGAAAAGGTTGCAATGCACAAGAGAGACGCTAGCAAAGCTCAACGAGACAGGCACAAGATTGCTCAACTACGGATGCAGTAAAGAAAACTTAGGCCTTTCACTTGATTTCAACTAGCACACACTTTTCTTTTTGTATTTTCTTTTTGTAACACACGCAGCTATGTAGCTCTTTTTGCTTCTTTTCAATTTTCTTTTTTTTTTTTGATTTTATGACTCAACTCCTTGATAACACGGCCAACAAGATATGCAAAGCACCAAAACCCTAATGAGCAGCCTGTCGAGCGGTAAAACTAGTCTCTTCTGGGGAAGTTCCTAGTCACGTATATCGAAAGGCTGTGTCTATGGTTGGGAACAAGCACACTGTACGCTATGTGGACTCGGAGTAACAAAACTGACACTAGAAGATAAACTAGATAATAGAGAAAACACAAACCCTAACAATTCTACTAGAAGAAAGATAAAGTTACGCAAAAACAACTACGAAAAGCAACTAAAAACTCGAAATTAGTGCAATCTATGGCTATGGCAAACCCTAACCCTAATTTTTTTTGGCTTTTTCTGGATAGGAAAACACTCACAACTCAACTATGGGGTGGATTGTGGATGGCTTACCGAGGAAAACTGGAAATCTGATACCAAGATGATAAGGGGTGGCCCGATCTTCTCAGTAAGCAACGGTGGTGATGATGATCACGGGTGATAGCAGCGGAGATACACGACGATGAAGTGGATGATAACTTGTATGACGCAACGAGATCTCTCGATTGGTCCCTGTCGCCAATGCAACAGCTCTCAACCCTGCAAGATATTCGCAACTCCACACACTTGCGCACGTAGCCGCCGACCACGAAGCGGTAAGTTGCAACCGTCTAATTCCCAATGGAACAGATCACACAAGACTTAAACAGGATCTACACAATATTCAAGCAATATGGTGTAGGGAATTCAATAGTTTTGCAGAGCAAACAACTAAGAACTAGGGTTTATCTTAAACGTGGTCTAAAGCAACTTGTGGGGCGTCCCAGGGACTTATATAGGCGTCTGGGACGACCTCAGGTCCAAAAAGTACGAAAATAACCGACCCAGAATAGATCTGGTCGAGACAGACTCGGACTGGTCCGGTCTGGGATCCGGTCGACCGGGCTGTGGACCGGCCGGTCCGGTTGGCGGCCGGTCAACCGGGCTGTGGACCGGATGGTCCGGTCTGTGGTCCGGTCAACCGGGCTGATGACCGGGAAACTGCGAAGTTTCCGGTTTCCGTCCGGTACGAGGGGCTCCGTCCGGTTGACGTCCGGTTGGCGACCGGTCGACCGGGCCAGGGACCGGGCTGGCCGGTCAGGGGCCGGTCTGACCGGTTCTGACCGGCCTGGACTTCTTCTTCTCCTCTCGCATGCCTCCCGCTCTCTCCCTCGCGCGTCCATGAGATATCTTCATGTCCAGCTCCATGTCCAGCTTCACGGCCATCTTGACGTCCGTCTTCATGTCCAGCTGCTCCTCTCCTCGTGCGACGCTCGTCTCCTCTTGATACCTGATGATACATAAGTAATAGGACTTAGGCAGTATAAAGTTCTCATCAATCAAAGTATCGTTTAGAAACAAGTTCACCTGTTGTTTAAGTAGCTTCGCACGAGCTCGTGTCATTGGTCCAATCCCGACTTCATTGGACTTGAGCTTCACAGCAGGTTCATCTTCATTGGTAATGACGGAGGTAGTAGTGAGGTAGGGATGTCCTCATCATCATCTGAAAAAAAAAGCAAAAAAAAAAAAAGAAAAAAAAAGAGCTATGTCTTCCGCTGATCCCGCCCCTTCTTTGGGCCCACCTTCGGTACTTGGTATTTGTCCGCTGTCTCCGTGTATGACGGCTAGTCATTCTTCGTCGCCGTTTGCGGCCTCTTCCCGCGGCTCTGCCCGCGCTTCACCGACTCCGTCTACGTCGGCTCACCGCTCTACATCGACTTTTGCGGCCTCTTCACGCGGCTCTGCCCGCGCTTCGCCGACTTCGTCTACGTCGGCCCGCCGCTCTACATCGACTTTTGCGGCCTCTTCCTGCGGTTATGGCCGCGCTTCGTCGACTCCGTCTGCGTCGGCCTGCCGCTCTACACCGACTTTCGCGGCCTCTTCACGTGGTTATGACCGCGCTTTGCCGACTCTGTCTTCATCGGCGTGTTGCTCTCTGCCGCCCCCTTTGGTGGCCTTTGTGCGTGTGGCTGATAGCTCCTCGTCGGCACCTGATTGTACGTCGACCTCTCCAGTCGCGCCCCTCTCTGCGCATGAGATAGCGCAGCTTCACCGCCTGCTTGATGCTTGGGATTTCAGTTTACGTCAGCAGCCTCGTGGTCCGAGTCTCCGCCCTCGTCCTTATTGCACCTACTGTGGCAAGGTTGGCCACACTTCCTCCACCTGTTGGACGCGGGATCCCAGTTTACGTCAGCAGTTCCAGGATCGTCAGCAGGCTGGCTCTTCAGATCTTCTGCAGTTGCACTCTCTGATCAGGACATTCTCAGGGGTCTTCGTGGTATGCTCGCTACTACAGACTCTTCCTCGGGCGCTGCTGGTTCTGTGACTGCCTCTTCTGGCACTACGCGACCACCAGTTTCTACACAGTCAGGTATGTCCCCGTGGTATCTGGATTCTGGAGCTTCCTTTCATATGACCTCTGAGTCTTCTATTATGTCTGCTCTTCGGTCTCTTATTTCTCCTGTCCGTGTTGTCACGGCTGATGGTACCTCTATTCCTGTTTCTAGTAGAGGCACCCTTTCTACTCCCTCTTTCTCTGTCCCTGATGTTTCTCATGTTCCTCGCCTTCAGATGAACCTTTTCTCTGCTAGCCAGCTCACCGATTCTGGTTGTCGCGTCATTCTTGACGCTGAGTCTTGTGCGGTTCAGGATCGTCGCACACAGGCCCTGGTTGGAGCTGGCCCTCGTAGCCGTAAGTCTCCGGGGCTTTGGGAGTTAGACTGGCTTCGTGTTCCTTTCGCTGCCACTCCATCTGCCAGTTCTCCTCCGGTTGTTGCCTCTGTCACCGGCTCTTTTCAGCATGGCATCGTCTTGGTCACCTTTGTGACTCTCGCCTGTCGTCTTTGGTTCATCGTGGCCTTCTGGGGTCTGTCTCTGGAGATGGGTCGTTACACTGTCAGGGCTGTAGGTTAGGCAAACAGATTCAGCTTCCTTATCCTACTAGTGTGTCTGTCTCTCAGCGACCGTTCGATTTAGTCCATTCAGATGTTTGGGGTCCGGCTCCCTTCGCTTCGAAAGGGGGCCATCGATACTATATCTTATTCATTGATGATTTTTCACGGTACACCTGGGTGTTTTTCATGCACTCTCGCAGTGAGGTGCTCTCTATTTATCAGCGTTTTGTGGCCATGGTCCGCACTCAGTATTCCTCCCCCATTCGCGTGTTCCGTGCTGATTCTGCTGGTGAGTATATCTCCCAGCACCTTCGTGGTGTCCTTGCTGAGGAGGGCACCCTCGCTCAGTTTTCTTGTCCCGGCGCGCATGCTCAAAATGGCGTCGCCGAGCGTAAGCATCGTCATCTTCTTGAGACCACCCGTGCTATGATGATTGCTTCTTCTCTTCCGCCACATTTCTGGGCTGAGGCTGTTGCTACGTCGGCCCACCTCATTAACATTCAGCCTTCCGCTGCTCTACAGGGTGGCATTCCTCTCGAGCGTCTCTCTGGTGTTTCTCCAGACTACTCGACTCTCCGTTCATTTGGTTGCGTCTGCTATGTCCTTCTGCCTCCTCGTGAACGCACCAAACTAACCGCTCAGTCTGTTGAGTGTGTTTTTCTCGGATACAGTGATGAGCATAAGGGCTATCGCTGTTGGGACCCCGTTGGTCGTCGGATGCGCATCTCTCGTGACGTCACGTTTGATGAGACGCGTCCCTTCTATCCTCGCCCCACCTCGGGTACTTACCCGGTGGATGATATCTCTTTTCTTCTTTTTCCGGATGCACCCCCTGCTGTTCCTCCTCCCCTCCCTCCTACTTCTGATGCGCCCCTCGGCGCCATCCTCTCCTCCGTCTTGTCCACCTACTACTCCTCGTTCTCCGGCTTCTCCTTCCGATGCTGTCCCTTCTTCCTCTTCTTCTGATGACTTGTCTTCTGCAGATGAGCTTCCCCCTTCACGGCCTGTGCGTCAGCGTCGTGCTCCAGCTCGTTACTCTCCTAGTCAGTATGGTCTCTCTGTCGTTTCCGAGCCGACTTCTTATCGGGATGCCGAGCGTCATCCTAAATGGCAGCTTGCCATGGCTGAGGAGATCGCTGCGCTTGAGCGCACTGGCACTTGGGATCTTGTTTCTCCCCTTCTGGTGTTCGTCCTATCACGTGTAAGTGGGTCTATAAAATTAAGACTCGTTCTGATGGATCTCTTGAGCGCTATAAAGCGCGTCTTGTGGCTCGTGGCTTTCAGCAGGAGCACGGGCGTGACTATGATGAGACTTTTGCCCCTGTGGCTCATATGACTACTGTGCGTACCCTTCTTGCTGTTGCTTCTGTTCGCCGCTGGTCTGTCTCCCAGCTTGATGTTCAGAATGATTTTCTTAATGGCGAGTTGAGTGAGGAGGTTTACATGCAGCCTCCTCCTGGGTATTCTGTTCCCGATGGGATGGTTTGTCGTCTTCGACGCTCTCTCTATGGTCTCAAACATGCCCCTCGTGCCTGGTTTGAGCGCTTCGCCTCTGTGGTGACTGCTGCTGGTTTCTCTCCTAGTCTTCATGATCCAGCACTTTTCGTTCACACTTCTCCTCGTGGACGTACTCTTCTTCTTCTTTATGTTGATGATATGATCATTACTGGTGATGATCCTGAGTATATTGCCTTCGTCAAGGCTCGTCTTCGTGATCAGTTTCTTATGACTGATCTTGGTCCTCTTCGCTATTTTCTTGGCATTGAGGTTTCCTCCACTTCTGATGGCTTTTCTATCTCTCAGGAAAAGTACATTCAGGATCTTCTTGCTCGTGCTGCTCTTGGGGATGAGCGCACGGTCGATACTCCTATGGAGCTTAATGTTAAGCTTCGTCCTACTGATGGTGATCCTCTTCCTGATCCCACCCGTTATCGTCATCTTGTTGGGAGTCTTGTTTATCTTGCTGTCACTCGTCCTGATATTTCTTATCCTGTTCATATTCTGAGTCAGTTTGTCTCAGCTCCTACCACTGTTCACTATAGTCATCTCCTCCGTGTTCTCCGTTACCTTCGTGGCACGATCACTCGTCGCCTTTTCTTTCCCCGTTCCAGCTCTCTCCAGCTCCAGTGCTATTCGGATGCTACGTGGGCGAGTGATCCTACGGATCGTCGTTCACTTTCTGCTTACTGTGTGTTTCTTGGTGGTTCGCTTGTTGCTTGGAAGACGAAGAAACAGGTCGCAGTTTCCCGTTCGAGTGTTGAGGCTGAGTTGCGGGCTATGGCTTTGTTGATTGCTGAGGTGACTTGGTTACGGTGGTTGCTTGCAGATTTTGGGGTCTCTGTTACGACACCCACTCCACTTTTGTCTGACAGTACAGGTGCTATCAGTATTGCACGTGATCCGGTCAAGCATGAGCTGACCAAGCATATTGGTGTTGATGCTTTTTACACACGTGCTCAGGTGCAGGATGATGTTGTTGCGGTTTATTATGTGCCTTCAGATTTGCAGTTGGCGGATTTCTTTACGAAGGCACAGACTCGAGCGCAGCATGATTTCTTACTCTCCAAACTCAGTGTTGTGGATCCACCATGAGTTTGAGGGGGGTGTTAGATGTATATATCTGTATATTGTAGTTTCCCCATATGTTAGGGGGCTTCCTGCATATTTCCACATGTACATGTACTATATATTGTGGCCTTTGGCCCCCTGGTAATACAACAAGCATATTGCCCTAACACCCACCAACCACGACTAAAGGGCGATGGAGGGATGCGACCGGCGGAAAACCTTTAGTCGCGGTTGGGGACACCAACCGCGACTAAAGTCTTCTAGTCCCGGTTGGTGTCCCCAACCGCGACTAAAGGTTTTTCCGAGTTTTTTTACTCCCACGCACCCTGCACCCCCCCGTGGATCGCCTTTTTTGGTTTGTAAAATACAAATGAAAATGATAGAAAATTCAGAAAAAAATTGTTTTCAGATTCTTGTTTGTTATGCAACCTACTATGCAAAAAAAGTTTAAAAAATGGTAAAACCGCAATAACTTTTGCATACGACGTCGAAAAAAACGTATAATCTATCAAAAAAATCATGGGAAAAAGTTACATCCGAATTCACTAGGGTTTACCCGGTTAGCCAATTTTTAGATTCTCAAAATTCCAAATGAAAATACAAAGCAGGAAGATTTTAGTTTTTGCTATAAATTATGGATTTTATATTTTTTAAATTTTTCAAAAAAATAAAATTAATAATTGCATCCAGCATAAAGATTACTATTACGTTTACCCAATTTTTAGATTTTCATTTTTTTTAGGTTTTAGGTTTGGCAAAAAAATATTTAAAAAATTAAAAATAATAAAAATAATAAAAATTAAAAAGTTAATGTTTATTTATTTATTCACGATTATTATTACATCATTATTTTTGTTTATGAAAAAAATTATTTGAAATTCAAACAATAAAAAAATGTGACATCGACCAACATGTTAATAGGATTGATATGATACTAGTATCACATACATGTGCGCGTAGCACTTGGATGCGGGACGGAATGGAACTCGGAAGTTTAGCGTGCTAGAGGTGGAGTAGTGGGAGGATGGGTGACCGAGCGAGAAGTTTGACCACGAGTAAGTAATTTGACTAGAGATAAGTGTAGTTAGAGATAGAGACTAAGCTATGCAAATAACTGAAAAAATAGAAAAAAAACGGAGTGTAAAAAATTAGAAACCCAAATGAATTTAAATTTTTTTTAACGAAATAGCCTTTAGTCCCGGTTGGGGACACCAACCGCGACTAAAGGTCCTTCGCCTTTAGCCGCCCACGTGACGGACCTTTAGTCGCGGTTGGTAGCAACCGCGACTAAAGGAGGGCCTTTAGGCTTAATTGGTCGCGGTTGCGCAACCGCGACTAATGGCAGTTGCGAACCGCGACTAAAGGCCATTTTTCTACCAGTGCAAGATGCTGCGTCAAGACCGGGTGAGCAGACCAGCAGCCCCCTTCTTCAGTCTGAACGCGCGATCAGGGATATGGTTAAGAGTGGGCAATATTAAGGATCAAAACGTGAGATCTCACGCCGGAGAAGATCACCAGCGGAGCAGAAAACCCTAGTCGCATAGGGTAGTATCCGGTGTCTTAGAGCATTAATAGTTAATAGGCTAATAGCGCATGCTTACTTCACGTTGCTGGTAACCGCGGCCCAAAAGCACATTGCTGGCAGAACGCTTGACGGGAATGTGGCAGGCATGCTGCTTTATTATTTTTTCATTTCCTGATCCTTTTTTCTTTTCATTTATTGTTTGTATTTCCGTTTTCACTTACATATATATTTTTGGAATACATGGAACTCCTTTTTTTGTATTATGTATGAACAACTCTTTGAACATTTTTGAACCACCAAGAACTCTTTGAAATCATAATTTTTTAGAAACGTTATTATTAACATGTGATTTTTTGTTTGCTTTGAACATGTTAACATTTTTTAAAGAAAAACAATTTACAAAATGTTTTGATTTGCAAATGTTAAAGTCGAAGAAACTTCTTAATTAAATTGTGTACGTGTAGTGTAGTGGCCTGGTCGCTCTTTTTATTGGAGTTGGCTAGTTAGGTAATACATCTTTATCGAAAAAAAAGCTAGGGAACACATAAAACTTCTTAAAAGAAAAGAAGTCGATAAATCAATCGGTTGGTTTTCTGTGCATGTTTTTTTTTTGAGGGAACCGTGCATGTTTCATGGGCGCCCACGAAATGAATGAGGATGCAAGTGGGGAGCAAAATTTGATCATTTTTGAAATCTGAACAGTTTCTTTTGTATCAGAACATTTTTGAAATCTATTTTTCTAATATCTTTACTTTTTTAGAAAGCCCCTTTTAAAATAAATATTTTTCTAATCTCATTGTTTCACCAAATAGTTTGATTTAAAACCAGAGAAGAAAATAAAGAAAAAACGAGATTGGCGAGCAAGCAAACGATGAACTAATGTGGCCCACCCGGGATTGCGCCTTCAGCTGTTGCCTTCCGGTAATCCCTAATTGGCGGTTCGTATGAATGCTACGAGCCGACCCATACCTTTTCGATTAAAACCGGGCCGGCTCAATACAAACTATGTGATCTGGTTTTTTTCTCCCGGTTTTAGGAATATTCTAAAACTTTCAGGTCTGGTTATCTTGTGTTTTCTCATATCCAGTCGGTTTCTCTTTTTAATTTTTCTGCTTCTATTTTATTTTCCTGTCCTTTTTAAATCCATTTTTTTTCAAATATGAACAGTTCTTCAAATTTGATTTTTTTAATTCACAAATTTTCGAATCTGAACATTTGCCAAATTCAAACATTTAAAATCTGAAAATTTTCAAAATTTGAACATTTTCTAAATTTGAACATTTTCAAAATTTGAACATTTTTAATTTTTTTCAACATTGTAATTTTTCAACAATTTTCAAATCAGAATGTTTTTCAGATTTTTTTATTTTTTAAAACGTTTGAGCATTTTCAAAATTTGAGAATTTTTCGGATATGAACATTTTCGAATATTTAACTTTTAAAATCTTGAATATTTTTTCAAATTTGACCATTTTTCGAATCTGGTTTTTTAGAATCCTGGCTCCAAAAAAAAGCCGAATCTGGGTTATTTAGGGTCCGTTTAGTTCCAGACCAAAAGATGGATGGGACGGGACGGTTGTAATTTGGCATGCGTTTGGTTGTAAATTAGTAGGGATGGTACCATCCACTCAACAGAATATACCCCAAAGATGCTGAATCAAGTGATCCCTCTAAATTGGCCGGACCTCCTCATCCACGTTTTTCTAATTCGTGGACTGCTTCCTAATCTCTCTTCGCGGCAGTAATCCTGAACACCCGTCAGAACTCGCCGCCACTGCGCCTCCTCATCTCTCAGAGCCACCCCGTCGATGTCGCCGGCGTGGGAAGGCCGCCGGCGAGGCCAGCCACCTCACGCATCGTGGCGGCGTGGCAAGGTCCATGAACGGATGTTATGGAATGAAAGAACACGAGCAGTTTATGCGCGGCCATGTACGGTTCGCTTGAAGCGTGAAGTAGGAGCGCCCTTGCCTTCCTAATGCACGCTTCAAAACATAGGGGCCAAACCTGACCAATGGGTTGTGCTTTTAGTGGGCCAACCCAAAGCACGTGAAATAAGCTGGGCACATGCCCGACCCGTAACATGTTGGGCCCGTGCCAACCCGTGAAGCTTCGGAGCCGTACTTGGGCAGCGGCGTGAAGCACGCGTGCCAACCCGGCACGAGATCCTGTTGCCTGCGAAAACCCACCGGCGAGCAGCGACGAGCAACACGAAGAGCCGGGAGGCTCCCAGGACTGCTGGTGGGCCCTGGTCCCTCGGGCGATGGCCCGCAAAACTCCGGCACACGTCCCGGCTATTGCGAGCGTGCCACCTGACCTATACATGGTCAGGAAGGTGATGGATTGCTTCAATTGGTTTCCTGCATGGTAGACACGTAAACATTAAATGAGCCTCGATCGGCTCTCAGGTTACCCTGTGAATCGGCTCATAGAGCCGATTAACCCATGGTTCATACTGGATCTACGATAACATGGGGATCCTGCTTCATCAATACCAAGCTAAATCGATCTACGATAGTTTAGGGCTTTCACCGCATGACTGGAACGTCTTGCACGTAGTTGAGCCTGGCAGATACGAAAGATAACAGAAAACTAGTCCTAGAAGGGGCCTAAAAACCAACACAGAATCGATTCCCGAACAACCCTCCTTGGATCGGCAAACCATACCTTACGCACTACCGGATCATTCAACCCGTTTGCAAGGCCTAACCATGCGGATATCAAACTAATCCTTGAAGAACAAGGAACAACCGTAACAGATTAGATCTACTAAATAAAGACCAAGCAAGATGCTGCCCTTACACCTAAGATAGGTGCAAAAGCAGCTAGATATTTAGGGGCAGCACAATATGAGCAAACGCATCAGAAAAGCATCGACGTTAGCCCCAAAACATCTATGATAACAGTATTACTCGCCATCAACAAGGCTTCCGCAACACAAAACAACGAATAAATTGATACGCCTAGATCGCAAGATGCGATCTAGGCAGCATGACGCTTACCCGGAAGAAACCCTCGAAACAAGGGGTGGCGATGCGCCTAGATTGTGTTTGTTGTGAACGTGATCGTCCTCCTTTCTCAATAACCCTAGGTACATATTTATAGTCCGTGGACTTTCTATCTTTGGAATAAACCTAACTGTACGAACCAAACTCTATCTCTTAATTCTAAACTAAAATGCGATCTACCATAATGTACAAATATACGGGCAATCTAGCCCAAATTCTCGCACGAGGCCGATTCAGAAACACTTTTATGTGCATATCCTCCAAGCCCATCTCAATCACGGCCCATCTTCTGATTTGGCTAAAATCTGGTGATAACACATGCCCCTGGTTTTGGCAATAATAATTCGAAAACCACTCCGTTTTAGCCTTCACCGTGATTTGACATAGCAGAGCAGAACCGCGTTGCAGAGCAGAACCGCTACAGTGCCCTTTCATCATGATGCCTTGCCTTCTCAAATTCTCCGTACTGCACGATTTGACGATTTTGGCACCGCATCCTCGAAAACTGCCACAGCATTGAATCATCTTCTAGTATATCCCCTTTATTTAACCTCATCCGAGCAGTTCGCCTCCTCATCCTCTTGCTCTGCATTAGCAATCGACACTCTCCTCCTCTGCCATGGACTCCTCCTCTACCTCCTGCTCCTCGGGCCTCTCCTCCCTGTCTTCCTCCTCCCGTGAGCCGACGCCGGAGTACGACCCAATTGCGGCGTACGAGGCTGTGGTGACCCGGCATACCACTGCATGGTGTAGTATGCAAGTCTGACATAACACCAATGAAACACCGTTCCACTAGTATTACATCGCTCAGAGTGGTACAACAGAAACATATGCGGGTCCAAGGCATGTCTATAGAATTACATACGACTCTTTAAGATCAGCATAGCCTCCTACTCTACAATGAGGTAAATCTGCAAATAAACTCCAGAAGAACGACTCGTAGTTTATTCCTATCACGAACTCTACTTGTAGAGTATTTAACTAGCTATAGAGGCTATGAATAGATTCTAGCTATATAGGATCTAAGTTTAGGAAGCTAGTTCCTTTCTATTGCTAATCTAGGTTTCTCCTTGTTGGATGTGGTATCGACTCCTCTGACAGGTCCTGTCTCTTGAAGTAGTTGTTGACTCCTCGGCCTTCGAGTTGCACTGTAGATCCTCCTTTGATGCCTCCATATCTAAGCAGGGGATTTAAGAGTGGGATGAGTACGAGCGTACTCAACAAGTTCATTATAGGAAAGAGGTGTTTAATGCACTAGCTACAGCATTAGACTAGAAAGTCTAATACCAATGCAGGTTTTCATAATCATTTCTTCAAAAGGTTGCTTTTATTCAGAAGAACTATGTCCGTCAGCCTTCACCGGTTGACTAGAACTTCATGGAGTTCCTTTCCGGCCGCGTTCGCAGTTCCATATCCCGGAACAGGGAGTGACTGGTCACAGTTCGTTACACTCTGCAGAGGTGTGTTGCTTTACCCATAAGAGATCTTAACCTTGGTGCCAACCGGGTGATCTTCCCGTCCACACTTCCTTTGGTGTGAGGCCCGATATAAGGTCCTAGCCGTTCATATTCTTCCGCTACCTCGCACACCCACCCTTTGTTGCATACCCCGACCCTGGGTCATCGTCGGTCCTCTTATACCAATTAAGGATGGACCCCGACGACAGTTTGGGACTCGTTAACCAAACTCCTTCGCCGGTAGCTGCAACCCATCATAGACCACATTACCGTGGGGAATTAGAAGGGACCCCCACCCTCAAGTTGTTCCGTAAGCCGCAACCGCTACGGTAAGCACTGTTATACCGTGGAGAATTAGAAGGGGCTCCCCACCCTCAAGTTGCTCCGCAAGACACAACTGCTACGGTAAGCGCATCCGTTGATGTACGAGAGGTGGAAATACAATTAGCGCTTGACTTGATGAGCTACTTCAATTCCACCAAGGTCAAGTGAAACTTCAGTTACTGTGACTGTTTTACTTTAAAGCGCGAAAATTCCCCAGATTTTCTATGCATGAATGCAATGCACACATCTGTTTCCTCTATTTTTGTAACCCCAATACCTGGGATATTACAGTCTCTACCCCTTAAACTAAACTTCGTCCTCAAAGTTTGATCTCTCTCACGTTTCCGGTGTGTGGATCTGACTTGTGCAGACTATATCTTTTCTCGAACTCCGTATTGATCTTGTTGGATATATTTGAATATATCCCT